>CM076575.1:27955778-28555778 GCA_034641835.2 Pinus albicaulis
CAAATAGTTAAGTAAAATGTTGATAGAACATATAAGTGGATCTTATAGAAGACAAACCAGAAACAGAAAAATGTGATGGTGCATTATGGCGGTCAACAGGATGCTTCAACCAGCAAAGTCTCCTTGGTCAGCCAACCCAGAATGTGTCACAACAGTCCTCCAATCAGCAACCGAGTCAACCCAAGTCAACTCCAAAAAATTCAACGTCATTTCATAAAAGTCACCCAGTGGCGTAATAAGCGGAAATTCAATGCAATACTTTGGTCAACCCTTTGACTCATTGGTACAAAGGCATCGCTCTAAATCGAACTTCAACAATTTTCAGCTCCATCATAAGTGACCAAAGTCAACGCAGGTCAAGCTTCCAGCAAAACCCCTAGTCACAATTCGTCCCAAATTCGAATGAGACTTGTATTCGCCCTTCTTCTTCACACGTGTGGGCTGAACTCGTCCTCCAAGGAGCTCGTACTAAATCAGATGAGAGAAGAAGATGTGTTGAGTTGTGGTGAAATGCTCTCCAACTTTGCCTGTATTTATATCCATCATTGGGGTGTGTGACACATCTGCTGGGGGTGTGAAACCTTAAGGCCGACTTGCACATATAATTTATTATAAATAATAAATTCAAAATAAATGTTCTGCTCATCGGATTAAGATATATTTATATGGATTTTACACCTCTCCGAAAGAGGAATCCAACAAAAATATTAGCGTCTTAATCTGAGCATCACAACATGGAGTTTGGACCTAGTTGTCCAAATTTAACACTCCCTCTCAACTAGGAGAACTATAATCCATCAAGTAACTAAACATCATGCATCATACATCAGAATTTGCTTTGATGGCCTCTGCTTCTGAATACAAGTGGGTCACCACAAAGACATCATCCCCCGACCGGGACATAATCGCCTGCAGGTTCGGAAACTCCCATCGACTCACAAGAGTCTCCAACCAACCCGAAGTTGTCTATCCCGAATCTAAAGTCGCGTAGGTCCCGCACTCTCACTAACCTTTGACCCGCATCATGGTTGGACCGTGCCATCCTAGATAGAGAGTACGGCAATCTCTGATGCGTCCATCAGTATTTGCTAATAGTCTCTAGCTTTTCCCACCTCATTGGCCAAATGAGAGGTACTTCCCATGAGCCCTGAACTCAATGGGTAGGATGCATACGGGGCACAGATAAATGAGAGGCGAACCAGCTCAATAATCACAAGGGTGGGGCAGAAGCATTATGAGTGCTTATAGCTCCGAGAAGCTATCCCCAAAGCCCCCCAGAGTTCCCAGAGCTCATCGTCCAACAGGACCCACATCATAGGGTCTTTCCACGACACCAAGACTCTCACGGAAGGTTAGGAACTTGACCTTCCCCAGGGGCTTAGTGAGAATATCCGCGACCTGCTCATCAGTTCCTATATGATCGAGCCTAACGGCGCCTCGCTGTACCATATCCCGGATAAAGTGGTACCTGATATCAATATGCTTGGATCGGTCGTGGAACACAGGATTCTCAGTCATACGAATCCCACTCTGATTATCACAGAGTATCACAGTGGTATCTAGCACTTGTCCAAACAGCTCACTAAAGAGCTTCCGCAACCAAACTGCTTCACAACAGGCCATACTAGCAGCAATGCATTCGGCCTCCGCGGTGCTCAAAGCCACCGACTACTGCTTCCTGCTCATCCATGAGATCGAAGCAGAACCAAGATTGAAGCAGCATCCCGATGTGCTCTTACGATCCACCACACTGCCAGCCCAATCGGCATCAGTATATCCACGGAGTGTCACACTCTCGGCAGTGTATCTCAGCCCATGGTTTATCGTGCCCCGAAGATATCTCAGAAGATTCTTGGCACCAACCCAGTGAAAATGATGAGGCTCAACCATCTGTTGACTCAAATTGTTCACTGCAAAACATATATCTGGTCGGGTGTTCACTAAGAACATCAAAGCTCCTATGAGTTGACGATACTCAGTAGGATTGGCCAAGATAGTACCCAGAAATACCGTCACTCAACTTAGCCAATTTGAGTTCCATCATGTTCTATGACTGATCAAGGAAATTCAATTACAATCCAAATCTTCCGTAGGTTTCTTTCACAATTGTATTTTCCTTGAGAAAGGAAAAATCTCCAGCTTCCTCCCGCTGCATCTCCAAGCCTAGGAAGTAGCATCAGAGATCACCCTAGGTCCTTCACTTACCTACAAGAACAGCTCCCTCTTACATTGATGAATGAGGGCTCAAGACCACAAAGAAGAGGTCATCCACATACAAAGACTAGGAATGAGAGGCTTCCGCACAACCTCTGAAGTAATGTTTGACTGTGATACTTTGAAAGCCTTACCATCAAGTAACTCGTCTATCCCTCTCATTTAAGCCTGGGTGCTTGTCAACCTATAAGAGGGCTTTCTTCAACTCGTAGACATGAGTTTTCCCCGATCCTGAACTTCAAATCCCAGAGGTTGTTCTACAAACACCTCTTCCTTTATTGCACCATGCAGAAAAGCGGTCTTGACATCCATCTAATGAAGACTCCATCCTTGCGTAGCAGCAAGGGCTATGATTGATCGAATGGTGGTATATCGTGCCACAGGTGCAAACATGTCATCATAGTCTATTCCTTCCTTTTGAGAGAAGCCACGGGCAACAAATCTTGCCTTGAACTTTTCAGCACTTCCATCAGATCCATGCTTGATCTTGTAGAGCCATTTTTCGGTGACAACTGATTTGTCCTTCGGTCTTGGAACCACATCCCAGACATCATTCTTCATTATGGACTCATATTCTTCGTGCATAGCATCCTTCCAGAATTGATGCTTTACGGCTTCCTCAAAAGACCTGTGTCTATCATTAGTATACTCATGGCTAGATACCAAGGGATCTACACGCTTCTTGCTTTCCCGAATGTCCCCCTTTGGATATCCTGACCTCAAAGATCTTCGAGAACGTCCTCGAGCTTTACGTTGTCTTTTCCCGTGGAAGGAGATGGGATCAATAGCACCCATTGGTCCTTCAATGTGCATTGTCCTCATCCCGCGGTGCCTCTTGGATTCCAAGCCTTTCTTCATGATTTTCTTCAGATCTTGGAAGATCTACTACTTTCTTCAGGGAAGCATCTTCGTCAAAAGTGACATCATGGCATATCTCTACTTCCATTTGACCAGGTACATAGACTCTATAGGCCTTAGATGTCTCACTGTAGCCCACAAACATTCCTTTCTTTCCAGAAGCATCCAGCGTACTTCTCTTTTCTTTCGGCACATGAAAATAGACAGGACATCCAAAAATTCTAAAATGTGAGACATCAAGTTTCTTACCAGAGAAAACCTCTTCGGGAGTTTTGGAGTCCAGAGCGGAATGAGGGCATCGGTTTTGAATATACACAGCAGTATTTGCAGCTTCTCCCCACAGAAACTTCGGTAGACCCTGGTCACATAGCATGGCACGGGAAGCTTCCACAATAGTCCTATTCTTGCGTTCAGCAACACCATTCTGCTCAGGAGTATATGCAGTAGTAGTCTCCCTCTTAATGCCAGCTTCTCTGCAAAAGTCCTTGAACTCATTTGACTCATATTCAGTGCCATTGTTGGTCCTCAAAATCTTGATCTTCTTCCCTGTCATGTTTTCCACCAAGGCTTTGAAGGTACGGAACCACATGAAAGCCTCATCCTTCTTCTTCAAGAAGTATATCCAGGTTTTGCGGGAGAATTCATCAGTAAATGTCATATAGTAAGAACATCCTCCCAGGGATGTCACGGGCAGGATACGAGATAGATCAGAATGGACCAGTTGCAAAATATCAGATGTCTTTGTGACACTTGAGGGGAAAGGTCCCCTTGTATGCTTTCCTTCGGCACAACCCTTACATACACCTTCATGATTATTTCCAAAGTCGGGCATCCCTGTCACCACCTTCCTTGCTTCGGGAAGGGCCTTGTAATGAAGGTGTCCAAACCTTCGGTGCCATAGTTCGGTTTGTCGGATAGTATCACATGTCATTGCTCCCAACGGACTCCCTCCAACCTGGTAGAGTGTGCCAACTCTAAAACCAATCGAGATAGCTTCCTTGAAGCTCTTCTTCCACATGAGCACCTTTCCATCAGAGAATGTTACATTGAACCCTTTGTCTTCCATGGCTGATACAGACACAAGGTTCTTCTTCAATTTTGGCACATAGAGTACATCTTGCAAATGTAGGACTTGTCCTTGAGACAAGTGGAGGGTCACAGTCCCTGTCCCTTTCACGGGATATGTGGCATTATCTCCAAGGATAATTTCCAAATTAGTATCCTTCTCAACCATGTCAGAGAGTGCTTCCTTGAATCTAGTGATGTGTCTTGAGGCACCACTATCTATCAGCCAGACATCCATAGTGTCGGGCGGAGATGTAGCAGAGAGAGCAGATACAAGAATATACTCATTTCTTTTATCAACAGCATTAGACTCCTCATACCGGGAGTTTCTAGACCTTTTAGAAGGTTGATTGTTTCCACCAGAGGGAGCCTTCCTCTTTCCTTTGGATTTGTCGTTTCTTCGATTCCCATTCCTTCCTATTGTTGCTGCTGTATCACTCACTATCTAGAGAATCCTTCTTGGAAGGGGCATCTTCTAGCATAGTGACTGTGTCTGGGTGGCAAGTGAAACACTTAATTTTCTTTTTCTTGACTCTTTTTCTTCCTTTCTGTCTTTAGAACTACTTCCTAGAAATTCTTTCTTCTAATGAGCAATTATAGGTAACATTTATCATTATCGAATCTCTTCATCCTTGTTTCTTCTACTTGCATGTTATCTAGACAAGCTCATCAAAGTTAGGAATGGTGCATTATTATTGAGAATGGTAGTTGTGAATACTTGCCATTCATATGGGAGTCCTCCAAGTGCTGTGAGAACCATCTCACGATCAGCTATTGTCTCCCCAATAGCCAGCAGATTGTTCCTTGTTTCGGTCAATTTCAGAAAGTAAGTTTGAACAGACTCATCCCGGCCCTTCTTCATATTCTTCAACTTATTCTTGAGGAATAGCACTTGGGTCACATTGTTTACTTTGAACATAAGGATCAATTTATCATACATCTCCTTGGATGTGCCTAGTTCAGAGATATAGGCAACCAGACTCTTATGTATGGATTCCCTGATCATCAGCGTTGCTTTGATCTCTCCCTTCTTATACTTGTTTCTAACAGCAGCGGTAGCATTGGATGGAGGTTCTTGAATTTTACCCTTCACATAGTCTATTACATCTTCGTCTTCCAATTTGAGATCCAATATCATCTTCCAAGCATGGAAGTCATCCTTTCAAACACTTTGTCATTCTCCTCTTGAATTCAAAATTTAAAGGAACCCATTTCTTCCGACAGGATTAAGCAAAGATAGGGCATGCTCCCAATTCTCACCTATACATAAATTTTTAGAGATGTTCTATGCTTGAAGTTGTAAATTTACTTTTCTTACAAAGAATCATGACAAATAGTTAAGTAAAATGAGAGAACATAGAAGTGGATCTTGTTGGTGGAAGACAAACTAAAATGTAATGGTGTGATGGGTATGTTATATGGTCAATAGATGTTTGAAGCAAAGAAGTCTCCCTTTGGTCAATAAACCCAATAAACACAGTCAGCTCCTCCCTCAAAGAACTGTAGTCAACTCAAGCCACCCCAGCAATCACAACGCTGTCCAAAAAAGTCAACGCAGGGCAGCAAGCTAAAAGTCAACGCAGCAACAGTTTGGTCAACCCTTTGACCTCGATTTCTATGCCAAAGTGTACGGCCTCTCAAAATCGAACTCTCCAACAATTTTCAGCCCTTTCGGACCATGCGTTGACCAAAGTCAACGCTGGTCAAACTTCCAGCAAAACCCTAGCTGCAGAAATTCGTCCTTCAGCTCAGCCGTACAGATTTGTCCTTCTTCTTCTTCACACGTGTGGGCTGAACTTGTCCTCCAAGGAGCTCGTACTAAATCAGATGAGAGAAGAAGATGTGTGTTGAGTTGTGGTGAAATGCTCTCCAACTTTGCCTGTATTTATATCCATCATTGGAGTGTGTGACACATCTGCTGGGGGTGTGAAACCTTAAGGCCGACCTGCACATATAATTTATTATAAATAATAAATTCAAAATAAATGTTCTGCTCATCGGATTAAGATATATTTTATATGGATTTTACACCTCTCCAAAAGAGGAATCCAACAAAAATACTAGCCACTTAATCCGAGCATCACAACATGGAGCCGAGCATCACAACATGGAGTTTGGACCTAGTTTTCCAAATTTAATAGATGGATTCCCCACATTCTGAAAATAATAACCTAGATTTGATGAGGCACAAGGTTGCCAGATATTGTTCGTAGAAAATCTTGGGTCGTAGGAAAATCCTTGTGACCCAGCATTCGGAGAAGGACTCCCTCCCAACATGGAGTTACTATAAACTGGACCATTTCCCCCCACTGAGGTATTGAATGAAGAAGAAACCCCCTGGAGGGGTTCCAAGAATTTTAAAAAGGAGAAAAACCCTGATAAGCACTCGACAAAGGGAAAGGAACATTCCCTTGGTGACCAGTGAGAAACTGATTCCCAGCTCCTAATGCTGTAAAAATAGGCTTCCAACCTGTAAAGGTAGTATAAATTTGACCTCCAGACCATAGATTGAAACTTTGAGTCTGGGAAGTGAAAGGAAAAGATCCTAAGGAAGGGGTTGAATTATGGATGTTCCCACTTCCAAAGGGGAACCCTTGAAAAGAAGTTGATCCACTAGCCATAGAGGATATGGGTGTAGATACAGCTGTAGCAGCAGAAAAGGAAAAAGAATAAATCCCACTAGTGGGAATTCCGAAACAAAAGGGACCAGATTGAGAAGCATGCGCTTGGGTGTGACCTGAGCCAAACACAACAGTACTAGAAGCAATCGTAGATATAGCAATAGTGCTTCCTCCTTCAATAGAAGAAAGAGTCTGGATACTTGCAGAACTCACAGCCGAAGTTGCATTCCCATTCGTGGCCATCGAAAGGTGAGAATATGATGGATAAGGACTCTCTAGTCTCTGAGACTCAGGTCCGATGTACTCGATGATAAACGGATAACTAGTAGGAAGAGGAGATGGAAGATACTCAGTAGGTTGAGGGACTTCCTCTATTTCTACTTGTTCTGCCGGAAATAAAACCCGCGAGATGAGTGAAGCACTCCTCTCAGCACTGACACCAACACCAGAACCAGCTACAGAAACAACTAGCCCTAACAGATGATCTATCTCCGCTGCATCTGAAAACGTCGGGTGAAATTCACCCTCTAAATTACTCCTACGCATTCTTGAAGAAGGCTCGGAATTCGCAGGAGACAACCCACGGAGCCTCCTCGATCAACGAGGCGATCGGTCAGCCACTTTAAGAGATTTATTAGACTCAAAAAATATATGAAGCTAAGCAATCTAGGAGCAAAGTGCACACTCTACAAAGTCCCTAAGATACAGCCATACAAGCAGCTCTCAGGTATTTCCGCTCCAGGTGATGAGGACTGGACACCAAAATACAAGGAAGCAAAAAATAGGACCTCCCGAAAGTAGTATGGGGTAATTATGACCCAGGCCTACTAACGAAGGTAACAGAAACAGTTACGCTGACCTCCTAACAACAGCCTTTGCTGGTGCAAGTCCCCAAGATTTGCAAGGGCACCCTCCAAAAGCACTTATGGAAGTGATGCAACGTCTACCTCAGGTACCACAAGTATTCCCCCCCAAAATCACCTGTGTGGTCCCTAGGATAGGCAACTATGGGCACCAATCCGTATCGGCAACCGGGCAGAACGGTCTTAGGTCAAGATTTAACAAATAGGAGAGGGGGTATCTCTCTTCTCTACCTGCACTTTCCCTCGCACTTGACTCTCTGGAGGAGAGCTTTCCCAGTCCACTTAACGGTGTTGGATTTCACTCATTAATAAGCTTCTATGTTTCAATATTTGAGTGGCCTTGGAGAGTTAACTCTCCACTCACCTAATCTAAGGCCCTATAACCTAGCTTGTTGGTGTATGACAATAATACAAAAATTGCTAGTTGTTTTTATTTATAGCACTTATTTTAATTGGTCGTTAGTGGAATTGAAACTGATGGTGTTTGTATGACACACAAGAAACCAATGAAAACCAAACTACATGCAAATGCATTGATTTCATTTCGATGAAGAGTGATTTCTACACAGGTTCTACGAGAGTACACTTTATTTTCTTTTCAGATGCTCACACTTCACACAACTCAAAAATTATGAAAAAGAGTAAAAATGCTTATGTGAACCTAATGCAAACTACCAATGACATGCAAATCCTGAGATGCTAAATCTGAAAAAGCAAATAGAAGTCTCTAAAAACACCAAGGTTCAATCACTTTTTGGCAGTCAACAGAACCAGTTCGAAATCAGAACTCCTATGTATAAAAATGCCAAAACATACTTGACATAAGAGAAAGAAATCAAAAGAAGAATCCCCTCCTAATCAAGTCAAGAATCGAAGACTAGACACTCAACAAAGCTTCAAAAGATGAAAAGAAACCGTCAAACAAAATGAAAACAAAATCAACGGAAAACAAAATGTTTTTTAGGCTTTTGAGTTTATAGGAAAAAGAGATTTCAAGAATACCAATGGAACTATCCAATAATTGAGTCAAGAAAACTTGAATTTCGAGTGAAAACCTCAACAAAATGCCCAAAACCAACCATGCTACTCTCGCAGCAGGACTTATATGAGCAAAAGAAAGACAAGAAACTCAACAAGTCAACTCAACACAACAGCATAAACTTGCAATGAACAAAAACTTCAAAGAATCAATAAGGGACCCTTCGAAAATTGCAACAAAACCAGTCTATGAAATCAAGAAAACCAAACACACCAAATAGGCGAAAATCAAAATGTGAAGCAACACATAAGGTTAGGAAAGAGTAAATGAGCAAAATCTCTCTGTATTAAATACTCATAACAACCAAGAATATTTAGGAAAATACCCTGGTGCTCAAGCTAGAATTGAAAACACAACAAACAAAGATTTCACCAAATGAGTGGGTCTTCACACAAATAAGAGAGAAATAGACATAAAACCACTTTAGGCACAGTCCAGAGACCTCAAAGACACTATAGGAATAGGTCACCATAGGTAGACAAGACCATAAAGGCTTAAAACCAAAAATTTCAAATTTTACCTAGGAATACGCGCTTTTGCAATTTAGCAACAAGCGTGTATATGCAACTGTGACAAAGAAACTCGCGTATATGCGGGTCCCTTTGCAAAAAACAGCGTGTATACGCAATTGTGCAGAAGTAAAACTGCGTATGGAAAGGTAAATAAAGAAAAAACAAAAAAGGTCAAGCCTGATCAAGAGACCAGGTCTTCAGTCTAATTGGAAACAGATTTACTGAACTGGAAAAAGTGATAGAAACTGTTGGAAACCTACAAGACAGATAAAAAAACCCAAACAGGAAATCACAAAAATGTGATCCCCAATGGAGTCGCCATTTTTTTTTCGGTATATAATACCCTAAAGGTTTTTGGGTCAGCAACCTTCATATATCAGGGGCATACCATTCAAGAAGGACTCACCTAACCTATCTTTTATACTGAAAACTAGATATAACAAGTTGTGGAACTTACCCGAAAGTCCCACGTTTGATGTAGATCCCCCAGGGTGCGAACCCCCAACAACCTTTCATGCTTCGTAACCTGAAAATCAAGAAAGAACGAACATGAAACTCTAGTTGTATAGCATATATAGTGCCTAGATGTTAGTGTAACTCATGCATAATATCATAAAAACAATATTAAATATTCAATTAATGATCATTACGCATATATAAAGAGATATAAACACGTGAATATCGGGAACAAGATGGTTCTTATTATAAATGTCACGTACAATAATAGAAACATGGAGAGATCGCCTGAATCCTTCCACAGCCTTCGAGCATACCGTCCTCTAGATCCATCCAGCCCTAGCCTCGCAAGAATTCTTCCAAGTTGTGTGCACACTAGATGTCATATAGGATGATGAGCATCTGAAGGAAACAAGGGTTTCCTGAATATACCTGGGAAGTGCAAGAGGCACGGGAATATCAGACTTGAAATAGGGCTCCAACAGAGTATAATATCTATATTTTTCTCCCTCCCTTAGGCCATGCACATGAGGGCTTTTATACTCCCTCAAATTAGTTTCTGCAGTTGGAAACAACTAGGCCACGGGCTGGGGTGGTTGAATTACAGGAATAACCATCAACCCTACCTCGAAAATAGGGAATAATATATATTTTTTAATGATTAAAAAGGTATATGTGGATATCTATGAATGGACTCACGTATATATGCGGAAAATTCTAGACAGAGTCGCGTATGGGTTTTAAGATACTATTTTTTGTGAAGATGGTCAAGTCTGAGGGGAAAGGGTGCCCAAGGCCAAAGTGTCAATCATCAAGCACATGAAGGTGGAAAATGATGCTATAATAGCTAAAAAATCTCCCCTCTTCCTCTTGGGGCCTCCACATCCAATAGTCTCCACCATTTCTTCAAATATTCTGCAACAATTATGTCTCCCAATGGTTCCTCCCAAGTGTGTAAGTTGGCCTTTGGTGGATAAACCAAATGGCTTTCAGCATGAAAGAATGGAAGGTCTATATGGAAACCTTCTTGCTGATCAATGGCCTCCTCAAGATAGAAGTGATGACAATCATGGGGAATTCCATCATCAATGAAGGACTCCCATCTCCATGCGATCATCCAAATGAAATGAATCACCTCCAAGCTTGGTAATTCATAGAAAATATCCTCCCAATTTCCCATGAGAGGTATGTCCCAAGTGTTCCAAAAAACCATATGGCTTACCTCATAAAGAAACAAGAGATCTACTATGGTAGCCATATCTTTTCCCATGCTTCCCTTGAAACATGTAGTGCAAAAAGTGTGGGAAATTTCTTCCCACAAGGACACATCCAACCAATGTGTCTCTCCTCCAACCATGTCCTCAACAAAGGTAAGAACATTTTCAGCACATGGAATCATAATTAGAGTCATGCTAGTTGCCATATGTAGTAAAGGAGAAGGAAAATGGTCCCTCATGTGCAACCAACACATTTTTACTCCTAACTACCATAGATTATGATATGACAAGTGTTTTTCCCAACACTTGTTTGCTGCCCCATCCTTCTTGCATGCTTGGAGAAGGTGTATAATGGTTGGTGTTAATGAATCACACCATGAAGATTACATCATCTCTCCAACATCTTCTAATGAATGGTCAACATCACCATTGTCCATGGCCTCATGTAGCCCATGAAGCCCATAAGAAAAAGTGCCCCCTCTTGGAGAAAATCCCCTATACATGAGTGTTAAGAAAGTACAATCATATAGTAGATACATTATGATGTTCAGACATACAAGTTTTACCATACACTTGATTCAACTCAGTGAGGTAGCTCATGGATGAGCTTCCTCTCACACCCAATGAATAAGGAGGTGGTAATGATAACTCTTCCCAAGAGCTATGTTCCTCCTCAACCAACAAATGATCTATGTACTTCCTCATATGAGAGTGCATCTCTCCTTTGAAATCTTCCCACATGAATCCCTCCCAGATGGTACGGTATGCTTTAATAAATCCAGTGGGTTTAGAAAGCAAGATCTCATAGGCTGCATTAGGTAGTTTATCCTTGAGCTTGGAGTCTCTAGTTAAGTAGATATGATTATGGAAATAAATGACTCCATCAACTACTTTATACCTCCCATCCATTACTTTCCCATCAAGAACCTTACATGTGAAGAGGTCCTTGGAATATTCCATCAAGTGTTGGGACTCCCAATAAGGATCTAGGCTCCCCAAAAATGACAGCGTTGTAGAAATCTGAAATGCAGCCCCTGTCATAACATGGCTCTCCTCTTTGACATGCTTGATGCCAAACTCACATGTTCGAATACTATTAACTTTCTTTTGCTGCCTCTCTTGCAGCTAATCTTGCTCAAGACAAGATTGAAGTTCATGGAAGTCAACCTCCTTTTCAAAGGGTCCTTTCTTCCAAAACTTCCATAGTTTTTCCCATGCATACAAGAGTGGTAATACCCTCTTGTCATATTCAGAAATATTCATTATGTATAGAAGTATATTTTTCTGCTCCAAGGCTATGGAGTGCCCTTTTGATACCATGCTCATGTCAGCACAGATTTTTGAATCCTTCTTTTCCAGCGCAAATAGATGAGTAGAAGATAGCAAAGTCAATTTCAGAAAATTGCTCAGCTCTTCTTGGGATCCATCAATAGTTTCCAGTGCTGTGGTAGCTCCCCTAAAGGGTCCCTCCTTATCCAAATATTTCGTTGTTGCACATAGTTGAGAGAAAACTTTAGTCTTCCTCCAATCAGGAGATCTCCCTCGTGGAATGCCTCCATGCAAAGAGACATCAAGGCATAGAGCACGATGTATATGTGTGTGGACAGATTTTTCCTTGCCTTCATTGCTCAAATCCTCTTGCCTCCTTTGTGAATCATCCTTCTGAAATAAAGAGGGGTGTATTATCCTCATCATGTGATGCTTTCCCTCCTCTTTATCTTCTTCTATCTTTAATATCTCACCATTTGATAATGATGGCACATACTGCACATGTATTATGCCATGATCTTTATATGTGAGATTATTTGGAGCTCCTTGCAAGAGTGCAAGAGTTTCTCTCCTTGGAGAAAGTGCTCCATCTTCCTCTTCATGAGGTGTAATATTCCTACATTAGCATGTAGCTAATAGGAATATTAATTTATTTTTTTTAAATCTAGTTAGATAAATAAATGGGCAAGGAAGCTCATAAGTTGCTTAAGTAGGAATAAAATCCCTCATAATGTGAAAAGGGATAATGTTAACAACCTGATCAAGCATCCACATATGTGAACAAAGTCTAAAATGTGTGGACAAAGTCAAGTTTGACCAAGTCAACATCATTATTATATAAGGAGTGGATCCAAAATAAAGACAACTCAATGTGAATGAATATTAATCTAGCTAGTCAAAATAAAGACACCTTGAGTGTGAAAAGAGACAATGCATGAAGATCCAATCAAGGCTGATCCATTCAAGATTGACTAAATCAAACAAAACTGTAAAAAGATGAGGAAGACTAATGGAGACAGCGTAATTTTGGTGGAGGAGCCTTTGCATGGAAGCAACCTCATAATTGGGTGGGACCCTTCGTGAGGAAGCTCATCAACTATATAATGAAGGGAATGGCAACCATATGGGGCATGATAGAATATTATATTTTGTATGTGGTCTGTTTATACTTTCTACATCCTTTGGTTGTTTAGCTAAGTTTGCTGCACTGTTTAGTGCAAGGGTTTTCTCATGCGAGAATTCCTCATTCTTGCTTGGAGATCTTGTTTAAGAAATCTGAGGAGAGCATCCCGTGATATATTTTCCACTATCTAGTTTTAGGCAAATCAGTTATCTTCAACAACAACAATTTCCCTTTCATAAACTTCATTATTTCTTATGGTATTTCAGTGGAGGGGTTAAATCCCTTGTATTTTGAGCTAGTTTCCCTGAAGGAGGTTCATTATCTTCCCAGAAAGTTAGTAGGAGGAGATATAGCCATTTATTTGCATGATAAGCCATTATTATGCAGATCTTCAGCAATATATCATGATTCAACCATAGATCTGCAACATTTGCTTCTTGTATCTCATGTTTATCAAGAAACCCTTGCCGGGTCCTCTTGGATTTCTGTAAAAGAGGCTAGATCTCTGTTTTTTGGCCTCATTGATTAATATAAAGCAGATCTATTTTTTCTCTCATATTTCTGAGCATAAACCCTCTATAAACTATGCTGTCACTTTCTGCAGTAATTTGTGTTGCAGTAAATCTTGAGGTTTTCAGTGTTTTTGAGTTGTTTTGAGCATGGGATTCTTGTTTAACTAGGCTATAATGATTTGTTTTTTATTTACTTTCAGATATGGTTGTAATAATGTCAAATATAATGGATCCATGGGTTGCAATTTTCTGTTAATACTTTTATTTCTGAAAAATTCATTTTTCATGCATGTATTGTTGATTTTCCCATTTTGGGATATTACAGTGGTATCAGAGCATCATCTTGGCACAGCCTGTGCTTATTGAGAAGCAAATATGTATTTTCAAGAAAGGGAAATACAGAAGAAGAAGTTTTATTACACTAAATACAAATAAGACAAGGGTAAAAACCCTTTATCTAGAAGAATGAAAGGGAAAGAGTTCTCAAAAACTTTGTTCCAAACTCTGCATGAGCTTAGAGGAGAAATCAAAGAAATGAAGAGGGAAAGACATGAAGGTCCCTCAAGAAGATCTTTACATGAAGAAATCCCCAGTTCTTCATCTTATATGTGTGAGCACTCAGCTACACAATCATATCTACAACGTTATTATATGCCCAGATTGACTACAAGAGAAATAGAGGAAGAAGATGCACCAAAGGAGGAGACTTTGAGTGATTATCTTCAGGAGTATGAATCTAAATCTTGGAAAATCAAGGAGTACTTGAGCTTCCAAGAGTTCTACCAGCTCAAGGAGGAAATTAGATCTAGCAAGTACAATAGAAGGAGAAGAGGTAGATTCTTTCTGCAAAATTTTGATGGATCCTCCACATGCACAGCCAAAGAATGAATAGACCAGCTAGACTCATATTTGGATCTACATCAAGTTTCAGAAAAATAATCCCTAAAAGCAGTGGCGCTGCATATTAAAGGTAAATCTTATGCTTGGTGGTTATTTGAATCCTTTTCATTGAAGAATGCAAATATATCTACCTATGCAAGATTCACTAGGATATTAGTGAAGAGACTTGATGTGAAACAAACTGAAACATATTTGATTGAGCTAGCAAAGCATGAGCATGTAAAACCCTTGCATGATTTGGAAAGATCTGTTATGCCAAATCCACTTCAGATTTCTGTTGAAGGGGATAAAAACTTGTGTGATACTTTTCCAAAGGCAAAATCCCCATTGCATGAAGATATTTCTTCTCAAAAGGAAGTCATGGAGATTCCTCTTTCAAAGGAAGACCAAGATCTAAGCTCTCTCAATGATAATGAGGTATTCTCAAATATTGATGAGGAGAAAGAACAAGAGGGTAGTAACAGCGTTGTCACTTCAGAAGAAGAACCATCACCACATGGGGATGGACATGAGGTTATGGCTTCAAGGGAAGGAACCTTTTCATCTTTGCAATTGATTCCCAAGGAGCATCATTTGACAGTAGTAATGGGCAATAACACCTTGCTCCAAGAAGGAGGAGGAAGGATGGATCAACATCCAATGATAAGGAGCCTGCACCCTTGTTTATTTCAAGGGGCTTCTATTCATGAGAACGAGACTGAACTATGCATTGAAGGCAAGGACAAATCAGTCCACACACATATAGATCCTACTCTATATCTTGATGTCTCTTTGCATGGAGGCATTCCACCAGGGAGGCCCCCTGATTAGAAGAAGAATAAAGTGTTCTCTCAACTATGGGCAGCATTTACATATTTGGCTAAGGAGGGAGCCTTGGGAGAAGCTAGCACAGTGTAGAGAACCTTTCAAGACTTCAAAAATGGAGAGGTAAGCAATTTTCTGAAATGGACATTTCCCTCTCCCACACAACAACTTGTGCTAGAAAAGGAGAATTCATAAATCTATGATGGCATGAGCATGATGTCAAATAGCCACTCCATATATTTGGGGCATCCAATGATATTCTCACACATAAAGAAGATTTTTTAACATGGCAAGAGGATATCAACACTCTTGCATGCATGGGCCAAATTAAGGAAGTTTTGGAAGACAAGGGCTTTCCAAGGGGAGGTTGACTTCCATCTACTTCAATCTTGTCTTGAGCAAGATCAGTTGCAAGAGAGGAAGCAAAAGAAAGTTAATAGTACTCCAACATGTGACTTTGGCATCAAGCATGTCAAAGAGGAAAGCCATGTTATGACAGGGGTTGCATTTTAGATTTCTACAGCGTTGTCATTGTTGGGGATCCTAGATCCTTATTGGGAGTCCCAACTCTTGATGGAATACTCCAAGGACCTCTTCACATGTAAGGTTCTTGATCGGAAAGTGATGGGTGGGAGGTATAAAGTATTTGATAGAGTCATTTATTCTCATGATCAGATCTTTTTGGCTAGAGAATACAAGCTTATGTATAAACTACTTAATGCAGCTTATGAGATCTTGCTTTCCAAGCCCACTGGTTTCATTAGAGAATACCGTACTATCTTAAATGGATTCATGTGAGAGGAATTCAAAGAGGAGATGCACTCTCATATGAAGAAGTGCATAGATCATTTGCTGGTTGAGGAGGAACATAGCTCTTGGGAAGAGTTATCATCATCACCTCCTTATTCATTGGGTGTGAGAGGGAGCCCATCCATGACTTACCTCACTGATTTGAATCAAGTGTATAGTAAGAATTGTATTTCTAAACATCATGATGTATCTATTACATGCTTGTATTTTCTTAACACTCATATGCAAGGCTTTGCTCCAAAAGGGGGCACTTTTTATTATGGGCTTCATGGGCTACTTGGAGCCATGAGCAATGGAGATGTTGACCATCCCCTAAGATATTTTGGGGAGATGTTGTATTCTTCATGGTGTGATTCATTAGCAGCAACTATCATACACCTTCTCCAACCATGCAAGAAGGATGGGACAGCAAACAAGTGTTGGGAAAAACACTTTTCATATCATATTCTTGTTGGGTATGTGTTATATTCTTTCCACGATTAGCCCCACATGCTGTATGTTGCGTCGGGCGTAGCTGGGGGGTCACGAAGGGCGAAGCAGTCCCCACTGTTGGGGTCCGGGGCAACGCCCCGGCCAAAATTGGTTTTTGTGCGGACCCACTCATAGGCGGATCTGCCCATGGTTTTGTGCATGGTTTTGGGGTTCGATGGTTTTCGGCCCCTGGTATTTTGTAGATCTGGTCAAGGGAACTACGGTTATGTTCTAATCCAGGGTTAATGGATTGGGGTTTATGTATGCTTCGGCATGTATATATATGTGTTGTAACACTAAAAGGAATATAATGAAAAATCAAGCTGGTCGTCCCGATTTGGGATCCAGGGGAAAATCTCGGTGTTTATCTGTTTTATGTTTTATGCTCTTGCTATTGTTTATTTTCTGTTATAAGAATCGTGTGTAGATATTTCTGTTCAGGGTTAAAACCTACAATTCTATGGCAGTTAGGAGTAAAACTGCATTTGTTACACATGAGGGAACATTGTCCTTCTCCTTTACTACATGTGGCAGCTAGCATAAATTTAATTATGATTCCATATGCTGAAAATATTCTTATCTTTGTTGAGGACATGATTGGAGCAGAGACACATTGGTTGGATGTGTCCTTGGGAGAAGAAATTTCCCACACTTTTTGCACTACACGTTTCAAGGGGAGCATGGGAAAAGATATGGCTATCATATTATATCTCTTGTTTCTTTATGAGGTAGGCCATATGTTTGTTTGGAGCACTTGGGACATGCCTCTCATGAGCAATTGGGAGGAGCTTTTCTATGAATTACCAAGCTAGGAGGTGATTCATTTCATTTGGATAATAGCAAGGAGGTGGGAGTCCTTCATTGATGATGAAATTCCCCATGATTTTTATCACTTCTATCTTGAGGAGGCCATTGATCAGCAAGAAGGTTTCCATATAGACCTTACTTTATGTTATCACTCAAAAAATTTCAAAATATCATTGTGTCAACTCTGTTTTTGATCATATCTCAAATTGGGTTTAAAAGTCATTTTAGGTTTTGGTTAAGGGTAGATTGACAGTTTTTATAAGTTTAGAGGTCACCATTGAATTTAAATAAAGTCTTTAGAGGTCTATTCCATGATCAATTACTCACATTTTTCATTTAGGGATCATTTCATAAGGTTTCAGGTTAAATTTCTGCAATTAGCCAAGAATCCTCTGTTTCGTAGCGCTGCTAGTTCAAAAAAGAGGATTTGCGCTACGAAAGCGCTGATACTTTCATAGCGCAAACTGCAAAAAATACATTGTGGGTGCTACGAAAGCGCAATTTCTTAATCGTCTTGTCAATTGAGCCAAAATCTATCAAAATTCGTTGGGGAATGATAGGATATGGGTATGGTGAGTCAGTTAGGGATTAGATACAATGTACTTACTTGTCTTACAGTCATCATTGTCATAATAGGGCATGAGTGAAGCATCATTTAGTTACGAGATGACACCTCAAATTCAAATTCTTGCCTAATTTGTTCATTCTCATTTTCATTTGCTTCCATACAAGTGTCTAAGCTCTGAAGTTGTCAAGCTAAGCATGGGGGTTCTATACAAAGGCTTTGTTTCAATATTATCAAGCGAGTTTGTTCCAATATTCACAAGCGAGGCTGATCATATATTCAAGCGAGGTTGTTTTATAGATTCAAGAGAAGCTGACAGGTTTTTTCTAAGAAACATGGCAGAGGAGAAGAAAGTCCACAAAGGGGGACATTGCTTAGGATATGAGCCTAAAAATGTGAAGGCTATAATTGAATATCAAACAGTGATGGAGGCTTTTAGCAAAGCATGTTGTCTCTGATTTTGTGAAAAGTTGCAGGGTCGCCACACTCAAGTGTCTAAAAAGCTACCTTAAACTTCAGTGGAACCACTACTAAGATTGGGATGTTAAATGTGCCAGTTACTCCTGAGATCATTGCTTCTGTGACAGAAATACCAAGGGGGCAACAGACCTGGTTTAAAGGTTTTAAGTTTGACATGGAACCATGCAAGGAATTCATGAAACCTGAGTATGCAGATATGGACCTGAACAATGCAATACCTAGAAGCTATATTAAAGACACCTATGCCAAGCTACTGTTCAACATTCAAAGATACTTCACATGTGAAGGTAGGTACCATAAAGTTTATACTTATCATTTCAAGCTAATTCTGCATTTCACAAGTATGATATCACTAGATTTTCCCTTCTACTTGCATAGGAGCCTTGCCAAAATGTCTGATAAAGTACAAGCTAAGTCTGATGGTTATGAAACATCTTTATTTCACCATGGTTTGATAAATTTATTGGTTTTGAATGAGCTTCATAAAATAAGCAAGGATTGGTCTTTCCTTTTGTGTATGAATGGATTTGAACTGGAAACTCTAACCCCAGCTAGAAACCCAAAAACTAAAGGGACTCCTTCACCACTAGAAGCAGATTCTAGTCAGCTTGTGGTTGCAAAAGCAAAGAGGTTTCTAAAGTTGAAACCAAGGAAATAGGTTGAAGATATGATAGAGAAGATACAAGTTCTTGTTGCAGCAACTTCATCACCTATAAAACAAAGGTCAAAAAGTGTCAAAGAGGCAAAACAAAAACAAGTTTCCAACAAGAAATAAATCAAGAGAGTGACAAGAAGCCAAGCGTGGAATCAAAGGGAAAAACAGTTGTTTCAGGTATAGAGGACAGCCTAGTGATTTGTTGGCTCGAGGGGTCCTGACCCAAGTTCAGAGTTTAAGGTTTGCCAACAAATCCCTATACTACTGGCCCTTTCGACAGTGACCTGCTTGTGCAGGTCAAAGTCTCACCCGAACTAGTATGGGTGGGTGTTGGAACCAGGTTTCCGCACCCTGAGAAAGCATAGGTAAGGCAAGCAGAGCTGCGTCCAGCCCTGTGATGCCTAGATCGCCTCTTTATGAGCAGGATCTATAGGTCTCTTTTCGCATCAATGTGCGCAAGGTCAAATACACTACAGTGTTTAATAATTATATACTTCTATGACAGTAGCAAAATATTGCATAAAACAGAACAGATCCAGATGCAGTAAACACACTTACACAGAAATTTCGCAGTTGAATACAGAATACGCATAAAATAGAAATTACCAATTATTTGCATAAACAGTACACATGGATTCATTTCTCAAACATCCTTTCTTATTCATCAATTCCTTCTTACAATACCCATCCCGACTTGCGCACACAACAGCAGGGTCCGCACACAGCAGGACTCTGGATCTCTGCGCACACAGCCAGCAGGAGTCCTTTCCCCATAAACCAAAACAGATCTACTAAACCACAATTCGCATCAATAACTCCTCATCGTCTCCTCTTACAATCCAAAATGTCCCTCTATTGATAACAATCTTTCCTAATCTTTCCTATGGTCTGCAAACCGTGGTTTTCGAACCCCAAGTCTACCCTTTAACCCATTACAATGCTTTCGGGGCTTTGACCCACCCCAAAACCCTTGCGCTAGACTAAATATAATCAAAAATATGCAAAATCAGACCAATTTTGCAGCTTGTCGGAAACCCTATTCCAATAGTCCCCCAACACAATCTTGTGACTCGTCCCGAGTCACTGTGGCTACGGGTCCACCAATCGCCCCTGGAGCTGTTTGATGACCAGCGTGTGTATCTCGTTTGTGCATGAGCGTCCTATCCCTAGTGGGCCGATTCTGCCTAAACCAATTATTCCAGCCATATAGTCATTTAGCCATGTATGTCTTGAGCCGACTACCATTGACATATCCTGGTAACACGTCACCGCGCAGGGTAGCTAACCGAACTGCTCCACCATTCATGATTTCCTTAACGGTGTAGGGACCAAGCCAGTGCTGTCAGAATTTCCCTGGGTGTTTCACAAATTGGCAATCGTATAAGAGGACTAGGTCACCTTCTACGAATGTCTTTTGGCGAATATGTCGATCATGCCAAGATTTATTGCGAGCCTTCTGAACCTGCTGATGAAAGTTAGCAATGAACCGATCTTCCTCTAATGCCAAAAGATGTGCAAGATATTACTCCATTATATCAGGTTCTGCCATATTGGTAAATGTTGCGATACGTAGGCTAGGAACAATGTACTCTATTGGCATAATGGCCTCCTTGCCGTAGACCATCTGAAAGGGGGTCCTTCCTGTTAGCTTCTTACAGGTCGTCCAGTAGGCCCATAGAACAGAGGGGATGCGTATGTCCCAGTCACTATGATTGAAATTGCAGACCTTGGTCAATGCCTTCTCTAAGATTTTTTTGAAAGCCTCGACCACCCCATTTTCCTATGGATGGTACAGTATACTTTTCGCATGATGGATCCAGAATTCCTCATTCAGGGCTTGTATCGTTTCATTAACGAAGTGTGTGCCTCTATCGCTCATTAGGATCTTTGGGCAGCCAAACCTGGCCATAATTTGCTCAAAGATGAAGTGCGCAGCAGTATTTGCAGTACAATCCTTCACCACTTATGCTTCAGCCCATCGAGTGACATAGTCAGTGGCAGTAATAATGTAGCGCACACCTGTCTTCCTACCTGGAGGATTGATTGGTCCTACAAAATCAATGGCCCATTTGTCAAAGGCCTGCAAAGCTATTTGAGGTTGCAATGGCATTTCATCTCTGCGTGAGGGCCGTCCTATCCGCTGGCACATATTGCACAATTTACAATATGTGTGAGAATCATGATGTAGGGTAGGCCACCATAACCCAACTCTCAAGATCTTTTGTGTTGTTGCTTTTCTTGCATAGTGGCCTCCTACGATGCCTTCACGTGCCTCTACCAAAACGGCATGCCATTCATGTTCCATGACGTATCTGTGCAGTACTTCATCAGCGTCTAGTTTGTATAACTGGTTGGCGATGATAGTAAAGTCCGCCACCTGAGTAACCAACTCCTTCTTCTACTGCACCGAATATTCTATGGGGGCTACGCCTGTAGTTAGGAACTAAAGGATATCAGCGAAGTGTGCGTCAACGACCTTAATGGAAAACAGCTGCACATATGGTAATCCTTCCTCCAAGTTAGTGGGTTCTTCATCTGTCTCAATGCGGGACAGATGATCTGGACCCGCATTCAGCCTTCCGGGCTTGACGATCATCTCAAAATCATATTCCTGAAATAGCAACAGCCATCAGAAAATCTCCCCCCCCAACACAGGCTTGTTCATAAGGTATTTTAAAGCCAAATGATCGCTAAACATCTTAAAATGTCTGCCCAATAGATAGTGTCGATATTTTTATAATGCGTATACCATAGCCAGTCCTTCTCGTTCGGTGGTAGAGTAGTTGCGCTCTGGGCCCGAGAGCTTTCGACTAGCAAAGGCAACCGGCTGATCAATATCTCCCTCCCCAAGTTGAGTTAGGAAAGCACTCAAGGTGATGCCTGATGCATCCACATGTACATGAAATTCCTTCGACCAATCAGGAAATATTAGTATGGGTGCAGAGACCATCTTCTCTTTTAGTAGCTCAAAACTCTTTTGACATTCATCATTCCAAAAAAATCAAACATCCTTTTTAAGCTTTTTTTCCATGGGTGTTGTGATCAGTGCGTACCCCTGAATGAATTTTCTGTAATAGCTCGTGTATCCAAGAATCGAACGTAGTTGTTTCTCCGTTGTTGGGACTGCAAGGTTTATAATTACGGCTACCTTCGTAGGATCAACCATCAGCTCTTGCCGGCATACTATGTGCCCGAACAAGATTCCAAAAGGCACGTAGAAGATACACTTCTTGATATTCAAGGAAATCTGGTGCTTTCGGCAGGCATCCAACATCAAGTACAGGTTGGATACATTCTCCTTTACCAAGCCGAATACCGTCCAGTCATCGAAATAAACTTCCAGGAACTTAGGGATGAACTCCTTGAATACAGCAACTACTACTCTTAAGAAGATAGTGGGTGCATTCTTGAGACCAAAGGGCATGACTGTATACTAAAAGGACCCCCATTCTGTTGTGAATGTAGTCTTACTGCGATCTCCAGGTGCGATTCGGATCTGGTGGTACCCTGAGAACCCATCCGTGAAGGAATAGGCTTCATGTACTCCCACACTATCAAGGATTTCATCTGAGAAAGGCATAGGGAAGGGGTCATGTACACAGGAATCGTTTAACTTGCGTAGGTCTACATAGAGTCATATCTCCCCCTTTGTTTTCTTCTCCTGGATGACCATCGGACTTACCCAATCCGACTGTTCAACCAGTTCAATGATACCTGCAGCAAGCATTTTGTCCAGTTCTTCTTTGAACTTTTTCTTATATTTAGGGTTCAGTAGGTAAGGCCATTGCTTTCCGAGTCGCGCCTCTAGTTTCAAACTGAAGTGCATAATGCCTATGTCCCCCGTGATTCCTTTGAGCTCGAAAAACTTTGTCGGGAATAAGTCCTGATATTCCGTAAGTAGCTCTGCAATTTTTCCCACGGTTCCTTCATCCCAATAGTCCCCAATTTTAGACAACATAGGATGTTCTTCCGTCCCGATATTAATTTCACGTAGGTTGAGAGGTTGAGTCACATCAATATTCTATAGTGGGGGTCCAATAACTGTGCGTTCCCCCTCAAATTCTGGGACAGAGACATTCTGAGGATTATCTTCCTCTTCTTCTATCACCAAGCTTCGGCAGTCGACTATGTCTTGCATCTGTGCTTCCCATGTCAGGACTTCTGGTGCGGCGTGATGGCGTGAGTCATTAAATACAAAAGCATCGATGTCCTGCAGAGCTTCTTCGAGTGCCTCCGTCCCCCCAATTAGCCCAAACATTCCTATAAAGTCATCTTTTAGCATTTCCCTGTGGCGGGTGCGCTGATGTAGCTCTGCATCTAAATACCAAGCGACAAGGATAGGCCCCAAGGCATGAATAAATAGATGAACCCACTCTTCTGTAGTCCGATCAGGCCATTTGTCCATCCAGGTGAGCTGATGCGCGCAGGGGTCTCCAGGTCCAAGGAACTTCTTGATGCATACATCAGCCGAAGGTGCGAACCGCAGGATCATCATATCCCGACATGTCTCCCAGTCCTGGAATGCTTCCTTGCGGGTGTACCACCATCACGCAAGTGTTCTATGCATAGCTAGATTAAGGGCCCATAGTCGTCGTTCTACTGGAACCGTAGCTTCCAGTGTTCTCAGGAATTCCTGGATGCTACCGAACTCATCAAAATGGGGTATATCTCTTACCTCTGAAGAAATGCAGCAAAGGGCCCTCGTGACCCGAAGACATTGTAATGCCAAGACATTGTGCAACCGATTTTGCCAATTCTCCATCTCCTCATTAGAGTCAGAGAAGTATTTATTGTCTGCCTCCCAGCAGAGTACCCCATCCGCCGTGGGATTGATCCAATCTTTGTTCCGCGTGGTCAACTTGTAAATGTGATCTATCTCTCCTTCACCCCGTACTGGCTCCGTGTAGCATTCACCCTCCGTAGGATCTAATGGTACTATCACCCTTGTTTCATTATTTTCAAATACCATGCTTCTTTGCTTGAGGTTGATGATACCACCCATATCTATGGCCCAGTCCAATCCTAAGAGCGCAGGGTATGGATCTGCATCTTCTACAATCTGAATTACTTCGAAATCAGCCTGGGTCCTGACCCCAGCGATATCTACCATAATTTTTTATAGTCTCCCCAGAGGTATAATCTTCTGCTAGTTGGCCATACGCAGTTGGATATTGGACCACTCCAATTTGGGTTATCCCATTTGCTGCTAGGTTTTCTTAGGTAGCACATTTGCATCTAACCCTAAGTCTAAGACAACCTGATCCATCTCATAGTTACCGATTTGGGCATTTAATCGCATCTCCCTACAGGTGTGTTTCCTATATCTGCCTAACTTGTGCACGTCTCGAACTTCTGGAGATAGGTGGGACTGCCCTATGCAGCTATCTATCACTGCCTGAAGGTTTTCTTCGGTCTGTGGGTGGCATAATAGCTTTATACATGCCTGCAATAATGGCCTCATCTTGTCATTCACTTTGAGGTATGTAGGCATCTGCATAGTCTACATAGTAGAGTCTCTTATCTCAGTAATGTCCTGGTGGACTGTGGTAATTGTTTCTTGTCCTGGTTTGCGGTCCAACGCTTCTTGGTTGACAGGTGCCTGTTGGATTGGAGGATCCTTTGCAACCCCCTTCGTAGGCTCCCCGGTGGCCATCCCACTGCGTGTTGCAACATTCACACTTGGATTTATGTCCTGTATTTCAACCTTAACTCTTTGTACATTCTGTGTTGGTGTTGGTTGTTTTTCTTGCATTTTTGCTATCAAGATTGGGTAGTCTTCAATCTCATGGTCCAGGTACCGGCAATATTTGCAGGATTTCCTTGTAGGATTTAGGCAGTCCGTTACAAAGTGTCCTACTTCCCCACAGTTATAACAGATTAGCTGCCCATGTCCTCGTCCTGCACTTCTACCCTAAACTCCCCTGCCCCTTGATGGAGAGCCACCAAAGCTCGCCGGAGATCTAGGCGACGCAGGGTTTGACTGTACCCTATACAAGTTTCCTCGATCTATCAACAGCTCATAAGTTCGACAGTTCTACTCATCATGTTGTTGAAAATGCAACAAGATGATGGAGCTTAGTGAAATGAAGTCGCCTTCACTAAGTGGGCCCGCAGGCTATTTTTGGCGCAAAGTCTATTTTTAGACTATGTCTATTTTTAGACATATGGAGCATGGTTTGGGAGTTGCAGTATGTTATTCTTGGATGATTAGTCGAGTTGGTAAAAATATATGGACCTCTATTTTTATACATACAGATCGAAGTCTATTTTTAGACTGCCTGTCTAAAAATAGGTCAGTCAAATATTATTAGCCCTTAATAATATTTGGACTCTAAACTTCAGTTTATTCTCTTACAGCACTTCAGTTGGAGCTATGGATGTGGCCCATGCATCTGACAGAAGGAATTACGCTATTCCTTGGGGTTTGGTGAGCTCATGCATGGTTGACTTCAGTTAGAACTCAAGTGGCGGAGTTTGGTGGAGTTGATGAGACAGTTGGTGGAGTTGTGTTCGGTTTAACTTAGTTGAACTAGTTGTGTTTAGTTTAACTAGATAATACACTAGTGATGAGTTGAGTGAATTAAATATTATTTAATTCACTAATTATTAACTCATTATTCAACTCAAGAACACATCAGTTTACTACAGTGCATGGACAGTTCAGTGAAGACCAGTGGAAGAGTTAGATGAAAGGGTGAGTTTGTTATTAGTTGCGACAGTAGTTGTGCATGAGATTTGCACAAGAATTGGAGGAGATTGCCCATGAGGATTGCGCAGTTGAAGCCAAGGAGATTCGAACTTGGATCTCTCATTGAACCAACTTGGATTGCGCAGTAGAGGCAGGAAATTAGTGGATGAGTTTTGAACCTGTGACTTGTTCAAAACTGAGCTAGTTTGTGTGTAACTTTTGGAGACAGTACTGAGTACTTGTGAGGAGTATTGTACTGAGATTGTTACATGTTCTCTTCTATTATAATGTACAAATAGCTGGGGGTTTTCAGCTATAAGCTTTCCCCATTACATATTGTGTTTATGTGCGCATGCATCTGTTTCTATTTTTGCATATTGATGATCAATTGTAGAAGAGGTTATGTATTATGCATGAAGCTTAAATAGTGTGTAATCAGGATAATCTCGGTGAATAATTCAGCTATTATTCAAATTTTTACATGGTATCATAGCGAAATTGATCATCGGATCTATTACGGTGATTACATTTTATTTCTATAGGCAGAGTCTGTACGAGGGCCAGGTAGCCTCTGGATCCATCCTTTCTTTGATCCATCCTTTCTACGAAAGGTGATATATCCAATAAATGCCCATACATTTGATCTTTGTGCTATAAATAATTTGTTCTCACTGATCCAGAAGCAGTTGATTTTTGAGCTTGGAATTCGAATTTTGCAGCAGATTGTTTTCTTGGTGCTAGAGTTGAAAATGTCTTTCAACGGTTTGCGACTCGAATATGCCCTTGAAGGAAGTTCGAATTATGTTGCATGGAAAGATCGGATGGAGGCGGTATTAGAAGATAATGGGTTGAAGGAGTTCATAGATATGGATGTCCAAAAACCTATTGATCCTGCTGAAGTTGAAGCTTGGCAAAAGAAGATGGCGAAATGTCGAAGGATTCTATTGGAGGGCGTGAAGGATCACATTGTATCTAGCCTGCATGGAAAACCTTCTCCATATTTGATGTGGAAAGCATTGACAGATCTATTCCAGAGAAAGAGCGACCAAAGGAAGCTGGCGCTCAAAGATAAACTCAGAAACATTAAGATGGAGAAAGGCGACAGTATCGCCAAGTACCTCACGAAGTTCACTCAATGCAGAGATGAGCTGGGAAGTGTGGGGGTGACTGTCGATGAAGAGGACTTGGTGGACCTGGCTCTCCTTGGTCTTCCGAAGATTTGGCATTCCTATCAGGACTCTGTCAATGGTCGGGAGAAGTTGCCGGGATGGGAGCGACTTTGGGCGGATCTCATGCAAGAGGAGATAAGGAGGACTACCAAGGACGGATCTTCATCAAAGGTATCTGATGAAGAAAATTGCGCTTTGGCTGCCAAAGCAAAGAAGGGGAAGAGCAAGAAGGCTTCTCAGTCTGGTGCGAAAGGCAAGAAGCAAGACATGTCCAAGGTGAAGTGTTTTCACTGTCACCAGCACGGACACTATGCCACAAATTGTCTGCAGAAGAAGAAAAATAAGAAGGTTGTTGGATCTGCAGCGGGAGAGGCATTGGCTTCTCAATTCAAACTGGATTTTTCACTGATCGCATGCTTGGTTTCAAGTGTGGCGGGATCAGTATGGTTCTTGGACAGTGGTGCGTCATTTCACATGACCGGAGATCGAGATCTGTTTTCAGATCTGGAGGAAAAAGATCTTGGAGTGCACATCGAGATGGGCGATGATGGTAGATACAGTGCGACCGGTATCGGTACCATTTCCTTTGAGAGGGAGTCTGGTAAACCCTTCGTATTGAAGGAAGTATTGCATGTTCTAGGATTGATGAAGAATCTGATCTCTGTGGCGATGTTGGAAGACAAGGGGTATGATGTGGTCTTCAGCGAGGGAAAGGCTTTCCTGCGCAGTAAGACAACTGGAGAGACCTGGAAGATAGGGGTTCGAGTCAAGAACCTTTATCAGTTGCAAGTAGATGGCTGCGCAGCAATGGCATGCAAGGCGGGAGAAGTGGTGAGCCGGGATGATGATGGCGAGCTGTGGCACAGGAGATTGGGCCACCTTCACCATGGAGCTTTGAAGATACTGCAGCAGATTTCTACTGGGCTTCCTAAGGGCACTCTTACGTAGTCAGATCAGTGCAAGGGTGTACCTTGGGAAATTATGTGAAAGCCACCTTTCACGAGAAGGATAGTCGTGCCACGACGATCCTTGAGAGAGTTCACACAGACGTGTGTGGTACTTTCTCTATAGCTTCGATAGCAAAGCACAAGTACTATGTGATCTTTGTTGATGATTTCCCTCGGAAGTGCTCGATCTTCTTCATGCAGAAGAGGAGCGAGACATATTCAAAGTTCTGTGAATTCAAGGTGCTGGTTGAGAAGGAATCGGGAAAGCATGTGAAGGCTCTTAGGAGCGACAATGGTGGTGAATTCATCTCTACTGAATTCAAAGACTTTTGCAGCGCAGAAGGGATTCGGAGAGAGCTCATCGCACCCCATAACCCACAACAGAACGGGGTTGCTGAGCGGAAGAACAGAATGATCGTGGGTGCTGCACGGGCGATGTTGCATGATCAGGGCCTACCCCTTCACTTGTGGGCAAGACATGTAATTACAGGAGGAACGTGTTTTACGGAAAGAGGCCTGATATTTCTCATCTGAGAATTTTTGGCTCACTTGTCTACATGCATGTGACGAAGGATGCCAGAAAGAAGCTGGATCCGACCGCAGAGGTTGGAATATTTGTGGGGTACACTGATACACCTCACAACTATCGGGTGTATTTGCCAGACAGTCGCAAGACTGTTGTGCGACGGGATATCAAATTTCAGGAGGAGAAAGCCATGCAGTGTTCGCTTGAGAGGGAGCCACACTTGCATGCAGATGAGGAGTTGTTAGCTCCTAAGGATGAGTCTCAGGATGTGGATCAGCCACAAGATGAGATTCATGGAGTGGAAGAAACCACTCATGCAGTGCCAACCATCAGAGGGCGCAAGCGCACTACAGAAGCTGAGCGATTGGCTCAAGATGCAGAGAAGGGTGTAGGACCACCTACAGCACAACGCAGACAGAGACAGTCACCGGATCGGTACACTGGATACATGGCTCTTATGAGTCAATGTGTCGTGACGGAGCCATCCTCTTTTGAGGAAGTTGTGGAGGAACCCGCATGAGTAGATGCCATGATCGAAGAATATGATTCGATCGTCAGAAACAGTGCATGGGAGATTGTCCCAAGACCGGAAGGTAAATCAGTGGTGGGTTTGTGATGGATCTACAAAGTGAAGCAGGCGGCTGACGGGAGTGTGGAGAAGTACAAGGCGAGATTTGTCGCCCGTGGCTTCTCACAGATCGAGGGGATCGATTATGAGGATACCTTTGCACCTGTCGCAAGGTACTCTTCCATACGGACGATCCTTGCTCTCTCAGCGCAGATGGGATGGCACATCCATCAGATGGATGTGAAGACTGTGTTCCTCAATGGAGTCATTGAGGAGGAGGTGTACATAGAGCAGCCTGAAGGTTTCGAGATCTTCAGCAGTGAGTCGCATGTTTTCCGACTCAAGAGAGCATTGTACGGGCTGAAGCAAGCACCTCGTGCTTGGTACACACGGATAGACAGTTATTTCACCGAACTTGGATTCTCCAAGAGTGAGGCGGATCCTAACCTGTACCAGATTGTGGTGGAGGGGAAGTTGCTGATCATTGTACTATATGTAGATGATCTGATTTTGACGGGTGATGAGCTATTGATACTTTCATGCAAGGAGGATCTTGCTAGAGAGTTTGAGATGAAGGACTTGGGCCTCCTTCATTATTTCCCGGGATTGGAAATTTGGCAACGCAGTGATGGACCATTTGTTTCTCAGGGTAAGTATGCCTAGGAGATAATGGAGAAGTTCAACATGCATGGCTGCAAGCCTGTTTATACTCCTCTTCCTCGTGGTTGGAGGAAGGAGGATGCTACTTCGGCAGAGGTAGTGGATGCCACCACCATCTACGCTGGTGGGGGGTCGCTTATGTATCCTGTCAATACACGACACCCGATATATGCTATGCTTGAGAGTGCAAGCTTCTGTGATCCATAACATATTAGATATAAATCTTCCGGATAATCACATGAGAGTTTTAGGAACGACGCGTTTCGAACTACCAACTGTAGTTCATCATCAGGATAATGATGATGAACTACAACTGGTGAATTCGAAACGCGCTGCCTCAAAATTCTCATGATTTCGAATGATTTTAATCTATTAGACCATTATCCCCGATAGATGAATCCGCGCTGGTAGTTCGAAACGCGTCGGTCCTAAAATTCTCATGTGATTTCCCGAAAGATTTATTTTTAATCTAATATGCTATGCTGTTAACCAGCTTTCGCAAGCTATGGTTAAGCCTACCAAGCTCTTTTGGAAGGCAGGCAAGCATGTATTGCGTTATCTTAGTGGCACATCAGGATATGGTCTATGGTACAGACAGGAGGATGGAGCGAAGCTTTCTGGCTTCACTGATGCAGATTGGGCAGGGAGCCCAACGGACCGGAAGAGCACATCTGGAGGAGTTTTCAGCATTGGGTCGACAGCAGTTTCCTGGTACAACAGGAAGCAAAGATCCGTGCACCGCTTGCAGAAGCCCGAGATCATGGCAAAGCAAGCTGGTCCATGCCGTCGCATGCGAGGCTATTTGGATGAGGAAGATCCTCGTCGGATTGTTCGGGTCGCACTTGGAGCCTACTGTGATTTATTGTGATAACCAGAGTTGCATTAAACTCTCGGCTAATCCAGTATTTCATGATAGATCCAAACACATCAACATCAGGTACCATCATATCAGAGATTGTGTGCAGCGGAGAATCATGTTACTTTCATATGTTCCCATGGAGGATCAGGATGCTGACATCTTGACGAAGGCGCTCACCAGGAGCAAATTCGAATTCCACAGAGGCAAGATAGGGGTTGCAGATAATCCATATCTTGTTGAGAGGGAGTGTTTAAAATGCAACAAGATGATGGAGCTTAGTGAAATGAAGTCGCCTTCACTAAGTGGGCCCGCAGGCTATTTTTGGCGCAAAGTCTATTTTTAGATTATGTCTATTTTTAGACATATGGAGCATGGTCTAGGAGTTGCAGTATGCTATTCTTGGATGATTGGTCGAGTTGGTAAAAATAGATGGACCTCTATTTTTAGACATACAGTTCGAAGTCTATTTTTAGACTGCCTGTCTAAAAATAGGTCAGTCAAATATTATTAGCCCTTAATAATATTTGGACTATAAACTTCAGTTTATCCTCTTGCAGCACTTCAGTTGGAGCTACGGATGTGGCCCATGCACCTGACAGAAGGAATTACGCTATTCCTAGGGGCTTGGTGAGCTCATGCATGGTTGACTTCAGTTAGAACTCAAGTGGCGGAGTTTGGTGGAGTTGATGAGACAGTTGGTGGAGTTGTGTTCTGTTTAACTTAGTTGAACTAGTTGTATTTAGTTTAACTGGCTAATACACTAGTGATGAGTGGAGTGAATTAAATATTATTTAATTCACTAATTATTAACTCATTATTCAACTCAAGAACACATCAGTTCACTACAGTGCATGGACAGTTCAGTGGAGACCAGTGGAAGAGGTAGATGAAAGGGTGAGTTTGCTATTAGTTGCGACAGCAGTTGTGCATGAGATTTGCACAAGCATTCGAGGAGATTGCCCATGAGGATTGCGCATTTGAAGCCAAGGAGATTTGAACTTGGATCTCTCATTTAACCAACTTGGATTGCGCAATAGAGGCAGGAAATTAGTGGATGATTTTTGAACCTGTGACTTGTTCAAAACTGAGCTAGTTTGTGTGTAACTTTTGGAGACAGTATTGAGTACTTGTGAGGAGTATTGTACTGAGATTGTTACATGTTCTCTTCTATTATAATATACAAAATATCTGGGGGTTTTCAGCTATAAGCTTTCCCCATTACATATTGTGTTTATGTGCGCATGCGACTGTTTCTATTTCCGCAAATTGTTGATCAATTGTAGAAGAGGTTATGTGTTATGCATGAATTCGAATTAGTGTGTGACTAGGATAATCTCAGTGGATAAATATTCATTATTTAGCAAATTTCTACACATGTCCTACTGACCGAAAAAATATACACCAATTTTACCTTAGTTCGCCTGCACCTAGCCGAGGGCAATGGTTTGTATCGTGCAGTCCTGCTACCCAGCAGTCATCGCACCACAACACAGATCTGCTTGAGCCTAGACGTAACGGACTAGGGCCTCCTGCCTGCACGTAATCTGCCAGTAGTGGGCATTGATCCTTCATATGTCCAGATGCCTGACATCATATGCACCATAGGTCTGCACTAGCTCCTTTTCCCCGTTCCTTCTGTAGGTTCTGAATCTCCATGTGCATAGCTCCGAGCTGCTCTTGAATTTGTTGTACTCCTACAGAAGTGTCTTCTCTGGGCGCGGCTTCTAGTTTCATGGTGGCTTCCAAAGCTTTTTCCTATGATTCGAAGGTTTGGTGGCCCATAGGTACATGCAATTGAGGTAGCAGCATAGCGATGAACCATTCAGTATGATGTCTGTCGTCATATTTAAATCCTCCCTCTCTGATTTCTTTCTTTAGTCTCTGATCAACTTCCCATACAGACTCAGTTGTTCCTTTCTTGAAATCTTTCACGTCGGCTACGATCTGAGAGTAGGACTTAGGTTTTCGGAACTGTTGTTTTAGGGCGTCCTCAATATCTTGAATGGATGCGCTCCCATTTTGAGATATGTACCGCATATACCAGTCCAGCACTCTCTCTTCGAAGGCCAAGGATAGCTGTGCTCTTTTCACAGTATTGCCAGCCACACCTTGCACAGTCCATACCGAGTCTGTAACAAACCAAAATCGGTCCATGTCCTCATCTCCCGCACCTTTAAAGGTAGGTAATTTAAATTGCGCTACCATATCTTCTTGTGGCAGGATTTTGGGCAAGGTTTTACCCTTACGTGGTTCTGAAGGCGGTGTAAGTGGTGGGCTTTGCGCAGCTGCTCCTCTCAGTGGGTGATACACAGATCTATCCCCTTCTTGACTGGTTCGATAGTACTTATCACTCTGCGTTGTACTTTCATCCAGATTGGAAATCATTCAATCGTACCTGCTCTTCAGGCCTTCAATACTTCTCTTGGAATTACCCGATCCCCTTCTCAACATGCTCCTGGTCCTGGAAACGGAACCATTTGTTGGCTCGAGGGGTCCTGAGCCAGGTTCAGAGTTTAAGGTTGGCTAACAAACCCCTATACTACTAGCCCTTTCCGCAGTGACTTGCTTGCGCAAGTCAAAGTCTCACCCGAAGTAGTATGGGTGGGTGCTGGAACCAAGTTTCCGCACCCTGAGAAAGGGTAGGTAAGGCAAGCAAAGCTGCATCTGGCCCTGTGATGCCTAGATTACCTCTTTCTCAGCAGGATCTATAGGTCTCTTTTCGCATCCATGTGCGCAAGGTCAAATACACTACAGTGTTTAATAATTATATAATTCTATGACAGTAGCACAGTATTGCATAAAACATAACAGATCCAGATGCAGTAAACACACTTACACAGAACTTTCGCAGCTGAATACAGAGTACACATAATACAACAATTACCAATGATTCGCATAAAAAGTACACATGGATTCAGTTCTCAAACATCCTTTCTTATTCATCAATTCCTTCTTACAATACCCATCCCAACATGCACACACAGCAGCAGGGTTCGTACATAGCAGGACTCTGGATCTCCATGCACACAACCAGCAGGAGTCCTTTCCCCAGAAACCAAAACAAATCTACTAAACCAAAATTCACATCAATAGCTCCTCGTCGTCTCCTCTTACAATCCAAAATGTCCCTCTATTTATAACAATATTTCCTAATATTTCCTATGGTCTGCAAACTGTGGTTTTTGGACCCCAGGTCTACCCTTTAACCCATTACAATGCTTTCAGGGCTTTGTCCCACCCCAAAAACCCTGCACTAGACTAAATATAATCAAAAATATGCAAAATCGAACCAATTTCTTAGCTTGTCGGAAACCCTATTCCAACATGATTAAAGGAAATTTACATGACATTCTTCATGCAATTGATATAGAAGAGACACCCATAGTGCAAGCTGATTTCATTAGAGTAGATGGAAACAAACAGAAAAAGGCTAAGTTAGCTAAGAAACTTGAATTTGAGGGTGAAAATGTAGCCTTTATCTTTCAAGCAAGGAAGCCTTTAACTAGGCATGCCAAGAAGCTCAAGGAAGGCAGCAAGGAGGTCCAAGAAACTATTGAAATAGCCATAGTCCCAGAAGAGGTGGTTGATCTCTCATCACCAACAGTGGAGAATGCAGCCAGCAAGACAATGAAGGGAAAAGGACACATGATAGAGTGTCAACATATTGAGGAGAGATTGAAGCTAGCAAACCAAGAGATTGCAATGATGAAAAAGAGGGCTAGAAAGCATAGTGTTGAGAAAACAGAGTTCAAAAGAATGAAATCAATTTGGGAAGGTCAAACTAGTTCTAGGTCTGAGATTCCAAGTAGTGTAGAATAGTTTTTTACATGGACAGTTCCAGCCATCAAAGAAGCAAAATTTTTCAGAGTGATCAATACTCACTTAAGAGCCAGTAATAGAAGACTAAGAAACCAAGTGGAGGATTTTGAGCTACAGCTGAAACTAACTCAGGATAAACTAAAAAACAAAGGTGTAGAATGACAAATTATTAAAAAGTCAAAGGCTAAATCAAAGGGAAAATGAAGAATAAATCTCATGAAATTTGGGTTTTTAGTTCATATGATTGTTTGTTTTGATGAAACGAGTGGTATTATAGAGTGTTGGCACATTTTTGCTTTGAAAATTAAAGAAATATAGTCAAAACTTCTCACTCAGTAGTTTCGTAGTACAAACAGTGCAAAAAGGGTGAAATGCGCTACAAAACTGTTGTAGCAGCTTTTTTCACCCTTTCTTATAAATTTTTGGAGGGAAAATGTATGTATTTTGACCTAGAATTGTTAGGGAAGTTGTGTTAAGTAAATATGAAGATAAACCTAGAGGAAAGAAACCAAAATTTTGAAGGCAAATGGGTTAAAATACTGCACTACGAAAAGCGCTACGAAACTGTGTTATTTTCGTAGCGCAGGTCTGTTTTTTCTATTTTGGACAGTTTGATGGTGATTTTGTACAGCTAGCACATAAGGATGATTTTGGGAATATGTTACTTCAGTTATTGACATAAAATAACCTCGAAGTCATGGGTTCATAGTGGTAAGAGTGTCTCAAGAACACAAAGAATTCTAAGCCTAAAAAACAGGGGACGGTTTCCTAGTTTGCAGGAGATCAGCATTAAGGTCATAAAAGTGTTGGAGCTTATCATCTGGATTCGACCTTATGGGAATATAGTTGATGTAATCTAGTTTAGATAAGTTTGTTACGAGTAGATATAAGGAGTTTGAGTCCTATTTGTAATAGGACTGATAATTAGGTTTGCAGCTGTCATTTTGTAATAAATACCATGTTATATGGTTAGGAAAGGTGTCAAACAGTAGGAATTCGATGTATCTAGTTGGAGATAAGGTTATCATATGTTGTAAATTATCTATAAAGATGAAGAAGTTGAAATTTTAAGGGTTGGACATTTTTTAGCAAAAATACTATGTTTATTGGAAGTGACTGGTTTTCAACTTAATACAAAGTTTTCTACTTAGCCAACTCAAGATTAATAAAGAGTTTTAGTGTGTTTTTGTTATAATGGCATCATTTTACTATCCTATTGCAGTGGTGTTTTCTTATGTTACTCAAAATTCATCATTGATGCTCTGACTTCTTTCATAGACAAACTGACTGTGTTTTACAATTTCACATGTGTATCTCTAGACTAGAACTCTGATATGCCTTGACTTCCATGCTAAGTAGATTGTTTTGTTTTACTAAAGCTATTATGACTCCATAAGCCCAATGTGAACTTGCTAATGTGATTTAAAACCAATTTCTATCATTCATCTGCTTATTACCCCACATAGAGTTAGCCATCTATATTTCTATCAAAAATCTTTAACCCTTTGAGAGAGCCCTCTCAGGTTGAGGAGGCTAAGCCTCAATCAAAAGATTTGTTTGAAATAGTTACATGAGATTGATTTGATTGGCATCCTATTAGGTTTGATTTTGTGATAACACTTTCTTTCATGATGAGAGCCATTTGGTTTATCCACCAAAGGCCAACTTGCACACTTGGGAGGAGCCATTGGGAGACAGAATTATTGCAAAAAATTTGAAGCAATGGTGGAGACTGCTGGATGAAGAGGTCATAAGAGGAGGAGGGGAGATTTTGCAGCACCCTTGTAGTTTCTTAAGGACAAGCAACATTTGGGAGGGGAAGACTGTAATATTCCTACATTAGCATGCAGCTAATAGGAATATTAATTTTTCTTTTAAAATCAAGTTAGATGAATAAATGGGAAAGGAAGCTCATAAGTTGCTTAAGTAGGAATAAAATCCCTCATAATTTGAAAAGGGATCATGTTAAAAACCAGATCAAGCATCCACATATGTGAACAGGTTCTAAAATGTGTGTACAAAGTCAAGTTTGACCAAGTCAACATCATTATTATATAAGGAGTGGATCCTAAATAAAGACAGCTCAATGTGAATGAAGATCAATCTAGCTAGTCAAAATAAAGACACCTTGAGTGTGAAAAGAGACAATGCATGAAGATCCAATCAAGGTTGATCCAGTCAAGGTTGAATAAATCAAACAACGTTGTAAAAATATGAGAAATACTAATGAAGACAACGTAATTTTGGTGGAGGAGCCTTTTCATGGAAGCAACCTCATAATTGGGTGGGACCCTTGGTGAGGAAACTCATCAACTATATAATGAAGGGAATGGAAACCATATGGGGCATGATTGAAGATTATATTTTGTATGTGGTCTGTTTAGGCTTTTTGCATCCTTTGGTTGTTTAGCTAAGTTTGTTGCACTGTTTAGTGCAAGGGTTTTCTCATGCGGGAATTCCCCACTCTTGCTTGGAGATCTTGTTTAAGAAATCTGAGGAGAGCATCCTGTGCTATATTTTCCACTATTTGTTGTTAGGCCAAGTAGTTAACTTCAGCAAAAATGCAGTCCCTTTCAGAAACTGTGTTATTTCTTAAGGTATTGCAGGGGAGGGGTTAAATCCCTTGTATTTTGAGCTATTTTCTTTGAAGGAGGTTCATTCTTCTTCCTGGAAAGTTAGTAGGAGGAGCTACAACCATTTATTTGCATGATTGGCCATTATTATGCAGAGCTTCAACCATACAGCATGATTCATCCATAGATCTGCAGCATTTTCTTCTTGTATCTCATGTTTATCAAGAAACCCTTGCCGGGTTCTCTTGGATTTTTGTAAAAGAGGTGAGATCTCTGTTTTCAACCTCATTGATTAATATATAGAAAATCTATGTTGTATCTCATATTTATGAGCATAAACCCTATATAAACTGTGTTTTCACTTTCTGCAGTAATTTGTGTTGTAGTAAATCTTGGGGTTTTCAGTGTTTTTGAAACGTTTTGAGCATGGGAGGCTTGTTTAACTAGGCTATACTGATTTGTTTTTTATTTCCTTTCAGATATGGTTGTAATAATGTCAGACCTAATGGATCCATGGGCTGCAATTTTCTGTTAATACTTATATTTCTAAAAAATGTGTTTTTCATGCATGTATTGCTGATCTTCCCATTTTGGGATATTACATGAGGTCCTAGATGTGCCCTTATCATGATTGCGTTGTTATATCCAGCCTTCTCTTCCTTCTCTTCAATAGTTGAAAATGCCTCATCATCAATAAGAGACCTTAGATCTTGGTCTTCTTTTGAAGGAGGAATATCTATGTCTTCCTCTTGAGAAGAAAGCTCTTCTTACAATGGGGAATTTTCCTTTGGCAAGGCATCACACAAGTTTCCTTCCCCTTCAATGGTTTTCATAAATGGAGTTTAGTTTATGGATCCTTCCAACCCATGCAAAAGCTTTTTTTGATCTTGTTTGATAAACTCCATAGAAGGTGTTTCATAAGATTTTTCATCAAACCTTTCCACTATTCTCCTAATGAACTTTACATAAGTAGATGTATTTGCATTCTTCAATGTTAAACACCATGTTAAGCACACACATGGTGTATGAGAAAGATGAATACACACACAACAAGAAACTCAACACAATAAAAGATAAACTTGTAGCTCCCTCTTTTCCATTATACAAAAATGTACATTTATAGTACAATGGTGTGACTCTTGGTTTCACATTCCAAGGTCACTTGGACTCCATTGTGACTTTTCGTATTCCACACCTACCCATGTAGGATTAGGTGTTCCAACATCCCCCCTTAATCCGAAGGGGTATGTGTGAGTCTAAGAAAAGAGTTGTAATACAAATCTGCAAAGTATACATGGTAGCACTTGGGCTAAATCAACTCTCTGAAATGTTGGAAAAAAGAGGTGGTTTTAGGATGACCACAAACACTGGAACGCAAAACTTGTTGCAGTTCTCGGAACTCTTCCAAAACTGGCAAGAAGCTGAAGGCTTCTGCTAGAGGAATTGTCCCTCATAAAAAAAGGGAGACCTTCAACCTAAAAGAAGGGAGGTCTACTACCTGTGATGGTTTTAGGATTACCAACAACTCTGGAATGCTTGAAGAATTTCCTGGAACTCAACCAAAGTTGGCAAGAAGCTGAAGGCTTCTGCTAGAGGAAGTGTTCCTCATATATGAAAGGGAGACCTTCGACCTAAAAGAAGGGAGGTCTACTACCTATGATGGTTTTAGGTTATCCACCAACCAAAGATGATGGTTTAAGGTTGTCCACCAACCGAAGGCATGCTCATGGGCATCCGTGTCTCTGGCTACATCTCTGAATCTGGAATGACAAATTTTGGCTCAGGCTCGCTTGAACTGTTGTGTCTCTGGCTACAACTCTGAACATGGAATGAGAGATTGTGGCTCAGACTCGCTTGATCTGACGTCGAGGCTTGTACATGACCACCATTTTCCCCCCTGTCAGGGACAAGGTGAGATGATGGCGAAAACTCAACTGCAAGTTTGCTCAATATTTGTGAACATGTTCTGACATGTGACTTAAACATCTTCTTGGCTGCTGATGCCCATTGCCAAGAAGCGATCCATCCAAGATGAATCTTGGTTCTTGCAGGAGGCTTGTTTCTGAAGCATCTGTCTGAAGAGTGGGTGTGTCGACCACAGTGCTTGCATGGATGAATATCAAACAGTGATATTTCATATGGCCAACTCAATCACAGTGTTGGCATTTTTCAATCTGATGTTGTTGTGGAACAGGATCTGGAACAGCTGCAGGTGAACTGTCATACAAGAATCCGACACTCTGAAATAGGATGGGCTTGGTGTAGTCTGGAATATGAAAGGACACATCCTTGTCATATCCAAGACCAGTTCTGTGCTTGTTGTGGAAAAGCTCTTCCCAAGGTCTGATGATGGGCTTGAGAAGTGCAGGTTGGACTGTTGCATCTGCATGTATATCTGCTCTAGTGCAAGGAACTGAATGTGAATCATCTGCAACTGTATCTTCTTTCTTCTGATGAGAGTCCTTCACAATCTTCTGAATAGAAACAGGTTCAGAATGGTGACTCTTTTGCTAAAGTTCATCTTGTTGGAGCTGAGATTCCAACTGCAAAAACTCAATCTTTTCTTGTGCATCTTGCAAACAATTTTGAATATTACAAAGAGCATCCTTGCTCATTTTTACCATATCATGAACATTTGAATGAATGAGGTTATTCAACAACTCTAATGCCTCATTGATTTTAGCCATTTTCAACAACTTAGGCTCAAAAAATGAAAGGGTGTCGGCTTCAACCGAAAATGCACCCGTTTACAATGTGATTCCTTTCAAACAAATACAAATGACTCCAAGGAATTCTCAAAACACAAAATCTGCTCCTCAAATGATGGAGGGCAATCAACAATCCAACAACTCAAATACTGATTATGAATGAAGAAGCAATATTCACTCACAATACAATGTCAGTTCAATACAATATCTCTGCAAAATATTTGTTTGAATGTGCAGCTGAAAACATTGTGTAAGAGGCCTTTAAGGCAGCTGAATTTTCTTCTTCAAGGAGCTATTTTCAATGATGGCAAACTTGTCTTCACATGTAAAATTATTTCAGAAAATCACCCTTCAAATCAATGCCACAAATCACAATGCAAATCTGAAATTTTCTCTAGGTATTTAGTCCATCTGCTCACATGTCATTTCCTTCATTTCTATTGTTCATATTCTCTCTCTGCTCTTCTTCTCTTCCTCTCTCTATGTTTTTTTTTTTTTTTAAATTAAAAATGGGGGAATTTAAAAGAGAAGGAAAATTTATTGAAAGGGAAGGGGAGGATGGAATTTTGAATGGGCGGTATATTAAAATAAATTTTAAAAATCGAATTTAAAAAAAAAACGTATTTTGAATGGGCGGTATTGTATATTGGAGAGGGCGGTATTTAAAAAAAAAAATTAAATGAAATTAAAAGGGGAGGCGGAAGTGTGAAGAGAGGAGCAGATTGTAGGTGGGGAAATGAGGGCCGAAAGGCCGTGTGGTTGGGGGTGAGATGGGGGCGGGTTGAACGTTGAAGGAGGTGGCGTAGGGAGGAAGGGGCGTAGGGAGTGCCGTAAGGTAGGGGCGGAGGTGTAAGTCGACCGGAGGGGGTTGTCGTGGGGAAGAGGGGTGTGTAGAGTGGAGCCGGGTAGTGGTTTTATGCAACAGGTAGGGCGTAGGTTGAGCAGTGAGGTGGGTCACAAGCGTTGGCAGGGTCGTTGTGATGAGAAAATAGGTTGCGGTGAGATGAGGGACCTCGCGGGTTGTGGGGAGAGGGCGCCACTGTGAGGAGGAGCGTGCAATGAGAGAGGGACCTCGCAGGTTGTGGGGAGAGGGTGCCACTGTGAGGAGGAGTGTGCGGTGAGAGAGGGACCTCGCAGGTTGTGGGGAGAGGGCGCGCGTAGTGTAGTAGGGAGTAAGGGGGAGGAGCAATAAGGGGCGAAGTGACTGTGAGAGCTAGGTAGATGCGTAAGGAGGGGGGCGAGAGGCCTGTAGGTGTATAGAGGGGTCGAGGGTAGTAGGTCGTGAGTGATAGGTGGTGAGGGTTGAGTGGAACAGAAAAAATAAAAAATAAATTTATTTTATTTTTTTTTTATTTATTTTTTTTAAATATGTAAAACAGCAGAGGAGTGAAATTAACTTTAAAACAACAGCAAAATTTCCAAATATTGCAGAGAAAACTCAGAAATATTTCCAGTAGTCCAGCAGCAGAAAAACTCAGAATTTTAGAAATTTTTCAATGAAAAAACTCAGAAATTTTCTAATAAAAACCAGAAACTCTCTTTAAACAGTATTTCAACAACTCTTCAAAATGCAGAATTTAAAAGTGGGCAGCAGAAATTGCATGGAAGTCAGAATGAAAACCTTCAAATGCACAATGTTGCTTCTCTTCAAAACCAATGCTTCTCTTCTTCAAAACAAATTCTAAATGCTGCCAATTTCTGAATGCTGCAAAAAGCTTGATGAATGTGGCAAAAATACTACTGCAGAAAAACTTTGAGTGCTGCAAAAATGTCAAGAATTTTTGCAGATAAGCACAGGCCATAAACACAAATGGCTCACTCAATTTGGAGCAGGGCCAGCAATCGCCCGCTCTGATACCATGTTAAGCACACACATGGTGTATGAGGAAGATGAATACACACACAACAAGAAACTCAACACAATGAAAGATAAACTTGTAGCTCCCTCTTTTCCATTATACAAAGATGTACATTTATAGTACAATGGTGTGACTCTCGGTTTCACATTCCAAGGTCACTTGGACTCCATTGTGACTTTTTGTATTCCACACCTACCCATGAAGGATTAGCTGTTCCAACATTCAAGGAAAAAGATTCAAATAACCACCAAGCATAAGCCTTACCCTCAAGATGCAGTGATGCTACTTTGATGGCTTCCTTTTCTGAAACTTGATGCTGTTGCACATTGGTGCCTAGCTCCTTCACCCAAGCCCTAGCTGGACATTTAGGTGATCCATCAAAAGTAGATAGGAAGAATCTACCCACACCATGTTGCTTTCTCCTTATGCTTCTTTCATCCTTGATATTACAAAACCCTTGGAAGTTCAAGTGATCTTTTAACCCCTTAGATTGAGCTTCATACTCTTGCAAATAATCACCAAGAGTCTCCTTCTTTAGCACATCTCCTTTCTTCCTTTTATTTGTCATGAAAAAGTGACTGATAGAGCGTTGTAAATCTGATGATGTGGTTGAATGCTCACACCCATAAGATGAGAAACTAGATCTTTCCTCATGTAACTTCCTTTTTGAGGGTCTTCCATGTCTTTCCCTTCTCATTTATTTGATGTCTTTGCTTATACCCTGCAGAGTTTGAAAGAGAAGTTTTGAGAATCTCTTTCCTCCAGACAATAAGGGTTTGCTTTAATCTCTCTTGTAGATCTTATCCTTCCCATGAGAATACTCCATAATGGTTGAAGAACACAGGCTGAGCCAATATTAGGGCTATGATACCACTGTAATATTCCCAAATGGGAAAAATCAGTAATACATGCATGAAAAAAGCATTTTTTAGAAATATAAGTATTAACAGAAAAATGTATCCCATGGATCCATTAGATATGACATTATTACAACCATATCTAAAAGGAAATCAGAAAGAAATGACTTTTGCCTAGTTAAACAGGCCTCCCATGCTCAAAACAGCCCAAAAACACTAAAACCCCAAGACTACTGGAAACAAAAAATACTGTAGAAAGAGACAATGCAGTTATTTTAGGGTCTATACTCATAAATATAGAGACAAAATAGATCTTCTCATGTATTAATCAAATAATCTCAAAAACAGAGATCTAGTCCCTTTTACATAGATCCAAGATGACCCGGCAAGGGTTTCTTGCCAAAAATGATATACATGAAATATTTGCTGCAGATATATGGCTGAATCAAATTGTATCGCTGAAGCACTCCATAAATATGGCTGATCATGCAAATAAATGGTTGTAGCTCCTCCTTATAGCTTTTCCGGGAAAAGGTTGATCCTCTCCCTGGGAAACTAGCTCTTAAAACAAGGGATTAAACCCCTCCACTGCAATACCTTAAGAAATAACGCATTTTTTGAAAGGGAATGCACTGTTGTTGAAGGTGACTTCTTGGCCTAACACTAGGTAGTGGAAAATATAGCACAAAATGCTCTCCTCATATTTCTTAAACAAGATCTCCAAGCAAGAGTGGGTAATTCCCGCTTGAGAAAACCCTTGCACTAAACAGTGCAGCAAACTTAGCTAAATAGCCAAAGGATGCAAGAAAGTATAAACAGACCACATACAAAATATAATCTTCAATCATTCCCCATATGGTTGCCATCCCCTCCATTATATACTTGATGAGCTTCCCCAATGAGGGTCCCACCCAATTATGAGGTTGCTTCCATGCAAAGGCTCCTCTACCAAAATTATGTTGTCTCCACAAGTCTTACTCATATTTTTACAGCTCTATTTGATTTAGTCAACCTTGACTGGATATTCATGCATTGTCTCTTTTCACACTCAAGGTGTCTTCATTTTGACTATCTATATTGATCTTCATTCACATTGAGTTGTCTTTATTTAGGATCCACTCCTCATATATTAATGTTGTTGACTTGGTCAAACTTGACTTTTTCCACACATTTTAGACCCTTTTCACACATGTGGATGCTTGATCTGGTTATTAACATGATCCCTTTTCACATTATGAGGGATTTTATTCCTACTTAAGCAACTTATGAGCCTTCTTGCCCATTTATTCATCTAACTAGATTTTAAAAGCAAAATTAATATTCCTATTAGCCGCATGCTAATTTAGGAATATTACAATCTTATAGCTTTTTTAGACATCGATTTTTTGAGTCCTGTCAGCGGTGAATAAATTCCTGTTTCAACAGGGGAATATCAACTCTTCCCAGAATATCTCTCGCGTGTTTCTAATCCATCTTCTCCTCTATCGATGTCACTGCTGCCTGGTTATCAGACTTTGAGTCAAATTACTTTTGGTATCGCGTCCATAGCACATTCCAATACTTCGACTCCTCCAAGGAGTTCGGTCCTTCCTTCATTAGGACTGTCACCTTCGACACCTAGTTTGTTGGTCGTTATTACATCTATGCCAATCCAGCCTACCGTTTGTGTGGCTTCATTTGCACTAGTTGTTACACATCAGTGATCAGGATCTTTTCACACTCGCAGTTCTATATTTCTTAATCCCACGTGGCATGTCAATCCCGGCTCGGGTAAATCACAACCCCGCATTGCGCAGGCTACGCCTGATTCTAGTGTGGCTACGACCTCCTTTGCCATTCCTGATGGCCTTACTTTTGAAGAGTATATGTTGGTTGTTCAGTAGTAGAACTCTCAGGGTTCTCAGCAGCCCCAAGCTCCTATCAATGCTTTGCATCACTATGATGTCTACAGTAATCCCGTATATATGCCTCCTATTGATCCTAATCAGGATGTTTATCTGCCTCTGGTTGATCCTTATCAGACCGTCCCTCATCAAGGGCTGGTAATACAAGGACAACCCTCTAGTCTACAAGGACAATCCTTACAGGAACAACCTTTGGTTCAGTAGGGACAACCTTATGGTCCACAAGGATAACCCTTACACGGTCAACCTTCGGTCCAACAACCTTATGGTCCTTCTGGTCAACCTAAACATCAATATCAACTAGGAGCATCTTATGTTCCTGGGGGGAAAATGTATCCACCGCAGGGACAACCTTTTGTGCAACAGCAGTAGCCTTACATTCAGCAAGGCCAAAACTTTGTGTAACAAGGACAACCCTACGGTCCTTCTCTGGGTCAACCTGGTTATCAGGGACAACCTGGTCCATCACAACCATCGGGCCAACCTCTTCCACAAGGGAAACCCGGTGGCCCTCAATATCCAGGCCAACCTGCTTAGCAGGGACCGCTTGCCCAACCTCAGCAGTTGATTCAACCAGCTCAACAGTTGGCTCAACCTGTTCAACCAACCCAATAGCCAATTCAACCTATTCAACGAGCTTAGCAACCTGTTCAACCTACTCAGCAGGTTCCACCTGCTCAACCTCAAGGCGCTACTTACCCTCCTCAACGTCAATATCAGGCGGTATATAATGCACCCCAAGGTTTCACTTTTTACCCTCAAAATCAATCCCAGATGGTGTATAATCCACCTCAAGGCAATGCTTACATTCCACAACAAAATCCATACGTTGCTCGGAAAGGACCTCAATGGTATGCTCAGAATCAGTATCTCGGTCCTCAACCCCAGTATGGGCAGAAATATCAGGCTTATAACCCCTATGGTCATAATCCTCCGGGACAAAACATATGGGGGCAGAATTTCTCCCAGACTGGGTGGAATGCTAATGCAAGTCCTTATCAAAGACCCCTAATGCCTTTTAATCTTCAATTACCATTTCTCGCTACGTTGGAACTGCCAGATGTGTCAAAGTTAACGAACGATCTGATTCTTCGTAACCTGTATTGGCCTCCAGTTCCAACAAAGATTCCTGGTGATTTTCCTAAGTTTGAGGGAAAGTCCAGAGAAGACCCCCAAGTGCATGTTATGACCTACCACTTGTGGTGTTCCTCTAACTCTTGGGTTGACGATTCCATCTGACTCCGTCTTTTCCAATAGACTCTTACCGGTGCCACTGCAAAGTCATACATTGAATTATCTCGTGGCATTTTTCAAGGTTTCAACTCTTTAGCCATGGCATTTCTTACACATTTTCAGTTACCGGTTCGTTATGAGACCGGGACGCACCTCCTCACATCCTTGATACAGGACTAAGCTACTCATATCTCAGATCATATTCATGAATGGAGGCATTGTCGTCGCTCAATCAAGTTTGATATTCCTGATCAGCTTCTAACTAATTGGTTCACTACCTCATTTGTCAATCAAATCACTAAAGACATAGCTATGGGGGCATGTGTAACCGAAGAACAGGTCATTGCTCGTGCCCAGTACCTTGATCTTGTGTACTCTCAATCTGGCACGTTGTATGATATCTTGCCTGATGCTCTTCGACCTGGAACTTCCAAAGCACTGGTGACACCATCCGTCGATGGTATCATCGATTCTATATCTCAGACTTCTCGAAAGTCTTCTCCTTCAAATCCTGGGAAGCAAAACTCTAATCCTTCCAATGATACTGCTTCTCGGCCTACCCCGAATTCTGGTAAAACCATGGAAGTCAATGTTGTTTAGGCCAATCCAGCAAATAAGACTTCCAAAGGAAAAAATAAGGGTAAATCTAAGGCCAAAGCCGATACCCTGAAACCAAATTTGGCTAAATCTCATGCTGATGATGGTTCACAGCGTAAACCAAAGTACCCTTGTTTGATTTGTGACGAAGAGCACTACACCAAGGACTGTCCTCGATGGGCCGAAGTAAGTAGATTTCTAAAAGGCACCCAGGGAACTACAATTGTTCTCAAGGAACCTTTTCCATCACAGCAAACCTAGATGGTAGAGAAACCTCAGCCCTCTGCCCCATTTGGCTCTCAGGTTTTCATGATGAACGGTTCTGCATCCGTTTCTATAGCTACTCCATAGAAATATTATACCGGATCACGTCAGGAAGCGGGGAAAGAGATAACTAATGGTCCTCCTCCTCCGCCTGCTTCTGGCCCTCTTCAGATTGAAAGGCCCAGTACTGAGCCCGTTGTAAGACCACCTTCCAAAGGTGTACTCTGTAAGTCTTCTTACAATCCCAACGCCCCTGTTGCCCAACAGTACAGTATTGTTGAGGATCTGGAGCAGATGCCATCTGCAATGTCTGCATTAGAAGTACTTCAGAGTTGTCCGTCTCAATGGAAAGATTTGTTATCTACGATCAACAAGGTTGATCCTGCTGATACTAGCCTCCTCGCTTTCAACTTAGAGAATTTCATCCCACGACTCCTGCACCAAATTGCGCTCATCATACAAGTTGGTATTAATGGTCTGAATATCCATCGGATGATTGTAGACGAGGGTGCATCTATGTGCGTCATGTCATTTGCTTGCTGGAAAGCCATTGGTTCTCTAGCTCTGAATTCATCACGAAATTCCCTTGAAGCATTTGATGGAACAAAATCAAAACCTCTTGGTGTTCTCGCTAGTTTATTGATTACATTGGAAGGGAAGACAATCAATGCCGAGGTTGAAGTAGTTGGTGCCAAGCTCAATTACAATTTTCTCCTCCGTCGCAGTTGGACTCATGCCATGCTGTTAGTTCCATCCACTCTCTTTCATGTTTTTAAATTCCTGCATGAAGGAAAGATTGTTACTATTGATCAGTTGTCATTCTTCACTTCTTCTTCCGAGAACAACGTTCCGTATGTGGATCAAATTCCTACTCCCTACGAGAGCATAGGGTTTGGTCTCTTCAAAGATCCTGCCCTCATGGGTATTTTTCCTCTTCCTCCACCCCATACTGTTCAGATTAATATGATATCTCGGTCTGATGACCCATGGATCATCCCTTCGCATGAGCATATTGTCTCTTTCGGAGATTCGATGTTGTTAAGTCCGATCAAGATAGATTATTGTGAACTTATTTCGACTTCGGAGCCTCCGCCACCTGATCATGCTCCTTTGAGCATGTCTCTTGACACTTATTCTCAATCCCCTTGGCTCAGTGATTCAGATTCGCCCGATCCCTTGAAAGAGATATTTCCCTCTAATGAAGCCATCGTGGAAACTATGTCTCTCGAGGATCTTTCGTGGGATGATAGTCATCATCGTTCCTCATTTATGCCTAGTCTCGGGGTCATGTCTACGTGTCTTGAGAGGTTTTCGACTCAGGTTCCTTCTCCTCCACTTCAAACACCTATTCTGACACATGAATTTTTTACGCAGGGTAACTTGAGTAACATCACGCAAACGATGCTTATCGACATTTCTGTGAAACAGAGAATCGTCGAGAACTTCCATATCGGGGTCACCTGTTCTTCAGATCAAGTTCAAGTTTATACTAGCCTTTTTCGCGAGTTTCGTGATGTCTTTTCATGGTCCTACGAAGATATGCCCGACATCGATCCTAGTATAGTGGTGCATGAGATTCCTACCTACCCTGGTTCGAAGCCTGTTCATCAGCGCCTTCATCTTGTGCACCCTAGAAAGGTTGCTGCCATTAAGGGTGAAGTTAAAAAGCTTCTCAATGCTAGTTTTATTTATCTGATTCCCTTGACAGAATGGGTATCCAACATTGTCCCTTTATATAAGAAATAGGGTACTATTCGGGTTTGTGTTGATTATCGTGACATAAACTGAGCCTATCCTAAGGATAATTATCCTACTCCCTTTATTGATCAAATCATTGATGATTGCGCTGGGAGTGAGATATTTTCCCTCATGGACGGCTTTTCTAGCTATAACCAGATTAATATTCTCCCAACTGATCAACATAAGACTGCCTTCATCTTTCCTTCAGGTACTTTCTCATATAAAAAGCTCCCTTTTGGCTTGAAAAATGTTGGGGTCACGTTTCATCGAGAGATGTCATACACTTTTCATGATATTAAGCACATCATTCAACCTTATCTAGATGACCTTCTGGCTCATTTAGCCAAATGTAAGGACCACCCTAACCATCTTCGTCAGATATTTCTGCGCTGTCGATGCTACAACATCCGGTTAAATTTTCATAAGTGCGTCTTCTGCGTCGATTCTGGTAGACTCTTGGGGTTTATCGTTTCCAAAGACGAGATTCGCCTCGATCCACTCAAATTTGAGGCTATCATTAACCTCCCCTCTCTATCCTCATTACATCAGCTGCAGATTCTGCAGGGGAAGGCTAATTTTTTACGTCGTTTTATACCTAAATTTGCCGAAGTGGCTAAAGGATTCACGTGATTACTAAAGCAGGGTGTCTTGTTCCTCTGGGATGAGATCACCCAGAATTTTTTTGATGCTTTGAAGACGTTGCTAGTCAATGCTCCTCTGTTGCGTCCTCCATTATCATCACAATTTTTCCCTCTATTTAGTCTCCACTTTTAGCACGATTTCCATGGTTTTGGTACAAGACGATGATGACGGTGACGAGCATGTTATTTACTACCTCTCTTGTAACCTTATCGATATCGAAACACACTATGCTCATGTCGAGAAGTTAGCGTTAGCTGCGGTTCAAGAAGGTCAACGTTTTCTTCATTACATTTTTCTGCGTACTGTGACTGTGATTTCTGACTGGAACCCTATGACTCAAATATTTTCTCGAAAATTGTTGGGGGGAAAGTACTCGAAGTGGATCATCATCCTCCAAGAGTTCGATTTGGAATTTACTACTGCCAAGTCGAAGAAATCGCTAGTCTTTCCCGATATGATTCTTTCCCTCCCCTCTAACTCCACCCATCTGGTTCTAAGGAATGCATTCCGGACAATTCACTTTTTCTTATCAGCACACTCGATCCTTGGTATGGTGATATCATCATATATCTTTAGACTTCCACTTTTAGATCTAAGTTGACGAAGGATGCTCGTTGACACATCTGTCATCAATCGCAACCTTATCGTATAGTCAGAGATACACTCTACTGCATCGGAGTAGATTCCATTCTCCACCAGTGTTTGACTCTCGAGGAAGCTAAGAATGCCCTGAATTATTGTCACAATGGCACTTGTGGTGATCACATGTCTGTTTATGCCACTGCACAAAAGATTCTTCGTGCTGGGTATTTCTAGCCATCCATCTTCAACGACTGCATTGTTATTGTTCGTAAATGTCATGATTGTTAGATCTATCAGCGCAAGATATGCACGCCACCTTCACATCTCCACCCTGTCATTACCGTTGGTCCCTTTGCGAGGTAGGGCATCGATTTTATGATGTGTAACCCTCACTCGGTCGAGGGGCATGCTTATATCTTCGTATTCGTTGACTACTTCACCAAATGGGCCGAAGAAATGCCTACACTTTCCGCTGACGGTAAGATAGCAACTAAATTCATATTCAATCACATCATTTCTAGGTTTGGTGTCCCTCGAGCCATCGTTATCGATCATGGTTCCCATTTTCAGCATTATATGGTGGCAGAGTTGACTTCCAAGTTGGGCTTGCGTCACGACAGCTCAACACTGTACTATCGTCAAGCCAATGGCTCTGTTGAAGCTGTGAATAAAGTTCTTGTCACCATGCTTCAACGCACGATTGGGATGCACAAATCCAGCTGGCATCTCATGTCATTTTCGGCTCTTTGGGTGTACCGAACCTCAGTTAAGGATGCGACTAGATTCACTCCATTTCAAATTGTTTACGATCTGGAAGCTACCCTTCTGATTGAATGTGAAATACCTTTTCTCAAGTTGGTTGTTGAATTGTTGTCGAAGACATCGCTAGAAGAAGAGCATATTCTCTACTTAGAAAGGCTGGATTAAACTCGCCGCTTGGCTGCTTTGGTCATCAAGGCATAGAAGAAGCAGGTCAAAGCTCATTTTGACCAGTCGGTTTCCCCTCGCTCCTTCGTAGAAGGATACCTCATCCTCCTGTAGGACCAAGCTCATGATAAACTAGGGGCAGGAAAATTTCAACCCATGTGGCATGGGTCCTACATTGTTAAATGTGTTATGCAGAATGGGGCCTATGAGCTCATTGATTACAAAGGTCATCCTCTGGATCAGCCCAGAAATGGGTTGTATCTCAAAAGATATTATGCATGAGTCATTCGTGCATGTTTTGTGTACATAGGTTTTATTTTCATTTTTGTACATTTTTGGCTTGGTGTGCTTTGCGAGCATTTTCCTGCTTATTGGGCCGTTGCTTATTGTGCAGATGTTTATTACCCCTTATGTCGATTTCGCGGATGGTGCTTCCTTGGTGCCAGTTTTTGTCTTACGGCTTGACTGAATTATGAGTCTCTTCTTGAATTGATATATCTACAAGGTATTTGTCTAGGACGAAATACAAACAATTTCGTTGAATATAGTGTTTTCATTGAACTATTAACTAAGGCGATTACCCTCAGCATTCGTGCATTGGTTGTAAATCTAGACTCATAACTTGTTGTTCTTCAACTTAATGGACATTATTTAGTTAGAAACCCTCAGATTTTAAGGTTGTATTTACGTGTTCATTTGCTGGAAAAAAATTTTGATTATATTACATATCAACATATTCCTAAACGAATGAATGCATTGACTGATACAATGGCTAACATTGTATTAGTTAGACATTTAAGTAATCTGTAAAATCATCATCAAATGAAAAATATCCATATAGGAAAATATATGTATATCTATCTATCTATCTATATATATATATATATATATATCGAATGTTTGCATCAGTGTGCATCATAAGTACAAAATATGTGTGTTTCTGTTACATCTTGAGTATGCAAAAATAAAATCTTAGGTGTCTAATTGGTGTGATGCTCATGATAGCATTTCATTGCCTATACAAGCGGCCTCAGCAAGCGGTGAACTTGGTTGGGCACCCCTACAGTGTGTCTCTGGTATGCATGAGGAACATCGTCGAATCGCACATAATCCGGGACCCCACGGGAGATTCCCTCCAGGTTGCGCATGATTTCCTCCTCCTCGCCTCCCTCACCATGAGGGGCAATATCAAAGTCGTGAGGGATTCACCTCGCTATCAAAGACATGCCTGTGGGTATTTTTGGTCCAACATCTGAAAACATATGGATTTAATGTCAGAACACACATAACAAAAAAATCATAATACTCGTGAAAATAAAAAATGAGTCTTACCAAGTGCTTCATCCCAATCCTCTCCTTTTGGGAGTAGGAGATCTAGATCACTAGTGGAATCTGTGCCAAAGTAGGGCTAGTCCTCCACGACAATTAGTTGTCGATGGAGACAATAAAAGAACTCCGGTCTCCAGGACATCTGTTGACTGCCCCCTGACCTTGGCATCAGCGCTGCCCAACGAGCCATCCGTGGCTCCTGTGTTGGTGGTGTCGGAACTATCACTTCCTATCGCTGGAAGATTAGTAGTCATTCCAAGAAGAACGATACCAGGATGGATCCATATCCAAACTGCTTTAGTTTGGTCTTCTTGCATTTCGTAAGTTGACATTTCATATTGATCGTCACTGCCTCTGCCCAGTTGTAGAGGGTTGGTGTCAGACAGTCTACTACAAGAAGGAGTTGTGTTTTTCTTGCTTTGTGCAGTGCTTGCGATCCCGCAGCTCGCGTGATGGTGTGTAGCACTACTTTTAGTGCCAAGTTCGGGACAATATGGATATCCAATTTCCCACTTCTTGATCCTTTCCATGCCCCTCAACACACCCTGTCAATCACCATGCTCATGTTCTCCATGGTGGGCCAGGTGCCGATCAGGACTGGTATTGCCCCCCTCCGCGACAGTCCTATTATGAAGTAAATGTCTAAAACATCAATTTTGAGTTCCTGATCATGAAGAATGAATTTTTCCTGATCCTCATCCCAGATACTGATCAAGTATTGTAGCAGCTCCAGTTGAGCTCTGAGGCACGGTGTCATGAAGAATTTTTTCAATCCACTGTCTCTGAGAGATTCCATGCACCTTTCGTTTTCCCTGGCAAGCTCGTCTTCTTCACTGTGTTCTCGTTCTTTCCATTCGATCACCATTTTTCCGCTTTACACCTGCAAACATGTTCATATGAACATCATTAGCCAAATGAAAATATTTGAATTTGTGAAAAATGGACCTGCTTACTTGCATTGTAAGCTTAAAAAGGTTTGCATGGTTGGCACAAGTGTTTGGGAAACAGTCGCACCAATGAACATGCCCCAGTTCAAAAATCTAGGCGATTGGCGCGATTCTGTGCTTGATACTCATGCCAACCATCATGCCTATTGTTTACAAATTCCCCCACATAATTACAAATTTGGGGTTGCAAGTAATGAAATAGGAATTAAAGTGTAGGGAAGGATGTCGGCTCTTACCTGGAACTGACGGATTCGAGATTGATCTGACAGATCGCCCGCTATCGTCGCCGCAAAATCACAGTCTAAAATGGGTAACTATTGCTCCACAAGAGGTAAAAGTGAAAAGTAATTATTTTTTACCATTTTTTGGCATTTTATAAATTTTAAAAACCCTAATTAGGTTTTAAGACATGTTTTTCGATTATTACATTATGTTATTTCGAGAAATGGGTTTTACGTTTGTCTCTTGTGCAGCGACAGGTTTTTAATAAGATAGCGGTGAAGTAACAAGTTGTATTTTATACTTTTTCAGACTCGATAAAAACACGAAAAAGTCACTACTAGAGTCATATTTCAGCTCTTTTTTGACTCTCTAAAATTGAAAATATTGCCGAGACTCTTGTCATTTTGAACTCGTTAAATGGATGCGAAACAATATCTACACAATATATGTTGACCCCTTTTTTGGGTTGGGATAGATTATATACGAAAAAGGAATACCTTAGCCTATCGCGACTAAGAGTTTCTCTCGGATATTGTTTTCTACCTTTTCGGATCTGAGGGACTATTTACGAAAAGGGACATGCCGGAGTTTTCTTTTCCTCTTCTTTTCAAACTCTCTAAACATGAAAAGATGTCGAGTTTTTCCTTTTGTCAGACTCGTTAAAAATTGATGACATCGAAAATCGTCACCAGGATGTTACCCGAGTTCCTCCTTCCTAGGGCTCGTAAAATGTACTAGGATGGATTTGTCTGAAGGAAAAACTTACAACACAAGCATATGTTATCCCCTTCAAGCTTGTTTTTCAAAAATAATTGGGGTACTCACTAGAAATGGTGGGGGGAAATGGAACCAGTTTTTAGTTGTGTTGGCAGTATGTCGCTCTTAAACATGACACTCTTCTGCATTCGTGTCGGGTTGGAGACATCTCATTTCGTCATTTTTTACCTCCATGGGTTTGGGTAATCTGTTTTGACCTCTCATCTGCTCTTTTCCACGTCATCATGACCTCATATCCCTTGATGTCAAATGCTGCCAAATCCAAAGTCGTGTCACTGATATGTTCAAGAGAATTTTGCCTCTGCAGTTTTCAACCTCCCTCTGATCCTCTGTTTGGTCCTGATTCATTATCATCATGTTCCTCTGTCTCGTGTCGATGATCTGGGAAACATTATGGCCCTCCTTCGACCGGGTTACTTCCTGTCGATTTCAACTCATTATCTGGGAAGATGACCTAGAGACTCCCTTTCGGTACCTTGGAGCTTGCATGCCTCAATGGAAATTTCTTCGAAATCGACGACAGGTCCACATCATTGGCCTTCGATCGATTGATTCTATGGGTCTTCGACGCTAAATCACTATTCACATTCTGTGGATTGTACCTATTGTACCTTGAGATCCATTTTCATTATTGGTGGTTTCTCTCGTGCCTGTTAACAGCTTTCATCATTGGCTAGTAATTAGGTGACTTTCTTGCATGTTCGACTTCAACTCACATATTCGCATGCTTGAATTTGTACTTATTCGATTCGAGATGGAGCGCAAGACCCTGGGTTTTGTCTAATAAGATCCAGGTTGCGGGATATTATGGTTTATCATGACTTTATGTATGACTCTTTTGATTGGCTGGCTGCAACCATACATGAGTCTATTTTTTGATTCTACTGCTGGATGGATGCGTCCATACCTCGGATCTCAGGTCATATATGTACTCTATTATGGATGTCTGCGCCAATGCCACATGTTCATGTATCAGAGATATCAGTTGTATTTGTACTTGCAGGTCTTCCGAGAGTGGTGTTTGGCTTGAATGTGTTATCATAAAGCATTTCACCCCTGCCTCTCTCTTGGACCTCATGCTTTAGGGGGCATATTTTACACAACATTTTGTCACTGTCCTTGCAATCCCCATCCCACACATTGGAGGATCATTTCTATGAAAAAAAAAAGTTTCATGCCTTGAAAAGACCATCATTGCATCCCTTTCCATGAGGACAATATTCCTTTTTTTGACAATTTCCTAAGCAAACCATCAGAAACACATGTTTTTGCCTTGGCGCTTGTTAGCCACTGATAAATTCTGTTATACCAAGAAGTGGCTAATTTTGTTCTTCAAAACTTCAAGGGATAATTCCCCTTTCAAAACCTATCATCTTTGAATTTTTTATGAAGATAACTAATTCTTTAGTTAATCTTCACTGTTGTTTCCCTTATAGACCTGAAAAATCTGTTGTTTGCCTAAAGAAAAGACTACTGAAAAACCCCATTTTTCATCATTTTTACCCCTTCTTTCAGTAATAAAAACCCCATTTTCATCCCCTTTTTTCATCATATAATCCCTCCATAAAGCCTCATTCACCCTTCAAAATTCACTCCAACACCCTTTTAAACCATTTGGTCCCCTTTCATTTGGTTTTAAAAACTCCTTTTTTCCCTATCGGAACCCGTAATTTGCCTCAAAAACCCTGTTTTTTAAGCCTAAAGCCGTCCAAAACATTATAAGTGTTTTAAGCCCCTAAGGGCTTAACTCCTATAACCCTCTGCCTCATAAAACCATAAGCCCTGCAACCGGGCGCTTAAAGGACTTAAAAATCCTTTCCCAAACTTGACTTTCCTTTGTTATTCATAAACCCGACGAAGTGATTCAGAACAAATCTGGACCATTGATCTCTCTTAGATCTAACGACCATCACATCGCAAAAATTCATTTGACACATTTTCATGGTTTATTGCCTCCCGCCAATGCGATCCATCGATCGTTTCTCTACCGTTGATCTAATTTACTCCGCCTAGATCCAACGGTCCATATCACTCCCCTTTTCCAAACCCGTCTTCCGCCTTTTCCTTCATTAGTTAATCCTGATCGTCGATCTAGTTTCAAAATCAATGGATTTCGCTCCATCGCAAATCGGCAAATCGCAAAACTCTTATCCAGTTACTATTGACCTCCGCCGATTACGATCCTACGATTAAATCTTGGCCGTTGAATCCACAAGAACCAACAGTTTAGATTTAATCGCGCTCTGTCAAAAGCCCTTGCCATTGCACCCGTCGATTTAATCCTAACTGTTGATCTCTCTTAGATCAAACGGTCCACGCTCAATCGCATCGGCACATTTTAGTGCTACCCTATCCTTTGACCTTCGCCGATGCGATCTTGCGATCAAATCTCCACCGTTACTTTCCTCTAATCCAACACCCCACATTACGTCCGCTCTTCATGCCCTGCCCTTTTTATATCTCCCCCTCAACAGATCTTGACCGTTCATTCCCAGATCCAATGGTCAGGATCTAAACCACCATTTGACCCCACCTACCTTTCCGCCCCTGCATATTTCTCTCCATCGCATGCGATCTGCACTGTTGGATCTACTGCCCCTCATCTGATGGCTGATACTCCATATCGCGTAAATTAGCGCCTAAACGTTAATGCCAAAAAATTACGCGATATGGGCAGTTTTAAAAGGACACGTGTCAAGCACAGACCCATATTGCGTTTTTTTGGGAAGATTTTGAAACCACTCCAATGCTACGCGAATACCACCAGCTGTTTTCCGCCAAACCACATTTCCCCTTTGTATTGCATTTCCTCATTTAATCTCTATCGTTCATATTTTTAATCCAACGGCTCAGATTATTTCCTGATCTCAAGTCTTTCGCCCTTCCCCTTTGCTCCCAAATGCTTCATTAGTCAATTTCAACCATTCATTAATACTAATCCAACGGCCCAGATTAGATTTCAACCCCAAATCCATTTCAACCCGTTTTCACTTCTGCCAAAGGTTTTTTCCCTGTTTTATTACATTTTCTTCCATTTTTCCCCCTCCGCATTATAAAACTCCTGATTAATATTAGTCGTTGATCAATATAGATCAACAGCCCGGACTTAATTTTCCCTCCTTTTCATCTAACCGAATCTCCAGCAACCCATCGAACAATCTCGATCGTCTATTTATATGGATCGACGGCCACGATTTAACCTCGCCTCCAAAAGCAGCCTAAACCTATTCTTCACATATTTTCTTAACTTTTCTCGTTTTGTGCAAGTTTTCAAAGTTTCTCCATAGTTTTAAAAAGGAAATCAAAGGTCGGGGATGACGATTCCCCAGGCCACTATCAATGAAGAACATGAATATACAGGGTTCGAACAGCCATTTTTACCATGTCTCATGAACATTGGTAATATTATAAAAACCCTTCGCGCACCTACAACACAGCAAAAACACAGTCAGAGTCCACTTATTAAAGAAAATCAACATTGAAGAAAAGAGATCAAAGAGTATCGGGTTTTAAAGGTTTAAATCAGAGTTTTTAAAAAGATTAACGCATAAACTCAGAAAATCAAATGCTTGATCTATAGTCAGTAGAGTATAAAGACCGAAAGATAAGAATTAAGCCTAATCAGGCCTAAAACACAGATCAAAGACATATTAAAGGTGTTTTAGGAAAAACAGAGGAAAATATCAGTCCAAGGACACCTCAGAGCCACATCAAAGAGGCTAATTGAATCCTCTCCAGCTACTGAAAGCCACCTGCAGCCTCAATAAATCGAAAATAAGGTCTAGTTATTGCCAGAACATAAGATATTTGTCTAAAGATAGCTGAATAGTTATTTCAAACAAAAGAAGATATTTTGAACTGTCAATGAAGTTATTGTAAAGGATAAATAGGCCTTGAAGTCAATCTTTTTACCCATTAAGCCTTAAAAATCATAAACAGAGTAAATGAAACGGAGTTGTAAATTCGATGCATTCCTGCCTTATGCCTTGCATGGTTTTCAAGGCAAGGAGTTGCATTTAGTGTATAATTTATTACACTTCAATCCTAAAACTCTTCCACCTCCTCATTTATTCTATAAATACTTCCGAAGAAGATGAGATGTTGGTTGATTGTTCACTAGTTGTAATACAGAAACTCATTAAAATAATACATAGTCTATCTAAAGTTGAGGAAGAAATTGAAGTCTTGGAAGCCTGATGATGATGTTGCATGCTTGTTCTTGAGAAGGTTCTATCATTGGATCCATGAGCTTGGCTGTTGGTGAAGTATTCTGAACTATCTGATGTTTTCTCTTGTTTTCATTTTGTTCCATAAATGCTCACTACAGTGGGATGAAAGTTTTAGGCTAAGAAATGACTCCTAGAAGCACCTTAGACGTGTTCATCCTTCACTGTTTTATGTTTTCTTCTACTGAGGTATTTTAGAGTCTTTAATCTCTCTCTTTAGTCCTCATGCTTGTTTATTTCTCTAATAGTTCAAATAGTTGGTTTTAGCATGATTTATGGTTCTCCCTGCTTTTCTGCTGCCACTTGAAAATTGTTTTTGAAGTCTCCCTTTGAAGTACAATTGTTTATAGTTAGCCAAGGAGGTCTGTTTTGATCATGCCCTTTGTCCTTGCTTGAGCAATTGTTTTAAAGGTCTTTATAGTCGTGATCATAGATGTTTTTAGGTGTTCCCTCTTCTATGACTGCAATTATCAGTGAATCTTTTATGTTTTCTAAGTCATTTGAAATAAAATCTTTGAGGAAATAGGATGTGCTCCCGAATCTTATATTTCATTTTGAAAGTTGTCTTGAAGTCATTATTTTCTTGAAGTGTGTTTGTAGAATTTATGGTTAGCCCTGTCTATCAAATACCTCTTTATTGTTCAAGTTATGTTTTCAAGTTCCCTTTGTTGAGAATTCAATTTCTCTTTCCTAGTCATTGATGTCCATCTCATTCACAAAACCAAAGGATCTCGTGGCCAAGTTAGATTTGCCCTCTGATATCCCATATCCATTGATGAGTTTGTCATAAACCCCTTCTTGACTCCATTGCCCAATGAATCTAACATTTCTCCTTTCTAGCTATCTTTCCTAGAAATTTCATGTTCTCCTATGTCATTCAACCAAACAAATAAACAAACACTTGCACTTAGTAATGTTGGGTATGTGTTATATTATTTCCACGACTAAGCATGCGCGGGGGGGTAAGAGGGGGGGCGATAGCCCCCCCTTTGCGCTAGGCGCAACGGGGGGGTCACAGCGGGGGCGGTAGCCCCCCCTGTCGGGGTCCGGGGCTGCGCCTCGACGAAAATTTTTGGTCCTTAATTTCCGGTGGGTAGTCCGCGTCCATGGTTTTGCACATGGTTTTGGGGTTCGATGGTTTTCGGCCCCTGGTATTTTGTAGATCCGGTCAAGGGAACTACGGTTATGTTCTAATCCAGGGTTAATGGATTGGGGTTTATGTATGCTTCGGCATGTATATATATGTGTTGTAACACTAAAGGAATATAATGAAAAATCAAGCTGGTCGTCCCAATTTGGGATCCAGGGGAAAATCTCTGTGTTTATCTGTTTTATGTTTTATGCTCTCGCTATTGTTTATTTTCTGTTATAAGATTCGTGTGTAGATAATTTATGTTCAAGGTTAAAACCTACATTTGGTATCAGAGTTGTTTCGACTTCAAGGGGACACCTTTTCTGCTGAGGGTTTTTGCTCAGGCCTTAGGTAGACCCTGTTCAGTGGGAGATTTGCGGGATCGATTCTTGCGGTGAAAGAAGTTGGTGAGCTGTGGAAAGATAGAGATCAAGAAATTTATTGGTCAGATTTTTGAGTTGTGGAAGCTCAATATGGAGGATCTGCTAGTGGATAAAGATCAGTGGATCGCGGTAGATCCAGGTACTAAACCAACGACAATGTCAGATGAAGACTGGAAGAAACTGGATCGGAAGGCTAAGAGCACAATATGGTTGTGTGTCTCAGATTCAGTATTGTTGAATGTATCTGGGGAAGCTAGGATGAAGAATTTGTGGGAAAAACTTGGGACTTTGTACCAATCTAAGTCTCTGGTGAATAATTTGTTCCTATGGAAAAAGTTGTATAACCTGAGGATGAAGGATGGAGACTCAGTGACAGAGCATCTGAATGCCTTCAATACTGTGGTAAGTCAGTTGTCATATGTTGATAAGTGCATCAGTTTGTTGTGTTCTCTACCAGACTCATGGGACAGTCTGGTTATTACAATAGGTAGCAATACAACTACCTTCAATTTTGATGACATTGTCTCGGCCTTGTCGAGATGAGGCAGGAGAAATATGGAGGGTCGAATGGAGATGCCTTGTACGTACGAGGAAGGTCCCGAATGAGAAACAAGAATAAATTTTAGGTAGATCAAATCTAGAGGAATCTGAAATCTCCTGGAAATTTTGTAAAGTGTGTGTTGGAAATCTTTGAAGGAAGGGCACTAGAAAAAGGGCTAGCAGTCCTAAGGCTCTTGAAAGGAAAGGATGCGATGAATTTCATGCAACGAGGAGGCAGAAAAACCACCTCGGATGAAGGTGGGGATGTTGGCTGCTGAAATACATGTAGATCATGAGTCGTCGTTGATTGAATCAAGTGCATCTTTCCACTTCACTCCCCATAGGAAGTCATTTTTTGAGTATGATAAGCATGATGGTGGTGATGTATTCTTAGAGGATAATAGGAAGTGTATAATCGTCGGATGTGGAAAAGAAAAGTTGAAGCTGCAAGGTGGAAGGATTAGAACACTTCCTTGTGTTCTACATATTCCTACATTGGCGAGAAATCTAATTTTTGTAAGCAAGATGGATGATGCAGGTGTAAAAATATTGTTCAAGAAAGATAATTGCAAGATGGTTATGGGGAAAAGCGGTATTAATGTGGGAGTGTCATATTTGGAACATCACGTACAAACTACAAAAAAACAACCTTCTTATTGATAGATTATGCTTGATTTATGTGGTTCACGAAAGTGGGACGGAAAGCCTAGCTGTCTCTAGAGAAAATACCATGTTGTGGCATCAAAGGCTTGGACATATTCGAGAGAAGGGACTTCAAATACTACATGGTAATGGTATGGTAGAATTTATGTCTAATTTCTCTTTGGATTTTTATTTCTATGAACATTTTGTATATGGGAAACATAATTGGGTGATTTTCCCTTCTGGTGCTAAGAGGGCAAACAATATATTAGAGCTTGTACAGAGTGATGTGTTTGGACCTCTGTCGGTTCCATCATTGGGTAAGTCTATCTACTATGTTTATTCCTTAAGATGACTTCTCGAGGATACATGGATATATTTCTTGAGGAAAAAATCTGAAGTCTTTGACAGATTTAAAGAATTTAAGGCTCTGGTGGAAAACCAGACAGAGAAGAAGATAAAGGCATTGAGGACAGATAATGGTGGGGAGTTATGCAAGAAGGAATTTGAAGAGTTACGTAAGAAGTGTGGTATAGCACGGCAGAAGACTACTCCATACACACCTCAGCAAAACGGAGTTGCAGAAAGAATGAACAGAACACTGATGGAAAAGGCAAGAAGCATGCTCAGTGGTACCGGGTTAGGACAAGAATTATGGGCAGAGGCAGTGGAGACTGCATGTTACTTAGTTAACAGATCACCTTCATCAGCATTGGAGGATAAGACCCCACATGAGGTATGGATTGGTAAGAAACCCTCTCTTTCACATCTAAGGGTATTTGGATGTGATGCATATGTACATGTTCCAAAGGAGAAAAGGACCAAGTTGGATAACAAATCTGAAAGGTGCATCTTTATTGGGTATAAGGATGGTTTAAAGAGTTACAAGCTTTGGAACCCAGAAACAAGGAAGGTTGTGTACAGCCGAGATGTGGTGTTTAGAGAAGTGAAAGATGTTGTTAAACATGAATTCCTACCAAAGGAACCTGAGAAGATAGAGTTTGAGCTAAAGGAGGATGAATCAGACTCTATAATAGAAGAAGACTCGGAAGATGAAGAGCCACAAACTCCAGCTTTGAGAAGATCAGTTCGGGAAAGAAGGCAACCAGAAAGGTATAGTCCATCTGCTTTCTGTTCAGGTTTTGCCTTAACTATAACTGATGATGAACCCAGAACTGTCAGGGAGGCAGTAGATTGAGAGGATGGAAAACTCTGGAAGGAGGCCATGGTTGATGAAATGGCATCCTTGCACAAAAATGATGCATGGGATCTGGTGGAGTTGCCGGCTGGAAGGAATCCCATTGGGAGAAAATGGGTGTTTAAGAAGAAGATGAATGTAGAAGGCAAGGTGGAGAAATGCAAAGCTCGGTTGGTAGAAAAAGGTTATTCCCAGGTGCCGAGAATTGATTTTGGTGATATTTTTTCTCCTGTTGCCAAAGTTACTGCTATTAGATTATTTTTATCTGTTGCTACTGCATTTGATTTTGAGATAGACCAGATGGATGTGAAGACAACATTTCTTCACGGGGATCTAGAAGAGGAGATCTACATGAAGCAACCTGAAGGTTTTTTGGTGAAGGGTAAGAAAGAACTGGTATGCAGGTTGAAGAAGTCTCTGTATGGGTTAAAACAGTCACCAAGGATGTGGTATCAGAAATTTGATACATATATACGGGGACTTGGCTTCACTAGAAGCAAGGAGGATCACTGTGTTTATTTTAAACTAATTGGTGACCATGTTATTTATTTGGTCTTGTATGTGGATGATATGTTGTTGATTGGAAATGACAAAGAAATTATCCAAGATTTGAAGACCAAATTGTTCTCCAAATTCGACATGAAGGATCTGGGTGTTGCAAACTATATTTTGGGCATGGAAATTAAGAGAGATCGGGCAAAGAGGAAGCTCTGGTTAAACCAGAGGAAGTATGTCGAGACTATATTGCAGAGGTTCAATATGCAGGATAGTAAACCGGTGAGTGTTCCTATTCCTGTAGGTGCAAAGCTGTCTGCTAAACAGTGTCCCAAGACACAAGAAGAAGAGGAGGATATGTCCCGTGTTCCATATGCAAGTGCAGTGGGTAGCCTGATGTATGCAATGGTCTGTACTAGACCATACATTGCACATGCAGTGGGAGTATTGAGCAGGTTTATGTCAAACCCAGGGAAGGAGCATTGGACAACAGTGAAGCGGGTTTTTAGATATTTACGTGGCACTAGTGATCATGGCTTGTGCTACCAGGGAAGACCAGGATTGGAAAGAATGTTGGACATTCTCGGTTTTGTTGATGCAGACTGGGCTGGAGATCTGGACCAAAGAATATCTACAAGTGGGTATGTGTTTAGCCTATTTGGAGGCGCAGTCAGTTGGATGAGTAAAAGACAGTCTGTAGTGGCTCTTTCAACTACAGAGGCAGAATACATAGCAGCCACTCATGAAAGCAAGGAAGCAGTTTGGTTGCAGAGATTGTGTTCAAGTATGGGGTTGGTACAGCAAGCTATAAGGATAGACTGTGATAGCCAAAGTGCAATTTTCTTGGCTAAGAACCATGCTTACCATTCAAAGACAAAGCACATTGATGTTCAATATCACTTTGTTAGAGATATGGTTGAGGCTAAAAGGGTGTTGCTGGTAAAGGTGGACACTTTAAAGAATGTTGCAGATGCATTGACGAAGTCTGTGAGCACTCAGAAGTTCTCTTGGTGTAGAGAAACAATGGGTGTTGAAGAATTGGGCCAATGACTAAGCTCTCCTGTGGCCCCCTGTGGAAAGAAAACAACAAGTGGGAGAATGTTGGGTATGTGTTATATTCTTTCCACGACTAAGAAAATTTTTTGTTACTTAATTTCTGGTGGGTAGTCCGCGTCCATGGTTTTGTGCATGGTTTTGCACATGGTATTGGGGTACGATGGTTTTTCAGCCCCTGGTATTTTTGTAGATCCAGTCAAGGGAACTACGGTTATATTCTAATCCAGGGTTTATGGATTGGGGTTTCTGTATGCTTCGGCATGTATATATATGTGTTGTAACACTAAAAGGAATATAATGAAAAATCAAGCTGGTCGTCCCGATTTGGGATCCAGGGGAAAATCTCTGTGTTTATCTATTTTATGTTTTATGCTCTTGCTATTGTTTATTTTCTGTTATAAGATTCGTGTGTAGATAATTTTTGTTAAGGGTTAAAACCTACAAGTAACTAGTCTAAAACTAATACTCAAAGCACACAAGATAAACCTTTGCAAAACAAATAATTTGAGAGATCCCTCTCTGAGAACAAGAGGACTAGATCCTGGAACTCTAAAGATTGGTTCTGATGTTGCCTTGTCTTTTGATTTGCCAATCTATCAAAACACGGGACTCCAGTAGTGCTAGTAGGTTGTTATGCCCTCGCGCCAATGAGGAAGATTAACACTGGACCCTGCGCCCATTGGTGCTCTGTCCCAGTGAGCTACCCATGCCAACCTGTTTATGGAATGTTTTTTAAATATAGAGGCGAATTTTCTATCCTAACAACTTCATGGGAAAGTCATATGGAGTGGTTTGACTGAATAAACATGGCCTCCCTCCTTTGGCCTCTTTTTTCCACCTTTTGGGGAAACCGCCCAAGGGATAAGGCCTCCCTTCCACCATTGTAGGGTCCCAAACTCCTCCTCTCCCTCTATAAATAAAGCCATATTCCTTTGATGAGGTAGTTGAAGATATCAGAGCTGAAAGGCTAAAGAGAAATCCTGAACATTTCGCTAGAAAGATAGAACAGAAAGAGACCTTTGTCGAGAGAGCTTAGGCTTGTGTCCTCACCCCGTCCAAATTTCCTGATGATCCTTCGAGATGTGCTTCAACTGAACCCCACTAAAGGAGGTTGCAACATCAAGGCTCTGGTTGTAACTCTTTCTTCTATTTATATATATACATGACTATTTTCTGGTTCCCATCTTGTGTTAATGTATTTTATTTGATGCAATACGCTTAACCCTCCTTGACTAGTTAGTTGATTATGAATGAAATCATTGTTTTGTATGCTGCTCTTGTTTTCTGATCTTTGTGCAGGTATCCGAGCACTGTTGCAGAAGGATTGTGATCCATCGAGACAGAGCTCAAGAGGCCACCACCATTACAGCGACAACAGCGTTGGAATCCAGGTAGGACAATCTACCCTGTCCTTTTCATTCATTAATTAGGAACCTACACTTTAGCTTGTCCCTTTGTTGCTAGACCCACTCTAGGGCTAGAGGGATCGTCTATGTCCGCAGAGAGGATTTACCTTCCCAACAGTATTAAAATAATTTGTAACTTACAGTACTTTCCTTGATTGAGTAGCTCTTTCAGTCGATGATGATCTTGAATAGTGAGTCTTGAAAGAGGATAGGTCTCTTATGATGATGAAATTTGAACTTGATTGATTACAGGTTCCTTCTAATGATAAACTTTGTATATAAGTCCATTCTGAGAAAAAAAATTATGTTAATCCTCAGGTGACTTTGTATGTTTCTCATGTGATGCTGCTCATATTCAAGTCCCTTCTGACAGATTTTAGTGTTTGAATTTTCAGGTCCCTCTGAAGTAAAATTTGCAATTTTCACAATTCCTTCATATCTTCCATATCAAGTTGAGCAGTTTGTTGAGTTGTTCTACCATGTTGAGCTGCTATGCTAAAAAACACTTTGCTTTTTTCTATCTTCCCCCTTCATTATTTGGAGACTTGTCCTCAAGTATGGACTTTGGAGAAGATATTTTGCAACAATTCTGTAGAATTGAAAACATAAAAGGAAAATGGAATTTATATTAGCCAAGCTAGTTGGTTTTCTATTATGAATTCGGGTTTGTACTATGCCGGGAACCTGGATTTTCACAGCCAAACCTATTTATTATTTTTATATTTTTCTATTTTCTTTTATATATGAAGGTGGGGTATAATGGAGCCAGGAAGTATGAAAATATTATGAAAGTACAATAGGTTGATGTCATGATTTAGGAGTAGATGAATAAATAAATAGATAATAGGTTTGGACTTCAACATGCATGATTGCAGAAATTAACATACAATATGGTAGATGAATGATATCATGAAAAATATGGCTTATGAAAGGCTTCTTTGGTAATGGATGTGACTTGACATGGTACAAAAATTGACTTATTCTTCTATAATTAGCTTCATCTCTTTTGCCTCGATCTCAATCGTCTTGTAGGATGGTTGGTGTTGTTGGTTAGTAACTAAAGACAAGCTTCAAGAGTTTGAGTTTCATTGCATGAACTCAACATTAGGTGAATTTTCACTTTGCTTTTACTTGAACATTTTTATTCATATTCTAAAATATTAAATTTTAAAAATTGATTTTGAAAAGTCCTTTGTCCATGGAGTTCTCCTCTTAAATCTTCCCGTGACCTCCAAAAACATAACACTTGCCTGCAATACAATATTAGATGATGGAGGAATAGACGTGCACAATCTCTCTTCTTCAAATAAATAATGAAAAAAATTACAAACAATTCTTGAAAAACAAGTCCAAATATGATATACAAAGAAAATGCATTTGTTTACCCCTTGAGGAATGGTGGCCAACCTAGACCTCCTAGCGGTATTTTGTTCACAAAATATTCGTTTTTATGTCCAATTAGAGTGATTCCAAAGCCAAGTTGAAGTGAATTCATATGGATACTTTTAATAAAAACATGTTTCCAAAATGGTTTAAAATGATATGCTAAAAATGATGAGAAGTACAATGTTTGATAGAGCTTCATGTGAATGTTTTACTAGACCAACAATCACTATTTGGAGTGTAACTTTTTCGTTAAATATCGGATAGATGTGATTACACTTGGAGATTAAAGTAGATTCACTTTTTAATATCCAATAGAAATGGGTTTTTAAAATACCTAGGTTTTATATCACAAAATTATTGATGAACTTGCCTATAAGGCAGAGTTTCACTCTGCTAATTTTAAGACATGGAGTCACTAAATGTCACATAAATTTTTCATTTGACCTTCAAATGGGTTGATACTAATTGTTTCTTGAACTATACTTGAATATATATCTCTTGTATACATAGTTTTGGAGAATAATATGATTTCATAAGTGAAATATGCCAATGACAGTCAAAACCTAAAATTGTCACCATGAAAATTGTTTGACAAGCAGTTAGTATTTTGAGCATAACTTTTTCATATGATTGCAGATTGAGATGATTCAAATTGATTTGGAGAATATATTCCAGGGTATATCTTCCCCATACATATTGTGTAAAACCTTTTCCATTAGACCCCTCAAATAAATGTTGTACTAACTCTGTCTTCAAAAGTTTCACTTGAGACCTAGTATTTATTTTAGTCATATTTTTTTTATTTTTGATCCAAATTTAAAATTTCAATTGGGTTTAAAAACTAGATTTCAAGAGATATCTTATTTAAAAACATGCTTTCAAAATGATCTTATATGGTTACCCAAAATAGGATTGTTCTTACTGCATTTTTCCATAAAATGTTTCCAAATGAGTATAGAACAATGATTTGAAAAATTATTCATGAGAGTTTGAATGAAAAAGTCTTATTGTGAACTCATTATCTCCATTTATTTATTTATTCTATTATATCCTACTCTATTGTAGAAAATTAAATTATTTTCTCAAGTATAAGATAATTTCCAATGCATCCATTTGCGTAACAAGATCATAAGTAGACTCATATCCAAGTTTGAAAAATATACTTTAATGAATGCTTGGACATGAAAAGTTAGTTTATCATAAATATTTGATGCTAAGGAATGTTGAAAAATGGAGTGGTGTTGTGGCCTAATGACTAGTTGAAACCAAGCTTGAGTATGATCTTTAAATATTTGATTCTCTTCAACTGTTACAGCACAAATTTCTCCTTGTGGAACTTGTTCAAAATCATGAATGCACAAGGGATCTTGTGATAAATATGCTAGATATTCTTCAATTTCTATCTCTATTGTTGAAATTCATTGCATGTGATCCATAACTCATTGATCGCCTTACAAAGATAACTAGAAGAAGCTTCTATATTCTCTTTTTGTGGATCCCCTTCATGAATGATTTGTTCCTCTTTTATCTTTTGAAATGAAGATTTATCCCTAGTGACCATTCTAAATTGTAGACAAGGATTTGAGAAGATCCTTGTGGTGGCATACCCTCCTTCTCTAAATGACTTCTTTAACATCATGTTTTGTAGATCTTGTTTTGCGAATGGATCTTGTAGTTATTGAGTTTTATTTTTTTTAAATGGTTGGGGGGTTTGTTTTAGAGATCCACTTTTCTAATTTCTATGTGTAAGCATGAATAACCATAATGAAAATTGATTTTGTTTTTATGTTTGTTGTTGTTGTTTTTTATGTTTTATAAACAACCTTCCTAACTAGCTCTATCTAAGTGTGCTTCCCCGGAAACGACGCCAAAAATGTTGGTCTAATTTAAGGTGTTGAATTAGAGCATCTATTTTAATTATCAATTTGGTTTGGTAAACTTAGAAGCACACCAAGATATATGGAATCTTAGATTAAACTAATGTAGGGAGTAGTTTTTTAGATGAAAATAATGGAAATGCATATCACAAATATAAATTACTGAAAAGAAAGCATTGAAATTATGATCTAAAAGCAAAAGTGCAATGAATATTTGTGGATTATAGCAAACAAGGAAGAGGCTCTAACTTAGAGGTCCTAGTTGTCTTTCCTCATTATTCTTATTTGATCAGGAGTTCATGAATTTTGCTCAAAATTGAAAGTGCTTGAAATTGTACCAAACCTGAGCAACCGGGTAGATCTCGTCGTTATGATTATGGCACCGCAAATGGTTCCAAAAACTGATGTCCTATGAGGGAGATATCGCGTTCTAATAAATTTCCCAAACAGCTAAAATTGCGACAGGTTTGACTGGGATGCCCAATCAACATGCAGAGGTATAATCAGCAAAAAGGGGAATATTCCTGAGAATATTTTTTTTTCCCAAGCCTATAAGATTTCTCCAAGTGGTGCATGTGGATTCGCTGATGTGGATGGTATGTTGTTGTTTTGGGGCAAATGAACGGGTGACACGTGGCTAGCCCTGGGGCTGCCACGTGTCCCCTGTACGGTTGAATAAAATTTTGTTAGGTCCGCGGGTTCGACCCCACGACCTCCGGCGTGCCCGCAAAGTTCTCCACCATCTCCTCTATGCATTTTTTCTTACCCCTTAGGGGCACCAAACATATTTATGTTTTAAATACATGGCATATGGGGGCAGGGGGCAGACCACTGGCGGGTTGCAGGGGGTGACCACCGGTGACCCCAACGTCAGTGGTCACATATCATATAAGACTGCTACAATTTTAACTATCTGCAAACCTTAAACGGTGACTTCAAACCTATTCACATGCGTGGTTTTTGTGACCAATGCTAATGGTTCTGCTTGGCGGTTGGCATAACTGCAGGGTTTGGGGGTCAACATGTGGCCACCCCCTCCCCCTTAATTGTAACATTTAGATTATCTGACAGTTTCGCTTGGCGAACAGTTTATGGCCCTCCAAATTCAATGATTTTTCTAATTTTAACTGCAGTTAACTGTAGTCCTCCAGTTTTAGTGGAGGTTTTATAGGAGATATTTGGAAAAAGGCTAGGAGGGTTAATTTTTGATTGGGTGAAATAAGAGTCTACCTAGACTAATTTGAGCATTATGGAGCCATTGGTGCATAGAAAATAGCCATTGGAGGCTTGTAAACACATGTATTTGCAAAATTTTGAGTATAATGAAAGATGGACATGCCATTGGGAGCTGGACCAGCAGATGTAGCCCAGGAGGGGTGAATTGCTTCATCATGCCTGCTATGTAAATCTTATGTGTGGTTTTATTTATCTGTTATAGATTGTTGTTCAATGTTATTTAGGCTTATTTTCATGCTTATTATTCACAAAATTCATCTATGTTTCATGGTTAAATTCCTCAATCCTTATGAAAACAAATGGAGACAAATATGTACATGTTTATTAAATGAAAAGAGACTTAGCACAACAAACTAATACAGTCCTTTCAGAACAGGTTGGTATCAGAGCTATAGTTTATTCTCTTGTGTTTTTGTGTGCAAATATTTGTTTAACTGTTTGCAAGTTTCACATGCTTACTAGGCTCAAGCTCAAGAGAGGAAAAGGAAAATTGGTGGAAGCAAGAGGGTCTCAAAGTGAGCCACAACAAAGGAGGACAAGATTGTCACATTCTCCACCACCTAGTTCACCTCCTAAAGAAGCAAAAGCAACATTAAGCATGCCTCCATAGGAAGGAGAAATCTGTGAAGAAGTGGATCCCAAAGAGGAAGAGTGAGTGTTTAGGAAAGCATTCCTTGACATGACTAAGATGGTGAGAATCCTTTATCAAGAAAGGAATGAGAAACTATAAGGAGAAGGATCCAAACTTCACAAGGAAGGACAGGGATCATCAAGAGGTCAAAATTATGAAGATAAATCAAAGAAGGGAAATGGAGGAAATGGAGGCAGTGGAAAATCACCATCCTCACCCTCATCATCATCATCCTCTACTTCATCTTCAGTACATCAGCCACACAAGTCTAAGAACAAAGGTAAAAGTCCTTTTCTAAAACTTGATGTTAAGTTTGAATTGCCAATGTTTAATAGTGAATTCAATGCAAAAAAGCTTGATAATTGGATTAGGAAATTGGAGGTCTATTTGAGAATTCAGAACCTTCATGATGATGATACCAAAATCCAATTAGCTTCATTGAGAATGGAAGGTGCAACACTTGTTTGGTGGGAAGCCAAGACAAAGGAGGAGATAAATAAGCATGGTAAGATTATCCTATCATGGACTGATTTCATTACTGCAATAAAATAGCAGTTTTATCCATTAGCTCATATGTAGAAATCCATAATGAACAGGAAAAACTTTAGACAACTAAAAGGATAGTACGTGCAAGTTTACACCCAAGAATTTAGGAGAAGAGCTCTCTTACTAAGGGGTAGATTTGCAGAGCCAAGATACTTTTATTAAGTACATAGGAGGCTTACATAGCTACCTCAGACATACTATCCTCATGTTTTACCCCACAAGTCTCGATGAAGTATGTGTTCAGGCCACACATCTAGAAGCTAGAGGGAAAAACATTTCTAATGAGGGTAGAAACAAACCTTTAAGGGGAAAAACAAAGAGAAGACCTCAAAAGGTAAAGGCAAAAAGAATGCATCTGTCAAGAAAGAGGGAGAAAAAGTGGTTTGTAAACATTATTCAAGAGAAGGCCATAATGAAAATCAATGTTGGAAATTACATCTTGAAAAGAGAACCAAGTATAACAACAAAAAAGGGAAGCAGAAAACTGCAACTACAACTCAACATGATTTAAGAGAGGATTCAGGTGATGAATCAAAAATTACATCCATGGGAATGAAGAACATGAAGGGGAAAGAAATTGAAACTAAACCCAATACTAGTACATCAAACTGTCACATACAAGCTCCAAACGAAGAAGAGAGAATTGAACTGTTTCATGTGAGGGTCACATCCAAACATACCAAGATTGACACATTGTTTGACAATGGGTCACAAGCAAAGTTAATATCTGAAGACTTGGTCAAGAAAATTAATCTTGAGACCATTCCACATCCAAACCCATATCCACTTGGTTGGATTTGTAAGGACGAAAATTTACAGGTTTAAAAGAACTGTATATTGTGGTTTGCAATAACTGCACATTTTGTTGACACGGTTGAATTAGATGTGGTTGCGTGAAATAACAGGTATTGTGTTGGGAAGTCCTTACTTGTATGACAAAAAAGCGATCTTCCATCGCCATGAGAAAAAATACCATTTATTCAAATATGGCAAGGAGTACATTGTTAGAGCACATTGCAAGAAGACAAATATTGTTATTGTAAATGCTGAACAGGTAAAGAAAATGGTAAATTCAAGTAATAATTTTGTTCTTCTAATGATTAAGACTAAAGCTGATGTTAATCATGAATCATTTGAGGATTGTGATCCTAAGTTGAAATCAAATTTATATGATGTATTTGATGCACATCATGAGATGTTTCAGGAGCCAACAGGATTGCCTCCAAAAAGGGAGATTCAACATGAGATTTAGTTGTAGTAATATTGTCCTCTTCCAAACATCAGCATGTATTGCATGTCGATAATGGAGAATGTTGAAATAAAGAGGAAAATCAAGGACATGTTGGACAAGGGACTCACAAGGCCAAGCAATTCGCCATGCGGTTCATCCATAGCCTTGATTCCGAAGAAACATGGGACTTGGCGCATGTGTGTAGACTTTAAAGCTTTGAACAATATTACGGTAAAGAATCGATACCCACTCCCAAGGATAGATTATTTGCTTGATCGGCTAAAAGAAGCAAATTTTTTCACTAAGTTAGATTTACAAAATGGATATTCTCAAGTAAGAATTGCAGAAATTGATATATGGAAGACTGCATTCTAAACCAAACAAGGACTCTTTGAGTGGTTGGTTATGCCATTTGGTTTGTGTAATGCACCAGAAACTTTCATGTGTGTTATGTATAATGTTTTGCGTCCATTTCTTGATGACATTGTGACTACGTATTTAGATGATATACTGATTTTCATCAAAACAAGAGAAGAACCTATCTTGCATGTGAATAGGGTGCTTGATGTTTTGAAGAAAGAGAAATTATTTCTTAAGATGTCAAAGTGTGAGTTTGGAACGACTTCTTTGGTGTATTTGGGACACATTGTAGGAGGAGGCGAGTTGAGAATTGATCCTTCTAAAGTGGAAGCCACTGTGAATTGGCGCACTCCAAAAAGAGTAACCGAGGTAATAAGTTTAGGCTTAGGTGCAGCTCAATATTGGAGAAAGGTTATTACTAACTTTTCTGCCATAGCAAATCCTATGCATGCAGTGAAAAGTGTGAAGAAAGGCTTCCAATGGGGAGGCAAAAAGAAGCAAGCTTTTGAAGCTTTAAAATACAAGATCACTTCAGCTCCAGTCCTTGCACCGAATTTGAGACAACCATTCAAGATACAAATTGATGCTAGTGATTATGCCATGGGCACAGTTCTTTTGCAGCATGGTAAGCCTATCGCTTTTCATTCTAAAACATTCAATGGTGTTGTAACTAATTATCCTACATATGACAAAGAGTTGTATGCATTGATACAAAGCGTCAAGAAGTGGAAACACTACTTGATGGGTAAGGAGGCGATTATACATATCGATCACCAACCATTACAGTACTTGCATTCGCAAACAAAATTGCAGCAATCACGACATTTCAGGTGGATGGGTTTCCGTCAACAGTTTCACTTGGTTATAAGGTAAAAGAAAGGTATTTACAATAAAGTTTTTGATATGCTTTCAAGGCCAATTATAAGCGCTTCTACTTTACAAAAAAATGATTCTATTGTACATGAGAGTTACATAGAACAATATGCACATGATTTTGATTTTCAAGATGTGTATGCTAGCTTGAGTGAAGGGAATCAAGTTGAGGAAAATTATTATCACATGCATAACAATTTGTTGTTTCATTTGGGCAAGTTTTGTATACCACAAGGAGAGAGGTTAAGTGTCATGAGAGAGGCTCATTCATCTCTTATTGTTGGACACTTTTGGGTAAGAAAAACAGTGACACATCTACAGAGGTATTTGTATTAGCCTCGCATGATAGATAGTGTGTCGTGTTTTATAAGAGGATGTTCTATGTGTTCAACAAGCAAGCCTATCAATAGGAAGCTTGGGTTGTACACGCCACTACCGGTACCATCAAGGCCATGGGAGAGTGTCTTCGTGGACTTTGTTGGAGTTCTACCTATGTCAAGAAAACAACATGATTATCTTTATGTAGTTGTGGATAGATTCAATAAAATGTGTATACTTATGCCATGTAAGAAAACCATAACTGCTGAACTTTATTTTCAACATGTATGGGTTCATTATGGATTTCCAACTTCTATTGTTAGTGACATAGATTCTAGGTTCATCGGGAATTTTTGGTCCAATCTTTGGAAGATGATGGACGCAAAGTTGAAAAATAGTATTTCTTTTCATCTGCAAATTGATGGCCAAACCAAGGTGGTGAATAGAACCATTGTGCATCTATTGAGATGATATTGCATCAAACATCCCAAGTTGTGGGATGAGCAACTGCATTAAATTCAACATGCTTACAACTGGGCAAAGCACTCTTCTACAAATACATCACCTTTTGAAGCGTGCTTTGGGTATTTTCCAAAATCTCCATTAGACTTCATCTTTGAGAAGGATGTTGCAATTGATGGGCATTGTGATATTGACAAGGCTTGAAAGTTCATTGAGAAAATTCAGATTATTCATCAACAAGTTCAATAACAGCTTGGGAAGAGTCAAAGAAAATACAAGGAGAGGCATGACAAACATAGATTTGATCACAAGTTTCAAGAAGGAGATGAGGTATGGTTGCACATAAGCAAAGAAAGGATGCAAGGAGAAGGTAAAAAGCTCAAACCCATTCTCTATGGTCCATTCAAGATCATAAAGCAAGTTGGTAATAATGCATTTCAACTTGACTTGCCTTCATATATGCAAATGTATTCAATTGTTAATGTTGAAAATTTACATTTGTATGAGCCACCTTTGATCAATGATCAAGGAAGTGATGTTCAGCTGCCTTTTATTGAATATTTCTCGCCATAATTTCTGGATGAGCTTAAGGAAGATACAATTCTTAACAGGAGGACAAGAAAATCTAAGAGGGGAAGTGTTGACTACCTTCGAGTTGGGCTCAAAGGCAGTAAGCCAAGCAAGGAAAAGTGGATGGAAGTTGGAAAGGTGAGGGAGTTGTACCCTCATCTACTGAACAATTAATCAAGTCTTTTGGGGTCCAAAAGCTTCTCAATGGGGAGGTGTGATTAAGAGTTCATGAATTTTGCTCAAAAATGAAAGTGCTCGAAACTGTACCGAACCTAAGTAACCGGGTAGATCTCGTCGTTCGGATTCCGACGCTCTAAATGGTTCCAAAAACCGATGTCCTATGAGGGAGATATCGCATTCTAATCGATTTCCCAAACAGCTAAAATTACGACAGGTTTGACTAGGATACCCAATCAGCATGCAGAGGTACAGTCAGCAAAAAGGGGAATATTCCTGAGAATATTATGTTTTCCCAAGCCTATAATATTTCGCCAAGTTGCACATGTTGATTCGTTGATGTGGATGGTACATTGTTGTTTTGGGGCCAATGAATGGGTGACAATTTCCCATCCCTAAGGCTGCCAAATGTCCCCTGTACGCTTGAATAAAATTTTGTTAGGTCTAGGGGGTTCGACCCCGCGACCTCCGGTGCTCCTACAAAGTTCTCCAACATCTCCTCTATGCATTGTTGCTTACCCCTTAGGGGCGCCAAACATATTTATGTTTTAAATACATGGCATATGGGGGGGTACCGCCAGTAATCCCAACCCGTCGACGGCCCCAATGTTAGTGGTCACATATCATATAAGACCGTTACAACAATTTTAACCATCCGAAAACTTTAAATGGTGACTTCAAACCTATTCGCATGCACGGTTTCCGTGACCAATGCCAACGGTTCCGCTCGGCGATTGGCATAACCGCAGGGTTTGGGGGTTGGTATGTGGCCACCCCCTCCCCCTTAACTGTAACATTTAAAATATCTAACTGTTTTGCTTGGAGGATAGTTTAACGCCTTGAAAATTCGGTGATTTTTCTAATTTTAACAGAAGTTAACTGCAGTCCTCCAATTTTAGTGGAGGTTTTGTAGGAGATATTGGGAAAAAGGCTAGGAGGGTCAATTTTCGACCAATTTCGGTGAAACAAGAGTCTACCTAGACTAATTTGAAAATTTTGAAGCCATTGGTGTAGAGAAAACAACCATTGGAGGCGTGTAAACACAGGTATTTGCAAAATTTTGAGCATAATAAAAGTTGAACATGCCATTGGGAGTTGGACCAGCAGATGTAGCCCAGGAGGGGTGAACTGCTTCATCATGCCTACAGTGTAAATCTTATGTGTGGTTTTATTTCTCTGTTATACACTATTTTTTAGTGTTATTTAGCCTTATTTTCATGCTTATAATTCACAAAATTCATCTATGTTTCATGGTTAAATTCCTCGATCCTTATGCAAACAAATGGAGACAAATATGTACATGTTTATTAACTGAAAAGACACTTAGCACAACAAAATAATACAGTCTTTTCAGACAAGATCAGTTCCACCATAAAGCATATAACCAAAGTAGTAAAGATCAGATGCCTAAACACAATTTCCAGTTCAATTCTTAATCTAGAAGGAAGAGGATATAAATTAGATACCTTGGTTGACCTTCCTTAAACCAATTACTGAAAGAAAATAATTCCAAAAGCATAGATGATAATCAATTCAAGAAAGCAGTAAATATTAAATGCACAATTTCCATTTCAGTTCTTAATCTAGAAGGAAGAGGATCTAACTTAGATGCCTTGGTTGACCTTCTCTAATTAAACCAATTGCTGAAAGGAAATCATTTGAAAACATAAATGGACATAGCATATAATGAATATATTCAGAAAATATTCACAAGAAACTATAAAGGAAACAACAGTATAAAATATTCACAATTATACACAAAAATACATTGGAATTCACTTAGCTTAGAATGGGGGCCCTCCACCCTTTCTTTGTATACTTGAAGACTATCAGCTACAGTAGATCAACAATCACAACCCACAACAAGAACAACAAGAAATAGAAGGCGAGTTCTTCAAATTATATTCAGAAATAGAAAATTCTCAATAGTCATAATACATGTTCATAAGTGTTGAATGCTCTGCTTAAATAAGCCAAAAATATAACAAACTGAGCTAAAATAGATATGACAGCCTATAAGAGTCCTAACCCATCTACTCAGGTCGAACTCATCCTTTTGGTTACACAAAATATGATAGAAAGCCCACTAAATCACAAAACTGCCCCTTTTAGTTAGGGATTTTTGGGTGACTGGTAAAGTTTGATCAGCATTGACCAGGCATGTTCGGACTCAATTGGAATGTGTCAATAGGAGTCTGTCAATACTTGGTTCCCAAGCTTCTCTAATATAGCTTCAGTTTCCACCTAGGTGTCTTGCACATACGACTCCAAAGGAGCCATTACGGGAAATTTTGTCCTAGTCAAAATCATTTTTAATACCAAATTTTTACTAAAAACTCTAAAATTTAAAAGACAACTATTTTTACCTTAAAGTGTAATAACAGGAAAAAATGTGGGAAAATTAACATGATATGATAGAAAATTATGATGGATAGATGGAAAATATATGTGGAAAAAGACCAAAAATGGAGAGACAACATCTCCCCCTTCCTAAGTCTCAAGCATGTCCTCATGCATGCATCTTTCTCTTTGACCTTCTACCTCTGTATGATGACTGCCCTGTTGATGTACCTGTGGCTCTAGCCCCTGATGTTGAAGCTTCCTACTGAGTTGCCTATAAAATGATGTCAAGACCCTGATGTCATTTTTATTCTTCTTTATACTAGATGGAAGTCTTCACTTTTTGTTTCTCATATTTATTTTTCCAAAGTTTCTTTTCTATCAACCACCTGTATGCTCGTTTTGAAATCAACATATTTTGTATCTCTAACTTCTTCATTTTCTTTTTCAGTGTTTTTTTATTTATTTTACTACCTTATTGTTTTGTTCTTTCCACATCTTGTTTTCCTTCTGAAGGTTTCTTTCCATTATTTCATTGACTTTAAGCTGAGTGGTTAAGTCTTTTACCTTCTTGGCATAATCTTCATTGTGACCTTCCTTGGAAGCTTCTTCAATATCTTTTACATATGATGATGATCCTCCTTCAATGTCTTCATAGTATGAATCCTTCTCTAACTCTCCAAGTTTTTCTTGTGCCTCCTTTTCAAGATTTTCAATGATTTCCTGAGGCGTTTGTTCATGTATACTAAGAGGAACTTCCTCTAGGATCTCCACTTCAACATTCTCATATGATTCTTCCATTGTTTTCCTTCTTGGCTTCCTTGGAATGGACATGAAGGATCTTTCATTTTCAGTGGCTATTTCTTCTTGTTTCTTTTTAGACTTTGTTCTTGGATACAAGGGTGATTGCATAAGGTTCTTGGAAAGATGCAATCTCCCAATTGTTTCTTCATTTTTGGTTGATTGTTCTTCCCTTTGGATTTTTGCAAGGTGTTGTTTTTTCAAGAAATTAGTACATGTTTCTCCTCTATTTCTTAATAGATACTCAATCAACATCTTAATTAGCCCTTAATGGTAGTAACTAGTTTCTATGTTCTATGTTTTTCTTTTCAATCCTTCAATCATCTTTATCAAATTTTTTGCAAGAAAATAGGGAAGGTTTACTATGAAATATTCTTTGATGTGTTGAAGCAGCTTAATGTGATATAAATGTACAACATTATATCTCTCATCACATGTAAAGTATTTTTGAACAATAAGGGCAAATTATGCCCAAGGTTCTCTGATCCAATCTCTAGGAATTCCCTTAGTCTTGTCAAATGTTCATTTTCTTTGTTTTCTAAAAGGAAATTCCATCATTTCTCTCTAAATTGTTTCCCCTTGTAGTATTCCTCTCCTATCATTGGAAAATTAGTGGCTTGGGCTATATATTATGGAGTGATGGGAACAAAAATATATCTTATTCTGGTTTTTTCATTGTCAAACTTGGCTACAAACTCCTTTGAGACTTTTTCATTGTGTCCATTAAACTTCCTTAGAAATTCTAATAGCCCTTTTTGGTAGAGTTTTTCTATGGTTTCTTTCTTCCAACTTTCAAACTGAAATCCATTTGGTTCATTCCTATCTTTTTTCCTTTTCATTTATGTACCAATGTAAATAACCCTCCACTGTAAATAATCTCATAATAATAATAACTTTGTGTTTCTTTAAAAATAATTGTTTGCAACTTTAATACAACATAGGAATCATATCTATAGCCAGAGGAGAAAGATTTGTGTTGGTATATGTATTGAAAAACAAGATTTGCTTTCAAAAATCACAACAATGTGACTTACCAAGGCTTGATATGTATTTTTAGACACTTTTTGTGATGAGAGAAAAAGGAGAATACTTTTGATATTTCACCTATGTTTTAACTACTTTGAAGAGAAGGCTTTATTTCAAAACTTTACAACACCCTTTCTGGAACACACTCTGTCAAAATCCCTCTCAGAACAATGTTCTTATCACTATTGTTTTTTAGAACAAGTTCACTTTTGAATTTTGGACACCTACAGGTTTGATTTTACCCTCAACATTTAAAATCAACACCATAAAAATGAATTCTAGAAAAGAACAATTTTGTTTTCATTACCCCTCTGTGTTTCCTCATAAATCGAAATAAATTCTGGAAATGAAAAAAAAATTCATTACCCTCTCTGTCTTCTTAGGAATTGAAATAAAACTTCCATAAAAAAATTATTACCCACTCTATATTCTCAAAAATCGAAATCGAACTTTTGGGAATGAACATTTTTTTTTCACTATCTCAGAAATCAAAGTATAATTCTGTTCCTATGCTGGAGAAATTTGATATTGAAAAAAATGCTTTTAAACTAACCACTGCATGCATCTATTTGTTAGGAAATCGATTTCTGGAAATGAAAACCATTCTAAAGGCCTTTGTAAACTGAAATTTCAACATTTCTTTTAATAACACCACCACTCACTGCATATTTAAAAAATCAAATTCTGAAACTGAAATAATCATCATGCATTTAGGATTTGTCTAAGGAAAACGGTCATCATGCATTTCACATACCTGTAGCTTGAATGCAATCTTGTGGTGCCACTGCACAGTTGAGAACTCAGACTTGCCACCACGTTTTCCAATGTGAATTGGAGTTTGTCAGATGAAAATGTGAATGTGAACTGGAGTGTGGTCACCTACACTGACAGTCATTTGTAAATCTCAGACTTCGGATCACTAAAAAAATGATTTAATCGGATCTCATTCCTACTTAAACACAACTGAGAAATTCTCGAGATTTTGAGCAGAGATTTCCATGTTTTAGTTGGCGGGGTTATCATTAATATAACACAGTGTTTTCTTCTGCTCCTTGTCAATATTTTTGGCATAAAAATCTACGCATTCCCTATCCTTTGTTTTCCATTTCAAAGGGTTGTGTTCCATACCTGAACCATGGCGCAATTCTCTGCATGAAGACATTGATCGATTTCCTCTCTGTGTGGGTTGAATTCCTCCCTTCTTCCAGCATGAAAGTGTTGCATTCTACCTCAGAACAATTGCCTCTGTTTTTTTTTGTTATGGATGCTTACTCTCTATGTTGGGTAGTTCTTGAATGTTTGACCAGCGTTGTGTTTGAATTCCTTCCGTCGTGGTTGAACAACTGTCCTGCTTTTGTCGTTTTTTTATGACCATTTATTTGCATTATACATATGTACCAAATCGATTTTGAAATCGGTTTCAAAGGTTGTGGAATGCATTTCAAAGGTTATGAAATGTGTTTGCGCCATATGTTGCACATTCAAAAGGTTTTTATATGCTCCCTTTATTCATTTATATGCATCATCATGGGTTTATATATATGTCTTCCTTCATGGTCCTTACAAGGTGTTGCAAAATATTGGTACTATGGCATACAAATTGGAGCTTCTGGAATATTCACGATTGTACCCAGTTTTCCATGTTTCATGCTTAAAGAAGGTTATAGGTGACAAACTCTTAGTTCCAATAATATTGCCAGAACTTGACGAGGAAGGAAAAATCAGATTGGAACCTGAAGTAGTTACAGAAACAAGGACTCGACAGCTACAAAATCGATCAATTTCAAAGTATCTCATCAAGTGGAAGAACTTACCCATTGAAGATTCCACATGGGAGGATGAGAATTTAATACAGAAGAACCCAGAGCTACTCAAGCGTTGAGGACAACACTTTTTTGAAGGAGAGGGGAATGTTAGGTCCTTATAATACTAGTGTATCCCCTTATTTTTATTATTAATGTAGCCCCATTATTGTTATTGTTGTGCCCATGTAGTCCCCATAGTGTTATCAGTTTTCCCGATACAAGCCCACTATTGTTATTGTTTTTCCCTTACATTATTATTTTTATGTAGGCTCTGATTATATTGGGACCCCTTAGACTCCTATATATATAAAGTAGGTTTTTATCATTTGAATCATCCAAAAATTGTTCATTTATGTAATGTAAAGGAGGTTTCCCCCTCGAAGAGGCTGATTTCTAAGTCGTTGAGCTATCTTTTCTTCTATTTTGTGAGTCGGTTGCATAACACTTTCATCTAGAATTTTCTTGCCAAATCCTCTTTACAAGAGTTTATCAGCTTCTCATCACCTGTTAGAATTAAATCATTGACAAATAATATTATAATCAATAATTTACCTTCAACAACAATGTGGTAAAGGTTTGTATGTGGTAAAGGTTTGTAAAAGTGAAGCCCAATCTGGTGAAATAGTTTTTGATCCTGATGTATCAATTACGGGGTGCTCGTTTCAATCCATACACCACTCACTTGAGTCAACACACATGTGATTCTTTTTCGAAGGTCTCAAATCCTTTTGGCTGCTATATGTACACCTCTTCCTCAATCACTCCATTGAGTAAAGTTGTCTTCACATCCATCTAATGTATCTTCCATCCCATCTGCGTTGAAAGTGTTGGAATTGATCTAATTGAAGAGTACCTTGCTACTAGAGAAAAGGTCTCCTCGCAATTAATTCCCTCCACCTGAGAGAACCCCTTGGCCATAAATTTGGCTTTGTGTTTCTTGACACTCCCATATACTGCTTGTTTCGCCTTGTAGATCCACCTGGAACCTACCACTGACTAGTCCTCTAGCCTTGGTACCACTTCCCAAGTATTGTTCCTGATAATGGAATCATATTCCTCTACCATGGCATCAACCCATACTAGTTGTTGCATCGCTTCCTCAAATGAGGATGGCTCAGTCTCTACACTCTCACTCATCAGAGCCATGTAGAAAGTGTACCGATATGTTGACCTCCTCTGCCTATGTTGTGATATGGGCGCTCCCACGTTCTCTCTAGCATCATGCATCAATCTGTCAACTTCTCTGGTGTGCTTCATTCCATCTTTGGATGTATTTGCATGAGTGGGTGCTTCCACTCTCTGCTCTGCTTGTGGCTGCTCCACAACATCCTAAGATTCTTCTTTTGAAGCTAAAATCTCCTCATCTACATGCAACTGAAGCTCCCTCTCAAGGGAACATCTCATGGCCTTCTCTTCATCGAACTTCACATCTCTACGAACAATTGTCATCTTGTGAGATGCTAGGTACACCCGATAGTTGTGAGGTGTATTAGTGTACCCCACAAATATTCTCAACTATGTTGTCGGTTCTAGCTTTTTCCTTGCATCCTTGGAAACATGACTAAACTGATAAACCAGATATCCTGAAGTGTGCCACATCTGGTTTCTTACTTGAAAAAGCTTATTTTAGTGTACTCATCCTGAGAATCTAATGAGGACTCATGTACTGCACATATACCATTGTGTTGCATGCTTAACTCACAAGTGCAACGGTAGGCCTTGATCATGTAACATCGCCTATGCATCTCCCATAATACTTGTGTTCTTCCTCTCAGCAACCCCATTCTGTTGTGGGTTATGGGGTGTTGTCAACTGTCGTTGAATGCCTTCTAATGCACAAAATTTCTTAAACTCATTCGACACATATTCTCCACCATTATTGCTCCTAAGAGCCTTCACTTTCCTGCCTGTGTCTTTCTCAACAAGTGTTTTAAATTCACAATTTTTTTAGAATGTCTGGTCTTTCTTCTGTATAAATAATAGCAAACACTTATATGAGAAATCATCCACAAATATAACAGAATACTTGTGCTTTGTCATGGAGGCTATCAAGAAAGGCCCGCACACATCTGAGTGAACTCTTTCAAGGACCACTTGCGCTCGATTGTCCTTATCATGAAAGGTGCCTTTGGTGTACTTCTCCAATGTATACCCTTTGCATGTATCACGTTGCTCTAGTGCACCCTTGGGAAGTCTTGTAGAAATATGTTACATGATCTTCAAAGCTCCATGGTGCAAATGGTCAAGTCGCTTATGCCATAATTCACCGATGTCTCGGCTCTGCACCTTCTCTGGTTTCATGCTCAAAGCAACACAATCTTCTTCATCCAATTTGTAGAGGTTTTTCACTCGAACCTCGATCTGTTTCACTTATCCCGTGGATGTACAAAGGAAAGTATTTCCTTTGCTAAATATCACACCGTAGCCACGGTCTTCCAACATAGCAACTGAAACTAAATTCTTCTTCAAACTTGGAACATAGATGACATCTTTTAGTGTGAGAGGAGAACCATACTCCCTCTAAAAAGTATCAGTATTGATATCGATCTCGCTATACCTTCCATCATCTCCCATCTCGATGTGCATCTGGAGGTCATTCTCCTCCAATAACTAGGAAGACACTTTTTGCGAGGTCAATCCCGCAATAGTCGGTAGAATACTGATTTTCTCTTTCTCCTTCTTCTCTTTTATTTTTCATTTTTTCTTTTTTACCAATAAATATATTTCAGATTTCTCTAGCTGATATAATGGTTGTACATAAAACTTCCAACTGTAAGATACCCTCCTTGGGATATCTCGAATTCCTTCCCTCAAATTTTGAGTATAACCTGAGCTTTCAATGGTACCTTTGGTCAATAGTTTGAAGGCACATGGTTGTAGGTGTGCTTTTCAAGGTTTGAATTCCAAATGAACATATACAGTGAGCAATATAGACCAAGATCATCCTTCATAGTTGAGTTAACATATTTGTAATGCTTCTAGGAACATACACAATGTTGATATGAGCAAGGAATATGAGCATGAACAACATTTTTCTAATTTAATATGAAAATACGTAGTGGATGACAAGAATGCAGGAACCTGGTGCACATTCCAGCAAGGTATTCTTCAGTATAATATTCAGCCTTTGATGTTCAATCAACACAGGTATATGAACCAACGTTCACCTGCCTTTATCCTCTACTACATCCATACAATACACTCCAGAAATATGCTCAACAATCATGAGGCTTATGTAACTTTTCAAATTGATGCATATGCCCCTTTAACACGCACTTATTGAGTCAACTAGGTCACGGAAATCAGAGATAACATCCCACAATGCTCATGGCCAGCAATAGAAGGAATTATGCCCTTAAAAGATTGAAATTGGTCCCCACACCCAGCACTCAACAATTGAAAATCTTGATCCACTGTTACTAGAACTCGACCCATTATTTACATGTATCACACGCAACGTTGGTGTGACATACCCAGCTCATGGGTTGGGAAACTTGACTTGGTTTGAAGGTAAATTCATCTGAGAAAAAAAAATAAAAAGAATAAGAAGAAGACCAAATAACTCAGTCTATTAATAACTAAATCTCCACTCAGCCTCGACAATCATATAATTTTCTCTTGGCTCAACTCGTTCCCTTGGCACTTGGCAAAATCAACCTTGTTGATGGGTGAATTTAACTCGTACTTTGGCCTTTACATTATAACAAAATCTCGTCAACAAGTATAATGGCTTCACCCTGCAAATTAATGGATGTGTGTTCCGTCTTAACGAGGGTTTGCTTACGGCCTTCAAAAATTGGTGTTCATCTTACTTAACAAAATTATACTTTCGGCTCCCTTCATAATGATGCTAACGACCCCATCATATTTGAAGTCCTCGGTTTGTGGTAGCTATAGAAATTGTTGGAGAGACAGAGGATTCAATCACACAAATAACACGAATATTTCACACGAACAATGAGCTGCTGCTCTTCTATTAATCATAAAACTCTCTTACTCTCTTTTAAAACACTGAACCCATGACGGGTATTTAATCTAATTAACATGCACACACTGTCACTCATAACTGAACTTAATCAACTCACTTAACTCGCTGTCTAACTCGCTCACCAAATATAACTGTAACTCAACTCAACTAACTCCACTTAACTCTTCGTCTAACTTCTGCATGAGGAAGTAATTATATATTTTAACACTCCCCCTTAATTACGACCTCTAAACTAAAACATAACTTATGACAACTCAAACATGCCTGCTGGTCTATGTCTCAGCTAGGCTTACAACTCCCAAGTTTCTTTTGTGAAACTCAAATAAATCTACTGCTAATGGCTCTGTAAATATATCAGCCATTTGATCATTCGTTCTACAAGGCTTCAAGTGAACTTCTCCATTGCTGACAAGTTCTCGAATAAAATGATATCTAGTATCAATATGCTTGTTTTTTTGATGAAACACACTATTCTTGGATAGTGCAATCGATGATGTGTTGTCACAGTATATCGCTGTTGATCCTTGCTGTTTCTTCTTGAGTCCATCCAATACTCTTCTTAACGATACTGCTTGACATGTTGCTGAAGTCGCTGCTACATATTCTGCTTCTGTTGATGATAATGTCACAATAAGCTGCTTTTTAGATGCCCATGCTATCACACCTGAACCGAGATGGAAAACATAACCGGATGTGCTCTTTCGATCATCCAAACTTCCTGCAAAATCACTATCTATATATCCAATCAACTCTTTCTTTTCTGTACTTGCATACATTATGCCATAATCTCTGGTTCCTGCTATGTATCTCAGAATTCATTTTCCAACACTCCAATGTGTGTCTTTTAGAGTCTCCATGAATCTGGAAATCAGACTCACTCCCTGCATAATATCTGGTCTTGTAGCTGTGAGATACATGAGGCTGCCAACCAATCTTTTGAATAGAGTTGGATTGACATCGGCCCCTTCATCATCCTTACTCAACTTTGTACCTGTTGCAACTGGTGTAGGTACAGGTTTGGAATTATCCATCCTGAATCTTTTCAGCAAATCTGTTGCATACTTATTTTGACAAATAAAAATGCCTTTTTCAGATTGCTCAACTTCAATGCCAAGAAAATATTTCATGAGACCCAGATCTGTCATCTCAAATTCTTTCATCATGGCTGCTTTAAATTCATCTATTTCAAGATCACCTGTAAAAATCATATCATCAACATATAAGCAAACTATCAAAATTTGTCCATGCTCATTTACCTTTGTGTATAAGGTAGGCTCAATGCTGCTTCTGCAAAATCCATTCTTGATCATATAACTGTCGATTCTGCTATACCATGCTCTAGGTGCTTGCTTCAATCCATAGAGCGCTTTCTTCAATCTGTAAACTTTATCTTCTTGTCCTTCAACTTCATAACCTGGAGGCTGCTGCACATAAATCTCTTCTTCTAGAATTCCATTCAAGAAGGCTGATTTGACATCCATCTGATACACTTTCCACTTGTTCTGAGCTGCTGTCGCTAGAACTGCTCTTACAGTATCCAATCTGGCTACCGGAGAAAAAGTTTCTCCAAAGTCTATTCCCGGTTGCTGCGAGAATCCTTTAGCTACAAGTCTTGCTTTAAATCTGTCAATCTCACCTTTCTCATTCACTTTGGTCTTGTATACCCACTTCACACCAATGAGATTTTTATCTTTTGGTAAATCAACCAAATCCCATGTATCATTCTTTTCAATGGAATTCATCTCTTCATCCATGGCTTGCACCCAATTGTCATCTCTGATTGCTTCTTCAAGGGAAGAAGGTTGGAATGCCAACAATGCAAAATTTGAACTAACATCCAAATCATCATAAATATCTTTCAGAATTATCATCTTTTTCTTACCAGTACCTGATTCATTACCTGATTCGTTGTTTGGAGAATTCTGGTCTATGGATCTACTTGAAGATCCATGCTTCTCTGAAAATCTTGGAGTCCTTGCTGGTGTGACTCTGTTTGGTGTCTTCTCTTTTGGTTCTTGCTGCTCCTCTTCTTCTACAAGATCATCCTCCATCAATGGTGTTTGAGCATCGGTTAGTGTGTCTACAGTCCCATTCCATGACTCTTGTTCTTTGAACACAACATCTCTGCTAATGATTGTCTTCTTGGTGACAGGATTATACAGTTTGTAAGCTTTTGACTGCTCACTATAACCAGTAAATATACATTTTTCACTTTGATCATCTAATTTGCCTCTTATTTTCTTAGGCACATGTGCATAGGCTACACATCCAAAGACTCTGAAATGAGATACACTGCAAGACATACCTGACCATGCTGCTTCTGGAACTCTGTTCATCACACTCTTTGTAGGAGATCTGTTTATCACATAAACAGCACATGCAACTGCTTCTGCCCAATACTCATTAGACAAGTGTCTTGCTTTCAACATGCTCCTTGTCATGTTCATGATTGTTCAATTCTTCCTCTCTGCTACACCATTCTGCTGTGGTGTGTATCTGGTTGTAAACTGTCTTCTGATTCCATGTTGTTTGCAGTACTCATGGAATGCCTTCGAATCGTATTCTCCACCACGATCAGATCTCAATACCTTGATCTGTCGATCACTTTGGTTCTCCACCAAAGCTTTGAACTCTTTGAATTTCGCAAAAGTTTCAGACTTCTGCTTCAAAAAGTAAACCCAAGTCTTCCCACTGTAATCATCAATAAAGGTGAGGAAGTAACAACTTCCACCAATCGACTGTGTCCTCATAGGTCCACACAAGTCGGTATGCACCAATTCAAGTGGTTTCTTTGCTCTGTAAGAAACTCCTTTCGGAAAACTTTCACGGTGTTGCTTGCCTAAGATACAACACTCACATGTGCTAGCAGGTTCTTTGATGGGAGGTAGACCTCTCACCATCTGTTTCTGCTGCAATAATTTTAAACCGGAAAAATGCAAGTGTCCAAACCGAAAGTGCCATAACCAGTATGCATCAGAACATGCAATTGTAAAAGAACTAACCTGATCATTGTAGTTCATAATGAGAGGAAAGAGTCTGTTCCTCGTCATCTCCACCTTTGCAATCAGCTGCTTGCTTGGGGATTTGTCATAAATAACACATTGTTGCCCCTGAAAGATAAATTTGTATCCTTTCTGCATCAGTTGGCCAACACTAATCAAATTGTGTTTGAGCCCAGGGACATAGTATACCTCTGATATGGTCTTTGGCTCCCCCTGCTTGGTCACAATGTTGACCACTCCTTTGCCATCAACTGCCACAGTCTTGTCAGTCCCCAACTTGACCTCTGTCTGCACTGTGACATCCAAATTAGCAACCAAATCCTTGTTGCCTGTCATGTGGTTACTGCAACCACTGTCTAATAGCCAGACCTTATCAGATGGTGCATGCATGGTGTTGCATGCGAGAAACATAGAGTCAGTATTTTCTGTACTGACATTAGCTCTTTGATTTCCTTGATCTGCAATCTTCTTCCTACAATCACGAGCATAATGACCAAATCTATTGCAGTAAAAGCACTTTACCTTTGATTTGTCAGACCTTTGATTATTATGAAAGCTTCTGCTGCTGCTGCTTCCACTATGATGCTCATGATCAGCTCGGCCATCTCTGTGACCGCCATAGTTGTTGCCTCGTCCTCTGCCTCTCGATCGACTTCTTCCTCGACCCCTTGAAATATAGACTTGACTTTGGAAAGCAGTTTCCAAAGTGGAATCCTTATTTCTGTCTATCCTTGCCTCATGTGATAGAAGAGATCCCATCAACTCATCAATTGTGAGTTTTTCCAAGTCCTTTGCTTCTTCTATGGCTGCTCCCACCACATCAAATTTGGTAGACAGGGATCGAAGAACCTTCTCAATCATTGTTCGATCTTGAACATCTTCGCCATATATTTTTAACTGATTGACGATAGACATGACTCTATTCATGAAGGAATCAATGTCCTCGGACTCCTTCATCTGCAGACTTTCAAAGTCTCTCCTAGTGTTCTGCAGTTTAACAATGTTAAATTTTGCCATACCTTGATAGCTTGTCGCCAAGGTGTCCCATGCCTCCTTTGCTGACGAGGTTATCATGATCTTCTGGAACACGGCGCGATCGACTCCCTGCTGGATTAGAAGCAACACTTGCGCATTCTTTCGCGTATCTTTCTTCCACTGTTCCCCCTCTGCATTACTGAGGGCTCATTCTTCTGCATCATCTTTAGGTTCTGCAAACCCATACTTAACATGATCCTAGACATCATGTGCTTTGAGCATAGTCTCCATTTTAATAGCCCACATATCGTAGTCTTTCCCATTGAAAGATGGAATTTGTGGCTGAAAATTTGATGTGGCCATCTTGCCTCAAAAAAAATTGTCTCTGACAAAAAACCCTAAATTTCTCTTTTTTATGAAAGCTGTGCAAAGCTCTTTCCTTCTTTTTTTTTTGTACAAAAAAAAATTCTCTCAATAAATCCCAAACCCTAGGTTTTATATAAAAATAGGCCTTTGTATTTTTATAAAAGTATATAAAACACTTTGTAAAAACCCTTTGATTTTTTTTGTTTTCTTTATATAAAGAATCCTTTTAAAAAAAAACTTTATATAAAAAAACTCCCTCGCATGTCAACTATATAGAAACCTTTAAGAAAAAAAAACTCCTCCACATATTCTCATGCACTCACGTGCTTTTCTTAACAATGGAAACGCCTCCACATATTCTCATGCACTCACGTGCTCTACTTAAAATTGGAAATACTCTTGATAGAGACCACGTGTTTTTCAAAACAGTTAAATCGATGTACCTTTTTGGATCCGCCGCATGCGATCGGATTTGATTTTGCTCACTGTTCACGGCTGTCAGCCGTTGAATTTTCTTATTAAGCTAGGTTCCGCACCCCGAAGAAGGCTAAACTGCGTTTTAAACCGGATTTGCTCCGCACCCCACTGAAGGGAAAACTGCGGTCGGAACTCGAATTTTCTGAATTTTGTAAGTTTGTCGAATCTCCGCAGCTCTTTTTGGGAGACGCTGCGGTCCTTCCTTGCGGATCTCCGCAGGTCCGGCACTTAAAACGTGCGGATCGCGTAAAAAAAAAAAAAAAAATTGTGTAAAAAAAATTTCGGCCTTTTGCTTTTGGCCTGCTTACGGGTTCTGCTCGCCCACGGATCTCTGATCCTTCCTCAGCTTTGATACCAATTTGTTGGAGAGACAGAGGATTCAATCACACAAATAACACGAATATTTCACACGAACAATGAGCTGCTGCTCTTCTATTAATCACAAAACTCTCTTACTCTCTTTTAAAACACTGAACCCATGACGGGTATTTAATCTAATTAACATGCACACATTGTCACTCATAACTGAACTTAATCAACTCACTTAACTCGCTGTCTAACTCGCTCACCAAATATAACTGTAACTCAACTCAACTAACTCCACTTAACTCTTCGTCTAACTTCTGCATGAGGAAGTAATTATATATTTTAATAGAAATGTTCCCTTTTATTTACAATCTGCTACTGAATGCGTGGATTGTACAGATTCGGCCTTGATTTGTTGCATCATCTAAGTTGGATGACCGCTCGACCCATCTCCTGATCCATAGAGCAATCCATTGTATGGATCATTAAACCTGCAAATTAGTGGACCGGTCTTGTATGATCTCTCAATCATTGAAACTTGTGTGTCCTTCAACAATAGTGCGATGTTGTCGGTTGTAAGTCAACTGCCCCAATTTATGTGATTGAATGCAGTTGCTTCCTCGAGTTTTTCTCACAACCTCTAAATAAAGGGACTCAACCCAGAGAAGTATATCCAACCTCGTTAATTACGTATCGCGACTTTATCGGTCCTCCCAATCTATAACTGTGGGTGTGGAAAGGCTTAGATCAAATACCTCTGCCTATAAACTCTATTAAATCGACCCAACAAAGACTAAAATCTTGGATTTGGCGTTAGTGACTTACGTAACCCCAACCAATTCGATGTTGTCAGTGTAACATCCCAGAGGGTAAAGTACCTTAAATTAAAGCTTTTAAGTATGTATAATGCCAGGCATAAGCTTGTGTCAACCAATGCGCAAATTATATAGCGGTCTGTTATGAAACTAGCTCCAAAAATAGAAGAAAAGAGAGATCAACGCCTTAGAAATCAGCCACTTCGAGGGGACAACCTCCAAAACATTACATAAATGAACAATTTTTGGATGCTACAAATGACCAAAACCTCCTTCTATATATAGGAGTCTAGGGGGCCACAATATAATCCTAGCCGACCTAACGATAAGAATTTAAGGGCACAATAATATCAATATTGGGGTTACAGGGGTGTAACCCCAACAATAAGGGGGCTATACTAATAACAATAAGGGACTAAACTAGTAATATAGGGACCTGACATGCCCCTCTCCTTCAAAAAAGTTTTGCCCTCAACGCTTTAGTAGCTCTGGGTGCTTCTGTATAAAATTCTCATCCTCCCATGTAGAATCTTCAGTGGGTAAGTTCTTCCACTTGACAAGATACTCTGAAATTGATCGATTTCGTAGTTGTCGAGTTCTTGTTTCCGTGACTGCTTCAAGTTCCAATATGATTTTTCTTTCCTCATCAAGTTCCAACAATATTGTTTGAACTAGAATATTTTCACCTATAACCTTCTTTAAGCATGAAACATGGAAAACTGGATGCACTCGCGAAGAAGCAGGAAGCTCCAATTTGTATGCCATAGTACCAATCTTTTGCAATACCTTGTAAGGACCATAGTACTTTGGCGATAATTTATTATCCTTCTTAGCTTGCTTGAGGGACATTTGTTTGTATGGTTGTAGCCGTAAAAATACCCAGTCTCCTACATCGAAACTTATCTTGCTGCGATGTTGATCTGTCTGTTGTTTCATTCAATTTTGTGCCAAATTTAGGTTATCTTTTAAGAGTTAGAGAACTTCTTGTTGATGCTCGATGTGATCTTCCACTACTTGAACCTTAGAATTATCTCTTAAATATGATGTGATGGACGGTGGATGATATCCATAAAGTGCCATAAATGGGGTCATTTTTGCTGTAGTATGGAAGGAATTGTTATACCACCATTCAGCGAGAGGTAACCACTTGACCCATTTTGTTAGTTTATCAGATACAAAACAACGAAGATATCCTTCCAAACATTTATTCACTATCTCAGTTTGACCATTGGATTGAGGATGATAAGATGAACTATGTGTTAGTTGAGTACCCAAACAAGAAAATAACTCTGTCCAAAAATTTCCAGTAAAAATAGGATCTCTGTCACTCACAATAATCTTTGAGTTTCCATGTGGCTTTTGAATTGTATCCATAAATGTAGTAGCAAATGTAATTGCTTTAAATGGATGAGATAATGCACAAAAGTGTGCATACTTGGTAAGTCTATCAACTACCACTATGATGACACTCTTTCCTTTGGAAATCTCCTTCCAACGTTGACTTGGAATGGATAAAGGTTGTAGAAGACCCGAGGTCTTAATTGTATCAACTTTATTTTGCTGGAAAACCAAACATTCCGCTACAAACTTTTGAATATCAGATTTAAGGCCATCCCAAAAAAATTCTTTCTTCACCCTGTGGTAAGTTTTTAAAAATCCTGAATGACCTCCTAAAGGAGAAGTGTGCAATTCCAAAAGAATCTTTTGTTTTAGTTGGGAACTCTTACAAAGATATAGACAATCTTTGTACCATAAGGAATCATTTTTCCAACAAAATGTATCAGATGTACTAGGATCTTGCTGCAACTTTTGAATGAGTTTCCATACTTCTTTGTCCTTCTTCCATTCATCTCTTGCTTCGGTTATCCAATCTGGTTGGATAATAGAAATGGCACAAAGCAATGCTTCCACCTCTTCATTCTTTCTTGAGAGTGCATCTGCAACAACATTTAGCTTCCTTTTTTTGTATATTATTTCAAAGTCATAACCCAACATCTTTGTGACCCATTTTTGCTGCTCTTCTGAAGATAGTCTTTGTTGCAAAAAGTGTTTAAGACTATCATGATCAGTTTTTACCTTGAAGTGTCTTCCCATTAGGTAAGTTCGCCATTTCTTTAGTGCATGCAGTATTGCTAACATTTCCTTCTCATAAATAGGTTTCTGTAAATACTTTACTTTGATTGGATGACTTTCAAAAGCAATGGGTTTTCCTTCCTGCATTAAAACTGCACCAATTCCATTTCCTGAGGCATCACATTCCACAATAAAGGTTTTTGTGATGTCTGGGGTAGCTAAGACCGGTGCTAGGCACATTGCCTCTTTAAGATGTTCAAAGGCCTTAGTTGCTTCAGGAGTCCATGAAAATGCATCTTTCTTCAATAATGTTGTTAGAGGTGCTGCTATTCTCCCATAATTCTTAAAAAACTTGTGATAATACCCTGCTAAACCGAGAAATCCTCGCAACTTCTTTGTGGTTGTGGAGACTTTCCATTCCTTAATGGCTTTAATTTTGTTAGGGTCTACCTTAACACCCTTGTGAGCTACAATATGACCCAGATATTCCACCTCTTGTACTCCAAAGAAACATTTGGATGTTTTTGCATATAATTGTTTCTCCTGCAATAGTTTGAGCACCCTGTCAACATGTTGAACATGATCTTTCCAAGACTTGTTGTAGATTAGTATATCATCAAAAAATACTAGCACAAATTTTCTAAGGAAGGGTTTGAAAATGGAATTCATCAACCCTTGAAATGTAGAAGGTGCATTGGTAAGGCCAAAAGGCATGATCAAAAATTCATAATGACCCTCATGAGTTCGAAATGTTGTTTTTGGAATATCTTCAGTCTTCATTCTAATTTGATGATATCCTGAATGAAGATCCAATTTGGTAAAATAAATTTCTCCATGTAATTCATCCAATAATTCATCAATCACAGGAATGGGAAATTTATCTTTAATGGTGAGCTTATTGAGCTCTCTATAATCCGGACACATGCGCCATGATCCATCCTTCTTGTGTACCAATACTACAGGAGTAGAGAAGGAACTTTGACTAGGTTGAATTATACCTGCCTCTAACATTTCTGCAATCATACGTTCAATTTCGTTCTTTTGGACATAAGGATATCTATAAGGCCCGATGTTTGGAGGAACACTTCCTGGAATCAAATGAATAGCATGATCATGATCACGAATAGGTGGGAGTCCTTTGGGAGTTTCAAACACCTTGGAATGATTGTCCAAGACTTTTTGGAGATCTGCAGAAATAGATGATTTTGATGTTGGAACTTCTAGTGAGCATAATTGTGCAATTACTCCTCGTTGTTCTTTCTTCAGAAGCTTTGTCATGACATTAGAGCTTATTATCTTTCCTAGCTTCCCTGCCATACCCTGTAATTCAACTTCATTTCCTTATGAAAAAAAATTCAAGAAAAGTTCTTGAAAATTAAAAGTTACTGTCCCCAAAGATTGTAACCATTGTACTCCTATTACAATATCAGTGCCTCCCATTGGAATGGAAAGCATTGGACTATTCAATACATATTCCCCCATGGTTAGCTTGATATTATGGCATTTTCCAGAGCAATTTATAGTTCCTCCATTTGCAACCATCACTTGACATTCTGGCGCTGGGTATAGGAAACAATTCAATTCCTTGGCTACCTTACAATGAAAAAATTTATGGGTACTACCCGAATCAATCAACACTATTACCTTTTTTTTCTTGATATGTCCTTCTATCTTGAGAGTTTGAGGAGTGGTAATTCTTGCCAATGCATTACACGATATGGTCGGACTCATTTCTTCCTCTTCTAGGGTTGGTTCCTGGTGTATATCCTCTTCTTTTGAAGATTCTTGTTCATTTTCTTCTTCCTCTTCACAATCTATGTAAAATAATATCTTCTCAGCACACTTATGACCTTTAGTGTATTTGCTATCACAACTGTAGCAAAGCCCTTTTGCTCTTTTTTCTTCCAATTGTTTTGGTGTCAACCTTGTAGGTTGTGGAATTCTAGGAATAGGAACATTTCCATATTTATAGAGGTGAGTGGTAGGCTTCCTTGTCGCCATAATTTTACATTCAATTTTTCTTGCCAACCTAAATGCCTTCTCCAATGAATCAAGTTCCCAAACGCAAACTTCATGTTGGATGTTATCATTTAAAATCCCTGTGAAGACATCAATCCTGTGTTCCTCTGGAATATCAGTTACCCTTATATTCAATTTTTGGAAGTCCTCAATGTGCTCCACCACTGAACCCTTTTGTTTGAGATTTATCAATTGGCTAAAGAAGATGTTACTCTTTGTATCCTCATAATATGCTATCATTTCCTCCATAAAAATTGACCAATTGACAATTTTTTTACAGGAGCAAAGCCATCAATGCCATACAAATGTTTTATGTTCTAAATGTAAAGTTGCAATGCGTACCTTTTATGTGTTTTGCACATTATTGAGATCAAAATATTGCTCCATCTGTAGTATCCATGTTACGGGATCCTTGCCATCAAACTTCCTCATATCCATCTTTGGAATATGGTGGTTCTTCCATCCAACATTAGAGTTTATGAAATCACGATTAACATCTATTTTGTTCTCATCATGAGTTTCTTCTACTATCTTTTCGCCATTAGGAATCATTTCTTGTATCAACTTTGCCAAACATTCCATGTCTACTTTTAGATCATTCTTCATGTTTTCCATGTTGTCTTTTATTTTTCTTCCATGTCCTCCATCTTAGCTTCCACACCATCCATCTTAGCTTCCATGCCTTTCTTCAAACCATCCATATTATTCTTCAAATCATCCATCTTCGCTTCCACGCCTTTCTTCAAAACTTCCATTTCATTTTTTATTGCTCTTTGCGAGAGCGAAATTTGGTGCACTTGCTCTTGCAATTTTGATATATCATGTTGCAATTCTTCATCTTCATGAGTCATAGTAGAGTATTTGGAGGGCTTAATGGGTGTTGAATTCTTTTTAGGAGGCATTTTAGAACCCAATACTGAAATATATGCTCTATAGGCCCTTGGAATCACTTCAAACTGATTTTTTCCACAAGACTTATGCAATTTGGAAAAAAAATACACACATTTTTCTTGCTTCTGAGGAGATCGATATTGAAATTGAATTATCTCTGTGATTTCAAATCTTCAATATCTGAAATTTGGCCTTACGGTAGCCCTCAAAAGCCTCTTTCAAATGCCACAGGTCTGACTTGATTTGGATTCTTCAAGACAAAGTTATGTCCAATCTCCCACAGTGACCTAATTATGGACTGGTTCAGTAGAGCGAACTTGTACGACTTGCCACGTGTCATTGTTTCCTCCTTCGGCTCTAAAATTGATACATATGAAACTACAGTCCATGTACTTGCAGCCACTCTTTACAAAATTCCAATCTGAAGCTCAGAGAGAGAGTTATGAATATTTTCCCACGATCACCTCTTTGAGATGAAATTCGAGAGCCTGAAAAAACCCTAACTTCCATAGATCCTACCTCCCAAAATAATGCGAAAAAAGTCTCTGAAATTTTTCCACGATGTTCCTCAGGATTTCGACTTCGCTCTGTGAAAATTTCAACTTCTAAAACCTCATAGAAAAAAATTTATAGAGAAAATGTCGCGATGACTTGTTTAGGTTAAATTCAAGAGCCTGCAAAAAGCCCTAGCTTCCACAAATCATATCTCTGAAAATGTTGCGAACCAAGCTTTGAGATTTTGCGAAGATGTTCCTTAGGATTTCGTCTTCACACTCTAAAAATTTCAGCGTCTAAACCTCCGTATAAACAAAGTTATATCGAAAATGCCACGATGACCTGTTTGGAGCAGAGAAACCCTAGAATCCAAAGCTCTGATACCAAATGTTATGAAACCAACTCCAAAAATAGAAGAAAAGAGAGATCAACGCCTTAAAAATCAGCGACTTCGAGGGGGCAACCTCCAATACATTACATAAATAAACAATTCTTGGATGCTACAAATGACCAAAACTTTCTTCTATATATAAGAGTCCATGGGGCCACAATATAATCTTAGCTGACCTAACAATAATAATTTAAGAGCACAAAAATAACAATATTGGGGTTATAGGGGTACAACAATAACAATAAAGGGGCTATACTAATAACCATAAGGGACTAAACTAGTAATATAGGGACCTAACACGGTCAATCCATGATGCAGGAGCATGTGGCTCAACAATTTGATTTTAAATTAATAGATATAGGGGGTCTTGTATTTTTATATTATTGGATTCTTATGTAACAAATTAAAATAATTTGTTTAAAGTTTGAGTGATTTTAATGAGAGATATTAATTAGTGAGGAATTTTGTAAATGTTCTCAAATGTTGGAGAACATAAGAGAATTAGGAATTAGAAGATTTGGGAATTAGTTGTAAATCCTAAATTAGAATTGGTTTAATGAATCTAGGGATTTATGAGAATCCTTAGGGATAAAAAAGAGATTTTAGGATATAGAGGATATTCAGGTTTTGATTGAGGATATAGTGGATCTAAACCAAAATTGGTTTTAAAATTCAATTGTATAAATTGTAAGCCTCGAGGCATTAGATAGAGAGATTCAGGACAGACAGAAAGGAATTGTTTTGAGAGCCTACAGGCAATTTAGAGAAAAGGCCACTGATTAGAATATCAGGCCAGAGAGAAGAAATTTTTGTAATTATTGGTTATATATATAGAGAGAAATGTCCAGCACCTACATACAATGTAAATCAGGCCATTTAGGGCAAGAGTAAATTTTGAGTTTAAGTTTTCCACACATGTTTGACTTAATGAAATCTTTGAAATCTGCATCTTTGTAAAAGTTTGGTTTTTCGTGTTGATCATGGATTTGATTTTTAAATGTTTTCCATAAGTTTGAAGCCACCCATATATATTTGGGCATGAGCAGGCACAGAAGGACGTATTGATTCCTAGGACTTGAATAAAATTGAGTCTATTTCCTTGTCGAAATTACCCTTCTTGGTTGATTGAAGATTGGAACTGCTTTCTTTGTGGACAGCGTTGAGATTCATATCCTCTGCGTATAATAGGAAAATTCCTTGAAGGAAGAAAATCCTGTACTTTGATTAAATTCACGTTGGAGTTTTAAATTGTCATTGGGAGCAGAGATTGTATTGAGATAATCCATTAAAGACGTTGTGACCAGAATTAGGTGGTGGTATTGATTTGTTTGTTGAAAGCCCGGGAAGTTTTGGAGTAGTAGCATCTCTGAAATTTCTTTGAGAGAGATTCAATTTAGTAGAAACGTTGTATATAGATCTCTATTGGCAAATTGGTTGTAAAATTCCATATTCAGTCAAAACCCGGTTCTATTCAAAACCACGAATTGAACAAAGGCAGAAATCATGAATTTATGGTGCAGAGAACAGTGAAATGGTTTTATAAAAGGCTAGTGGTTTATTCGCACTGTTTATTCATTATCGACGGTAATTCTGATGAGAGTGCGATAGTGGTCTAGAAGCAACACTTGGCATATAAAAACCACCTATTTCGCATATGTTGAAACTAGTAATTGTCGTTCATATTGTAATGTGATTTCCCTCGGATCGGAATCTTTCAGAAATCGACGGCAATTAACTAGTTGAAGATGCGGGATTGATAGAAGGCTAGATAAATGGAGCAACAATCATCGAATTGGTGAGAATATATTATCAACGGTGTAAAGGTGTGATTGGAATAAATTGTGGGTCCATATATGATTGTATTTGGCATGTTTTATTAATCAACGTTAAATGTGTAGGCTATGAAAAAAGGTGAGTTAAGTAAAAAGAAATGTGCCAGATTTATTTTGGTTGGTATCATATATTTAACCAAGGTTAATACATTGATTGGAATTTCATAAAGTGGGTTTTTGTATATGGTTTATAACCATAGCTGTGTTTTACGGAAATAACTTCCGCATGAGAGGTTACACAGTTTGGAATTATCTTGGTTTATGAGACTTTGCATTTAGTATGTATTATGTGGGTAAACGTAGCTTAGTCTACGTCAATCCATGAGACTAAATGTGTGCCTTTACAACGCTGGTGAGTGACGGCTCCACTGAGTAGAGATGAGGGGATACAACGAATATTGAAATTGTTGGCCCAACGTTCAATGCGCCATGGCCCACCTGATTCACTAAGCGAGAGTTGGTGGCCCTCTGCCCTCACGATCCATCTTACTTGGCCACTGCGGCCAGCCTTCGGCCCATGACTCACGGTTCCTGCGATCTCCATTCTCACTTGATCGATGTGTCCACAATCCAATCTGAAAACCCTTTAATAAATAATTTCGCAAAGGTAATGTTTGCCCTTTCTTCTACAACGTAGAAAATTTCTCTCTAAATCAACTGAAAAATAAAACCAACTCGGGTGATACCGAAGACCACCTAAGATGGAGATGCTGACTAGAGTGAGAATAAATCCCATTAAAGCTCCCCACATGAAACCCTCGGGCTGGTAGGATGCACAACTATAATATCACTGCCCTTGAGCTGGCAGGATGCACAACTATAATATCACTGTAAGATCCAAAATGGCCATATAATCAACAGATCTCGATCTAGAATATTTTAGTGTTCTAAATCAGATACTGACAACACAAACATAGAACACAAAGGATCTAAAAGAATGTAGCCTTTATTTATATTATTAACTAAATAAAATAGTACATGCTCATACAAAAATATCAGAGCCCCTGCAGTGACATGCATGGCTGCTCATCAAAAAGAAAATCAAAAGACTGAAGCACAATCGTGGGCCCTGAATGGATCCACCAGGGAAATCACACCGATGTGTTTTTCGTCCCTGGGATCGTGGGCCCTGAATGGATCCACCAGGGAAATCACACCCACAGGATTTTTGTCCCTGGGATCAAACTAGAACTGGCTACGCCAAGTTCTCAAGAAAACACAATAGGATAGATAAATTCGGTATAATCCAAATGTCTAGCTTTTATTCCCTTTTATAGGCTTGATGGACTCTCTAGAGACCTTATTTTATTAATTTTCCTCTAAAACTGAAAGCAAATACCATAGACTGATACCACGGTAAATAACATGGACAGATTCCATCCATTTTGACCAAATCAAAAAAGAGAATATTAAAGAAGCCATGAACTTGTTATTAAAACATTGTGAATAATTTCCCCGGAAAAATAAGTTGTATACAATGTTAGCAAAATAAGTTGTATACAATGTTAGCAGCGAGAAAACAAGAGCGTAATCCTTGAACTGTTTCGGTTTTATAACGATTTTCTCCACAGCCAGCCAGTTCCACTCTAAATAGCACTTTAAACTAAAGTATTACCCTTCTTGTCAAGTCTGACCTCCACTTGGGATGATTAGTAGTTTCTCAACCAACAACCATGAAGTGAGTAACGGGCTGGTGAAAGACTGAAGTAATGGTGCACTCAGAAGTTCCTGATAATCTGAATAACAATTTTTGGCACTATATTTATCACGTAGAATACAATCACCACTACTGACTGCAGTGGCAAAAACTTTCTTCCTTCTACGCATCATGCATGCAATTCAATGCCCTGCACGTGACGTCCTGACCCCTAGTACATGCCTATACTATTTTTCTTCATATGCATTAAATTGTTGTTTTAGTGCATATGACCTTTTTTTTCTACAAGGAAAGCATGTACCTTTTCATCTACTTCAATCCAACTGCAACCAGGCTTCTTCTTAACCTTCCCGTCTTTCATCAATTTCTGCAGCTTTTCAACATCACCCCATCTGCCAGCCTCAGCATACATGTTCGAAAGGAGCATATAAGGAGCTGGATTTTCAGGTTCCAACACAAAAATGTGTTCTGCTATTTGTTCTCCTAGCTTTATATTATTATGTATTCTACAGGCACCAAGCAAAGAACCCCAGACAGTAACACCAGGCTCTATAGGCATTTTGTTGATAAAGTTCTGTGCCTCATCGAATTGGCCAGCACGCCCAAGAAGGTTAACCATGCAGCTATAGTGCTCCATCCCAGGTTCGATGTGGTAATGTTGACTCATGTAATTGAAGTATTCAATTCCCTCGTTTACTAGGCCTGAATGACAGCATGCAGACAAAACACCAAGCAAGGTAACATCATTTGGTTTTGTGCCCGACTGTTTCATTTCTTCAAAGAGCGCGAGGGCTTCCTTGCCACAGCCATGCATTGCGTAGCCTTCAATCATAGCTGTCCATGAGACCACGTCTCTCTGGTTCATTTTGTCGAACACACAACGTGCATTCTTGATGCTGCCGCACTTTCCATACATGTTTACAAGAGCACTCCCTACAAAGACATCGGACTGAAACTCACATCTTATTATTTCTCCATGGATCTCCTTCCCTTGTTCCAGTGCTGTTAAGCCAGCACACGCTAACAAAACACTGGTGAAACTCTCTGAGTTTGGCTTCACACCTCTATGCTGCATTTGTCGAAAAAACTTCAAGGCTGATTCATTATCTCCATGCTGGGCATATCCTGCAATCATAGCATTCCAAGAGACCAAATTCCTACCAGGCATTTTCTGAAAGAGTTCCAGTGCCTCCTCAATCAGCCCATTCTGAGCATATCCTGCAATCATTGCATTCCACGAGACCATGTTTCGTTCAGGCATTTTCTGAAAGAGTTTGAGGGCATTGTCGACATATCCGTTCTTTGCATATGCTGAAACCATGGCTGTCCAAGAGACCACATTCGGTTCTGGAATTTTTTGAAACAACCTCCAAGCCTCATCTATTTGACCATTCTCTGAACAACCTGTAACCAAGGTATTCCATGACACCACATTTCGTTCAGGCATTTCCTCAAACAGTCTCTCGGCATCCGCAATCTGGCCATTCTGCGCATACCCTGCAATCATAGTATTCCATGACACAAGATTTCGTTGAGGAATTCTGTCAAACATTTGGCGTGCTTCCTCAATGCTACCGCATTTGGCATACAAGGCAATAAGTGTGTTCCCCACAACAACATCAAATTGGAACCCACTTGCAATTACAATTCGATGGAGCTCCTTGAGTGAAACCAAATCGTAAGATGCTGGGAGAATGCTAGCAAAGGTGAACTGATTAGGCCTAATGTCTGAACTTTGCATCTGGCGAAACAATCCCAAGGCCTCATCAGCGCTCCCATGCCTGACATAGGCTGCAATCACCGCAGTCCATGAAATGACATTCCGGTTAGACATTTCATCAAAAACTCTGCGAGCGTCCATCAGAACCCCACATTTCGCATACATGGTGATGAGATTATTATTTACATATATATCTCGGCATTGATATTGATAACCAGTGTGAATAATGTGAGCATGGACTGTTTTTCCTTGCGCTATGGCTTGTTCGGCACTGCACTCCTGCAAAAGAGAAGCATACGTAGAGGAGTCCATAAAGTGCAATATGTTGGTCGCCTGTTTCAACTTACAATCATCCTTAGAAAAGGGAGCATCAGTGTTGGTGTTTCTACCTTGCAGGTCAGTCATTGACTGTATAAGCAATCCCATCATTGTCTTCTTCTTCCGTTGCTTCGTTAATAATTGTGCTGCCATCAGTAATGCTTCTGTGGCCCTCGCCCTGCTCCTCAGTATGCATCGTCACAAATTTGTCAGTTCTTCCCTTCCTGTGCCGTGCCTTTTATGGATAGGATTGCTCTGTTGTTGTTAGGCATTTGTTCTGGATCTGTTTCACCCTTCATTCTCTCTAATTCAAGTTTATTGTAGAAAATATAATATTAACTTAATGGCGGGAGTTCAGACAGGATCGAAGACAATAGAATATCTCTCCCACCCTTCGGGCAGGAGAAAAGGAAGAAGAAGCCCACCCTAACAATGGAGCATAAAGGAATAAATGCAAGAATGTTGATTATAAATCCACTCACTTCAACTTTTTTATTACTGTATTTTTTTAATCCAGATTTAATCAAATATTTTTATTATTAAGAACTTTAAAAAATAAAAAATATTGGTTTTCATTAAATAAATGAATTTTCATTCCTTCATATCTACATCAAAATGGATTGAAATGTCCTTGCTGGTTACTAGGAAAGTAAATTGGACACAATGGTTAAGAACCCAGCAAAAAGTCTACTAAAAACATACCAAAAATCTAACAAACTTGTCACAAATACATGACTTCTAAGGCTATAGTAAATCAAAAAAACAAAGTAACTAGGACTGGGTAGTAAATAACGAGATGACATAATGAGCATTCAAGAGTTTCCAAAATATGAACCTTCAACAGGGATAGGATCCTCGGGACCTCCTGAAGAAAAACCTAGATCAAGGGGCGACTCGAGGTGGGCTTCAATTGTCCCTAATCTATTGTCCATGGAGCGAACCAACATCTGCAATTCATCCAATTAGGGAAGCATCTCTTCTTTGGTAGTGTTCATGTCCACTAGCACATGACTCAACAACACTTCGAGATGCTAGTAAAGATCTACTATATGCATATAGTGATTGAGACAACCCCAAGAGTGGCTCATGTTTGGAACCCATCCAATGACATCTACAAGCACCTAAGAGTAAGTACAATATTGTCACTCCTCTACTATGTCACGTACAACTTAGGTGATCTCGTCTTGAATGCTTGATAGAGTAAACTCACGATAACGAGCAGTGAAACTCTCAACTCAATGTCGGGCTCTGGGACTTGTTAGCACTGGATAAAGTTTAAATTTACACCTTGGCATGCATATTTTCAAATTCATTAGTGAAGATGGGTCAAATTTGAAGTGGCTACATCAAATTTTATTCCAAATGAAATCAAATTTATTTAAAATATAGAATTAATTAATTAATTCTATATTTTTTATATTATGTTAAACCTTACGCATATTCAGCTTATGGATGATGATCTTTGGTTAAAATCAATGGTTCAAGTAAATTTCGAACCCCTTCTATGCTTTGAAATTTAATGAATGAGGGGATCCGAAAAGGGCAGTTTTCAAATCCAAGTCATGATGGTGTGGCAAGCAGAGGTTAATTTGCACCCCCCCCTCTTAATACTACTCACCACCTGCTGGCCCCTCTGAAATCTGGTTTTAGGTTTTGCAGGATAAATGCAACACCTCATCGCAAGACTATGAACCAAGTTCCAAAGTACCTAAGCGACGCCTCCACTTTGTTGGAATTATACTCCCAACCACCGCCATGAATAAGCAGTGGCGTAGCCCACACTTCATCAATTTTGATTGCAAAGAAGGACAAGCACAGATTCGTAGAGTCGGAGGTGTTTTCACACAACCACAGCAAACCGAGTACCGCGGCCATCCTCTGCTTTTGTTTCTTTTAACCACTGCATTTAACTTACCTTTTGCCTGCGTCACATTTCCCTTACCTTACCTCTTAACGCTTTCACCACAAATGTTATTCTACCGCCGATGCGATATTAGCGGGACCTACCGTACACCCAACCGCATTGCGAACCATCGTAAATCCTTTGTATTTCCGCAAAACCTTTGTATTGTGCATTTCGCACTTACCAACCTTTACCGCCCGCAATATCGCACATCGCAACATTTAAACCTTACCAATGTTTAGCCACCCGCAAGTTCGCAATCGCAAGTTTTAAAATTTACCTTCCACCACTGCAACGTATGTTTATTTGTTTTGCGACGCAATCGTGCTATCGCACATCGCGCCCGCAAGGTTTTAATTTTTTCGTAAAGTTCCGCAGTTATGTTATTTTGGATGCGGTGTGATATGTACCACGTCACTATCTTGCCTAACACCTCACGTCTGCAAACTTACAAAGGATTGCCAGGCGCGTCGAATTATGCAGATGGTTTGATTAGGTTATTGACCTGAAATCACCTAAACAGTAGCGTTCAGTGTCCCGGTTAAGCATGTGATTTTAACCATAACATACCGCAACCCGACTACCAGAGTCATCATGCACCTTCGCGAATCATGACCAATAGGGCATCGTCGTACCACCATTAGTAAGGAGGTCCATATCCTCCGACTCAGGGGACCCAGTACATAGCTAGACACATTAGGAGAATTTTGAGATCTAAAATGAGCCTCCTAAAGAAATTATAAAATAATAGTGGAAATAATAAAATAAGATTTGATTACATCATCAAATTTTAGAGGGAAAAAAGAAAAAACTACTTTTTGAACTCATATTTTAAACTTATCTCCCTAAGGTTTTACTCAAATTTCGAGCAGGAATACTCGGATGCAAAATTTGATTACCCATCCAAGGAGTACCCATGTTTCATACTTTTGATGGACTCAGCTACACGAAAAATGAGAAATACATGAAAAACGTGATTACAATCACGTTTTTTCATGTATTTCTCATTTTTCATGTAGCTGAGTGATTGTAATCACGTTTTTCATGTATTTCTCATTTTTCGTGTAGCAGAGTCCATCAAAAGTATGCAACATGGGTACTCATTGGATGAGGAATTAAATTTTGCATCCAACGAGTATTCCCGCTTGAAATTTGAGTAAATCCTTATAGAGATAAATTGAAAAAATTAGTTTTATTATTTTATTATTTTTTAATCTTTTTACTTTTTTACTCCAAAAATGGTGAATCATCCCCCATGGTTGACATCATCAACTTGAATCCTATTGTTTCCCATAAAGTTTATTTTGGTTATACATTTTTCTTAGGAGGCCCATTTTAGACCTCAAAATTCTCCTAATGTGTTGACGAAAGAGATCCCCCCCAATAGCCATTCATAAACCAGGGACAAAGACCGCAATACGCCCAGTCCCCAATACAAAACCCACCTATGCAAAATAATTCACAGGTGAACTTTGTGCAACCTTCCCAAGCACAACCGCACCAAACATACAATCAGGAGAATCTGAACTATCCTCCTAACGTGGCAAAGAAAAAAGGAAAAAACAATCCAAAGAGAAATCTTGGACAGGGGGGCAACAACCAACAACGCCATCCGCGATCTCAGGCTGGAGGCAACTCCAACCGAAATCAAAACCACGAGCCTAAAAACTCCCAAGGGCAAAACAAGAGGGCGAATCTTCGAACCAACCACTCTTGTTCAATCTATGGTGAGTACGTCCATTACACTCACCACTGTCCCGATCTCCCTGAGCTGAAGAAGCTTCAAGGTAACCATGGACAAGGGGGATTGTCACAGTAGACAGTTGTCATGCAAGAGCCTTTCCCCCATCAAGGGACAATTAGCACCCAACAACAACAAACAACTCCCGACGATTCCAGAAAAAACAGCCATGAAATCTACATGACTGGCAAAGAAATGTTTTTTTCAGACACAGAACTGGAATTATGATACCCCACCAGACACCAGTTCGTAAGGGGCTAGTACCAGTGCACTAGCAGCACCTTTGACCATATCAAAGATACCTATTGAACATTCTCCAAAGATGGCTAAGGGACCAACTAGGCAGGCAAGAAACCATTCGAAAGCAACCCATAACTATAGCCTATGTCACACGGTTCGGGTTCGAATTCGGGTTCGGCAACGATTAAGTTCGATTCGGGTTCGAATTTTCCGATGAGGTTCGTAATGAGGTTCGACATTAGGTTCGACTATACATATTTTTCAATAAATATAAAAATATATGTCATAAATTAATTAAAAATCAAAATCAATTAATAAATTATAAAACTATGAATAAAAATTTTGATTAGTAAACACACATGAATAACTTAATCATAGCATGCTCTAATTATATCAATGACATTGGTTAAAACTTAAATGTAAACATACATTATACATCATACACCATAGTAGTTTGGAAATACAAAAATGAATCGCATAATTTTCATAATCAAAACATAATTAGAATCACATAAATCAAAACATAATTAGAATTTAAGCATACGAATTACAATTTACAATAAAGCTATATTTCAAAACCATGGAGAACATCTTCAAATTTCAAAATTTTAAAAAGGAGTTTACAATGTCAAAGTAGCTATAATCCATAAAATTCTTCTACAAAATTCAAAAACATAGATTATCTATCATTTGGCCTACTTGCAAGTTTCAAGTTGCAACATCATAAAGCTCTAAATCTCTAAATCATCATAAGCAAATGGCCTAGTAAAGCCATTGGAAGAGTGATCATCAAAGTCATCATTTGACTCATCTAGTGAGTCATCATCCATGCAAATATCATCTTCTTCTGGTATGGACTCAAACAACGACTGAGAGGAACTAGATGCATCTTTAGCCACACTGCTCAAGGCCAACTTCAAATTGCTGCGAACATAAACAAGGTCTTCCAACCTTGTAGACAGTAATTTATTTCTTTTCTTGGACTGAATATGGTTAAAGTTGCTCCAGTTTCTCTCACAAGCAGAAGCACTTGATCCCTGGCTTAAAACACGAATTGCAAAACGTTGCAATTCAGGAGTCTCTGATCCATAAAACTGCCACCATCTCCCTGGCAAAACATTAGGCCTATCCTGTACAGCACTAGTCCTTGCAAACAGTCCCTCCTCACACCTGTATGCCCGAAGCTGCTCTCTAATTCTCCTAGATTCTTCTAAATCTGGGACCAACCGTTCAATTGCTTCATAAAGGCCATTCATGACCTCTGCATCATTTGTTCTTTCTATCCCAAAGAGTCTAGGATCCAAATAACAAGCCGCTGCATGAAAAGGGCTATGCAACATCTTCCATCTTTCATCAATCACCTCCCAGATTTCAATGTATTCATTTTCTTCATTATTAAAAGATTTTGCAATGGATTCCTTAGCACGATCCATGCCTTCATAAACAAATCCCATGGAAGGGGTATCGCTATCAACCATGTGGAGCATATCAACAATTGGTTCACATACTTTTAAGACCTTTAGAGCATTGTCCCAAAAAGTATTTCCTAAAATCACCTGTTCCAACTCCTTTCCTTTAGCTTCCTTTGAAAGGGCAGAGTTTTCCCAGTCATTGTGGCAAAAAATGCCTCTTATACTTGATTTTTCTTCAACTAGCCTTTTGACAGTGATATAATATGTAGCAAATCTGGTTTCACAAGGCCTTAGCAGCTCTCTAGATGCTTTACTCCTGTACAAACTCAAAGTGAGTTGATGGTTGAATATGAAGTGCGCAATTTGTTTCCCCTTCCGAACTGTTTCATTAATCCATGGAAACTTGGCCAAGTCATGCAACAATAAGTCAAGACAATGAGCAGCACAAGGTGTCCAATATATTTTTCTAAATTTTTCCATGATCAACTTTCCAGCTCCAACACAATTTGAAGCACTATCAGTGACAACTTGGACCACGTTTTCTTCTCCAACTTCAAGAATAGCTTCCTCCAAAATCTTGAAAATGTATTCAGAAGTCTTTTTATTCCCTGATGCATCAACTACCTTCAAAAAAAGTACTCCTCTAGGGCAATGAACCAGCACATTAATCAGAGGTCTATGATTCATATCTGACCAACCATCTGATAAAATTGTGCACCCTGTTTCCCTCCAAGAGTCTTTGATCTTTTGCAATCTACTTGTCACTCTTTCTTTTGACCTCTTCAAAAGAGTGGTCCTTATTGTCTCAGAACTGGGAGGGACATAACCTTTACCAAAATCCGCAATCATCTTACATGCATTGAGGAAATAAGGACTTCTTGCCACATTAAATGGAATGGCAGATTCAAAGAACATATCAGCTACTGCATCATCAACATCTTGCTTCTGCTTGGGCTTCCAAAGAGAATTTAATGTTGTTGTCCCTCCAGATTTACTGCTCTTTGGCTGAGATGAACTTCCAATGCCAACCATGCTCGAGGAGAGTGAGGAGAATGAACCATAATTCATTTCAATTTCTGTTTGAATACGCTGCCTTTTCTTTTCTTTCACCTGCTTGACATTCTTCAATTTATCATAATCTTTTTGAAGTATCTCCTTGAGCTCTGGAGACACATTCTTGCAACCATCAACACCACCTCCTTTACCATTAGAGATAGACAGCAAATGGTCCATCACTCTAGTTAAAGACCCAACAAACTCATCATTGCAGAGTTTGCATCTAAGATGTCTTCCACTAGACCCATCCAATTTCTCCACATATTTCCATGCTTCTGCTATTGATTTTGGAGGTGCCATTGCAAGTATTTCTGCAATTTGTTTGCACACTATAATTAAAATTTAAATAAATGAAAAAAATTATAAAATAAAATACAACTTTGATAAAAGTAACCAAAACTCAAAACAATTAAAGTAGGATTTTTTTTATTCATATAATTATTTGTCATTCAGAAATGAATTCAATATTCTTGTAATAATCAAAATCTTATTAAAATCCACAGGAGACCACTTTGAGCTTTGTGAAACTATAGAAACACATACAATTTCCATTTCATCATAAAAAATAATACTGGTGGGAACAAGTCTTAAAGTGGGGTTTTGTGGCACACTAGATAAACCTAATGAGTTTTGTTCAGATGAGAAGGTCATACAGCATCTAAAAAATCCATAATTCAAAGATTGTGAAGGAAAACTGAATTCTAACAACCTTCAATAGCTCACATTTCTCTTATGTAGGTAACATGCAAGTTCTCTAAGCTTGGGAAATATAACTGATAAGAAAGGCCAAGCTCCAAATATAAATTAGTATTCACAAAGTGTAAGGAAACAGGATAGGACTGTGTATAAAAGAAGAAATCCCATTCTGAGATACAAAATGCTCTCTCTTTCTATCAATCACATTTATCTAGCAGTCAAACCCAAGCTTCAGATTATGCAAGATTACATTAACTTGAGAAAATAAATAACACTGACAGTTCAATCTAAACCTGCCCATTTTTTAAGTTCAATCTAAACAACTATTGTGTGAAGGATTCTTTTGTAACAGTTGTCAGTGTGATGCATACAAAAGTCACGCAGTTCCACCTCAAGATTTTATGACCCACAGCTACAGTTAAAATTGCATGACCAAACTTATCAGAGTTGCAGGTGCAAGTTCCAATTGAGTAAGTACTTTTAAACTCTGTCCATCATTATTTCCATTCCAGATTTAGGAAATATTTTAGATTGATAGATGGAATTGTTTTTTTTTGTTTTTTTCAATTTTCCTGAGATTGGGTTTGGATTTGATTTTTGGGTAGAAAAGAAATGACACATTGACAATGGACATTAAGCGGTCAAAATCATCTGAGATGTTATTGGGTTTGGGTTACATTAGTTTTTAATATGATTAGATTTTCCAATCCTTAGTCTTCAAATTACCAAGTGACTTCGCAATATACTCATCACTTTCATTTCTAGACTCTATGAATTTTTTTTCAGCTCTTAACATGACTAGATTTTTATCCAAAGTGTTTCAAAACAATGTTCTTCAAGTAATTTAACAATGCACTAGTCACTGTCATTTCTACACCCATTAAGTTTTTTTTCAATTTAATTCTAACTAGAATGTAATTAAAAAATAACAATTTAACCTGTTTAGTCTATAAAATTGAAATTACCAATGAAATTTACATAGTGTTTAAAAATAAAAAAAACATTTATTCTAAAACTCAGACCGCACCTTTTAAAATTCATTAATAGAAACTATGTTATGAACAATTTCTTTCACTGAATAAAAACATATTAAACTTTAGAAATATTTTCAAATTTTACAATCTACTTAGATCAACACTTAATTTCAATTGATTATTTAACCTCTGTCTCTTTCAACAACTTTCTAAAAATTGGTATACATGATGTATGTCACATCATTCTATCAACAGGAAGTCCTACAGTTAAGACACCATTTACAAGAAGATATGTGGAAATCATGTTTTGAGTCTTGACTTTGACATTCCTGAATCCTAACTGCAAGGGAATTTTCTACAAACAGGCCGAAAGGTAAAGGGAAAACATTCTATATTTACAGAGCTTCCATATCTCTGTACTTTAAAATGAAACTACCAAAGTTCCTTTTTTCCGTCACATGAATTCATTTCAAGTTTCAAGTTTCAACTATGATCCTTTTGCTTTTCAGGCAATTTAAAGTCTTTGAATTGAAAAATTACAACATTCTCTATACAATAGAATGCGAGCTTTTCCCTGGCAATTTTGAAGGGCCAAGGGTCAGCGGATTTCACAGGTTTGCACATGAAACCTTGTAGCCTATAGGCTATATCTATAACGACTCTGCAATGGAAAAAAATGTTATACTGTTTGTATTCTATGACATTCTAAGGCATTCTATGGCATTCTAAAGACTAAAGCTATACGTCAGTTTGCATTCTGTGGCATTTTAACTATTGAGCAAGGTGACGCAGGACCGTGTCCCTAATGGCTGCCTTGTATTTCAATTTTGATTATTGTGGTATGGATGTTGGTTCACATTCTAAGTGTTGAAGAAGGTAACACAGGATCATGTCTCCACCCATGTCTCCGATGGGACTCGGGAGGAACTCTAAGATGCATTCTTTGTCATTGACCGCCGACTGGTGCTGGAACTGTCAGGGATTAATGTCTTACGGTGTAGGTGAACCGTGAAGCCTGAAGGTGTGGCCCGTGGGTGTGGATAATTACAACCCCGTCCCCAAGTTATGGAGCCGGGTTATCTGAAAAAAACGCCTAATGAAATCTAAGGAAAAATACGCACGCAGAGTGAGGGGGGTCTACACTCAACGCAGAGAAAATATTTTGTAGACAGAATACGCACGCAGCTTCAACCATTATCTGTGACTGTAATTTGTAAATACTAAATACTACAGTGAATTTTGGATCGCTGTGAATATTTGATACTAACCTCAGACCTGTCGGCGTGTCGCTCGACCGTCCTGCCGCCTGCGTCACTGAAATTTGCAGCAAACAATCACTGCTGAGTGACTGAACACCACAGTCCACTCGACCACGGTCCACTCGACGCTGAACACTCACTGCTCAGAACTCCTCGACGCTGAACACTCACTGCTCAGAACCCCTCGACGCTGCAAGTTGCAACACTCTCGACTCCACAACCAAACTAACACCTCAACAGCGCTTGCTCGAATTTGCTTTGCTTGATAAAATCCCGCAGTCACTGTTAAATAATGAATCCAACATGATTCATTCCACGGGTCACGATGGCGGGAAGGGAAAAGTGGCGGGAGGAGAAACCACTCAGACCAAATCCGCCCACTGTTTTTTCAAAACCATTCGGACCAAATCCGCTGGAAAAAAAACCTTAAATTTATTAAAAATCGAACCTAAACGAATTTTTTCTCTTCAGGTTCGAATTCGACGTTGAGGTTCGGCTATAATGTTCGGCTTGAGGTTCGACTTGAGGTTCGGCTTTCAGGTTCGCCGAACCTGAACGAACATGAAAATTTTTTTGAGGTTCGCCGAATTTCGAACCTCAAGGTTGAAATTCGGCGAACCCTGTGACATAGACTATAGCATTGTGGACAATTTAGCCCAATCTCCCGCCTCCATGTCAACTTTGGAGGTATTACAATCATGCCCAAAGAGAAGGAAAGCCTTACTTTCCTCATTAGGTGCCATCGACCCTTCCAATTCGCACCTAATGGCTTTCAATTTAGATAAAGCCAACCCTAAGTTTCCTTTGATGGTCGCCTTCCAGATACCGATGTTAGTTCAAAACATAACCATTCACCAATGTATCATTGACGAGGGTGCATCCATATGCATCATGTCAAAGAACGTCTGGCAGAACTTAGGTCTCCTGATCTAAAGCCATCAGACATCACACTCATAGCATATGACGGGTGCCCTTCAGCTCCCATTGATCTCTACCAAAACGTCTCGGTCTGCTTAGCAGGCAAGACAATCCCTATAGACATTGAAGTCTTGGCTGCTCAACTGGATTACAATATACTCCTTGTCTAGAGTTATATGTGCACCATGTCGGCCATAGCCTCCTCCGTATTCCGCACTATGATGTTCCCCCATGAGGATCGCATCATTACTATCGACCAATTTACATACAGCGACAAGCGACCCCTAACAAATACTAATGTCATTCTATCATATGTAGACACATATGCCAAGACGCTAACACGATACCAAGAATATGGCCCCGGCCAATTCAAACTGTCTTCCATCCTTGGGTCATTCCTAGGAGATCCCCCTATTATACCAGAGTCATCATCTGATGTCACAGAGGCTCTGGTATGCATGATGTCCTCATCAAGTACCGAAGCCAGCCAAGGCATGGAGACGAGCAGTAACGACACTGATTCCTCGGCCACGACAGCCTCTCTAGCCTACGCTGCCTCCCAAACTCCTTTCCTCTTCCCCCCAGCTGGTTTTGTGTCATAGCAGGTCATGACCACGGTGGTCCTACCAAACTTATCATTTGCAATCCCAGTTTGGTACATATTCCCACCTACCACAATGGGAGTTTCGCACATCACCTCTATAGGGTTAATCCGCCTCAATCCTAAGCAAGCCCCAACTATTCAGGAGACCGTCGCAAACATCCTTGTGAAGGAAATTCTCATCACGAAACTGATAGTTACGACCAAAAACACCCAAAAAAAAGGGAAGAAGGTAGAGAATCCCGAAATGCAACGGGAATTAAAACCTTGTGCCATATGCGACATAGTAGGACACCCTACCCACATCCGCCCAGATCTGTACAAGTTAAAACCACTCCTTAGCTCTGCTGTAAATATCGCGGCAACAAGTTCCCGTAAAAAGGTACCAGCCACCAAAAATCAAGGAAAGGCATTGCATACCAATCACGCATGCTCTATCTGTGGCCATTATGGGCACTATACCCATAATTTCCCAGAAATTTTGTGATACAGGGACGCCTTACATGCCATCGAGAAATCCTACCAGGAGGATCCATCCATCCAGTTAGCCGGAGACGAACCTCGCATCATCCTATACCTGCAAGAGGATCGACACTCACCTAAAAGACTATCGTTCATCTTCCCCTCTTCTATCATATGTTGTGCACTATGCGACGAACGTGACCACTTCATATACGAGTGCGCAGCACTAGAACTCATCCACAGGTTGTATACAGTAGAGCGTGTATACTATGTTGGTTCGCGAGCAGCACAATTTACATGTCCAATATGTGCTAACAACCACACTTTAGAACAATGCCATTACATCCCCCGATTTCGCTTAGCACTAGCTATTTTGCGCTCAGCCATAGTTCTCCTCTCCCACGAAGACGGCTTGGACATTGAATCTGTTGACACTCCTAGAGACAGCCTTGAGTTGTGAAAGACCAGTGCCTAGGACATCTTATATAGCAAGGAGCGTGTAATATAACATGGGGAGTTATAGCGAAAAGCTCTCATGCTATCTCTTGTAAACAAGGAAATTAATTTGAATGGGACCAAAACCTTTCAGAAGCAGACACAGGAAGAGCAATGTTGCAGAGGCAAGTTGTAAAACTCTAATACAATAGCACCAGACAATTCAGAGACAGTTCACTGTAAAGCGGGTCGGTTCAGAAATATTTCACAGAGATAAATAATCTGAAGGTGTTTACTGTGTAAGAAAGGTTGAGAGGATACTAGCTGTCATGTGGATGATATCCAGATACACAAATTACCATGTAATGGGCTTACCAATTTAAGAATCCATACATAATAACAGCGTTTTAAAAATAACATTCCACAGAAACTAATATAGCAGAAGTATGGTAGAAGTGAAAATGGAACAGTATATCATGCATGAGCCATATTTAAAGCGCTTGACTGAGTCTAGTATGAGTATCAACTAGGATAAATTCGCACCAAAAACAGTGAGCCACTCGCATTCCAAAAATGATACAAGAAAGATGGATGGAAACAGGATGAACAATCTTACTAACACATAAAGGGAGAAGTTACAAACTGTGAAATACCAAAGACTAGAATCCTCTTTAACAGATAGAACTCCTCCTCACTGAGACCCAACGAGCTCTGAGCATTCATACAAGAGTTCAACAAAATGTATAAAAAAATCCTCTCGCTGTATAATTTTCTGATAAATCTGGAACCCCGTATCATCCATTCTTGGGGGTTTTTATAGGAGAAAAACTAGTAAAGGGAGTGGATGATGAAAAATTAATTTGCCTCATTAAGACAGAATGGCGGAAGCGTTCACGCCCATACTGCTTAATGGCTCTGTAGTGTTGTATGCACTCTGTAGCCTGCTTTGGGAGTCCTAGTTAGGTCGAGATTGACCTCGGATGTCTTCTTGAAGTCCTTCTGGTTGCAAAGCTCTTTGTTCTGCTGTAGCAGCGGAATTCGTAGATTTGAATACTGTAACAGTAAGACTTGTATGCTTGTTGACTTTGATAGCAGAAATAGCTTTAATTATAAAAATACACAAGAGGTATTTATAATAATAATATTTTATTGATATGATATATGACATGATTGAATGATTACAATGAGGTCCCGCTTTTATACCTATGCAGGTACCTTTTCACGAATGGGCATGTCTTTTAGACATGCCTTTTCATTAACCTAATGACTATTTAACATAATCCTAATGGATTAACTAGTAATTACATTTATTCTATTTTATTCTATTAATGACTATATTTAATACTTAAGTTATGAATTAGATTCATAACATTGCCTCCTTCTTCGAAAAGCTTTGTCCTCAAAGCTTAACTTTTCGACACTTCCCTTACTTGAAATTATCTGCTAAGCATGTCTTTAATCACTGGTACCTTCCTTGTGCTTTTCACATCGTCCTAAATCCATGTTCTCATTTTTTTTCTTCTTCTAATAATAACTTTTTTCCTTCCTTAAGATGGAACTTGAATATATATATATATATTTAGTATTTAACTCCTTCATATATATAATTTATCTTCTCTTTTTTTTTTTATGAAGAACCTCTTCCTTTCATTTGAATTTGTACTTCTATATATTGATATATATATATATATATATATGAATTTTTAAGTAACCTCTCCCTTCTTTTTTTTTCTTTTTTTTCCCATTAATTTAATTAATTAAATAGTACTTTTAATTAATTAAATTAATAATTTTGTTTTGTATCATTAAGTAACTTTATAATTTTTTTAATAAAGTAACTTTATAAATTATAAAGTAACTTTAATAAATTTATAAAGAACTTAATTATTAAACTTCTTAGTTTTATTAATTTATAACTAATAGTTTCCTAACGTTGTGTCCTCCGTGGCTTTTCATTGTTTCGTGGCATTGGTTCCGCGAAAGCTTGTATAAGAAAAATGCATGAAACTCGACTCTGGATTACGGCTTCAAAGGGCACGGAAAATGAATTCATCTGGTTCAATGGGCCGCCTCTGTATATCGAGCTAGAGTTGGGCCGGAATAGAATTCTGCCGTCGGACGAGCAGTAGCAGTAGCAGTCATTTACCGCAAAATGAACTTCAAAGCAATAAAGCTCTCCATACATGATGGGACGGCTTTCGCTTCCAACGCTTCCATCACCATCGCCCTTGTAATCGATCGGGACAGAGGCGTACAGCCTCAATGTTTCAGATAAGGCCGCCCGTAAATATACGCATCCCTGCAGCTCCTTCAGAGTTAATGGCTTCTCTATGTCCAAGAAATTTTCATGTGATTCGGAAATAATTTCTGGGATGAGGGCCACGCCCAAGTGTCCCGACCGGATATTACAAAATTCATGACGGCATTCCGGAGGAATTTGTCAGAATAAGAAACGCTGCCATTGCCGTCTGATAATTTGCATATGAAAGAGGTTAGCAGGTCCTTCGACATCGCGTCCTCCATGGTTTCCCTAGTTCTTGGTTCGCCGGTTCTTAATATCCCCGATTTCTTGTAATTGATGAGATCGTCGACAAATTATTTCAATGGCTTCAACGCTCTGTGGAACTGCCTCTCCTTTTCGATTTTCAACAGGCGGAACAACTTCCAGCACGTGCGGGGCATAATGTGCATGTACATGGTTGCCTCCATGGCGTCGTCGAAGGCTTTGGCGACGGGAATTTCTGGCAGATCGGCGGCGAGGCAGCCGAGGTTTCTCCCGAAGACGAGACTACACGTATTGTCGGATGTGTAACAGAGAAACACATCCTGCAAGTCGATCGGCGCGCCTCTGTCGGCGGCGCTGGCGAGCAACTGAACGAGCCGGTTCTCCACCATTTCCTCGACCGTATTGGCACTGAACTTACGGGAGCTCCGGGAATTTAATTCATGATTTTGAGGCATCAAATACATGGAAGATGACCCAGGAGGAGGAGGAGGAGCTTTGTTTAGAGGCTCACATGCCAGACTTTCTATCGTCAATGCAGCTTTCCGGCATACTTCTGATAAAGGATGAGGTGATTGAATTATCTTTAGAAGTCTCCCCATTGCCCAGCGTTCATTAGCAAGCCTCAATCGGCAGTCCATATTGACCTCTGCAAGATTTTAAAGGGCGACTACAGCTGCTGCCTGTGCATCTGCTCCAGGAAAACTCAGTAGATCAACTAAGCGCTTATACGCCTGAGGTGCAAAAGGAAGAACAAATGGTTCATTATATGGATTGACAATCAGTCTTCCAACCAACTCTGCAGCAGCACAGTGCCAAGCTTTAACAAGTGACTCTAGCATACCCATGATTGCCTCAACAGCCCTCTTCTCAGTTATGGGAGCATGCGATGCTTTTGACGAACTGAAGATTCGCAAATTCACAAAGGGTGCCAGGTTGACAATTGTCTCGATTGCAGTTGTAACAAGTTCCTCGTCCTCAGTATCATGGTCTACCATGCACTGAACAATTGTCTCAAGGAAATGCCGATGTTGAGCCATTGCTGTCTCATTATCTGGCATAAAGGAAAAATTGCGTATAACATTTGAAGCAGCAACAGCACATTGTTGTCTCTCTGCTCGGCCCTTTTCATCAAGGTTGAACAATCCCTCTTGATCATACCACCAATCAGAACCCCTACTTTTAGTACCATCTTGTGTGTCCTCTAAAGTTAAAACATCAGATACTGACCTGATGCGAGAAAGTGGATCATTTGGGCTTGTTATTTCATATTCAGGGTCTTTTCGAACATCCTCCTTTTCTTTGAAGGACAGCACTGTAAGAGTATTTAAGGCCCATGTCAGCTCACTCTTTAATCCACTCTGTAGCGCCATGACAATTCTTTTGTTGTTCTGGGTACTGTCAATGTTTACTTTATCGGTATCACTAACGGTTCTTGGAAGTGGACGAATGTTGGATGGTCCAGTTCTATAACTGCCTTCAAGAGCATTAACTATTTCAACATTATCTGAACTACACCCTACATAACTCTCATAATCTATATTGCCATTCTGCTCTTCATCAACGTGGGGGAGCCCCAGATTTTCAATATCAATTGTTGCAACATTTTTTAAACTATATCGTACATGACCATTATAATCTATATTGTAATTTTTCTCTTGATTTTCAACATAGCCTTCTTCCAATTTATTTTTATCTACATCAGCATCATCTATGGGTAAACTAGAACCACATCCTTGCAATGATGTAGAATTTGAACCTGAACCAGCAGAGAATTTTGTCATAGCAGAATGAGAATGAGATTGAATAACAGTGGAAGCCTTTTCTTGCCTCACATCTTCATCATCATCCGGATCTGCTTCACGGTTATAAAGTTTTTGGTTTGCACACTTATGTCCTGTGAAATATTTGTCTCCACACTTCCAACAATTCTCTTCCTTTTTACTTTTATTACGCATTGGTGGGGAAATATATTTGGTTGACTTTTCCATGGTTGTTTTATTTGATTTCCCTTTATCATAACTAACTGCTTTCTCATTTTTACAGCATTTTTCATCTTTTTTATTATGGATTACTGTAGAAAATTCTGCACATAACTTCTCTAAGTGCTCAAGCTTTTCTTGAACTTTTCTAATTATTTCAATTCTTTTGGGATCTTCACGTAATGACACATAGTGTGGTAGTTTATGTCCATAGGCTTGTAAACTACGTTCGTAGGCTTGTAAAACAATGTTATGTGCCATTGCTTCAACCTGTCCTCAATATGGCTCCGATACCAATGTAGCAGCGAAATTCGTAGATTTGAATACTGTAGCAGTAAGACTTGTATGCTTGTTGACTTTGATAGCAGAAATAGCTTTAATTATAAAAATACACAAGAGGTATTTATAATAATAATATTTTATTGATATGATATATGACATCATTGAATGATTACAATGAGGTCCCACTTTTATACCTATGCAGGTACCTTTTCACGAATGGGCATGTCTTTTAGACATGCCTTTTCATTAACCTAATGACTATTTAACATAATCCTAATGGATTAACTAGTAATTACATTTATTCTATTTTATTCTATTAATGAATATATTTAATACTTAAGTTATGAATTAGATTCATAACATCTGCCTTCTGGAATTGATACACTGGGTAGAAAATCCGCGGGCCTCCATACTCCATAACTTCTGACAATATTTAAGAGGCTTCTGTCACCGTAATTGACTATCTCTGGGCTCGAGGAGTTATGGAGGCTTTAATGGGAAGATGTAATACCTAGAGAAAAATGTCCCGCAGATATTCAAACACGGATATGGCTGTTGCGTGTGCTCTTTGGGTCTTCAAAATGCGTTTTTGTCCTTTGAACTCGAGATTAGGCGCTGAATATTTAATTAATAGGTCCAAATCCCTTAAAACTGCTTCTGCTGTTTTACCTGGCGGCTGTAATGGCCTCTCTGTTATCCCTGCGCAATAAATTAAATCAATTATAAACTATAGGGAAGGTGGTGGTAGGTTTGCTGTGGAGGCCCAGAGAAACAGCGGCGCGACTGTGGAAACAGTGGAAAAACGGTGAGAAATGGAACTGATGAAGGTTTGGGTTGAGACTGGGCGCGGACCGTTCGATCATAGGAACTGACGAAGACCAACGGTCGGGATAAACGGATGGATGGGTTAATAGTCAAATGGGTGGAGAAATAGCCTTTTAGTGCTAAAACACCAAAGCTTAAACCTTGGGTAAATATAATGGAAAACACAGAAAATGAAAGAAGCAGGGCTTATGATGTGGGACCCGGCATGGGCGGAGGGCGATTAACTACGGACCGTTAGATCATAAAAATATCAACGACGGAGATTAAATCGGCGGGGACGGGCCCGCGATGGTGCGATTACGCGCCAGCCGTCCAATCTTAAACCAGATCGACGGCCCACATTCCATCAGAGGGGTGAATGGAGGGAACGACAGGCGCGATGCGATTTGCGTTGGACCGTCGGATCTCATATAGATCGACAGCACAGATCGCAGCGGGAGTCAATAGAACAAAACTTCAATTGCATCGGAAGTTTAAGAAACAAAGGGAAGGCGCACATTTGAACGTTCCGATTGCGATAAGCGCCTACGGGCTTAGCGCTTGGTCTCGGCTCCCGGGCATATGGTGAAGTGGTTTGAAGGGTGTTGGCCGAAAGGGGCTAAGCCACATAAGGTGGAAAGTGGGTTCTTTTAGCCAAAAAGAGGATTTTAAAGGCCGAAAAAGGGATTCGGTAGAGGAACAAGAGGGACTTTAAAGCCGAACAAAGGGTATTTGTAGGATTAAAAGGGGATTTGGGTATGATTTAGAGGGTTAATAGGGGAAATAGAGGGGAGTAAAAGGGGAAGTAAACAGAGGTTAAATGGGGATGAAATAAGAGGAAAAAATGCCTTTGGGCATTCTTCTTCACAGAAACAGAGAGGTTTTTAACTGGAAACAATAGTGGGGATTCATCAAAGGACAAAGGGCATAAAGGGACTTCAAGGATGATGTTTTTTCAGCAGGAATGCATTCCTTGAAAGCTCGGAGACAGTTTGACCCCCTGTTTGCTTGTCAAAAATTAATAGGGGGTAACATGATCAACAGAATCCATGAATAGCTCGACAACTCAAGAGGATGTGACGAGTAGATCCATCATCTTCCTGTCAGCTGAAAAATGGCCAGTCGAGGAACCCTTAGTCACCCCCAACCGCCGTCCGTGAAGAAGACCAACATGTGCATTGTGTAACACACGCAACCATGTGGTCGACACTTTCCCTGACTTAGAAGCACTACGTTGCTGGTACCCAGTCACATCATCAAATGAGCAGGATGGGAACCCCATTTCTAGGATGTTTTGCCTAGTATCTCACGGAAATCACCATGAGCAGCGTTGTACCTATATACCACAAGTATGCCCTCTAATCGACAGGATATACCTATTAGAGACGAAACATCAAGATCTTATCAACCCAAAACCTAACAACCACAATGGAAGGCAGAACGCCCCCAGGCAGTCTACTCCATACCCATGTTGGCATAATGGGAAAGTTAGGAAGGCGTGCCAACCAAGCATGACCCAGGCTCAACGCAGGATAACATGTGGGTTATGCAACAGAATTGGCCACCAAGTCAATCAATGCAAAGAACTGAAGCACCTCGCAAACAATTTTCGCATAGTCTCTTCCCTCCCGCAAAGACATCTCTCTGACCAAGAGAAAATCACGCATAGCCATTGCCGGATTTACTCACACTTTCATCATAAAAAAATATGTGATCATCTCCCAAAGCTTAAAGCGACAAGAGCAGCGTTAATTCTGCACTCCCCGCGAGAGTTAGACATACCCAAGCCAAAAACTCGGAAATGGCAGTAGAGGACCCCCTCCTCTACGTTTGATCCCTTTCGAGCATCCACTTCTGGGACGAGGAGTAGTGTTGATTCCAGAACAATCTACTCAGTTGGTACAATGGTACCGTGCACCATTTTCACCGGCCATAACCATGAACCAGAGGCATGCCCACTAATGGAAACATTCAGGCACCTCTATGCTAGGCACAACTTCCATCTACCGGAAAGTGCCCATCCTAACGAGGAATCTAGCCTTGCACACACACAAGCTCCCATCACAGAAATTCCTTCCCCACCAAACGCCGATGACACAATACACCATATACGATTCATATCATCATGTATCGGAACCATGACTCGGGTTGTCTACTCATCTGTCATAGGTGTCGCGTCAGCTGCAACTACAAGAGTAGTTGTACCAATGACAGTGAAAACCCAATCTGTATGCACTTTGTCAACCACTTTTGGTTCCACCACATTAACGATGGAATGATTTTCATGTCTGTCAACCAGCTCCATTCAGACTAAACCTTTTCTGCACGGCCATGTGTAGAATCAATCCCCCTTAGGATCCCTATTTCATTCAGATGAGGACATCCTTGAAGCCATGATGGAGCCATATTATCCATGGGATGCAATGCATCACCGTTCGCCTTTTATCCCAAGAAAAATGTTCAGTCCTGACAAGACAAGGGAACAAGAGATTTACGCAATTGAATCAAAAGTTTTGCTCCCATCAGGAAAATTCGATTGGTTCAAGAAGCCCATCGTGGCGCTCGATGCATTCGAGGAAGGAAACATGTCAAGCATTTCACCCACCATCAAGATGAACATATCTCAAAATCCTAAAAAGGTCGAAGAAATCTCACGGGGGGCAGTGTGTTCACTAGAATAAATAACCTCTTATACCCAATTGCTACAGGAGTATAGAGATATCTTTGCAGGGACTACTCAGAGATGACTAGATTGAATCCCACTATCGTAGAGCACCATATACGCCAGAAATAGCGTCAACTACATCCATACAAGGTAGAAGCAATAAAATGAGAAATCGACATGCTTCACAAAGCTGGGTTTATCGACCCCATTTCTTACACATCTTGGGTTTCCAACCCTATTCCCGTCATGAAAAAACAGGGAACCATACGTGCTTTCATCAATTTTCGTGATTTGAACAAAGAATGTCCCAAGGACAATTACACTACCCCATTCATCGACCAAGTCATCGATGCTTTTGCGGGTCACGAGGCCCTCTCCTTCATGGATAGATTCTTTGGGTACAATCAAATTCAAATCTGCCACACCGACGGCTACAAAACTGCGTTCACTACCCCTACGGCACATTCACATACAAGGTAATGCCATTTGGCTTTAAAAACACAGGAGCCACCTTCCAAAGGGCCGTGAATTACATCTTTCATGACTTGGCACACCTTATCCTCGCCTACTTGGACGACCTAACCATCTGATCCAAGAAGCGCTTAGACCATCTCGAGGATCTGCGACTGGTATTCCAACGATGCTGGCAATACAACCTACACTTGAACCCCCTCAAGTGCGTCTTTTGTGTCACAGCAGGTGAAGCGAACAAAGTTCCTTCTCAAGTTAAATACTCCAGAAAACTTGGAATACAAAGATATCCATTGAGGACATAAATATTTTATTAGAAAGTGTGATGAATGAGATATGAGATAGATGATTGAATATTACAAATGAGTCCTGCTTATATACCTGTGCAAGTGCCTCTTCGCGAAAGGTCATGTCTCATCAAACATGCCCTTTCGACCTAACTACTAATTAACTAATTAATCATTATGAATATTATTTTATTAATTACATTACCTTCCTCCTCAAAAAGCTTTGTCCTCAAAGCTTGTTGATGAAAGGCCTCGATTTCTTTTCCTGATACGAACATCTTCTCGTCTCGGGATAGTCATCATTGTCGATACAAGTTGATATGATCCTCTAAGTGACAAACAAAATTGTCACACTGAAAATGGATCAGACCATCCTAAATCAATCTTATGTGGAATCTTACGATGACTAGCAATTTGTGACAACTTTTTATCACATGAGTGGATCGCACCGACATTAGTATTCTTCAAAACATCAGCTTGTTTTTGTTCTGAATACGTAGCTTGGTTGAATTGTCTGCTCCCGTGATTTGAATGTCGATAGGGAAATTTTTTGGTTTGACTTCTTTGATTTTCGTCTAGCGAGGATTTTATTGAGTTGGTTACAAAACCCTCACTTAGAATATTCCTCATCTGAACTGCAACATCTAAGTTTGTATCTTTTGCAACTTGCTTGTCTTCTTCTTGAGTTGTGACAGTTACTGGATTAATGTTCGTTTTTTCTTCAACTTGAACTTCTACATTTGAAGATTTCGACGATTCCTTTTCGACAAGTTGTTGTACCTTGTTTTCTAATGACTTCTTGTCTTTCTTGAGCTTCTTAATTTGCGTTAGTAACTTGTCATTGTGGTCCTTGAGGCGAGCAACTTCTTCATTCTTGTTAGTGGTGATTTTATCAATTTCATTTTGCATATTGTAGATCGCCTTTTTACCTTCTTGAAAAGTTACTTTTGAAATTTCTAACATGTCTTTCGGTGTTACTGAATTCGGCTTCACTGTGACATATTGTAGCGTTATTTTTTTATTTTTGTAAGAAAATGCCAAAAACTTCTTTTTCGTATTAAGGATGAATGACCCTAGTAATTCCATCCAGAGTGAACCCAGAACTATATCACTATTATTGCAAAATAAGGTTTTAACGGTGAATTGCGAGACAAAGGAATACTCTCCAATATTTAAGTGTAAATTCCCTATGTCGTATTGTTTTTCATTTGCGTGAAATGAATTTGTTTCAGTTATATTTGATTCAGGGATCACTAATTGGTTAGAAAATTCAGTACTAACATAATTATTCTTTTGAGTAAGATCAATAGATATGAGAACCTCCTTTCCCACAAGTGACCCTTTGATTTCAATTAACGCATAGACACACACTAATTTTTAGGAAATCTTCCCTCCTTTAGTTCTGTTTTGGATGCCATTTTGTCAATATAACTTCGAGGTTCTTTTTTTAAAGTGACCCTTCCTAATATTTATAATAAAATATTATTACTTTCCTTTTTATATTTTAAATAATGGATATAACATTCAAACTTTTGTTACTCTTTCAATCTTTTGTAATGAATCCTTCACTAATATTCCTTCAATCTTTGGTACTGAATCATTCACTAATATTCTTTTTTTTAAAAGAGGCTCAAATTCTTTTATATATGTATATATTCATTTTTTAAATAAAATCTTTAAAATATAATGATTTATCTCCTTTTCCACTTTTCCAATACTTAAACCTTTAATAACCTTTTTTTCCTTTTATATACCTTCGAGCTTTAATAATGATTCCTTAATATTTTAAGAAATCCTTAATAATATTTTTCCTTCCGATTTTTTTGAAAATTACTTCCTTGATTTCTTTTTATGAAAACTTCTTTAATTACTAAGAAGATGTTTTACTTTCATAATACTTTTTTTTAAACTTTTTAACTCTCTTTTTTTTAAGAGTTACAACCCTAGTGAAATGTGGCTATTCACATATATTCACCTATAAAATATATGTCCACTTATGTGTATTTGACTCCGTTAATTTTCTCCACGTTAAATTAAATTTACCATTCACACAGATTTTTTATTCCTTTTGTTTTTATTTTACATTTAAAATACCATGGGCAATTACCATGGGCTTCTAAAACCACGAGCTTGTAAACCACTTAAAGAAGAATCAAAATAACCTTATCTACTCTTCCTTCTCTTACGTATAGTTTTTTTATCATGCACTTTTTATCAATAATGTAGAACCATTTTTTATTTTTTTCTTTTGGAACTATTTTCTTTTAAATATTTTTTTTTTCCTTTTAATTTATTTACACTTTCTTTTTTTTAACTTTCCTTCTTTTTTCTTTTTTTTTCTTCAACGACCCTCTTTTTTTAAACTTATTTCCTCTTCTTTTAATTTTAATGGCTAAAGGCCTACTGGCAAGTTGGAGAAACTCCAAATTATGGTAGCGAAACGCTTCGACGGCAACAACGTTGGTGAATTTGATGATCAAGGACCCGAATCGGAGAGTGTGGCTCTACGCAGCTATGAGCGGCCACAAGATTGAATTGCTCTGATACCAAATGAAACGAACAAAGTTCCTTCTCAAGTTAAATACTCCAGAAAACTTGGAATACAAAGATATCCATTAAGGATATAAATATTTTATTAGAAAGTGTGATGAATAAGATATGAGATAGATGATTGAATGTTACAAATGAGTCATGCTTATATACCTACACAGGTGCCTCTTCACGAAATGTCATGTCTCATCAAACATGCCCTTTCGACCTAACTACTATTTAACTAATTAATCATTATTAATATTATTTTTTTCATTACAGCAAGAATACTTTTAGGTTTTATCGTGTCCCAACAAGGAATTCGAGTGGACCCCCTCAAGGTCCAAGCCATCAAAGAGGTACCTCCACCTCGAACCCTCAGGCAACTGCAAAGCTTGCAGAGGAAGGCCAATTTTCTGAGATGTTTTGTCCTGGATTACGCCACTTTCAATCAAGGGTTCCTATGCCTCCTTTGCCAGGACATCCCATTCAAATAGGGTGACCATGCCCAACAAGCGTTCGACACGCTGAAAGACACATTGTCTTCAGCACTGCTGATTAGTCCTCGATACTACAACAAACACTATATCCTGTATCTATCAGCATCCGAGACCGCTTTGGCCAGAGTATTGATCCAGGAGGGCCCAGATGGGAAGGATCACGTAATCTACTACGTCAGTAATACCTTATCAAGCCCGACATTAAAATATGAACTCGAAGAAAAGACTGCCTTAGCACTAATTCATGGAGTCCAAAATCTTCGCCACTACATCTTAAAAACCACAACAGTCGTTGCAAATGTTAATCCCATCAAATATCTTCTCATGAGCCTCCTAATGAACCAAAAATACGCCCGCTGGATAGTCATTCTACAAGAATACGACTTACAGTTTTGCTCCCCCAAGAGCAAAAAGGTGTTAATCTTAGCAGAGTTCATTACAGACCTCCCAAGTCATACCAAAGGATCACCAGTAAATTATTCGCTACCAGATGAACATCTCTTCTTCATAGCAACAGATGACCCTTGGTACGGAGATATCCTCCTCTTCTTACGAACCCAAAATTTCAGACCTCATCTCACTAGAGACCCTTACGAACCCAAAAGTTCAGACCTCATCTCACTAGAGACGACCATCGGCGCATTCGCCACCAGGGCCCCTGATACCTCCTTAAAGGAGATGTCTTATACTGATGGGACATCGAAACCATCTTACGTCGATGTCTTACCCACAATCAAGCAGAACAAGCTCTTAATGATTGCCACGATGGAGCTTGCGGTGGCCACCTTTCCGGAATGGCCACCGCCCAGAAAGTCCTGCGAGTAGGATATTTCTGGCCCACTTTATTTCACGATTTTATTACAACAATCAAGAGGTGCGAGCGATGTCAGCACTTCGCTCATAAGGCAAGAGCCCCTCCCGCTCCCCTGCACCCTGTCATCGTCGCTAGTCCCTTTTGTAAATGGGGGATCGACTTTATGACTTGCAACCTTGCATCGTCAGGCAATCACAAATACATCATTGTGGTTTTCAATTATTTCACCAAGTGGGCAGAGGTTATGCCCACATACGACAACATCGCAGAAACCGCCGCACAATTTCTGTTTAACCATGTCATTGCCTGGTTCGGCGTCCCCAAGGAGTTAGTCTCCGACCATGGGAAACACTTCGAAAACGAAGTTTTCCAGAAGTTGTCTCACCATCTCAGATTCACTCATGAATTTGCATCACCATACTACCCTGAATCCAATGGACAAGTAGAAGTTGTGAACAAAGTCCTCAAAACTATATTACAGCATATCGTGAATAACCACACAAAAAATGGCACCACACGCTTTTCTCTGCCCTGTGGGCATACTACACGGGCGTGAAAAGATCCATTGGTTTCAAACCCTTTCACTTGGTATACAAAGTCGAAGTCGTGATTCCCATAGAACACGAGATCTCGAATTTACATGCCACCATTGAACTCCTCGATGACAACCATCCTCTAGAACACCGTTTAGTACAACTAGAGTTCATCGATGAAAGCCGACGGAAGTCGCTGTAACACAATGAGGCCCACAAGAAACAGGTAGAAGAATTGTTCGACCGCCACATCAACCCTCGTTCATTCACCGAGGGAGAGTTAGTCCTCCGCTACGATGCAGCAAAAGAAGCCCAGGGCCAGGGAAGTTTGATACTTTGTGGATAGGACCCTACATCATCAAACACTGTCTCCTCAAGGGGGCATACATCTTGACAGAGCTGGACAAAACATGCCTCAGCAACGCCTTCAACGACCTTTACCTCAAGAAATTCTACCCATAAGGTCAAAGGCGGCCCACCCCTAGATTCAAAGTACATAGACCAAACACTTTAAATATTTCACCAAAAGACTTGTCACAAAATACACTCTAGTGTCACAATGGATTCTCAACCCGACCATTTCTTTGGATTCGCTAACGGATCATCACGATGGTCTCAAAATTTAGCAACAACCGCCTGGGTCATTTATCACCCTGACTGATCACCATTCCTCGCTAACGGTGTTTGCATCAACTCAACAACAAACAATCAGGCATAATATGACGTTGTCATCAGACTTATGTGCGACGCCCTCAATCAAGGCATACGCCATCTGCATATCTACCTCGATTCCTAGTTAGTGGTGTCACAGTTAAACCAAGAGTTTGAGGTACAGGATTCACATGCGTTTAGAAAATATTTGCGTGCAAAAAGATTAAGCTGTCAATTTGATCACATTACATTCACACATGTACCAAGAAATCAAAACCAAACATCTGATTGCATAGCTAACAATATCCTAAACTGGAATGCATCTTGGATAAACCATCATCCATAAAAATACAAAAACATAGAAAACATAGATATCCATCATCAAAGCACATAATCCATAAACAAACATCGAACAGGGGACACACCATGTAGAGCCGCAAAAATATCTCTCTCATATATACCAAAAATATGTGTCTGAGTACAAAAAATATAGTGTCTATGACCCGTAGGTCAGCCCAAAGATACAAATATAAAATTCAACAAAAATTAGGGAAGCATCCTCATAATGGGTGCTTTCCTTGTGTACAATAGACTCTAAGGCGGTGCCCCCCCCCCCCCATGCGGAGCACCTGGACCCACAGCGACTCCCGGTACCAACACTGGAGTCGTTGTCAAAACAGAGATCCACCAGGCGTAAAGTCAGTCGATAGCCATTCTCCTGGGCCATCAAATTCTCTAACCATGCATCTTCGAGGTCATCCGCAAAACCTCGAGTACGCATTGCCTGGATAAAGTGGTCCACTTGACCCCATGCATCCTCTAAAACCCGAGCTCTGACCTCCAGAGTAGCCATCTGCTCTGTCAACTCTACAACGCGAGCCTTCGTTGCCTCGGCACAAGCGCACTCAGTAACACTCTCAGCAGCAACCGAGCTGCTACCCTCCCCCTAAGGACCAGCCTCCCCACCAGTTGCTCCACCCTGAGGTTGTGTCGGATCTCCTCCCTATCCCCTGCCTACGTGAGGAACACCTTGAGGCCTCCGAATTGGCTCTTGTCCCACCAACCGAACCACAGGACTCCCGACCTCACCAACATCGGCAAGAGTAACAAAACTATGTCATTGTCATAATAATACACATACAAAACATAAATACTCAAGTAAATGCAGAATAAAACACAAAAACATACCTACTGGCCCCCATGCGTACCCAGTAGGAAGACCCATGCCTGGGTCTTTGCGGAAGTCCATCCCCGCATAAGGGAACGGCAGAAACATCTGAGGATTGGCCTCAAACCAAGCCTCTATGGTGGCATTCCAATAACGCCCCACCCTCCCTCCACCTCCGCAAGGCATCACGGGGGCCCACCTCCTCATACGAGGCTCGCGAGGCCCCCCAGCAGGCACAGCCACCGTAGGCCTCAACAACACCACTCGCTCAGACATGATGCTACACAGAATACTAGCATACATAAATAGCTTCAATCCATCCCGAACCTTTGAAAGTTGAGCTAGCATCCCGTCGTAGAAAAAGCAGGAAAAATAAAAAAAAGTGCCCGACCCTCAGCCGACGCAAAACACCAATCTAAGGGCTCAACGCCCAATTGGGCGCAGACGACCCTGATTGTCGCACAATAGCAGCCAGAGCACACCGTTCGGCAAGGTCAGTCACAGAAGTTATCGCATTGCACCCCTCCGTAAGGGGCGCCCCACCACAATGGCTCGTTGAGAACCGCTCAAGATCCACTCTCCCAAGGGGGAGCGAATAAGGAAGCACCTCACCCTGAGGCAGCAAATCGGTCATAAAATAGATATCCATCTCGGGACGGATAGTAAGGTCGCATCCCCGCAGCACCATGACCTTACGTCGCCTATTCCAACATCAGATCAGGTAACGCAAAAGATGATCTTATGATCGTAGGAGGTCATTCTCCATGAATTTGAGAAGACCCCAGCGCGCTAACTATTAGCGCACATGAGCATCAGCTGCCAAAGCAACCCGGAGGTTAGGCCAATCCCTCTCCCTCCACAACATCCTGTCATCAAACAAGCACACATCAGTGACACTAAAAGAACCAAAAATTTGACAAAATTTCCATAAATTTTTCAAAAAAAATTCTTTGGCTCTCCACACGCTTATTCCTCAGACAGGCGTGAGAGATGCACATTTGTTTTTCCCTCAGACGCGGAAAATGCACGCTCAAAGCCAGTGCAGGCGCGATAATTTCACACAAAACCCTCGATTCTACGTGAAAATTGCGCGCATGTGCCTTGATCACCCTCGTGATCAAGGTAAAAACTGACTTGGAATCCATACAAGCCTATCTTGTATGGACCCTAACCCCGACATATTGAAAAAATTAAAATGTAGGATGTTATGGGGCCTACTTGGCTAAAAAAACGTGAGTCCCAGGTACTCAGGCTGACCGCAACGGCAAGAACAGCTCTTTAAAAGCCTCTGGCCTCTCAAAACCTCAAACACTCAAATGCCGCAAATGAACTGAAATGAGCCATATTGGCCTATATGTCACCCTTTTCAGAATGTTTGGAGGACCATAATGAGAGCTCAGAAGGCCCAATTGTAGAACCGAAAGCAACACTACGATCAGTATTTCATAATGCCCAAAGGAGGTGCCTCACATTCACATCTCCGAAAAACTAATTTTCAGTGTCGGCAGGTATGCCCTCTCTCATCTTCTTTTCATTTAGTGCATTTATTTCAATAATATCTGAATGAATAACATGTCTTCACTTGGGGTATTTTGTTGCAGATATTGTGAAAACCACCCATCGCTCCATCCAGTGAAAGTACTAGAGCAGGTATCATTCTACCCTCAGCATGATAGAGTCCTAGAAAAACTCTGCATGTCCTGACATCATTTCTCCATAAGAAATTAACCATAGGTTCCAAGCACCTGACCATGTTTATCATCTCCCCACCTTGCACATGATAATCATCCTTGTTGGTCGGTAGAGACTCCCCTCCATGGCTCCCGTCACTCAAAGTAGACCATATATCAAAAAAATCATGACGCCATGTGATCAGGTGATCATGTCCTATTGAAAAAAATGCTCAGAATTGGTTGAAACCAGAACAACAGGAAAGGTCTCGTCAAAATGATCTTGTAGCCGTGAACGACACTGAAAACCGATATTGTATGAGGAAGATATTCAAGTTTGAAGTTTCTCAATTTCAGGTAAAAGTCAATTTGACTCAGTTTGACTTTGGAATAAAAAAATATTTAAAAAGGAATATTCCATGGAATATTCTATGAGAGCCAATGAGCGGGTGCCACATGGCCTGCTCGGAGGCTGCCACGTGGCCCCAAGAAGTCAAACGATATGTTGTTCAAAATTTTATATGCATTGGCGGGTTCGAACCCAGGTCGAGGCCCTGCTAGCCGGGCGGCCCAACCGAGAGCCCTACAGGTGTGTCTTAAAATATATGGGCGAAAGATTATATTTGAATTTTAATTTAAATCTGGGCGGGCCCGTAAGGGGGCCAACCCCTAAGGGCTAGCCCCCTCTGCAAAGAAACCAGGTGCTCGTGACCCAGAGCTTAACTCCTCGGCGGTTATACAATAAAGTTTGGGATAAGGTCATATGAACCCGACGACAGTTAAGAATTATAACAGATAACTCCAACTTTTGTTCCGACGAGCGCGGTCACATGACCCCGTGACTTAATTGCTAGCCCCTAACCTCTGGCAGAGTTTTTGGCGAAGAGCCCAATTTGGCGCGACTACCTAAAATAGCAGGGTTAATTGGCAGTCCTCCTAGTTTTGGAGGAGTTTTTCTAGCGCTAATTAGGGAAAAGTTGTTTTGGTCATAACTTTGGCTAGGAGAAACCTTTTGGAGCGATTTTTTTTTTTTATTTTGGGTAATTTGAGCATTCCATAGCCAATGGTCCAGGTTGCATACGCAACAGATATCATCTTTAGGTACTTTTCAGCAGAGAATCTTGGAGAGCCATCAGGGCCTAGGGAGTGTTAGCGCTATATTGGGCTATGGTTAACCTTTGGAGGTGAAACAAAAGCCTATCTTTACTGTTTTCAGTGTTCTGAACTCATTTCTACAGTTATTTTTGCCTATTTAGGCTTTCTTCACACTGTATAACTAATTTTGAGCATAATAAGAGCAAGGACATGCCCATTTGGGGGCCTTGGACCCGGCAGATGTAGCCCAGGAGGCGTGCACTGCCTTATCATATGCTGTGTTATATTCTGTGATTTATTTGTTGTGTTTTATCAGAGTTAAAGATGTTAAATATTAAAAATAAATAAGCCTTCTACACAAAAAAAGACTCATAAATTCACCAAAAGCATTTTGTTCCAATTGCAAAACATATTAAACAGTTTGCACACATAAGTTAATGGATAATGAATACATTGCACCAGCAAACGAGTAGTTTCATTTCCATATCATTAGTGATTACTTCTATTATTTCTTTAGGCAGAGTCTGTAAAGGGCCAGGTAGCTTCTGGATCTCATCCTTTCTTTAAAGGTGACATATCCAGTAAATGCCCCTACAGTCAATCTCTATATTAGAAATAAGAAGTTCTCACATTTCAGATCACCATGGCCATATCACCTTAGTCTGGGAAGTACTTCATGCCCACTCACCCACCATGCATCAAGTCAAGTTTTACCATATTGTAACAAAACCCCTTTCCCGAACTACCAAGTTTTGCAAGCAGATCGAAAGCGCATCATCACGCCTCGCATTTGGCCTACCATGCCTCCATCAGCATAGCCCATCTACAATAATTTCCATCTGCTTCATCACCCCCACACAAGAGACCAACCAATGGGGCCCCCACCCTCAACAAAAACACCCTCCTCACATCATCAGTGAGTGAGTTCTTTCATGTTTTGGGGCACCCGTCTCTGTGTTTTGTACAATCCAAATCCCATTGTTTCATTATTTTGGTAAGTGTACAAAGACCGCAAACGATGAACAACGTCCCCCACTCAAACATCCATTTTTTCCCCCATGGCAGTAGTCCCTGGTCACCCTTGGTCGGAGTATCACACCTTTCACACATAAGCCACTATGGCATTCATAACCAACATATACCCACCCTGGATGTCCTACCGACTCCAGGGATTTCCCCATCAAAATCGTTATGACTGTCGCCAAGCTGTTTTTTGTACTCCGACCTTGGGCCATTGGATCCCCATTATCAGTTTTCAGTCACCCCTCACCATCATGCCTATGTTAAACCTATCACATCCAAGATCTTGATCCCCAACAACAGTGATTCTCTCATTTGGTTGAGGCTTCCTTTTTGTCAACTTCAACACCTATTTTCCAAAAAGGAAGTGATACCTTGGATCACCCCTCACCACAAAAGGGACATCCTCGGCTGGCACTGTGGGAAACATCATTGCCCACAGATGTCATCGATCCTTCTGACATTCGACTATGAAACAAGATTTCATGTCAAGATGGTATCGTACCTTACAACCATTTCACTTTGATCAAATTCGTCAAAGACCCGTGCCATTATAAGCATCTCTCTCAGCAATGCTTACACGGGAGGGTCTCAGTCATACACCCATGTGTACAATGCGCATTTATATGCCATACCAAGCTTACGCATGTGGGTCCCACATTCCACTTATTGTCAAAGAAAAAATGCCCCTGAGGGCGTCAGCAATTGTCATCATCAACCAGCATATCACTACCATACTAGTGACACAGACATAATATTATCTGTCAAATAGATTTTTTTAGCTAGCCAAAGCATCACGAGCATGGGACATGCCCGCCTCGTAGAAAAATTGTATTTATTGTATTATACCATTTCTTGAAGGGTTCTCACAGGACATGGTCGCTCTTCGACTCGGTGTAAGGCGTTTCCAACTCCTTGCTACACGCAAGTCTCTCTCTCTCTCCACACAGTACACAGAAAAGAAACTATAATGTATTTCAGCTATACAGTTCTTCCTAGACCTCACACATTAAGGGGCAACTGTTATCACTAGAAAATCGGACAAGCAAATATGACATTATTAAATGCCAGGCAGAAGCATTTACAGGGCTTAGGGACATTAGAGAATCTGAAAATTTTAAAAAATCTCTAAGGTCCAGAAGAAAAATCAAATTGCTCACTCAAGAAACTAGTAGAGTGTGCCTTCGCGTGCATTTTTCTTCGATAGGCGTGCCCTTGTGCGGCTTTCCCTCCAAAAGTCGTGCAGACCTGAGAGTGGCAGAAGTCACTTTCCGGGATGACAAGGCACACTCCAGGAAATTGATCCCACACTTGAGGCCGCCCAAGGACAGTCGCCTAAGCCTCCTTGGGACCTCAAGGGAGCACGCAATGGAATCATGTGGCGCACAATCGAATCATCCCCCTCTCTTGGGTCACCATCCACCAATGTACCAAGAGAGGGAAGGAGAGTTTGAATTCATCTATAAAAGGCCACTAAGAGATGAACAAAAGGAGAGCACATATTTATGCTAGCCAAAATTGCTTCCAAGCAATCAAGCAGTGTGTGATCCAGAGCAGAAGTAGAGAGGGGATTCAGTTGTTGGCCATCCAACAACTCCAATCCTTTGGAGTAGAGAGAGGGACCTTGCACCAAGGCAGCTAGGAGGTAAAAACGCCTTTGCATCGGGTCTTAGAACTCCATAGTTCTAAGGGCCCCTTGGCAAGTGTGTAAATGTTCTATCTTTTATTCCTAATAGCACACAATAAGAGGGGATATAGATGCCACCGTTAGTATTATTGTGTTGTGACTCTATATGAGCTTTCGTGTTATTTGTTTAGTTTAGTCTTGCTTTCTCTCTACATATGCATACTATATTATCATCTAGTGTGTTTTGTTTTATGATATGTTCACTAACCTGCTAACTCTTTTGTTTATCTGCTTGTGACCAGAAACGTAAGAGGAAACAACCACTCCTCTTCACACTTGTGCACCAAATCCACCAACACACACAAGACGACAAAATATTGTTCTTTAGCTATTCTGTGAGGATGTTAGACATACTAGAGAAAAAAATCTATTCGTAAGGGCTATTGCTATTCTTTGCTTGATGAGTCAACTCCAATGAATAGTCGCCAGTTCCTTGTTGACAATTTTAGCAGAGGTATATGCAAGTAAGTCTTCCTTATTCATGCAGGTGGGATAGGACTAAATCTCATTAGCGCAAATCGAGTGGTTATATTTGATCCAAACTGGAACCCTACACAGGACCGGTCATTTCGTTATAGGATGAAACGACATGTTACAGTAGTTTGCTTTCTAGCTGCAGGGTCTTGGAGGAACTTGTTTATACCCGCCAGGTATATAAAAAACATTTCAATATTGTTATTTCTGGAAAGCTTGAAAAACACTACTTTGATGGTGTGCACGACTCGAAATAAATTAAGGGGGGAATTTTTGGCATCAGCAATATTTTTCGTGAACTCTCTAACAAGATATTCACTAGTGAAATTGTTGAACTTTGTGAGAAAAGATTGCAGAGCGTTGGACATCGTCATGCTACTGGAAAAGGTCAAACAACAATCAGAGCTATGTCTATGGATCAACTAGTGCAATCCTGGAGAAAGCCTCTAGCTCTAAATCTGTGGAAAAGCCAAAGATAGTTCCTGCAAGTAGTCGAAGTAATGAGATCGTATTGAAATAAATGATTTTGATTCAATACCAATGATGTCAATTATTCATTCAAGGAGCACGCTCTGGCAATGTTATTCCTCTTACTTACAAATGTTACCAATACATTGTATAAATCACTATCACGCTCTTCTGCAATTCGTGCTTTAACAACAAAAATATATACGTTGTCTTTATTTTGAGAATGCTAGTTGTTAAACGCTGATTATACTCCTTCCAAGTGCCAGAAAGGATCGTTACTTCATAAAACTCATGTCAAGATCCAACAATCCCGTCACTGAAAGTTGCACAGAATTTATGCCAAATCATGCTCCCGTAAGAGGATTCGTCAAAACTACCCAGGAAGCGATCGACGATTGGGGTTTGTTACGGCATCACTCAGCCCTTTTTCCAGAAACCACTCAAGTGTCACCGTAAGCAGTTTGTAGTTTTGGTTAATGACGTATGGTGACAACAACTAGACCCACATGTTACCCACGTCCACCATTGTCTCCAATGGTGCATATGTTGAAATTATGAATTTAATCAGAGGCTCATAACATCATATTGTACAAACATGGAAATAAGAGAGTTTTCAAAATTTTATATACATTATTTCTATAAGGTATAGAAAATTAAACAATATCATTGTAATTATATCATGCCTAAATTTTTCCCAAAATAAAGAGGAAAAATTGTTTTATAACTGTTTTGAAAATCAGTTGTATAACTGTTTTGATAGTTGGGTTTAGGGGGTAGAGATAAAATCCCAGAGATTAGATTGTGAAGGGGTTCGGAAGGGCATAGTCACCAATCACTGGCAATGTAAACAAGACATTCTCTCTGAAATCTGAAGATGAAATTGCAATTTGATTCCAGCATTGGAAATTGCAGTGATTGTTTTTCTTATGTTTCAGCATTCATATATGTTTTTCTTCACTTGAACGGTGTAAGATGCAGTTGGGGATTTGGTTTAGTTTTTAATGAATTCACTTAATTGTGCTCATTAAAATTAATCTTGAAGCCCTTAATGAAGTGCTCCACATCCGAGAATCTCATTCATATTTTTCTTCTTCATCCATCATTTTTTCTACAGCGTTAAAGCACAAATTCTTAATTTCCTATGCCAAAATTTTATTTCTTCATTTGTCCATTGTACATTGTCACGCTGCATCTCTCATAGCTTCTATGGCCATTCTGCTTTGGAAGGCTAGGGTTTCGGAACTAGAAGCTTTGCTTGCAAGCACTTATGGCTTGTCCTTCTTCCATTCATTTAAAATTGTTTTAAATGAAGCTCAAGATGTCTCAAGCACTAATTCCCCACAGCCAAGAACTATCTCTTGAGTGGAGCAACAAAGTTGTAGGCGTGTTGACTTAATTGTAAAATACACAAGAGTTATTGTAATAATAATATATTATATATAAAAATGTATAAAAGATGATGATCAAATGTTACAATGAGGCCCTGCTTATATACCTACGTAGGTGGCCTTTTATGAATAGGCATATCTTTTAGACATGTCTTTTCAATTAACTAATAACTACTTAACATAATCTTATTTGACTATTAATAATTATACTTGTTTGTATTTATTCTATTTATATTATTGTTATGAATTATATTCATAACATTGCCTTTCTCTTCAGAAACTTTGTCCTCAAAGTTTTATGGATACTAATTTTCTTTGCCTTAATTGCTTCCCACTTTCTTCACTTTGTGTTGTCACCTTGAATGTATAATTCGTCATCATACTCCTTGTAATTAGGGCTTATCCCTTTTTCCTTAAAAGTTTTGTCCTCAAAGCTATATATATCCACAATTTTCGTCACTTAGGATTATCTGCTTGGCATGTCATTGAGCACTAGTACCTTATATTGTATAATTCTCTCTAATGTTATCTTTGAAACTTCTTCTCTCTTTTTTTTCTTTTTTCTTTTTTTTTCTTTTATTATTATTATTATTATTATTATTATTATTATTATATATATATATATATATATATATATATATATATATATATATATATATTGATTGTAATTATATAACTATTAAAAAAATTGTTCACCGTTTACTAAAACGCCCACACTACCTTCGCACCTCTTCACGACCGGTCACAACTTGACTTGAAATTTCGGGAATCAGATTAGACTTTTGTTGCCGAATGAACTTTAAAATATGATGCGATGAGAGCGGTTGGTTGCGCTGTCGGAGGCATTAGTTAGGTTTCCTACAGTTTGCTCGGATCTCTCCACTTGTGCCTGTGAGAGGATTGATGTTTCCCGTATTCACCATAGCAGCCGCAAAGTCCGTGAAAAAGGTGTTCTGATTGGTGCTATAGCTAGTAACCATGGAGTCTGTAGAACCTCCATTATACAGCTGCTGGTCGGAGTGGAGAAGTCCCTTTTGGCTTCTCAGATTATTGTAATAGTTGTTATCAAAAGTGGTTGGAGTAACGATATCCAATGGCGAGAGGTTGTCGTCGCATCCTGTACTCGGGCCGTTTGTCTAGAGCGAAGTGGAAAATGTTGTGTTTAGGTTGGATTCGTTGTAGATGCGAGCCCTAAAGTTTGTGCAACGCGCTTGTCCAATGGTATGCACACCTGACAAAGCAACCACATCCTTAGTTGAAAGACCCTTAGCTTGAAAAGATGAGATGAGAGCACTCAAATTGGAAGTGGGAGCCGAATGTTGGTGTTTGTAGCACTTAGACTGGCAGTCCTGGAGTCTCTCCTTCCAAGCATCACTGTCCATGTTGGGCCTCCCAATTCGACAACAGAATCTCGAGCAGCAATGGCCAAAATATCAGTGCATGAAACGACTCCGCTGCAAACTGCTTCCACTTGGGACTTGATAGTGTCTATCACGTCGAAACCCCTTGCCGAATTGTTGTTTGGAACAGCGGTCTTTTCCCCAGTTATATTTGAAGAGTCATCCCACAGCAAGGACCCGTTGCAACCCTTTTGAATCGACCCCAGTATCGTATCAACCATGTTAAGCCACTGAAATGGGAATAGGTCAATGATGATTGTCCCAGTCGTATTTGTGTCAACAGAGTGTGGCTTGTAAACACCATAGCGTCGATTGTAAACACCGTAGCATCCATACCATGGATTATAACCACCGCAGTGTCGATTGTAACACCGCGGCTAACTTGATGACACTACAACGCCACCACCACTGGAGTCGCTAACATACACTAGTATCAAAGTTGTAGGCTTGTTGACTTAATTGTAAAATACACAAGAGGTATTTTAATAATAATATATTATATATAAAAATGTATAAAAGATGATGATCAAATGTTACAATGAAGCCCTGCTTATATACCTACGCAGGTGGCCTTGCATGAATAGGCATGTCTTTTAGACATGCCTTTTCAGTTAACTAATAGCTACTTAACATAATCTTATTTGACTATTAATAATTATACTTGTTTGTATTTATTCTATTTATACTATTGGTTATGAATTATATTCATAACGCTGAGAGTGACAACAGAACTACTCTCTCAATTGATTTAATGTCACTTCTCCAAACCCTTCGAGTTGCTCTTATAATCTCTCGTTGGAGTCACAACAGCAACAATCACATCTTAATTGATCGTTAAGATCATCTTGATTCTGTCAATTAACTTTTTTGGAAGCCTCTAAAGAAAAATCGAACTTCCCCAATTAATTCACTTTAATTAACAATTTTTCTGAAGTTAGCCTTGGGAAATATTTAATTATTGGCTCATTAAATTTAATTGAGGTGTCTCCAAGTCTTTTCTAGCGAAACCCTTTCTAGATTTTGGAGATCTTGTGTTCCTTAGCCTCTTAAACATCAAAGACTAGAATACATGTATGATGCTACCAAAAATAACAGTATGTAAGTTCAATAAAGCGATGAAGGTGCAAGTCTGTGATGCTAAGTTCAATGATATGCCTTGCATTGTACGGTTGTAAGTATAATTGCATTGAATAAGATATTATGCAATGACGGATCCATAAACTTGTTAAGGCTTGAAGAAATCCTTCTCTTAAAATGTATATTGGGTAATTGTGCAAGCATAAGGAATGAACCAAGCAAAATTCTTGTACTTGTGCCAAGAATATTTGATTTTGAAGTCCTATGTTTCCCTTATTGCTTTGTATTTTTTAAAATATTCAGAAGTCGAACATTGTTACAAAACATTAACACCATGTCATATTGAGTAAAAGTCCTGGAAAGATGCATTGCATGTGTTGGTGATAATATATAACCTATATTTTATATGAGCACATAATCATGAAATCTATCTTTTACACATCAACGCAAAAGATCATTGTCACTTTCATAGAGGAATCTCATTATATATCACAGCTCACAACGAAAAACAAGTTGTGTCCCCTTTCAAGGTTGAAACCAAAAGTCTTCTCGAAAAAGATGAGTGATTTATAGATGTGTCCTTATTATTACTACTACTATGATAAAGTATAGGCTACATGGTTGAAAAGGTGACAATCAATGTTTAGTTGAAATGCTTGTAATGTCAAAGCAATAATCAAGTATGTTGTGGAATGACTATCATTTTGGACAATCAGATATACACATTGCAAAGCTTGTTGGACTTGCAAAAGATGTAAGATGAGTATTTCAAAATTAGGGTTTGTAAACCCCAAATTAATTTGCAGGAAAATGAAACCCTAGAATTTTGCAGAAAACCCTAGATTATTGTTTCCACTGAATGAAGAGACCCTAGCTCATGCAACGAAGGAATGACAACATGTTGAAGATAAGGACGAGGTTGATAAAGTTGCAAAAAGGCTAAGATCAAGAGGGTGTTGTCATTTCCTACTATCCTCGAAAGATAAGTATCATATATCTTTCTTCCTTGATTATTATTGTTATTTTATTATCAATTAGACTCTTGCCTTTGTATCCTTTGCTCGGTTGTAATTGTTCTTCCATGGCCACCTAGTGGAGATTGCAGGTACATAGCAAAGGCCGTATAGACTCTAGCAGCAGATGGAAGTAGTGGATGAATGAAGCAAAGCATGTGACGAGGAATTTACTAGAACCAGTGATGTGTATTGTATTAGATGAGATTTGAGTCCAAAGGGAATAAGCAAATCTTCAAGTATACCTTGTTTGTGTCGAAGAGAAGTGAATGATGACTTCCAAATGGATCTACAAGATCCAGCATATAGCGTAGACAAGTACAAAGCAAGAGTTTAGAATAGAAGGTTCTCATAGAAACATGGGGAGGATCATGACAAGACATTTGTTTCAGTTGTCAAGTACACTTTTGTTAGAAGTATTATCCTTGCTTCAAAAATTGCACCAGGTGGATGTAGATATCAAGAAGTGTATATAGAGCCACCTCAAGACTTTAAGGTACATGAGAAGAAGTCCCATGATTGAAGAGTGCTTTGTACGACCACAAGCAGACATGTTGGGCTTGGTAATTTTGGATTGATTGATATCTTACGAGTCTTGGGTGATCTTATTATTATATGATTTGTTTCTGACGAAAACATAAGAACGCATGTGTCAAAGGAAGCAACAGTAGCAAAAAGATTTGCTTTTGTAACAAAGGGAGCAGTGAGGAAGGCTTATTTTTAGCTTCAAAGGGAGTTGACCTCTGAGTTCGAACAATGGATTGGCATTAACATTGTCAGGCTAGATAGCTAATATGCTATAAGGAAGCAATAGCAGAGGAAGCAACTAGGATTGCCACAAGTTGTTTCAGAAAGGGCAGCGATTTAGGGTAACCAGAAAGTAGCAACGATGATGGACCCAGTGAAGGAATTCGGTCAGTTTGTGTTTAAGCCAAGGCATGTTGCTCAACATGTGAAGTACCAACATGGTACAGTTGATCATGGCACACTCAGTTATGGTTTGAGATGTGTCTCAAATAGTGAAGTACAATTGCAGGGACTCAAAGATTTAGATTGGGTAGAGACTGCAGAAGGCAAAAAGAGTTCATCAAGATATTGCTTCAGTTTGGGCTCCAAGAAGCAGACATTTGTTACACTGAGCACTACCTAGGTAGAGTATAATGCAGAATGTTTAGCGCGTAGTGACACAGTGTGGCTTCAAAAGTTACTTGCGAGACTTTTTGATCACGTGCTAAAATCGACTGTGATATATTGTGACAATCAAAGTTGTGTGAAGCTTACAGAAAATCCAATTTTCCATGACAGATCGAGGCACATCGAGATCAAGTACCACTTCATATGTGACATGGTGCAGAAGGGAGCAGTGAATCTTGAGTACATCTTCATAGCAAATAGTTGATATTCTTACAAAGCCTCTATCCATAGCAAAGTTTGTATACTTCAGGGACAAAATTAGACTTGTTGAGAATGCCTCTCTCAGTGAGAGGGAGTGTCGATGAGATGGCATCATGGGCAAACATTCTCCTTGTGTCTAGTATATTGACCTAAATTAGGGAGAATGGTCCAACAGAGGACAATCATCCTCCCTGTGCCAAGTATGTTGACCCGAATTAGGAAGAATGGTCCTGGAGCATCAAGCATGTTTAGCATTAGGCCCTGAATTACTCAGATAGAGTATACCCATTGGAGATTCACCATGTGTCAAAGGTATTGACAGGAATGATGGTGAACCAAGACTAGTCTATATACCATGTGCCAGATAGACTGGAATTATTGTGACTAGTTGATGTTAAATGATCTACCATTTGTCAAGGGTACCGACCAAGATTATGGTGACGATATACCATAGGTTAGAGGTATTGACCAAAATTATCGTAACTTCTTGATGTTGTTGGTTTACCATGTGTCACAATTATTGACCGGATTATGCTAACCTGTTGATGTTATTGCTTAACCATGTGTCATAGTTGTTGACCAAATTATGGTAACTTGTTTTACGATGTGTCATAATTGTTGACCTGATTATGATAATTGGATTTGTTATAACTTTTTCTTAGAGAAATTTGTCAACATGAGAGCATCAACATAGTCATTATGAATACATCCCTAGCTAAAGGGAGTGTTGAATTTTGTAGCTATGGTTGTTATTCATAATTAATATCCTAACCCTTGATGTATTCATCATGACAAACATAAAGCATATTCTTCATGTTAATGTCAAAAGATAAAAAAAATATGGCATGTTCTTCATGTCATTTTTTTAAAAGAGAAAAGTAATTAATATTTTAACCCTTGATGTATTTATCACGACAAACATAAAGCATGTTCTTCACGTTATTGTCAAAAGATAAAAAATATGGCATGTTCTTCATTGTCATTTTTTAAAAGAGAAAAGTTGGGAATTTTAAATTTTAAATTTGCTCCAAAGATGACCCGGTCGGCCCTCCAACAAGACAAATTGACCCAGCTTCTAGAGGCACCCATTTGGCCTCTCAAGACACTATATATACACACCATTTTGTCCTCCTCCAAGGGCAAGTAACTTAGTCTGTCTAAGGCGAGCGAAGATGTATATGAGGAAAATAAGGATGAATCTATTGGAGAGTTTCTAGGTTTAACTAAGGAGTAGAATCGAGTCTTGAGAGAAGAAAGCCAAAGTTCAGCCCTTTCCAGAGCAGACTAGGCCGTATTTGTTGAGCAGCAGATTCACTTGTCTTGTGGGAAGTTTGACCAGGTGTGACCAGGGCTGTCAGTTTGACTTTATGTTTGACTTAGATGTATCTTTGTTGAATTGAATAATTTCTCTAAGGAAAAGGTTTCTGGGTTTTTCCCCAAGTGGATTTTCACAGGTTAAAAATGTCATGTTCTCGTTTGGTTGTCTCTTTATGATCCTACTGGCATTTTGTTTTACTGTTGACACCCTCTGTGTAATTGTTTTATGATGAATATGACTGTAAGAAAAGATTAACCTAAGAGAAAGCATACGAAGTAATTATCAGTTTAGAGGATGCTTGAATAATCAACATAACAAATCTGGAGCATATTTTAATACATGGAATTTGAATAAGAAAGTACAAGCCATAACAAGGATACAAAATAGCAGCCAATAAATTGAAACTGCTTCCATGATTATGATTAGGATGATTAGACATTCGAATGGGATATCAGAAAGGAGTTAAAATTGTTTGGATATTTGTGTACATAACTATACTAGTATCCATCCTCGTAAAGTGGATATCCACAAATAACAATGCTTAAGCACTGAATTCAACAAACAACGGAGACGTTTTAAGACTGAAACTATAATGAAATGTTAAATTCCTTGAAATTGAATTAAACTGCTCTATCGGTAGCTTTCAAAACATTGTAAAATAAAATCCATTCACTATTATTCATCAGTTAATGACAAAAATGTTCCCACCACCCCTTCCAGAAGGGTTTGTTGAGCATCTCCATTTGGTCTCGCCTTTTGATGTAATAGAACTGAATCTATCAGTATCTAGCATACAACACAATAGGAGCTGAAAGACGATCTTTCAATGATTCAATCCTACTGTGAAGGCTTTTGACAAGCACTAAAAAGTTGCCAGCTGATGAATGCCATCAATAATGATGAAAATAATTCAAATCCAACCACACTCTCGAAGTCCCATCCCAAACCCCTTCTTAAGTAGCTGCACAGCCATCAAAAGCAACAAGTAACAAACAATCAAACTGTCTGCCATGTACATTATATTAATTGCTGCATCAAAACATATTATCCTACCAATGGTGCTTGGTCTTTACTAACAACTTACAGATGGAAGTGCAATTACTAAGTTTCTTGGTCATCATCTTAACAATGAAAGATAATTTGCAAATTAGATACACAAATATTCCAGTCAGCCAGCACAAGGCATGAACAAGTTAATATCCACGGATTTGTTCAATTTAGGGAACCCAAATTTCTGTAAGGATGTCAAAAACAAATTTTTAGCTTCACAGAGAAGATCAAAAGAAATATAGCATTGCATGGGAATATAGTGCAAAAACCTCTATATAGAGTCCGAGGGAAAATAATTGGGTGGATTCCATGGTTACATCTCAAGCAACTGAACGATGAATCTCTCTAATCTCCTATCTCATGTAATTGAGAATTCAATAAAAGATGATGTCTCAAATAGTCGACTCTATAATAGTCACAAATATCATTACTGTGTCATAAAGTTCCGTAAAATGCAACCTAAACAGGCTGAAAAATAGCCATAAAATGGAAGGGATAATCCCAGATCAGATATTCAGCATAGAAAATAATATAAGATAAGAATGGAACTCAAGAACCACACAGGCATCAAAGCTTTCAAACATTCTTTTATCGCCTTGCTAAGACAACTTTAAATCTTTAAAACAACAACCAATCTCAAAAGAACCTAAAGAGAAATCTATGAGAATGATGTCTAAAATCCCAAGGAGCATTACCATACAATTTCAATTCAACTTCACAAGTAACATTTCAACCATAGTTAACATCCAGCAGATGATAGGTATAGCTGTCTAAATCGATAATGTGTGCAACAAGACCAACAACGCCGTTAACAGAAAACAACTTGTCACCGCAGCAACTCTCAAGCTTCATTTTGTACTGTTTTCATTTCTAGCATATTTGTCTTTAATATAGTTGAGCAAAAGTAGCCTGTTTATCAATGAATATACTTAGCCCAATCTGAGTCCTTGCCTTGTATCAATACCTCAGGTTATGTTTTTCAGCCCCAAGTTGGTCACTTTGTTATATTTTGCCTTATGATCTATTTTGTCCAATGACATAATGATCCAAAATGGATCCATGAAACAGGTTCTAAAATAAAAGACAAAAAATAAGTAAGTTCTGATACATGGAAAAATAAAGAAAAGGAAAGTGTGTGTAAAGCAGTAGTTGATTCTGCCAATTTTGACATCATGAAATAGCTTTTATGACTACAAAATTTATCTCCCTCATCTCTTGGGTGAAACTCTTGGTGTTGAAGATAATGGAGAAATGTATTTTAGGAAAGAGTCAGTTCATTAGTTGTACATGTGCCTTAGATTAGGATTTAGTTCCTAATTCTTAGGTAGTTGTTCTAACTTCCCTACTTGTTTGTAGACTATATATTCATGGTGTGTAATGATGATCTTGTAGAGCGTTCTGCAGATGCAGTCTACAGGTGAAGCTCCTCACCTGTGAGCTGCTTAGTTTATTGAATATAAGTTGTCTTCTAGTTTTATCATGGTATCAGAGCTTCAGGTTGAAGCTGTGCTACGTGAGTGTGTGGGTTGTCAAACGCTAGTCCAATCTGTGTCGGATCTGGTGGTGTGAGGGAGATCTGGTGCGTCTTCCAGTTTTGTGAGCTGTTATGCCCCTGAAAGCCTATTGGCAGAAGAGTGGAGCCTGAGTGTATGATCTGCGCAGCAGAAGAGGTGAAGTGGTCGTGCTTGAGTAGAAGCGGCCTACGTTTGGAAAGCCGTGGAAAGTTTCTCCATAGAATTTCTGCACCAGCCGGGAATCCTCGCCTTCAAAAGAAACTTGTGCTGTGTGGCTGCTGCATTCAGTGGAGGTTGACCAGATTCTAGAGGATCTGCTAACTGCGTTGGCGCACCAGTTAAACACAGAGGATCTGGTAAGGTGTTGACCGCTCTGTAGGAGCATGTGAGCAGTGCTCTCCTCTTCGAGCAGTGCTTTCCTCTTCCCGTGGCTGCTGGTGGTCGAAGACCTGCAGTGGAAGCGTGGTGAATTTTTTTTTTATGTGACTGCTTGGCGCCCGATTGTCACTGCCTCACATCGAAAATCTGTGGAGCGGATTACTGTATTTTTATGTGACTGCTTGGCACCCGATTGTCACTGCCTCAGATCAGCAGCGTGGTGGATTGGTGCGGCGTCTGGGATTTTCTGCGTTTGGAGAGTCTATCAATGTTGTTAACTGATCCGCTCAGGTGATTTGCTGTGTTTCTCGTAAATCTTCAGAAGAATGACTGCCGCCTTTCTATGCAGATTCTCCTTGTGATTTTGTGCAGTTTATTGAGTGGCCTCCAATATCCTATCCGCGTGCCTTGTTAATTTCCAATTTTAATGGGAGAGTAAATATCTGGAGTCAGCCTACTCAATGTCCAGTTAATCTGGCATGGGCTGTGAATTGCTGGTATTGTGAACATGAATGGCGCCAAGACCTTGCTGTTGTGACAAAATGGCTATCTGGAATGTCTCCGTATCGGTGGATTACTACGGGTTCAAGTGCTTCAGCAAACTCAAAATTATCGTTTGAGGAAACATATCTTTCACATCAACCTCAAACTTCAGCACGCTGGCCACATTTTTCTGTGTGTTTGTACTGTTTTTTTTTTCATCGGGTTCAGTTCAGCTTCGTTGGTCTCAGTGGCCTGCAAGGAGACATGGTTGTACCATCGCTTGGAAAACATCGGTATTTTTGGAGAAATCGCCACCATATCTGCTACTGTAGAGTTCAAAAGGGGGGCAGGGGCGACTTCGATTCGGGTTGTAGATTGAAGATCCTATGTGTGTGTGAAGATGTGGAATCAGAATGCTTGTGGAGAACTGAATTCGAAGGTTGTAGACTGAATGTTTCCTGCCTTGGATCGCTACAATGGAAGCTTTGGATCGTGAACCTCAGAGTTTGCTTGCGCAGCCCTTTGTTCTGAGATTTTGTTGAAGCCATCGTTGCAGAGGAGGAAACAACGCAGTTCTTTTGTTTTTTGCATTGAGCGCTTGTCATTGACTTAATTCAGATCAACAACGCAGATGGGAGGAATTCTTTGGTTTCATCCGTTATTCGTGGACCACTAGCAGATGAGAAGATTCGTTGCTGTCTGGAAAAGACTGCACATTTGTTGGAATGCTTGTAGAACGTGTGACTGGAGTGTTGTGGTGAGGAGACCCAGCCTGGCGCAGCAAGAGCCAAGCATCAGTGTGAGTGTGGACTGCTGCTTGAGAATCGATTGAAGTCAATCGTTGGAACTGTGAGCTGTCCATATGTCTGCATTTTTAGACATGTTTGACATTGATCCTTCTGATGTTTTTTTCATGTGGCCATTTGGAGGCAATTCGGGCTTGAGTAGTATTTTTGAGTCAGAAGAATATTCTGACAAACAATATGGTTTTATTAATGACCAGAAGTATGATGAGCCACAATCTGCTCAACAAGTTTCTGTAATTGAAGAGCTACCAATGGTTCATGAAGAAGGGCATAAACACTTGAATCATGAACCTATTGCTCAAGATCTAGATGATAATGATAATGAGGGGAATACAAAACTAAGAGCACAACAGAGACAGAAAGGAAACAAAGGTGCCTTCAATGGAATTAACGATTCTTATGAAAGTCATTCAACATCTCAAGTTTTTCCATCTCAAAGCTCCAAAGTAATCTACAGGGGGGAAAATAAATCATATTATACATCCTTAATAATAAAGAGAATGGACTTAAGCCCGTGGGGCTTGGCCTAGTGGTCAGCAGACGTTCTGTTAGGGCATTCGTGCTGTTAAGCAGGTCACGAGTTCAATCCCCGACCTCGGTCGATTACCCGGGAGGCATGCGTGCAGGCCTTGCGTTCTCCCCTAGAGTTTATAGTGGTAGCCAGGGGGATTCGACCCTGTGTTATGTGAGTACGATACCTCCGCCATTGCCAATTCCTCTAGATACAAAAAAAAAAAAATAATAAGGAGAATGGGCTTTAATGAGGTGATCCACAAGGCGCACATGGAATCAAATAAAACCTTGTATGGGTGGAAAGATTCTCATACTCAAATGATTGATACTTGAAGTATTGCTTCAAGTAAGCTTGCACTCCTAGGAGCTTTATCGATCAGTAATGATTAAGACAAACCACATCAAGTGACCTATGTTAAGCCAAGGAAGGAAAAATATGACTTTGGGTGACTTTCTCCATTAAGGGGGAGTGTTGAAGATAATGGAGAAATGTATTTTAGGAGAGAGTCAGTTCATTAGTTGTACATGTGCCTTAGATTAGGATTTAGTTCCTATTTCTTAGGTAGTTGTTCTAAGTTCCCTACTTGTTTGTAGACTATATATTCATGGTGTGAAATGATGATCTTGTAGAGCATTCTGCAGATGCAGTCTCACAGGTGAGAATGAAAAATATGACTTTGGGTGACTTTCTCCATTAAGGGGGAGTGTTGAAGATAATGGAGAAATGTATTTTAAAAGAGTCAGTTCATTAGTTGTACATGTGCCTTAGATTAGGATTTAGTTCCTATTTCTTAGGTAGTTGTTCTAACTTCCCTACTTGTTTGTAGACTATATATTCATGGTGTGTAATGATGATCTTGTAGAGAGTTCTGCAGATGCAGTCTCCAGGTGAAGCTCCTCACCTGTGAACTGCTTAGTTTATTGAATATAAGTTGTCTTCCAGTTTTATCACATAGGATAAGACTTGTTATAAATCTTTGAGAGGTTGTTATGAATAAAATATATAAAAATAATAATAAATAGTAATAATGATTAATTTAATAATAATTAGTTATGAAGAGGCATGTCTCTAAAGACATGGTCGTTCATAAAAGGGCACTTCCCTAGGTATATAAGCGGGCCCTCATTTGAATCCATAACATCTCATATCTTTTGTAGATTTCTATATAAATATGTGTCCTATCATGGATATTTATATATTTCAGATCTTATAAGTATTATGTCGTGTTTATGAATTTTGTTCATAACATTTGGTATGAAAGTTGTTCGATCCTCTGGCCGCTCAACTATTGCTCAAAGCTAGTCTGATCTGGCCTTTGGCCATCAACTCTCTGTCAACTTCATTGACGTTGTGATCAAAGTGTTTCGCTATACAATTTTGTATATTCTCCATTTTATCGTCAAGCCCTTGGCCATTAAAAAAAAGAGAGATGGAGGAAAAAAAAAGGTTAAAAAAAAGAAGTACATACATATATAGAAATTACTATATATATATATATATATATATGAAATTTAAAAAAAAAAAGGTAATATAATAGAGAAAAAAAAATAAGACGTCATCAAATTCACAATCTTTTTTGTTGAAATAAGTAACTAGGTTCTTGATTCTTGTATTTTGTAAAAAGAGAGAAAAATTATTATTATTATTTTTTGTAGCATGGGTTTCATGCTCAAAGTCGATTTAATTGTAGGTCAAGCTCCCATTGAGTTCTTTTAGGGTTTGTCATAGAGTTAAGAAGTCAATTGAGTCATTGTCATATATGAAATACCCCATTGGGCACTTTGTATCATGTAAAAGGAATTTAATTTGAGTCATAAAGACCCTCCAAGATCAATTCGGCCTAGCTGCAACAAGTCGGCCTACAAAGTGACAAGTCAACCTCATCAAGAACACATACATCCAAGTTCGTACAAGCACAAGAAAGACAAGAATACCTAACGAAGTGAAGGAGAACTAAAAGAAGGAAGAAAAGATTGGGAAGGAATGTTTTGGGTCGTCATCCTCCACACGTGCAAGAAAACTAGAGCATCTATTGCAGCAGCAAGACCAAAAATTAGGGTCATCTTGGAGACCGAAATCAATTGTGAAAAGGATATAGTTTGCAGGTTGAATTGTCAAGGAAGAGAAGGCTCACAATGCGAAGGAGAAAGTAGGCAAGCTTCACCATATTTTTCTAACACGTGCTAGCTAGGGTTTTTGCAGTAGAGGCCAAAGAGTGCAATCCTGAAGCAGCAAACCAAAATTTTGAAGAGACGATGAAATTTGAAGTATTAAAGCAAGTTTGACTGGCGTTGACTTTATGGAAGAGAAGCTCGTCAAGAAGAGGTTTGACTTGGTCTTGGGTCATAGGTCTGGAATTCATCATTTAAAGATTCCATAAGAAGATAAGAATTCTTGTGGGTTTTCCTCTCAAGAGGAGAGGTTTTGGCCCTAGCTAGTAGCCTATATTGTTATGCAATCAGCTCACAAAATAGAAGAAAATATATATCAACGACTTGAGAAATATCCTTTTCGAGGAGGCAACATCCTTTGCATCACATAAATGGACAATTATTGGATGAGACAAATGACAATACCTCTGTTGTATATATAGGAGTCTAAGAGGTCACAATATAATCAAGGCCTACATAACAAAAGTAATGTAAGGGCACAACAATAACAATATGGGGGCTACATGGGCACAACAATAACAATAAGGGAGCTACACGAGTATTATAGGGAATTAACATGCCCCTCTCCTTCAAAAAAGTGTTGTCCTCAACGCTTGAGTGGTTTTGGATGCTTCTATATAAAATTCTCATCCTCCGATGTGGAATCTTCAGTGGGTAAGTTCTTCCACTTAATGAGATACTCTGAAATTGATTGATTTCGTAGTTGTCGGGTTCTTGTGTCCCTGACTGCTTCAAGATCCAATATGATTTTTCCTTCCTCGTCAAGTTCTAGCAATATTATTTGAACTAGGAGCTTGTCACTGATAACCTTCTTTAAGCATGAAACATGGAAAATTGGGTGTACTCGGGAAGATGCAAGAAGCTCCAATTTGTATGCCATAGTATCAATCTTTTGCAACACCTTGTAAGGACCATAGTATTGTTGGAAATACTGAGAGGGGGGTTGAATCAGTGTTTCTTTTCAATTGTTATTTTTACCAGTTAAGATCACTCATAATTAGAACACAAAATGAACAATGATAGAATAATAATTTTATTAATCAATGACGAGGACTCCAATCCTCTTTACAATGAATCAAGTATAATAATAATTAGGGCTCCAACCCTAGATGAAGACACCAATCTCCAATCCATCAGGCTCCAACCTATACATTTCCAAGCACTAACTTGGACTTCACGAGGCTCCAACCTCTAGGGCTCCAAAACAATCACTGGTAAAAGCTCCAACCTAGTCTTCTTGAGGACTCCTATCCTCTAGGGCTCCAACCCACTACTTCAATTCTTCAATATATTTTTAATAATTCTTCACAGCTCCAATGTCTTCTACAACAAGCCCTGACAATATCTTCACCTTCAGCACTGCCCTCAAACGATCTTCAAGGCACTTAGCTCATCAATGACAACTTCTCATGAAGGTGTCTCTATAGCTCTTCATGTTACCCAAATAATTTCTCCAAGGTTACCTCATCATGACTTCAGCAATGCTTCATGATCTTCAATAATGTCTCCAAGATCAGCTAAAGCTTCTCAACAAGGTGTCTTCAGGTTGCACTAAGCCTGCTCCAAAAGCTTCTTTAATAGATCTGCACACCAACCTTCAAGAGGTCTTCAATACTCCAACGATGTGTCTTCAAATCAGATTCAACAAACTCTTCAAGAGTAGCTTCGAGAGATATCCACAAGTAGACTGAAGTTATCACAAGTCAATGTATAGCCTGAGCTCCTCAGTCAAATGTTGGCTACGAGTCTGAGGTATATATATAATTCTTCCACACTGCACCGAGTTGTTGTGACTGTTAAGGATATAAAATATGAGCTTTTACAATGATCTACACCACAAATCCAAGCTGAAGAGAGATACAAATTCAGAATCTATCCGAGCTGTAAACAAGTCTGAGCCGAAGAAATGAGGTATGTGTGACTATTCACTGTTCTATTCTTAATATTCTGAGGTTATAATCACGAGTTTCAAGCCTTCAAGATGCTAACGAGTTTCAAGCCTTCAAGATGATAACAACTTGTTGTAGGTCTGAGATTCTACAGACAAACTTCAGGCCTGAGGTAATAACACCGAGACTTCCACAGTGTGGGCTTCACAATAGTCCACAAGTTTGAGACTTGTAGCTTCTCCACAGATGTACAAGCAGTTGTCCGAGGGTATGAATGTACCTATCACATTTTTGTAGTTTAATTCCATAGATCCGAGGTATAGCTCTTTTACAACTTCAAGGTATGCTTTTGTAGTGTAATATCCCAGATGGGATATTTTAACTAAAGGGGCAGAAAAATAACTGAACTCTACATTATGTCGTAAAATCAACATTTACTTAACAGAAGATTGCCATGTAAAATTAAACATACAAGTACATGCAAATCCATAACACCATAATGCAGGAAAATAACTCAGCTTTATTATAATATCACTAGGGTTACAAGCTGAAATGAAAGATAGCTGAGATAACTAAAATACAACTGGCCTCAAGAAAATCTGTTGCACTGCGCTAGCCTCCAAAACTGAACTATTGCACTCTCCCTCCGGCAACAACTACCATTGAATCCACTGAAGCACCTGTTGAAGATCTGAATGATCCTCACTCCAATATCTTTGAAGCTCTGTGAAACTTCTGAATGAAGTCTCCTCAAAGAGAGTTGGGTTTCCATCCAACACTCACAAATCACCCGAGGGTTTCCGTCCAGGGGCTACTGCTGAAGTAGAGAACCATGTTCTCAAACCTCTCTTACACAAGAAAATGATCTAATCCAAGATATCCCTCAATGGCATCCTCCCTTTCTTTTATAGATCTCCTGGATCCTTCTAGAGCCTTATTTTATTATTATTTTATTCATGGAGCACTTTTCCCTCTTATTAAAATATTCCTTTTTAATGCAGAAAAGAGTAAATCGGCTACCAAGTCTCCTCTGGTCACTGAAACTCATGTCCAACCATCCCATCATGTAGGTATCCTTGTCCCAGTTCCAATGAGCTATTATACTAAGGTGTTCTATCATGTATTCCTTCTGCAATGCCACCTTGAGCGTAATTAACTGAGTTAAGCCCAAAAATAACTCAATTTTCTGAAAGTTGTCAGAATGCACCGGAACAAAAGGTAAACTGCTCAGATGATGGAATATATCAAGCGAATGCCACCCGACCTCATAGAAACTCCTCATAACTCCTCCAAAAAGCCCATGGGCCCGCTGATGACACCAAAGTGTACCTGTGACCTGTTTGATCCTAACTCTGGAAGTCCATCCTAGCCTTGTCATAGGTGACACCAAAAAAGGGAATATTACACGTAGGGTCGAGCCTTTCATTGGGCTGCAATCTGAGACACAGGTCTGAGGTGTAAGTATTCTTCTTGTCCAAGTTGTAGTGATGACCCAACACCAAATTAACGCAAACAATGTCCTCTCAGCCTCCTTGGTTGCTTTTGTACTTCTAATCTGAATTTTTTGTTTTTCACCGAAATTGGATGATGGAATGTCAAATCTAGACGTCATATATATACTAGTTTTGATCATAAACAAAAAGACACGTCCCTTGGCCAAGGAACATGGCCTACACAAGTCGACTTAGGTCGGCTAGGATAAAATATATTATTTTATCTTAAAAAATCATTTTCTCCTAATCCAAGAAGATTTAGAGGGCATGTAATAGCTTGTTGAAAAGGGGAAATTGTCCTCTACAAGTTGGTGTCAATTTCATCTTTAAATAGGCCCATTTTACCATCAAAGAAATTATATTTGTGAAATGTCGTCATTTTATTTTATTCATGGCAGCCTTCAGATTATGGACATTTGGAATGTGGATAGGCTTCTTAATATTGAAGAATTAGGATGTAAGGGCATAGATGAAGGATCCATCAAATAGCTTTCAGGCTATGCACCTTTTAAATATGTCTTCTTTCTTAGGGCCTCTTCAATAAGGCTAAGGCTTAGGGCATCCTTTTTTCCAATCAATATTCATCATCATGCATCATTAGATCATTCAAGATAGATCATGGGCATTTAGGGATTCATTGTTCATCATTAGATCATTCAAGATAGGGATATAAATGTAGCTAGGGAATTTGGTATGTGCATCATCTTCATGCTTAGGGTTTTCGCCTAGGGTTTGCATGAGGTTAGGGTTATTCATGTATCACAAGAATATTTGCCACATCCAACAATGCCATATTGACATCCATGAAAACTTTGACCAACAACGGAAGCGTGGTGGGCCCATAACCCGTTGTTGGAATCATGATTGTCATTACACCGGGATTCATGATTGTCCTGCACCAAAACCCGTAGGTGTTAATAAACAAACCCATCACCAGAGTTAACAGATCCATGAGAGGCAGTTAAGAACATGTCCCGAAATACACAGGGAGCTCTGGTTTATCCAATGTTCAAAAAATCTCCCCCCCCCCCAAGCGCGAGTCGAGTGTGATTCGAACTCGAGACCTTTGGCTCTGATACCACTTGTTGGAATCACGATTGTCGTTACACCAAAACCCGCAAGAGTTAGTAAACAAATGCATCGCCAAAGTTAATGGATCCACGAGAGGTGGTTAAGCACATGTCACGAAACACACGACGAGTGTTGGTTTATCCAATGTCCAACGAGTACTTGGGTGATAATTTATTATCCTTCTTAGCTTGTTGACATTTATGTGTATGGTTGTAGCCATAAAAATTCCCAGTCGCCTGTATCAAAACGTCTTTCATTATGATGTGTTGATCTGCCTGTTGTTTCATTCGATTATGCGCCAAAGTGAGGATTTCCTTTAAGAATTGGAGAACTAGTTGTTGATGCTTGATGTGATATTCCACTGCTTGAACCTTAGAATTTTCTCTTAAAGATGATGTGATGAACCGTGGATGATATCCACAAAGTGCCATAAATTGGGTCATTTTTTCTGCAATATATATATATATATATCAAATTGTATCAATTTATAGATATATATAGATTTATCTATCTATACATAGATAGATAAAGTTGTAAACTTGTATCAAAACTGTACAAATTTACAGAAGTAGGAATTGCATTAAGAAGAATTGGGAGGTCAAGAGCCATAGCTCTGATAGTCATTAATGTCCGATATCGAGAGAGCTTTACAAATTTTCTCGAGACATGACCTGACTACAAAATATCATGAAGTGTACAAATTATAGATCTCATATCTAAAACTTTTCCGTAGATTCTCTAGAATGTGGGTCAAACCCCACTAAAAGTTGGAGAAGTGCTCCAAGTTTCAGATATTCGTCTGGAAAGTTATCCAAAGATTTTACTTTGGAGGATAGACCCCTCCACTTAGTCATCTAAATTGTCCTGAAAATCTATCCTAAGATTTACACAGTGGAGATTTTGTAGGAATCCCAGAGTACTAGTCACACTCATTGTTAGGTGACTAAACAAGAAATTCAGCCCACAGTGCTTCCTTACAAAGAATATGTCAGTCGCTTGGATACCCATAATTATCATTGTCACTTGAGTAATACAAATGTTACAGGCTTGGTGGCAGATGAGCTTTTGCATGAGGTGGCATGATATTATAACACAGAAAGAAAGGAGAGCCATACATGCTAGGTACTCTTTCGTCTACAAGATTACAAATTGACCCATAGGATTGAGATATCTCCTTATAGATGGGCTTCTCTGGTGGCTTGGCACTATGTACTTTAAGTGTGTCGAACAAATGCTCCATCTGAAAGAAAAACCATGCTTCGGACAAAGTTGTTGATCTAATGTTTTATCGGAGATAGTCAATAAATTCATTTTTTCTGATGGTCTAGAATATTCCTTCCCTCAAGCACCAATCGTGTAGTAGTATTTTGAACCATGATGACCAGTGGTTGTAGGGATTGCACATAGAGCTACATTCGAACATCAGCCAAACTTTCTTGGCATATTTGATATACATCATTATATTGCAATAGTTTGTATACCTTAACCATGGCTCATACAGAAAAATATACCTATGTCTTGCAAAGGGTGCAAATCTAATGGCCCCTTAAAACATCTCGGGCAACTTCATAAAATACATAATATTACTTACATTACAATGGCTATTGTTAATCCATTGTTCAAGAATGTATTCATATGCATGACTCTCCTTGACCCTATACATGAGACACCGAAATCAAAATGGCATATGACAATATTCACATATTAAAACCCTCTGAAGCAGGGGGAGGTGTTGATGCAGTTGAAGCTGATGGACAACTAAACATCTTGATTTCTTTTGGAGTTGCTTCTCTTATAAGCAAGTCTACTAGACAATTATCTTCCCCCTACTTATATTCAATCTCAAAGTCGAAACTATCTAACCATAGACTCCATCTCAATATCCTATAGTTGCCTTGTTGGAGTAACCTTTTGTTTCTAAGCATTCTTGCCATATGATTCAGGTTTGTTCTTACAATGAATTGATTGGCTTAAAGAACAACCTAAATCTTTTAATTCCATTTTTAACAGCAACGATTTCTTTATGAGAAGATGGGCATTTGGGTTCAGTGTCGTTGAAACATCCTGATGCATATGAGCAAACTTCTTCTCTTCTCACATGCTTTTGCATCAAAACTCTTGCCCATATTTCATTGGATGCATTTGTTTCTATAATGTAAGGCAACACATGTCCTAGAAGAACCAAACTTCGCAAACTTTGGACCTTTTGTTTAATAATCTGGACTATTGTCTTCATAGTTGGGGTCTATTATATTCCTCTGAGCCTCTTCTGTAGGATTTTGACATCTTTGGCTTGATTTTCATAAAATTGTTGAATGTAAATAAGGCTTCCCAAAAGCCTTTGTAATTGCCTACAGTCATAAATAGAGTTTGGAAATTCTGATAAAGCTTTCAACACATGTTCTTGCAATTCAACTTTCCCCTGAAACAAGATTAGTCCTAAATATTCAATTTTGATTTTGCAAACTCAAGCTTAGGCTTATTGAGGACTAGTCCGTGCTTAAAAAGTTTGTGGTTAACTATCTCTAGGTGCTTTATTTGTTCCTTTAAATCAAAAATAGCATAGTAGCAAGTCATCAATATAGACAAGAACAAATTTCAAATCTCCAAAAATATCTTCCATTCTCTTCTGAAATTCAAAGGGTGCATTCTTCAATTGAAATGGCATAACTCACCATTGGAACTACCCATGTGGCACCACAAAACCAATTTTGTATCTGTCAGATGGTTTGATTCCTATCTGTCAGAATCCACTCTTAAGGGCAAATTTGTTGAACACATTTTTATTACTGATTTTTTGAAATAAAGATTCTTTAGATGGCAGAGGATCCCTGATAGGCAACGAGGCATCATTTAATGCTTTGTAGTTGATCACATATGAGGCTTACCCCTCTTTTGTTATGAATGCTTGTTGACATAAAATGTTGGGCAAGCCCAAGGGCTTCAGCTTGGTTCGATCATCTTTCTTTCTTGTAGTTCTACAATTTCCTTTTTACAGAGTTCAAGCTCTGGTGAAGACATCTGGTTTGTTGATGACTTCTGAGTGTCCCAAAGTAATTCTCTTTGTAGGGAAGATCCACAAAGTATCGCTCCCTTTTCCAAAATGCATTGGGTGCATCTGTTGTACATTCTGCTTCAATCTTCTCATTTATTTATTTGATGTATTTTGGCACTTGAATTTCATCATTTCTAATTTCTTTGTTAATCTTTGTTAGTTTGTCAAGAGAACATTCAATTGTATTTGGGATAGGGTCTACAACTTTATTTACATAGCTGAATTTTCTTCGAACTTTTACAATTCCTCCTTGGATGTTGAGACAAATATGATTTGTGTCTACAACAAGACGAAGATGTCTTCTTACAAAATCTTGATATAACAAAATATCACTACCTGTATCAAAACTGTACAAATTTATAGAAGTAAGAATTCTATTAAGAATAATTTGGAAGTCAAGAGCCATAGCTCTGATAGTCATTAAAGTCATATTTACAACGTTGAACTGCAGGCTTGCGGGTTGCCAATAATATTCAAGAATGGAATTATGTTTTGCACAAGAATTCATGGCTCCTATGCCTTATTGTGCATCCAAAGAGTATGGTTTATAACCACTGAACTTGAGATCTATTCTAATAACCATCCTATCTTCAAACCCTTTCATCTGAAGTATAGATGTACCTTCTTTTGGCTGGTGATCTTCTGGTATGCATTGTAATGTTTACTTCTCTTGATCGTGATCTTCTTCTTTGAGCACATCTTCAAATTCGCCTATCATCATTGAGTCTTTTAGCTCTGAAAATTGTTTCTGTTTTTCATCCAATTATTTGGTCAAATCTCATGTTGGCTAGAATTTCTTTAATTATACTTCTTTTCTCTTCAATGGTGGTTTCTAAGTGCAATATTTCTCCTTGCAACTTGCTAACCTGATCAACTTCTTCTTCCTCTTCTTCGTCTGAGAGACTCTCAATAATGGGAGTAGCTTTCTTAAACCCATAGGATTATCTTTGATGAAAAAAGCTTACTTCTTCTCTGCTTATGGTAGATCTGTGGGGAAACTGCTTTCTTGGTGAAATGTTAGATGAGGAGGTATTAGAAATTTGTACAAGCGTGGTAGGTGTGTCAGTTGGGTAGTAGGCACCAAGATTCACCATGCTTGGCTCCGTAATTTTGGCAAGTTGGCGATGGAGAGTTGATAGGTGTTATGTGAGGCGGTGACAAATGGAAAAGTCACCTGGGGTGAGGTTAGTAATACAAGATTGTAAAGATGCAATCTCAAAACAGAGGTCTTATGGATTTTCTAAATTAAACATCTTGACATCTGAAATGAAATCAAGATCTGAGGTGGATTCGGAACAAGATGAGTTTTCAGAATGTGCGGATGGCGGGTTTGATTCATCTGGGCCAATAACTAAAAAATATTCTTCATTTTGTGGGTGTTGATCTACTTCCTCCCATTCAATCAGATCATAAATAATAGAAAAATATCAAACAATTTATTTTGAAAACAGATTTTAACCTTCAAAGGACATTTGCTTGCCCAATGGCCTGGTTTTTTGCAAATGAAACAAGTTCCTTATTGTGCTCTTCGGGCACCTTTTTGGATTCTTTTGAAGTATTCTTTTCTTGGTCTCTGAAACCTTTGTCTATTAGGGTAAAACCTTTTGGGTTAGCTTTTCTTTGTGCATTTTCGACACTAGCAATCGCTTCCACGTTGTCTTCTGTTGGTATTCTTCTTTTTATTATTACAGCCAAAATGATAGGTTTCTACATAGATATCACAAACATTTGCATTGAAACCGAGTTGTTTCTTCATTGATTTGGTTCTCTTCTTTCGAAGGCATTCTTTCTGCAAAGTAAATACAATTTGTTCATGGAGTCCTGCAAGAGAAAGATTTTCAATATCTATATTTTCAGCTTCATATCTAGCCCTGACAAGATATGGGATTCTGCCAGGCATAGAAGACAAGTATTTTCTCAAATAAGTTGTATTATGTGGATCTCTTGCCTTAAAAAGAAGATCCTGCGTTGTGCATTAAACCTTAGGAAGTTCCTTTATATCACAGAGCCTTTGGCTCATGAACATGTCAGCATAATGATGACCATCAACTTTATTTCTCCATGAACCTCATGGAGAATTGCCTTGATGAGTTCAGTGACTGGCTTATCACTGTTCATGATAATGAGCTTGTCAGATTCTTCCATTCGTGACCACCATAGCTTCAACTTACCTTGGAAACCTCATGTGATCCTCAAAACTAATTCTGACCATGAGACTTTGTTTTCGTGAATTGACTTTTGAGTACTTTCCCATGCACTCCAGGTATGGATTGCAACAAGAATCTCATTCTTAGATTTACAATTCAAGTTCGTCGTTGGGACTTGATCTATGTTGGCTCGACTAAGAGTAGGGAAATCATCAGTATTTGAAGGATCGTATGGAAGTTTTCCAAAAGAACAATACTTGGCATTACACCACTTTTTGTTGATCAGTGGTTGTCATTGATGTCAACCCAAGCAGCACCAGGGGTTACCCCGATCTTGCATGAGCATTTTGACTTGACAACTTACACTATTTTGAGTCAAGGATCTTTTGGATGGATTCTACTCATCGAGAAGTTTCCGTTGATATATGGCACGCCACGTAATTCTTCACGATTTGAGAGATATTTATGTTTGAAGTTAGTAACCCCAGTTAGTAGGCTAAAACCCAATGGGGTTTTGGCATGGCACTCATCATTGGTTGTGGTCATTGAATAGTCAATAATTAATAATGTTTTAAGCTCCTAAAAGCCCTCCAATGTTCACTTGTTGAAGACCCTCTCAACCTAAGCATTTCTATAAATTGTGACCCTCATATCCTCCTCATGCAAGGATTTCGTTGCGTCAAACAGGACATTGTGGCATTTTCGCTAAAACTTTTTTTCTACGAAGCTTCAGAAGCATAAATTAAAACCCATTTGCGCCGAAATCTTGATGAACCTCGTGACAATTTCAAATCTTGGTTCGCTATATTTTCGGAGATATGATCCGAGGAAGTTAGGGTTTTGCAGGCTCCCGAATTCCACGTCAAACAAGCGACCTTGGGAAAATCATCATAACTTTCTCTCTAAGCATTGGATTCAAATTTCGTAAGAAGTGACAGAAAGAGGACACGCTGTAGTCTGTTGGGTATCGTTTTCAGGACCGAAGGTCAAAACAGTGACATGTGGCACTTCTTACAAGTTCGCTCTACTGAATCAGTCTATAATCAGGTCATCGTGGGTAATTGGGCATAACTCTTTCTTGAAGAATCCAATATCGATCAGACCAGTGGGTTTGGAAAGAGGACTCAAAGGGCTACCACAGGACGAAATTTCAGACCTTGGAGATCTGAAATTACATAGATACAACAGAAGGCAAGAAAAAGTATGCATTCAAGGATCGCTGCAGTAAGGACCACAGCAAGGTATGTATGATTAGTGTTTGCATTTGAATATGAATATCATCTCTGACATGTGTTTTTGCAGGACAGTGTAAGTATTTTGTATGTATGTTTGTTTGGGTTTTGTTCATAAATGTTGAACGTATTTACATTTGAATTTTGAATATTTCTCTGACATATGTTTTGCAGGACAGTGTAAGTATTTTGTTTGCCTATTGGTTTGGGTCTTGTTCATTAATGCATATGCAGGAAGGAGGACACAATTGCACAACTTGGACACATACTAGATGGATGTGCAGCGCCAAAGTACCATTACTTGAAGCAAGCACAACAGTACCTCAGCAGCTACTAGTGATCCAAGAAGCAGTGTCAAGTCAAGTATCAGGTCGTGTCAAAAGTCAGTGTTGTAAAAATCATCATTGTAAAATTGTTAAAGAGTCATTATTGTAAAAGAGTCAATCTGCCAAGAGTTGAAGAGGCATTGTTGGGAGGTATAAGAGTCATTGTTGGATAATGTTATGGTTGGGTTGCAGGTCATAGTGTGATTGGGTGATTGGTCTAGTTCAAGAAAATCATTGTGAATCATATTGTATCGTGGATCATTGTCCCTGGTATGGGAGTCCACACTCTTGTCTTATTTCTGATCATTATAGAGTGGCAGGGAGGTGCTAGGTTGGTGCATAAAGTCGCCTACAGGTTGGAACCTGTGAACACTTTAGGGTGGTAGGTCGGTCTAGGATGTCGGGGCATCCATTCAGTTGACTACTGAAGAAACCAGGGCATTGGGGCATCCTTCCAGTGGGAGTTGGAGAAGAATGTTTTTTTAGAATTCTAGGAAGTTGTAACTTTCATTTCAGTTAGCGCTGAAGATTAAAGAATTTATTAGAAAATCACTCGGTGGTTTTTGACCCGGAGGGGGGTTTCCACCTAAAATTTGTGTGCCTATTGTGTTCTATTGCTTGTTGTTGTTACTGGATAAACATTAAGAATAATTGAAGATTAACTACTGCTCTGAAAATATTTAAAAGTGCTAATTGCTAAGGAATACTGATTAACCCCCCCCCCCTTCCCTTCTCGGTGTTTCCAACACTTTTTCCCATGCAGATTCAAAGGAATGTTTGGGTTTATCACCATCTGCACTCCTGAGTATTTTGCTAGATCCTTCTTCTTTTACGATTTTTATTTCTACCTTGTTTTATTGTGGAAAATTAAAGATCGGGATTTGTGATTGAACTAGAGCTAATTTCTCTCTAGCAAATGAAATAACCTTTTCAAACTGAAAAATTCTAGGATTATGTACAGAAAATTGTTTAAGCAAAAGTGGAGTAGTTTTCTTCTCAGGGTCTTTTACTTCTAGCTGGAATGGCTGGCTGTAAACTTCTGATCCACTAAGTGCTTCTTCTAACTCGGGATTCTCCTTTTCCAAACTCATATTCAAATCTACTACCACTGATCCAATTTGGATTCTGAAGTTTGTATCGACATTACAAAATGACCAAGATGGTCATTTTCAAGTAATTAGTCATCGATTTTGTAATAAACAGGTTGAGTCGAAAATCATATCAACCAAGATGGTCTTATGTGCAATGGTTCATCGACTCAAGTCGACAAGCAGAATCTTGTCAAAATTGGAAAGCGACCAAGATGGTCACATTCAACATTCTTGCTATGAGCAGGAAATTCAAGTTCAACAAGTTCGTCGTCAACTTCGACATTAGCATCAGTAACTTCGACAACAATCATCAATGTTTTTCTCTAATTAAAGTCAAACTGTCGTCATAAGAAAAAGTCGTTATTATGTCAACCTATGACATTGAAACAGTAAAAAGCATTAGTCATGATTGTAAAGTGTAAAGTTCATGTAACGACTTAAGGAAACACAATCCTAAGTCTAAGCGTTAGCACTATAAGTCTAAGTCAGCTAAAGTGTTAGTGTTAGGCAAAAATGTTAGTCTTAAAAACAATTTGTTAAAGACTAAAATCCTAAAAAATGCCTAAGTGACTATGGTCTTGATGTTATGGCGCAATGAAGATGTAAATGCCTAGGTCTACATCCTAATTGTAAACCTAAGGTGAAAGGACTAAAACATAGCACTAAAGTCTTAGTTCTAAGTGTAGGTGCATAGAATTAAAACCATGCAATAAACCCACTTTCGGGCTTAAAACTATAACCTAATGTCAAATCCTCGGCAAACAATGTATAAACATTACAAAACAAATGTAATGTTTAAACATTCGAATAAACCGTATCGGAAGAACCGATATCATGTGACAAAGATTAACCGCAGTTATTTTATGTCAAGTTTGGATGCTACCGTCAGCAAGTTGACTGTATCGAAAACTGTGATGTGTGAACAATTTGATGCGAAGATTTGGTAAGCCGTCAGTCCAAACAGCAAATGCTATCTGTCGGAGGTTTCAAAGCCATGTGAACGCAGTGTGTGGAAACTGCGTCGAAGCTGCCAACTCAAGTCGACTGTCAAGGAGTCGCATGTGACCAAGGCAGAGGTTAAGGGATAAGCCGCAAACAGATTGGAATCGGAACTGTCGGGTTTTTAAAATGTGACCGCCACCATCGGAGATTGCTGTCACATGCAGCTGTTACAACAAATGTCGAGATAAGACCGTGACCGTTGGATCCAACCACCAATGTAGCCGCCAGAAATACTAATCACATGCCGACAGTTGTAATCTCCGCACCGTTAGCCAGACCGCTAGCGGATAATTTATAACCTAAAGTCTAAAATGGGTTTTAATGCATGAAATATGGCGTTGTTTTAAATTAACACCTTATCCTAAGACCCTAGGTGTCAAGAAGGCCGAGAACACCTATATCTTATTATTGTTATGGATAATTTCGAAGGGATCCATGATGAGATAAGAGGCTTGGAAAGGGTAAGGACTCATTTAATAATTGTTAAAAATGGAGTATACATTTAAACCAATAAATCTTCGAGATATGAAGATAGAGATAGTGGTTTAATGCCATTTATATTTGCCCTCATCTTATAAAAAGAGATAAAGAATGTTTTTGTAAGGCTCATGAGGAAGTAGAGAGAGGTTCTCGAGAAGTTAAGAAGAAGTGATTTTCGAAGAAGCACAAGAACACTTCGTAGAGAGAGTTTTTGGTTTTGCAGGTATATTGTGGAGTATGAGAGCTCTTTGACTTGCCTTGATACAGAATTGAAGTTCGTTGTAGAACAACAAAATCCACTTCATTCTTCAAAAACTCAGTTCAGCTACCATTGTGCTAAAGGTCCATATGCTTCAGTCTATCAGTTAGAGTGTGCACTTCATCATCAGATTTTCTTGGTCGATTAAAGACCCATCAAAGAAAAGAGACTACATCTGTAAAGCCTCATCAGGAGAATTGCATTCTGCAACATCAGTAGTGTTATTTGGCACTTGTCAACTGATAGATCATTGTAGTCCTTTTTCTCTTGGTTTTATCAATACAGCGGTCGCACACTTCTGAAGCGAACCCGAAGACGTAGTCCAGGAGGGACGAACTCTGTCACTAAACTTTGTTGTCTTATGGTTTTATTGTTATGCATGATGTGTAATTGTTAAACCTTAACATTAACAGATTATACCTAAAAACACTTTATGCTAAATAGTTAGATTCACATAAAAGTAATTATTTCAGTAATTATTTCTTGCCATTCACATTTTGTCAAGAGTTAGAAAAAATCTTGTCATTCCGCATTCAGATCATATTTTGGTATCAGAGCATACTAGCTCTTTTTCAGGTATAAAATGGGCAAGAACTCGAGACAACAGCTTCGGTTGAAAGAACTCGAGGAGTTCAATCAACAATTTCAACAGGAGAATACTGCATTACGAAGGATGGTGCCAACACTGGAAAGTGACAAGCAAATCTTGCAGTCTGAACTTGAAGTCTTGAGAAGGAACAAAAGAGGAAACAACCCTCTAATAGAAAATACAGCTTCTAATGGAAAGAAGCCAACACTATCTCTTCGTTAGGAGGATGAAGATAGTTCTTCTCTTTCATCATCACCAAAATCATTAAGAGAGGCCATTGGAACCTTTTCCTCACCTATTGAGGAAACTCCCAACATACTGATATCACCAAAAAGTGATTCAGATTCCAAGGAAGTTTCTAGCCAGAAGCCAAGTGCAGTTTCTCAAAGAAAAGGTTTGTCAATGATGAAGGCCATGGGATACTAGGGAGGAGAAGGCCTTCGAAAGAATGGTCAAGGGAGACTTCTACCAATAGCTGTACAAGAAAGACCCAAGTATCAAGGTCTAGGCTATGGTATAATGAAGTGCGACTATTGTGAAAAGATCGGCCACATTTCGAGTCAATGTTGGTCTTTGCATCCTGAGCTTATGCCAAGAAGCTACAGGACAAAAAGGGTAAGCAAAAACAATCCTCTAGTAGTGATTCTGGAAGCGATTTCTTTTATCAGAATTGGATTGTAAAAAATATATCCACGTACATTTTGCGGAAGTTCTTGGCATTGTGTAGAACATTGTTGGAAGCATAGAGCCTACAGCAAGAAATTCGAAGCTACCAAAATCCAATCGCAAGAAGATGATGAGACACTTCAGGTGAAGAAGCGATCAGGGAAAATCTCGCTTCAATCTATCAATGAATCTGCTAAAAAGGAACAACATTCAGAAAACTAAAAGGCAATAAGTACAAATTCTAAGGAGAGAATTTGTCGACATTGTAAATTGTCAAGGCATGCTAAAAGAAACTATCCAATCCTGCCACAAGAAACAACATTGACATCAGCAGCACAGGAGACATCCAATTCACCTGATGGGGAACATTCAATTGCGAAATGGAACTGGGCAAAATTTATGCCATATGTCTAAATTGAGTCTGTAAAAAATTTTCTGGATCTAGATAAGTCTGTAACTAGGATCTACAGTTATTTTCTTCGATGCATTTGCAATATAAAAACTCAGATAAACTGGAATAAGTATATTTATTATTGATAAAAAGATAAGATGGTTACAATTGGGAGAGGCCAAGGCTTTAAATACAGCCTTATGGTGTCCCTTGGAGATCATGCCCTTTTACTTAAATAAACCTAAGACAACCTAGGACAATTACACTAAATAATAATTAATAAATTATACATAACATTGCCCCTCTCTTAAAAAATGCTTTATCCTCAAAGCATACGCAACGCCGGATGTTGTTGACGAAATGCTTCAGTTTCCCAAGAGGCTTCTTCTTCGGGCAAATTCTTCCACTTGATCAAGTATTCCATGATAACACGAGATTGTAGCTTCTTTTCTCGGGTAGATAGGGTACCTTCGGGCTCCAAAAGGATCCTTCCTTCATCATCTAAAAATGGAAGTATCGTTTGGGCTAACTGATGGTCACCAAGTAATCTTTTCAAGCAGGACACATGGAAGACATTGTGAACACGACTTGTATCGGGAAGGCTCAAAGCATAAGCGACTTGACTGATCTTTTTGTTGATTTGATACAGTCCATAGAACTTTGGGGCTAATTTATGCTTCCCTTTTTGTTTCAGGGACAATTGCTTGTAAGGTTGGAGCTTGACAAACACCCAGTCTCCAACTTCAAATGATCGCTCAATTCTATTGCAGTCAGCCTATTGCCTCATACGATTTCGTGCAATATTTAGATTTTCTTTTAGGACTTGGACAATCTTTTGGTTTTCTTCTAGCTGGTTTTTAACTGCTGGTAGGTTTGACTGGACTAAAGCGAGATCTTTCCATTTCGGGGGCTCGTATCCATACAATGCTTGGAATGGAGTCATTTTTGTTGATGTATGGTAAGTAGAATCATACCACCATTCAGCGAGATGCAACCATTGAACCCACTTATTTTGTTTTCTTGTAGCATAACAACATAGGTAAGCTTCCAAACATTTAGTGACAACCTCTGTTTGTCCATTTGTTTGTGGGTGGTAAGTTGAGCTCATGTTTAGGTAGGTTCCTATATGTTTGAACAATTCTTTCCAAAAATTTCCCTTAAATTTTGCATCTCTGTCACTCAAAATGATTTTCGAGAATTCGTGTAGTTTATAAATATGTTTGCAGAATATCTCAGCAATTTGTTTTGCAGAGTCCGTTTTCTTTATAGCAATAAAGTGAGCATATTTAGTGAGTCTATCGACTACTACGAAGATCTTATCCTTTCCATCAAATATAGGTAACCTTTCAATAAAATCCATTGATATTTCTTCCCATTTCTGATTCGGAATATTTAAGGGATGAAGTAACCCAGGTGTCATAATATTTTCACTTTTATTTCTTTGACATTTGTCACATCTTGCTACATATTTTTTAATATAGTGACTCATACCCTTCCAAAAAAATGACTGACGTGCATTGTAGTAGGTTTTAAAATATCCTACATGCCCGGATGACATGGAATCATGTGATTCCTTGAGTATTTTTGATATAAACTTAGAATTGGGGTGTAGATAAATTCTTCCTTTGTACCATAAGATATCGTTCTTCCATTCAAATTTTGAGTTTCCTGGGAGCTTATTGATTATAGCCGACATTTTTGGATCTTTGGCGTACTCACTTCGAATCTCATTAAGCCATTCAGGAACAACAACCGAGACTGCAAGTAGTGTAGGTTCTTCGTCCTTCCTAGACAGGGCATCTGCTACAACATTGTCTTTCCCCTTCTTGTGTAATATCTCCATGTCGAAGGCGGCAATTTCTTCAATCCACTTTTGTTGTTCATCAGAGAGTGTTTTTTGTTGGAGGAGATATTGAAGACTGTTATGACCTGTTCGGATGGAAAATTTACTCCCTAACAAGTATTGTCTCCATTTGGCCAATGCGTGCATAATTGCGAGCATTTCCTTGTTGTATGTGGATTTGAGACGCTCTCGCTTATTGAGCTTCCTGATTTCAAAATCAATAGGGTGCCCTTCTTGCATTAGTACTGCACCTATACCGAATCCTGAGACATCACATTCGATGATAAATGGTTTAGAGAAATTGGGAGTTGCCAATACCGGTGCATTAGACATTACTTCCTTCAATTCTTCAAAACACTTTTCTGCTTCTTCATTCCATTGAAACGAATTTTTCTTTAAAAGATTTGTAAGAGGTGCAGTTCTATGTGCATAGTCTTTAATAAATCTTCGATAGTATCCCGTTAATCCTAAGAATCCTCTTAGCTTGGATATATTCACTGGTTTATTCCATTCCCTTATAGCCTTGATTTTAGAAGGGTCCACTTTTACCCCTTCATGGGATATTATGTGTCCCAGATATTCGACTTCTTTTGCAAAGGTGCATTTGGATTTCTTGGAATAAAACTGATGATCTTCCAATAACATAAGAACTTTATCCAAGTGTTGCAAGTTCTCTTTCCAAGTTTTACTATAAATTAAAATATCATCAAAAAATACTAGTACAAATTTTGTAAGATATGGACAAAATAATTCGTTCATAGTAGCTTGGAATGTAGTTGGTGCACTTGTTAACCCAAACGGCATTACTTTAAACTCGTAGTGACCTTCATGTGTTTGGAATGCAGTTTTTGGTATATCTTCCAACCTAATTCTGATCTGGTAATAGCTTGACCTTAAGTCTAACTTAGAGAAGTATTTTCCGCTATGTAGCTCATCTAGCATTTCATCGATAAAGGGAATAGGAAACTTATTTTTAATTCTTATCTTATTTAATCCTCTGTAGTCAATGCATAGCCGGAACGATCCATCCTTCTTTCTTACCAATATAACTAGGGCAGCATATGGACTCTTGCCTTTTGAGATGACCCCACATTTTAAAAGGTCTTGGATTATCTTCTCAATTTCAGTCTTTTGGTGATGCGGATAGCGATAAGGTTTGATGTTTACAGGGTCTAATCCTGCCTTGACTTCTATTGTACGTTCGATTTCCCTGTTAGGAGGCATTTTCATTGGCAGGTCTTGGAATACTTTTTCGTGTTTCTGAATTAGTCCTTGTACTTCTGGTGACCCTTCGCTAATCATTTTTGTAGATAGTATCTCTAACTGATGACATTGTACTATATAGGCTGGCGCTCCTTTTCGAATCATCTTCATCATCTAGGATGACGATACGATTTGATTTTCTGGTGCTTGGAATCCATATAACTTGTGCTTCTGCCCTTCCCACTTAAAGCTTATAAATTGCTTCTGATGGTTGGCAGAATAAGTACCTAAGGTTTGTAGCCATTGAATTCCTAAGACCACATCTACTCCTCCTAGTGGTACAGTATAGAGTGGAGATTCTAAACTAAAGTCTTTAATCTTTAATTTGACTTTATGGCATTTCCCTACCTGCTCAATCTTCCTACCATCGGCCACCATTACCTTCATATTAGACATGGGAAAAGTAAAGATGTTGAGTCTTTTGGCCATGGCTGAATCTAGAAAATTGTGGGTGCTGCCAGTGTCAACGAGAACCATTACGTTGTTTTTCTTAATGTCCTCTTAATTTTAGTGTCTGAGGTTGTGATAATGACACTTGCGGAATGCTTTCGTCATCTACTTCTAGAGAGAACTCTGGGGTGTCTTCCATTCCTTCTACCTTTGAATCATCATTGTTAGAGTCATTAGTTGCTTCACAATTATACAGATTTTTTTCTTTTCCATTAGCACACCTGTGCTTAGGGTCCCACTTTTCGCCACAACATTTGCGATTTTCCTCTCTCATCCTTTGTATTTCCATGTTAGATTTATCTCCTTCACGAAGATGTGGTGGGACATATTTTATGTTATCTACATTTGTAGATTGAGGAAACCTTCATCTCGAATATACTCTTTCTGGTTTTGCCCAATATAACTTTTCAAATTTCTTTTCAGCAGCTTTTGCATTTTGTCTTGCTAGTTCTATTGATGTAATGTCGTGAAGCTCAAGCTCTACTTTTATATGGGTTTTAAGTCCTGAAATGAAAGATTGGACTAAACGAGATTCTGACAATCCAGGTCCCTGTGTCGCTAAGGTCTCCCATTCTCGAGTGTACTCATCCACATCTCCTTTTTGGCGTAATTTGATGAATGTTGAAAAAAGCTCTTCTTCCTTTATACCTTGGAATCTTTTAAAGAAAGCATCCTTAAATTTTCTACAACTAATAGCAAGCATCGTCTTTTTCCACCACATATACCAATTATATGCTTCTCCTTCCAATTTCATGGAAGCGTGCTTAATTTTTTCGTCATCACTGTTAATGTCATAAATCTCAAAATATTCTTCGGATTTATTAAGCCATGCAACGCTATTTTTTTCATTACCGTCGAACTTGGGTAGCTCGATTTTTGCTCTTCGTTGGTATACTAACGGTGGAGCGAGAAGGGGGTATTGATTAGCAAATGCATTCCAAAGCTGCTTATTTTGAAAATTTGCATTACTATCTTCTTGATGGTGTGGGGATGATGTTTTGTGAAAGTCGGTTTTTTCATGATGATCTTCTGAATTTCCTGAATCGGCTTGATTATGTTCACTATTCGGGAATATTGGTCCTTGCGTCTGATATATCATGTCGCAGATGTCGATTAGCTTTTGCATTGCTTGGCTATGATTTCTGTGGACTCGCTATGGTTTAGCCAAATTTGTCTTTCTATCTGATTTGTCGTATCTTGAAGCTTTTTGATGTCGTTGGAATGTCCCGTAACTTTACCCTCGAGCTCGACTAATCTTTTGGAGAAGTCATCGGAATTATTATTGATCTTACCATCAAGATCAGTCAATTTTTTTTTGGAATTCGGCCATGGACATTGATGAAGACATTGAGCGTGTATGAGGTGGTGAGTATTTATCTGCTAGTTTTTTTTTTAATAATAATCATAATAAAAATTATTATTATTATTATTATTATTTTTTAATGATAATAATAATGATTATTATTATTTTATTATATAAATTATATATATATATATATATATATATATATATATATATATATATATATATATATATATACTGATTGTAAACTATATAGTATATATATATTATAAAAAATAAAATAAAAATAAAAATAAAATCGTTCACTTTTATAAAAAAAAAGGTACCTATCAGATTTGAACGTCACACCCTTCCACGCAGTCAACGAGCCACTTAATGGCGGTGTGTGACTGTTAGGTTGACGTAGATACTGGTAGCGACAGGGTTGACGGCGGCAAGAGGGACAGTGGACGGTGGACGACGGACGGCGGTATAAAAACTCAGATGGTTGCAACGGCAAGATCGACAGCGGCAAGAGGGACGCGGACGGTGGACGGAGGGAAGATGACAGCAGACAGGTGGAATGGTGAGATGAGGGACAGCGGGGTTTGGCGGGGCAGAAGGACGACAGCAAAACAGCAGCGGAGTGGAAGGCAGGGAGAAAAACAGCAGGGAGAGGGGGAAGAGATGGTGGGGGATAAAAACAACAAGGAGAGGGGGAACGGAAACGGGGGGCAGCAAGGGAAGACTGGAGCGGGTGTGGCAAGGGCGTTGAGGTGAAATAAAACAGGCAGTGGAAGAGAGTAAAAAAAAATAAGCAGTGGGAAGAATGTAACTAGAAAATGCGGCTGAGTGTAATGGATGGCAGAATCGATGGAATGGTTAATATGGACGAAGCCGAAGTGAATTGATCACACACAGATCCTAAAGAGCGACTACTTCGATACCAATGCAGTATAAAAACTCAGATAAACTGGAATAAGTATATTTATTAGTGATAAAAAGATGAGATTGTTACAACTGGGAGAGGCCAAGGCTTTAAATACAGCCTTATGGCATCCCTTGGTGAGATCATGCCCTTTTACTTAAATAAACCTAAGACAACCTAGGACAATTACACTAAATAATTTAATAAATTATACATAACAGCATTGTAATAAAACTTTTAGAGAACCAAAAGTTCTTTTTGTGGGAAGGTGTGATCCATTTTGGATTCTGAAGTTTGTATCGAAATTACAAAATGACCAAGATGGTCATTTTCAAGTAATTAGTCATCGATTTTGTAATAAACAGGTTGAGTCGAAAACTGTATCGACCAAGATGGTCTTATGTGCAATGGTTCATCGACTCAAGTCGACAAGAAGAATCTTATCAAAATTGGAAAGCGACCAAAATGGTCACATTCAGCGTTCTTGCTATGAGCAAGAAATCCAAGTTCAACAAGTTCGTCGTCAACTTCGACATCAGCATCAGGAACTTCGACAACAATCATTAATGTTTTTCTCTAATTAAAGTCAAACTTTCGTCATAAGAAAAAGTCGTCATTATGTCAACCTATGACATTGAAACAGTAAAAAGCATTAGTAATGATTGTAAATGTAAAGTTCATGTAAAGACTTCAGGAAACACAATCCTAAGTCTAAGCGTTAGCACTATAAGTCTGAGTTAGCTGAAGTGTTAGTGTTAGGCAAAAATGTTAGTCTTAAAAACAATTTGTTAAAGACTAAAATCCTAAAAAATGCCTAAGTGACTATGGTCTTGATGTTATGGCGCAATCAAGATGTAAATGCCTAGGTCTAAGTCCTAATTGTAAACCTAAGGTGAAATTCTAAGGTGAAAGGACTAAAACCTAGCGCTAAAGTCTTAGTTCTAAGTCTAGGTGCATAGAATTAAAACTATCCAATAAACCCACATTCGGGCTTAGAACTATAACCTAATGTCAAATCCTCGGCAAACAATGTAAAAACATTACAAAACAAATGTGATGTTTAAACAATCGAATAAATCGTATCGGAAGAACCGATATCATGTGACAAAGGTTAACCGTAGTTATTTTATGTCAAGTTTGGATGCTACCGTCAGCAAGTTCACTGTATCGGAAACTGTGATATGTGAACAGTTTGATGTGAAGTTTTGGTAAGCCGTCAGTCCAAACAGTGAATGCTATCTGTCGGAGGTTTCAAAGCCATGTGAAGGCAGTGTGTGGAAACCGCGTCGAAGCTGCCAACTCAAGCCGACTATCAAGGAGTTGCATGTGACCAAGGCGGAGGTTAAGGGATAAGTCGCAAACAGATTGGAGTCGGAACCGTCAAGTTTTTAAAATGTGACTGCCACCATCGAAGATTGCTGTCACATGCAGCTATTACAACAAATGTCGGGATAAAACCGTGACTGCCAGATCCAACCACCAATGTAGCCGCCGGAAAAACTGATCACATGCTGACAGTTGTAAAATACTGATCACATGCTGACAGTTGTAATCTCCACACTATTAGCCAGACCGTTAGCGGATAAGTTATAACCTAAATTCTAAAATGGGTTTTAATGCATGAAATATGGTGTTGTTTTAAATTAACACCTTATCCTAAGACCCTAGGTGTCAAGAAGGTCGAGAACACCTATATATGATTATTGTTATGGATAATTTCGAAGGGATCCATGATGAGATAAGAGGCTTGGAAAGGGTAAGGATTCATTTAATAATTGTTAAAAATGGAGTATACATTTAAACCAATGAATCTTCCAGATATGAAGATAGAGATAGTGGTTTAATGCCATTTTTATTTGCCCTCACCTTATAAAAAGAGATAAAGAATGTTTTTGTAAGGCTCGTGAGGAAGTAGAGAGAGGTTCTCGAGAAGTTACGAAGAAGTGCTTTTTGAAGAAGCACAAGAACACCTTGTAGAGAGAGTTTTTGGTTTTGCAGGTATATAGTGGAGTATGAGAGCTCTTTGACCTGCCTAGATACAGAATTGAAGTTCGTTTTAGAACAACGAGATCCACTTCATTCTTCAAAATCTCAGTTCAGCTACCATTGTGCTAAAGGTCCATATGCTTCAGTCCATCAATTAGAGTGTGCAATTCATCATCAGATTTTCTTGGCCGATTAAAGACCCATCAAAGAAAAGAGACTGTATTTGTAAAGCCTCATCAGGAGAATTGCATTCTGCAACATCAGTAGTGTTATTTGGCACTTGTCAACTGATAGATCATTGTAGTCCTTTTTCTCTTGGTTTTATCAATACAACGGTCGCACACTTCTGAAGCGGACCAGGAGACGTAGTCCAGGAGGGACGAACTCCGTCACTAATCTTTGTTGTCTTATGGTTTTATTGTTATGCATGAAGTGTAATTGTTAAACCTTAACATTAACGGATTATACCTAAAAACACTTTATGCTAAACAGTTAGATTCACATAAAAGTAATTATTTCAGTAATTATTTCTTGCCATTCACATTTTGTCAAGAGCTAGAAAAGATCTTGTCATTCCGCATTCAGATCAACCACTTCCAAAATTTTCTCTAACTTCATATTCGCATCTTTTAACCTATCAAAATGTTCAAAAGCTATATGACTCAAATCATCTAAACTAGAATGGAGTTCTGACACATGGGACTGTACTTTTAGCACTTCTTGTGACAGGTCATCTAGATTATGTGCCACACATGTTAGTTGATAATTATTATAGTTTTGATGTCGTACAATGTCTTGGGTCCTCTCATCCGTCAATTTTCTATATTGTAGGGAATCCACATCAACGACAACATTCCCATCTTTATATTTTTGCACAAAATAACCAAGAGCAAGTCTTCTTCCTGGGAGTAGATACTTTTGCAGATCATCTCCTGCCTTTTCTCTAGGCAGCGTGTATCTCATGTAAAAATTTCATCTATTGCAACAACTGGAAATTATTCTTCTAACTGTAACTTTAATTATGTAGTTTATTTGTTACGGCAAACAATGAATAAAATCACAACTACAATTTTCACCATAAAAATAATGCGGAAAATAAAATATTGGAAACTGAGAAATTCTAGCACACACACAAGAATTTTAACACAGTTATTTTTCGAGAAATGTCCCCTGAAAATCCTAATGCGGTAAAACTGGTGCAGCAGATAAGGGTCTTATTATTATTCTTCAGCAGCAATTCTGAGCACAATAATTTAGATGTCCAATTGGCAATCTAATCTGAGGAAAATACTAGCAAAACTATTGTGAGAATTTTCTCTCACCCCACTGCTAATTTTTGCCACCAAAATTACCTCCCTAACCTTTGTGCTAAGCCTCCTACGTCATCCTCTGCACAAAGCTTATGCTGGCCCTATGAGAATTTTAGCCTTCCTTTTCCTTTTCTAGGGACTGGAAACCTCCCTCCCGGAATGCAATTTCCCTCCTCTTCCACCTATTAATCACCCTCTCGCTCTATCTTCTCTACTAAGTGTCTGCTACTAAGAAAATTGAACTGTGTGAGCAACTAGGTATCTACACTGGTGTGTCCTCCATTTACCCATCGACTTCTTCTTATAATCTTTTGTTGGAGCACCAATGGCCAAGATTAAAACATAATTAATGGCCCATATTAATTCTTTGTCGATCCATGAGAGTTTCTAGATGATTCCACCTTATCTCAATTAATACTGACTAATTAACCATATTCCCTAAGTTTAGATTTAGGAAATATTTAAAAATTGGTTAATGATCTGATTGAGACACTTCTAGCCAGATTTCTGGAAACGACTTATGGGTTTTGGAGAACTCATGTATTCTAGCCTCTCCACAAAATTTTGTGGCTAGAACACATTCAATGCTACAAAAACTAACACTCCCTCTTAGTGAGGAATGTTTTCTAGTGTTGTACCTGCTACCACAACACCATGTCTTTTGTATCATCTCCTGTCACGTTGTTGATGTCTGGCTACTGCTGCCCACCAACCACTATGCAACTCTAATGTGTGTTGCATCTCTGATGGTGTTGACTCTATTGTACTGCTATCAACACTACATCTGCATTGCAACTCCCTCTCATTTGCTACTGTTGCAACTGAGAAACATCCAAGATAATTTGTCCCTGCTATTGAAACGGGTTCTTCACCATGCCCATCTGTTCTCTGAAATAGACGAACATAGCTCTCCTTAGAGCTTTCGTGAGTATATCTGCAACCTACTCTTCTGTGGGAACATACTATAGTTGGATTGCCCCACATTGTACACAATCTATGATGAAATGACATCAAATATCTATGTGCTTCGAACTGTCATGAAACATTGGATTTTTAGAGAGCTTTATGCAACTCTGATTATCACAGTAGACATTGGTCACCTCCATCCTTTGCCTAAACAAGCTAATTAGCAACTTCCGAAGCCATATAGCTTCGCACGTAGCCGTGTTGGCTGCCATATACTATGCTTTTGTAGAGCTCATTGCTACTAACTTCTGCTTCCTGCTACACCAAGAAACCATCCCTGATCAACACTGAAGCAGTACCCAAATGTACTTTTCTTGTCCACTGAACTGCCTACCCAATATGCATTTGTTAACCCACAAAGTCTGACGTCATCCCCTCGAATATATCTCAACCCATACTTGACTGTGCCTCGCACGTACCTCAGAATATGTTAAAAAGTATGCGTCCTCTACACACATCATTGTGTTTTGTACCAAGACCTGGAACCCCTGTTACATTTTCTCTGAGCATCTTGAGTGCTCCTTGGTGTAGATGTCCCATTCTCCTATGCCATAACTCATTCAGCTCCTTCCCACTGCTATTGTCACTACCTATTAGTGTCATAGGAGAGTCAAGCTCCAACCTGTACAATTTGTTGCTTCGAGCTCCAATTTGTCTTACCTTCTTCGAGCTTGAGTGTTTGACATACACTTTCTTCCCTACTAAGTGGACATCATACCCCTTATCCTGCAACTAGGATACTAAAATCAGGTTCATACCCAATCCTGGCACACATAATACATTTGTAGCGTCAGGTGAAGGAACATGATTTGTAACAATCTCTTGTACTATTGAAAGAGAATTTGAGAGATGGTCTTCATCATGCAAATCTGACTGGTCTTTAATCTTTGAAGGAAACGCTGCTTGCTGAGGATGCTCTTGTGGATCTAGACAATTAAGATTTGCTTCCTCTGTTTCCGGATCACCAGACCGATGTTGATTTTTAGTGTTGTCCTCTGGGAAACATTCCAGCTCTTCCCCTTCTTCATGGAGGGTAAGCTCACCTCCCTCTTCTTCAGAATACGCTAGGAATTGGTTTTCTACATGCGGTCGAAAAACCACCATAGGACGTTTTTCTTGGAGATTAAAGGGTGTGGGCCCTTTTTCTATAATGGCTTTTTTGAACTACCTTTTAGGAGGATTAGGCAAATTCAAGGGTATAGATGTGGACTTCTAATTTTTGGGAGGATCAGCTTCTTGCTTTATGAAAGTAGATGCAATGGCCTTATGAGGGGCTGACTCTTCTAATGGCTTCTCCCCTTTACTAGCAGGACTAGGAGGGGTTTGTCCTCTTGATATTGACTCTTCATTTTGTTCTTGCCCTCAGGTTCTCTTTCTCGAGGACCTAAGATCATACTTCTTGTGGAGTTGAGCTTGCATGAAATCCACGAACTACCTGCAATAATTGTCAATATCTCGGTCTTTTGGAGGGACTTCCTTCTCTTCTTGCTCCCCTTACAGGGTGAGTTCACCCTCTTTATCGTCAGAGTAGGCGAGGAATTGATCTTCTTAGTTGTATGTGAATTCCTCGGCCTGTCCCTCCACTTCTCCCTCCAAATATAGAGGGGGTTGGATGTGATCTTGATGTTCCTTCCTCTCCCGCTACAACAGCTGCAGAGGGGGCTTCCGATATTGAGAATTAAACCCTCGATTAGGAATCATTTGGTTGGGACGAGGAGGGGAATCTTGGGCCTCCAATTCAAGCTTAACCAACTTATTTGAGAGGTTCTTGATCAGCTTATTCATCTCTTCAATTCTATACTCTTCTGATTCCCTCTCTTGGTTAGAAGTAGAAGCCTCCTCCCTATTCTTTCTTCTGGCTTCATATTCTGTCTTCCCCTTGAATTTACCAGTAGAAGCAAAGTTTGCTTCTACCTCCAATGCATCAGTCTGGATCTGATCCAGAGATGTGGATTTTCTTTCTCTTAGGGTGAACCCAAACTCCGATTTGAAAGCTCCTGCGAAAACCACCTTAGCGGCTGCTTGGGAAGGCTTTATTTCAACCGAAAGATTATTATAGAGCTTATGGAACCTCTTTATGAATTATGTTACATCCTCGTTGTGTCTCTTCTTTAGAGCATTGAACTCGGTGAGAACATATCCATGGTCCCTCTTTTCTCCCCATTTTAATGTGAAGAAATTTTCCATTTCTTCCCAAGTGTGGAATGTGTTGTTGGCTAGAGACTTGAACCATTTCTGGGCTTCTCCCTCCAAGGATTGGACAAAAAGCCTTAATACCACATCTAAGTGCTCTAAATTCACATTCTCAGCGAAGGCGCAGAAGGTTTCAATATGTCTTTGCGCAGAAGTATTATCTTCCCCAGTGAACCGAGGCAACCACTCTAGATAGTCTTGCGGCATATAATTTAGAGGTTGAGGGAGGGCCAAGGGGGCATCCTTGTTCAAAAGGAAACTCGGCACAGCCATCTGATTTAGAGGTGGGGGTAGATGGTGGGTCCGAATCTGGTGTGAGGCCTGGTGAAAGCCAGGATTACTTCTGATTAGGACTATTTTAAAGTGGAGTCGCCAAGGTGAGGAATACGCAACTCCCAACCCTTCCTGCTCACCTATCTGAAGGGTGGAATTTATGTTGTCTCCCAGGGAAAAGATTTCTTCATTCGTATCCCCGGCAACGATGCCAAAAAGATGTTGTAGCTCCTAAAGACAGCCTTGAGTTGCAAAAGACCAGTGCCTAGGACATCTTAAAATCAGAGGTTAAATGTGGACAATTATATGGATGCCTCTAACAGAATATGGATCAAGAGAAATAATGGTTTTGGTGGTTCAGGTATGGAGAAGACCTTGGAGTCTGATTCATGTGAATTACCCTATACTATGAGAGGGCTCAGGAGGCTTTATGGCTGGATGGCTTTCAAATGGGCCAAGTATGAAACAATGAGCAGAGGCTTTCAAAATATGTGGAGGTGTTGAGGAGGAACGAAGGAGGAATCCGCAAGAGATAGGCTTAAAATTCTTAAGAATCTGTCTCGCGTGAACTCAGAGGAAACGGATGTAAGTGGAATATGACCAACAATAGAGATTCGTGGAGCGCGAATTAAGGAAGCGCAACAAGTTTACTACATGAGCATTATACATAAACGGATTCATGAACAAAAATGCATACCACCGGCAGCTACATTACATGAATTATCAAAGCAGCAAAACATGAAAGATGATTATACATAAACAAGTGATTGCAAATAAACAAGAGAACACAGATACACACTACTAATTGCTCCATCTGGAATCCAAGTAAACAACTCTGTATATCAGATTATATTCAAAACAACTCTCCCAAATATGTATCTCAGAGCATAAAGAGCACAGTCGCATAGAACTACAGCAAAATTTCTCCAAAATTCAAAACCCTTCTTTCAACTCTAAACCTCCTACATATAGAGTTCCTATTGAGGGTTCACGATCGAATAATCATTCCTGATCGGCGCAAACATGTGAAATCAAAATATCCTAACTCACTTACAGAGCATGCATCAAGCAATCACTCCCACAAACAAAAAATCAAAATAGAATCGGGTGCAATTGAGATTTCACCAGCAAAACATCAAAATCAAATAGTAAAAGAAACAACTTAGTTGGCCACAAAGGCCAAATCCGGGAATCTTCAAAATGGTGCGGCGAGGAGTGGCTGTGAACAGGTGGGCAATCTGACTTCCAGTACTTGATTCCATTTGTTGTTGAAAAACCACCACTCCCTGTTCTCATAGCTTCCACTAACCGTTACGGAACGACCAGTCATGTTGCGCGTGCCTTGCTCTTTGACAAGAAGTTCTTGGACAGACTCAAGACGCCATAACTGCATTTGCCCTACCAAAACCCATGTTGTGTTTGAATTACAAAACCGGAGACCGGATTTCGGAGGGGGCCCTGTCCGGTTTGTGGTATTGGATGGGGGGGATGCGAAATCGCTGTAGGTTGACGCGTAGCACTAGAAGCGGTTTCCAAAACTGACCATTTCGGACCCCCCCCCCCCCCATTAACCTTTGGAAGGTGGAGGGGGTGCGAAATAGATTACGAGCCGTCGGATGTATGACAGGGAGGGGAGATGAGGGAATAATAGTTTAGGTTTAGCAGTGAGTGGAGGATGACGTGGCAAAGAGGTGGGACCGCTTGCGGATCGTGAATCGCAAGGTTTATTTATGAGTAGCGGAAGGTAAGAGTTATACCCCACAGGGAGCGATGTGCGGTGAGCGAGGAATGGATGACGTGGCAAGGAGGTGGGGCCGCCCGCGGATCGCAAATTGCAAGGTTTATATATGAGCGGCGAAGGGTAAGCATTAAGATTTGCGATGGGCGAAGTGAGATGAGCAGAGTGACGTGGCAGGACGGAGGTGGGGCCGCCCGCAGATCGCAAGCGGGAGTGTTTTGATATGAGATGCGGAGGGTAAGGGTTATACCCTGCGAGGAGCAATGTGCAATGTGCGGGAGATGACGTGGCGTGGCGGAAGTGGGGCCTGCACGCAAATTGCAATCAGAAGTGTTTTGTGATAAGAAGCGGAGGGTAAATGGTTGTGATCTGTGGAATGCGATGCGCGATGCGAAAAGGTATATGGGTGTCGATAAAGGTTTAGAGTTGAGAGGAGTGAATTATTGATGATAAAGGTGAAAAGGGCTAAGGTTTAATCACATCGGGGGTTTTGCGAAGGAGTGCAATGGAGTTTTGCGATATGAGATCAACGATAAAAGAAGGGGCCCACTTCTCCACCTTGTGTGCAGTGTTATCAGAACCGAACCGGTTCTGAAAAATCGGCCGGTCCGACCGGTTTGGAGGCAAAATCGGTCCGAGCCGACCCTCCGAACCAGAAATGACCAGTTCGGTACCAAACCGGCCGGTTCAAAGACCGGTTCCACCGGTTCACAAGGCTGGGCACTAAATTTTTTTTTATTTTTTTTTAATCTGACTTCCAGTACTTGATTCCATTTGTTGTTGAAAAACCACCACTCCCTGTTCTCATAGCTTCCACTAACCGTTACGGAAAGACCAGTCATGCTGCGCATGCCTTGCTCTTTGACAAGAAGTTCTTGGACAGACTCAAGACTCCATAACTGCATTTTCCCTACCAAAACCCATGTTGTGTTTGAATTACAAAACCGGAGACCGGATTTCGAAGGGGGCCCTGTCCGGTTTGTGGTATTGGATGGGGGGGATGCGAAATCGCTGTAGGTTGACGCGTAGCACTGGAAGCGGTTTCCAAAAACGACCATTTCGGACCCCCCCCCCAATAACCTTTGGAAGGTGGAGGGGGTGCAAAATAGATTACGAGCCGTCGGATGTATGACAGGGAGGGGAGATGAGGGAATAATAGTTGAGGTTTAGCAGTGAGTGGAGGATGACGTGGCAAAGAGGTGGGACCGCTTGCGGATCGCGAATCGCAAGGTTTATATATGAGTAGCAGAAGGTAAGAGTTATACCCCACAGGGAGCGATGTGCGGTGAGCGAGGAATGGATGACGTGGCAAGGAGGTGGGGCCGCCCGCGGATCACAAATCGCAAAGTTTATATATGAGCGGCAAAGGGTAAGCATTAAGATTTGCGATGGGCGAAGTGCGATGAGCGGAATGACGTGGCAGGACGGAGGTGGGGCCGCCCGCAGATCGCAAGCGGGAGTGTTTTGATATGAGATGCGGAGGGTAAGGGTTATACCCTGCGAGGAGCAATGTGCAATGTGCGGGAGATGACGTGGCGTGGCGGAAGTGGGGCCTGCACGCAAATTGCAATCAGAAGTGTTTTGTGATAAGAAGCGGAGGGTAAATGGTTGTGATCTGTGGAATGCGATGCGCGATGCGAAAAGGTATATGGGTGTCGATAAAGGTTTAGAGTTGAGAGGAGTGAATTATTGATGATAAAGGTGAAAAGGGCTAAGGTTTAATCACATCGGGGGTTTTGCGAAGGAGTGCAATGGTAAATGTATGGAGTTTTGCGATATGAGATCAACGATAAAAGAAGGGGCCCATTTCTCCACCTTGTGTGCAGTGTTATCAGAACTGAACCGGTTCTGAAAAACCGGCCGGTCCGACCGGTTTGGAGGCAAAATCGGTCCGAACCGGCCCTCCGAACCGGAAATGACCAGTTCGGTACCAAACCGGTCGATTCCGTCACCGAACCGGCCGGTTCAGACCGGTTCAGAGTCCGGTTCCACCAGTTTACAAGGCTGGCCACTAAATTTTTTTTTTTTTTTTTTTTTACTAGTTACTAATGCTACCCTAGACCCCCCCTAAAGCTACTTAAACACCCCCACCCCCTTTATTTCACTCAGGTTATTCATTCGAGTCTCTTGCAGTTCTTGAGCTGAGTTCAGTGAGGAAAATTCAGAGAGTTTTTTGTAGGGTTGTTCTAAGGGAGTTTTTTTGCAGATTTGAAGAGCTGATTGGAGTCTTGCAGAGTTGCTGGGTTGGCAGATTTTTGAGATACTTCAAAGATTTTTTTTTTCCCAAAGATCTTTGGGTTTTCTTCAGTGGTTTTTGCAATTGGTGGAAGGTTTTTTTTATTTTGTTGGGGTTGCCACATAGTTGATTTCAAAAGATTTTGGAGCTGATTTTCTCCAAAATTTCAGAGGGTAATCAAGGGCCATGGGAATCAATCCATAATCCCATTGTAGACTTGGATGCTACTCATTCTTCAGATGAGGATAAGGAGGACGATCAGGATGATGATTGATAATTGATGATTTGATCATTGTTTTCCTGTAGCTGTAGCTTGTAGTATTGTAGGTTGTAGTATAATAATATGATCTATGATGTTATTTTGGACTATAAAGGCCTTTTAGAGCCTGCTTCTTGATGTTTGTAACATTTTAAGTTCAACGATGTTTTGCACTAATTGCTATTTTGGTTGTATGCACTATTACTTGCTATATAAATGATAACTTTTGCATATTTGTGTATAAATGGTTTGGATTCATATGGATGCACATGAATATATTTGTTTTTTCTTTAAATATGAATATTTTATGTGTTTTTGATAAACCGGTTTTTTTCCGGTTCCGACCGGTTCCCGGTCCACAAGGTTTTCCGGTTCAATGACCGGTTCGGTTCCGATAACATTGCTTGTGTGCGGTCACAGGCCAACAAGTCCCATTGTTTATCGAGTCTATGTATTTTTCATACTAGATCATCTGTCTTGTCGCAGAATTTGATTGAGTCTCTAAACTCTATGTATATCTGCATTTCCCCTTCTAAGGGTTGAAATTGTAATATTTGACACAAAAGTGTGTCTAGGAATAATTTAGTACATGTTTACTCATACGTAGACACCATGGCTAAATTATTTTTTTTAGATACACTTAGAGGGTGGAAAAATAATATATCCCCACTTGAGTCTTTTTAATTTTAATTTCTTGAAAAAAATTAAAATTAAACCTGAAATTATCCAAAAAATAAAATGAAGGGAAAATAAAATACCCTTCAAGTGGAAAATCATCAAAAACGATCAAAAACTCGTGTCTCCATAAAAAATTAATTTTGTGAGGTCCTCCAACAAAGGAAAAGTCAATTTTTTGAGAAAAATAAAGTCTTTGGACCATGATGGTTGAGTCAAGGATCAATTTTCAATGAAAAAGACTTGGAAATTTTTCTTTTTCACCCAGGATCAAGGCCTTAATCAACAGATATGAATTTTTTCAAGATCAAGGGGCAGGATTTGATTTTGGCATAAATCGACAAGCAATTGGCTGTTATGTACCAAGATCAAGTCAAGGTAGCCATTATCAATATAAAAGGTTATTCCCTCTCATTTTTTCTATATAAGGAAGTTATCAAGCTCCTCATTGTAACAACAAAAGATTATGTAACTAGATCAAAATTATCTTCGTACTAAGCAAAGCTCTGCTGGATTTTTGTTATAAAAGCATAAGACTTTGGGGTTCAATTCAGGTGTCTCTCACTTGTTGATCTATGGTATGCGTTGGATGATTTATTTTTATGCTTTGAGCTATTACATTACATGATTATTATTTCAATTGTCGGTAGTAGGAACATCTATTAGGACAAATATCTTGTTTTCGATGTTGGGCTTGAGTATCTCTAGGTTTCTAAATCTCTTGTGTGGATCGAATCCCTTTTGATCTAATAATCCATTTTTCAAAGTGCATTGAGCTACAGGTTGCTACAACCCTAGGAAACCCCAAGTTCGAAGAGTGTGAGGGGACAACACTTCATTTGGCATCAAGTTTTAATCTAACGAATATTTGATGCAGGGGGGTTTTTGCCAAAATTTAAAATTATACAAATCCTTTAATCTATTTACTTGTGATAAGAAATATTATTTTTGTAAAAAGTGTAAATATTTGTAAAATATTTTTTTGAATCTAACCATTGTAAAGATTGTTTCTATTTTGTATAGCATTGGGGTTTTGGGGTTTTATTTGAATTTTTGTATATATTGGGTATGTGGGCTTTCTATTTCTCATTTGTGCGGGTGTTACTTCAAGGAATTGAAGTGGAATCAAGTATTAGAGAGTCGTAGCCTCACCTAACCTAAATGGCTAAGGTTTCAAGGTTTTCTAGGCCTCTAGAGAAGTCGTCCAGCTCAAAGAAAGAAGGTTGCAGCCCTTGGAGGGTTTTTGGAGGTGACTTTCATCATTCTTTAGGGCTAATTTTGATGTTGCAGGAGTGTTGTAAGGGTTTGAAGCCTCTTGGAGGTTGGCCGCAAGCCTTAGAGGCCCTATTTCTCCTAGTCACAGCCCTTGGAGGGCTTTTCTTGGCAACCGCAAGCCTTTTGAGTCATTTTCCTTCTAGTTGAATCCCCTTAGGGCTTGTTTCCCCTTGGCCGCAGCCCTTTAAGGGTTTGTTTTCCCTAGTGGCATCCCTTTTGAGGGATATTACCCCTGGCTGCAAGCCTTAGAGGGCTTCTAGCCCTAGGCCGCAAGACTATTTGGCCATCTTCTCCCTAAAGCAGGCCTCATTCAGCCTCTTTCTCCATAGTGCAGTCCTTTGTGGGCTCTTATTTGAATTTGCCATTTGATTTGGGCACCACTAATCTTTGTGTTTGCAGGCTTATGGTAAGTTTTGGCAAGGGTTTGAAGTTGTTTGCTTATCATTTTTCCCATTGATCTATTGTATTTCAAGCTAAAAAAAAAAATTGCAGACCTATAATTGGTTTGAGGAAGGATTAAAGGGATTTTGAAGTCTCACTAGCCCTAGAAGCCCTAGCTTCAGTCATAAGAGGGTTTATCCAGCGTTTTGGGGTTTCTATCATACTTATTACTAATATTGGTGATGCAGGTGATAGAAGAAGCTCTACTGCACATTGGAATTCCATCTAGCCACTCAACTAGGCCTCTAGGCCTAAGGGTTTGCTTCTTGTCCTCTCTTTTCCTCTTTGTTTTGATAATCAGATCTGAAAGTGGCTCTTAACAATGATATAATCTCAATAAAATCATCCATAAGAACCTTAAAACACATCTAAGACATTACATAAGGTCAAGTAAACATTTATGCTTCTATATTGATGACATTCTAAGTATTTTCAAAGGTCTGATATGAATTTTCTAAGGTCTGATCTGAGCATGCACAATTTTGATATATAAAGTGATAGTGGTAGGAAAACACGTTGCTGAGGCTTTAACATTCATAACAACTCATTTCTAAGTCTTGGGAGCATTTTCTCTCTTTTTCTAAGCTAGTGCAAAAATTGTTGAAGTAGTTGCTCTTATTGAAATTTGTTTATCTTCAAAGGGGTGATCTCATTACACATTGGAAAGTGTTTTTCATGCATTTCATTGGTGGTTTCTACTCCTGAAAATCACTGTTAGCAATCTCTAAAGGAATTCTTACTTCACTGAGTTTTAATTTGGCAGCGCATTGTTTATTTGCAATACAAGCTTCGCTGACTTTTAATTTGGCAGCGCATGAGTAAGATATGTGATATTGGCATAAATAAGAATCTGTTGAAATTTGGTTAGCGGAGGACAGGTGGTTCCCTAAGGCTTTGATCTTTGGCCTAGGGAAAAGTGTCCAAAAGAATTTAATTTTTCTCCTAAAGTGACTTTATAAAGTTATAAAGTCAAATCTAATTTAAAAGTGACTTTAAGTGATAAAGTTACTAAAATCTAATTTTAAAACGACTTTAATAAGGTCAATGTGAAATTAGAAAGGAAAAATGACTTTGGAAATAAATCACTAAGTGGGTATTTATTAAAGTGGGGTGAATTAAAAAATAGAAAGTGAGATTTAAATGAGCATTTAATCTCAGCCCTAGATCTAAAGCTTTTTCAGCCATTAGATTTAGGGATTCCCCAAAAGTCACTTAGGGTTAGGTTAAAGGAGGAAAATGAGGGAAAAGGTCATTCATTCTTTCATGAGCAGATTGAGAAAGGAAGAGAGAAAGCTAAGGAGTTTTTTTGAGCAGTCAGAAGAAAGAGGACAGCAGTGAGGAGATTCAGCAAAAGGTACAGCAGCATTTATTGGCACAAATACCAAGGCAGAAAATCCATACAGCAAGAGAGAGAGGCACTGTTTCCAAGAGAGGAGGCACAAAAATCGAGGAAGAGGGCAACAGAATTAAGCACACAGTTCGAGGCACAAAACTGGGCACGGTTTTCGAGGAAAGGTACTGCTATTATTTTTGGCACAAATTCTAAGAAAAGGACCGCAACTACAGCGCAGTTTTTTTGGCATAGATTTCGAGGAGGGTTGTTGTACCAGTCCGTATAGCAACGTACAGGTTGTTTCGGCATGCTTCCCGAGGTGGTCGTACAGCATTTATTGATGTCATAAATGCTGAAATATTTTCTATTTTTCAAGTTGCTGATTTGGCACAATTTCTGAGGTGGTGTGCAAGCACGGAAATAGAATTTTTACTGTGTTTTTATGTTTCACTGTAAAAGCAATATTCAGAAAATAAAGAAAAGCTTTCGAACTGGTTTTCCGCAAGAGTTGTAGGGGATTTTTCCAGGGTCACATTGACCAAAAATCAGCGTGTCTATTTTTCTGTGTGGCTGATTTATTTTGCTAAGTTTTATTTCTGCATTTCCAACATTGTGAAAATTTCCAGAATTTGTGTTTTCAGAAAATATTTATTTTTTCAGCATGTTGAATGTAAGGCTATGGAAATGGGCATTTAACTATATGGAGAAATAAGGTGAAACTGAAAACCAGGGTGGGAAACTGAAATTTCTACATGGCATCGGAGCTATTTTGCTGAAAAGGCGGTTTGAGATAGCAAGAAGGAAAAATTACAGCAAGTTGATTTTTCACTCAGAAATTACAGCGAGCTGATTTTTCACACAAAAAATTTTACCTTTACTACAGTAGTGTTTTCAGCTTGTTTAGGACAGCAAGCATGTCTTTGGGCTTGAGGGTGGAGAATAGGTTGGATGGGCATAGCAACTACAGTGTTTGGAAGGAGAGAATGCAAAGTATCTTTGAGGAGGCAGAAGTCTGGGATATCATGGTGCATACCGCACAGCACCCTGTTAATGTGCCTATTGATGTTGTTCAGTTGGCAGCTTATAATAAAAAGAATAACAAGGGTAAGAGACTGATTCTAGATGGAATCAAAGACCATTGCATTCCTCATGTAAGAGGAAAGAGAAATGCTCATGAGATGTGGACAGCATTGACCAATCTCTATCAGAGTACCAATGGGAATAGGAAAATGGTCCTAAGGGAGAAGCTGAAGACCATTAAAATGGGTAAGACTGATAGTGCAGCTGGATATCTCACAAAGATTACTAATGTGAGAGATGAGTTGGCAGCAGTTGGAGAGGTCATTCCACCAACTGAGTTGGTGCGGATTGCAGTGAATGGCCTCCCCAGTTCATGGCTGAACTTTGCTGATGGGGTTTGTGTACGTGAAACCCTTCCCACTTGGGAGAGGTTCTAGGATGATTGCATACAGACAGAAATCAAGGAGAGCCAGCTTGGGGAAGCCAAACCAGTTGAGCAAGATGCGGATGTAGCACTGTTGGCAAGAGGCAAGAAAGGCAAGGGAAAGAAGCAAGCTTCCACAAGCAGTGGTGGGGGCAAAGGTAAAGGTAAACAGGGGAACACACAGAAGGACTATTCCAAGGTGAAGTGTTGGAATTGTCAGAAGATGGGACACTATGCAGTTGTGTGTCCGGAGAAGAAGAAGAAGGGGAAGAACCAGAACATGGCAGCATCAGCAGAGGTAGAGGACTTTACGGATCGCTTTGACCGGGAGTTTGGGTTCATTGCTTGTGAGTCCACTAGAGCAGGATCACCTGCCACGGAGGTTGAGAGGGGGTGTGCATTTCCCTCCACTAGCAGAACATCTTCAGGTTATCGACTCCAATCGACTCCACTGATTATCCTAGCCATTGATTAAGTTTTAATATTAGTCGTTGGTGCTCCAAAATTCGATTATAAGACGAAGTCGATGGGCACTTGAAGAACACACAACAAAACACCAACAATTCGATTTTCTTGGCAAATCAATTTCCAAAGTAGCAAGAGTCAGTTGCCAAAGAGCAAGAGATCGAAGCAGTGAGTGAGTGGCAAGGACAGTGAGTCCAGAGGAGATTTTCCAGATCTGGAGAGTCAGCTACAGAAGGGTCGAGTTTCCTCAATGAGGCTGTGCAGAGGCAGTGCAGAAGCTTTAGAGGCAGACTTTGATTTGGCTAGAGTCTAGACATAGGGTCAATTCAGTTGCTGGAGGCCGGGAAGATTTTTGGAAGGGGTCAGCGAGTCATTCTCAAAGGTTGGATTGGGAAGACGGCTTGTTCAGTTGCAGTTCTAGATAGAGCGTTCCAGTGGCTAAGAAAGCTTGATGCAAAGGCTGACGCAGGGGTTTCGTGGAGCCCATTCAGAGCCAGTTTTCGAGCTGGATCAATGTTGGGCGAGACAAAATTTGCCTCACAAATTTTTATGGCTACTTTCTCCTGTAGTGGATTGCCAATTTGTGCATCCAGATTTACTCAGATTTTTTTACCGCTGCATAATAATAAAAATCCTCATTGTTGCACCGATTTTCCCAAATTGGGTTTTTCTGGGGAAATTTGTCCAAAAATAGCGGTGTCAAATTTATGTGTGCACTAGAATTTTCTCAGTTTCCAGCGTTATTTTTCTTCCGCAGTTTATTTGTGAAAATCACTGTGTGAATTATTTGGTATTTGTCGTAGCAAACTGCAAATAAATTGTTAAATAAAATTAACAATTAGGAAAATAATTTCCAGTTGTTGTGAATGATGAAATTTTCACAAAAACATGATAGAAACCATGGAGTAAAGCATGTCGAAGAAATGACTGCCATGAGGACTGAACAAATCACCCTTCAGAGAAAACTACAAATAATGGAAAAGTAACAAGTTCAGGAACTCCAGCTCAGACTCGAGGACAAGCATAAAGAAATTTTGACAGATCACAAGCCTCCCAATCCACTAGCCTCCCAATCCACTGATGCAATTCCCATCTCATTGCAAGGAGGTCACTTGTCCCATTGAAAAGGGGTTAACTAGAAGTGACATAGTTGAAAAACAAACTAAGAAAAATTAGGCTATTGAGGTCAATCACAGTACTTGTGGGACTTATGTGTCACCTTCGACATAATATATTCAAAATAAAATTAGGCTTGCCTCAGATACTTTGAATTTTTCATCCAAGCATTCTCAAGATCAAGAGAGAAAATCTACATTGGTTGCACCATCAACGTCACGGCCTTCCAGAAATAAAAATAAAACGCAGAAAAGAAAAAGGAAGAAGTTTGATGCAAATGATGGTTGTTGAAATTTGGGTACCAGAGGACAAGCGGTTCCCTAAGGCTTTGATTTTTGGCCTAGGGAAAAGTGTCCAAAAGAATTTAACTTTTTCTCCTAAAGTGACTTAAGTTGTAAAGTCAAATCTAATTTAAAAGTGACTTTAAGTGATAAAGTTACTAAGTCGAATTTTAAAGTGACTATAATAAAGTCAATGTGAAATTAGAAAGTGAAAAGTGACTTTGGAAATAAATGACTAAGAGGGTCTTTATTAAAGTGGGGTGAATCAAAAAATAGAAAGTGAGATTTAAATGCACATTTAATCTCAGCCCTAGATCTAAAGCTATCTCTGCCATTGGATTTAGGGATTCCCCAAAAGTCACTTAAGGTTAGGTTAAAGGAGGAAAAGAGGGAAAAGATCATTCAGTCTTTCATGAGCAGATTGAGAGGAGGAGAAGAGAGCTGGAGAAATTTATGGGCTTGAGAAAGTGAAGGAGAGGAGCAATTCAGCAAATCCGTACAGCAGAGAGAGGTTGCACGCATTTCGAGGTAGAATTCTGTACAGCATTAAATAGCATGCAATTCGAGGCAGATTTCTATACTGTAGCTTGAGGCACATATTTCAAGGAGAGGGACAACACAGAAATCAAGGAGAAGGTACAGAAAACTAAAGGCACGATTTCTGAGATTGGTGGGCATGGTTTTCGAGACAACAAACAAAGTTTTCGAGGAGGCACTGCTGTACTTTTCCATACAGTCCATACAGTCTGTATAGTCATACAACTAAGTATTGGGCACAAGTTTCAAGGTTGTTCACTACTATAATAAATTTATGTTTTGACTATTTTGCTATTTTGGCACATTTTCTGAGGTGGAGGCAAGCACGGAAAACGAGATAAATCTGTACATTGTTTGCTGGAATTTTTCTTGTATATATCACTTCTCTGTAAAATCATTTTCCAAAAATAAAGAAGAGCTTTCGAACTCGTTTTTCCCAAGAGTTGTAGGGGGTTTTTCCAGGGAATGTTGACCAAAAATCAGCGTGTCATTTTCTGTGTGTGTAGCTAATATATTTTCTGAGTTTTTATTTCTGCATTTTCCAGCACTTTGAAATTTCCAGAATTTGTGTTTTCTGAAAATATTTATTATTTCCAACTTGTTGAATGTATGTTTATGGGAATGGGCATTTAACTACATGGGAGTAATAAGGAGAAACTAATAACCAGGGTTGCGCTAAAATTTCTACAATGGTTTAGAACAGCATGACATTCGGATAAGTCAAAGTCCTAGCATCTTCAGAATTCAGAATGCCACATCAGAAAAGCAACCCATGGATCTACCTGAAAGTCAGTAGATGCTCAAAATGAACTTCATTGAAGACATTTGATGCCCCAAGGCATCCTTTGTATTCTATTTATGACCCTAATCTCTTAGATAGGCTTCATTTCTATTATTAGATATAATTTTATTTCTATCATTAGATAATCTTTATTTCAGCGTTTATGTTTAAAGTTTTTTCATAGGGTTTCTATTCTAGCAAATGATTTCATATTTGATGATATATATATATATATATATATATATATATATATGATGATGATTTTGATTTAGAGCAGATATCTACCTGTTGTTACTTTGTTTTCTTGGATAAAAGATTATGGATTCTCACTTTCCTTCAAGGAAGCAATGTGTCCCCAAGTAGAGCTAGATGTTGACCATGTACATGTCAACAGTTCCAAGAAACATAGTACAAAGCAGTGGACAAAAAATTTTCAAGATCATTGTCATCATTCAGCTTAAATTTCATCATTGTAATCCCAAATTCTGTAAATATTTTGTAAATAGTTCTATTATAACTATTAAGCCATGTAATAACACCTAGGTAAGCCTATGACTCTTCTCAAAGAATTTCATCCTAGGGATTTTTTTAACCTCCCCAAATTATGTGTGTTTGTAAACTCGGATAATTGGCAGAGTTTTTCTCCTAGATATACCCCAAAGCTAGGGTGAAACTCATTTGACGAAGTCTTAGGTGATTCCTAGTGTTAATCGAGTCTATGTAATTTTCATACTAGATCATATGTCCTGTCGCAGAATTTGGCTGACTCTCAAGAGTCTATGTATATTTGTATCTCCCCTTCCAAGAGTTGAAATTGTAATATTTGATGTAAAAGTGTGTATAGGAATAATTTAGTGCATGATTACTCATACATAGACACCATGGATAAATTATTATTTTTAGATACACTTAGAGGGTAGAAAAATAATTAATCCCCTCTTAAGTCTTTTTAATTTAATTTCTGGCAAAAATTAAAATTAAAATTAAGCCAAAAATTATCCAAAAAAAAATGAAGGGAAAATAAAATACCCTTCAAGTGGAAAATCATTAAAAATGATCAAAAATTTGTGGATCTGGAAAATCCTCAAAAATGATCAAAAATTTGTGGGTCCAAAAAAAATTAATTTTGTGAGGTCCTCCAACAAATGAAAAGTCATTTTTTGAGAAAAATAAGCCTTTGGATAATGGTGGTTGAGCCAAGGATCAATTTCAAGCAAAAATACTTGGAAATTTTATTTTTTGGACCAAGATCAAGGCCTTCATCAACAGATATGAATTTTTTCAAGTTCAAGAGACAAGATTTGATTTTGGCATGGATCAAGAAGCAACTAGTCATTATGCACCAAGATCAAGTCAAGCTAGTCGTTATTTCCACTTGGAGGGGTTATTCTGTCTCATTTTTTTCTATATAAGGAAGTTATCAAGCTCCTCATTGTAACAATAGAAGATGAGCTAGCTATATCGAAATTATCTCTGTACTAAGCAAAGCTCTACTGGATTTTGTAATAAAAGCATAAGACTTTGGGGTTCAATTTTGGTGTCTCTCACTTGTTGATTTGTGGTATGTGTTGGATGATTTAATTTTATGCTTTGAGCTATTACATTGCATGATTATTATTTCAATTGTCGGTGGTATGAACATCTATAAGCACAGGTATCTTGCTTTAGGTGTTGGGCTAGAGTAAGCACTCTGGCTCTAGGGGATCTGGAAGGTATCTTCAAGTTTCTAGATCTCTTGTGTGGATCGAATCCCTTTTGATCTAATAATCCATTTTTAGAAGTGCATTGAGCTATATGTTGTTCTAGCGCTTGGAAACCCCAAGTTCACAAACAGTGTGGGGATAACACTTTGTTTGGCTTCAAGTCTCAATCTAACAAATATTTGATGCAGGAGGGTTGTTACTAATATTTAAAATTTATTCAAATCCTTTCATCTATTTACATGTGCTACAAATATTTAATATGCTAACAAGAGCAATTTTATTTTTGTAAATAGTGTAAATATTTGTTAAAAAAAAAATTGAATCTAACCCTTGTATTTTAATACTAACCCATTATTTTTATTTTGTATAGCATTGGGGTTTTCAGGTTTTATTTGAATTTTTGTATATATTGGGTATCGAGCTTTCTATTTCTCCTTTGTGCAGGTGCTAGTTCAAGGAATTGAAGTGGAAAGCAAATATTGGAGAGACCTAGTCTCACCTAGCCTAAACGACTAAGATTTCAAGGGTTTCTAGGCCTCTAGAGAAGTTGTCCAACTCAAAGAAGGAAGGTCGCAGCCCTTGAAGGGTTTTTGGAGGTGACTTTCATCATTCTTTTGGGCTAATATTGTTGTTCCAGGGTGTTGTGAGGTTTTGAAGCCCCTTGGAGATTGGTCGTGTTAGTTTTTTATGACACCTAATCCTAAGGGAATGGGCGAAATTGTACATTAGTGTAAAATAGGAAATACGGAAGTCTAAGAGACATTGGGAAATGAATCCCAACAGTCTCACCTCCATGTATATATTCATAGGCACCCTAAATCAATTCATACGAGTTATTTTGTGGAGTTACCTCCTGGCCTGACATGGTATCAGAGCCAGCTCTATTTCTGGCATTCCTACCCCTGTAACTCCCTTGTAACTCCCTCCTGCTCCTGGCAGACCTGCCTCTTTGCCTGCTCCTGGAAGAAATGTCCCACTGCTTATTGCAATTCTCGCATCTTCTCCAATACGTTGCATTCAGATTTGAATTTTTTTTAGGACCATATGTTGCAACACTCCATCGTTGCTCTCTCCCTTGTTGCCCTAAACCGAATGAACTGAAGACATAACAGTAGCTCAAGCATAAAGGTTAGGTGTATCCTAGAGATCATGTTCCTCAAATCAATCGTCATTTCAGAAATTCTGGATTCTAGACATACTAACCGCTCTTCCAATAAGCCCTGCAATTCGTTGATATGGTGTTCCAAATGTTGTCATTGTGCTGGCAGATTTGGGAATTCTGGTCCTGAAATATCTGTGATATCTCTATCCACTGCTCTTCTTGCACAAATCTTAGTGATTCTCTTGAAGAGCGCATGAGCTAGGTCGGCCCTTCACCTCCCCACGGCCCTCAACACTACGTGACCTCATTCAATACTACGGCCACTGGCCTGCACTTCCATCGGCCTTCACTACTGCTGCGTGACTTCACGCTACACCGTCAGCCCTCCCTCGGCCCTCCCATTGCTCGTCGGCTCTCCCTCGTCCCTCCCACTTGCTCGTCGGCCCTCCCTAGGCCCTCCCACTGCTCGCTAGTCCTCCCACTGCTCGTCAGCCCTGGTTTGCGCAACTCTAATACGCTCTGCTACCTCATGCGATAACACCTCTCCCATACCCCACCTCCCCCATATCCCACCTCCCCTGAGTATTACCTCTGCAAATATATATATACATATATATATACAAAAAAAATCAACACCAGAATTGAATTTTTTTGCAACAGACTACATTTTTTTTTACAGTAATGCATTCACTCATATCTATTGTGGGAGTAGTTCTCTCTAGCAAAGAGAACTATCCTGAGTGGTCTCAAAAAATCAAGCACACTCTCATCTTTAATGAGTTGTGGAGAGGAGTTTGTGAAGGAGAAGGAGACAATGCACCGACAAAGCCCACCTCAGACAAGGAGATCACCATTTGAGAAAACAAGAATTGCAAGGCCTATGCCATGATTGCAGCTTCTGAAAATGAAGAGGTGAGTCGCCATATTACACCATTTTCAAATGCCTATGAAGCCTTGACGAAATTAAAAGAAATCTATGACTCACATTCAGAACTTGAAATTGTTCAATTAATGATTAAGTTATTCAAACTTGAATTGAAAAACGATGGCCCTCTTGCTTTAGCATCAGAAGTAAGATCTATCATGCATGACATTAAAAACACTGGTGTAGAAATTGACATACCTCTCATAGCTTATGTCAAGGCATTGTATCCCACTTACACTACCTTGAGTCATTGCAAGCAAGTGGAAACCTCAAGGAGATCACCTTTGACTCCCTTGAGAAAAAGTTTGCACAAAGAGAGAAGGCTTTTGGAAAGAAGACAGCCCCTTTGTCTTCTGAAGAAGCTGTATGTTTCGCTCATAGAGAGAAGAATCATGCTCAATATTCTTCCAGAGGAAGAGGTGGTCGAAGAGGATGAGGAAGAACAAATTTCAAAGGAAGGGGGGCAGACAAGCTCAAAGTGAAAAATTTGAACTTCATTGCATACGCTGCAATAGAGATTGGCATGATGCATCTACCTGTACACTGCCTTGGGACAGAATTGAGTAGGAAAGAAATCAAGCAAAAGGTAAAACTCATGACAGAGACAAAGGTAAAGCACCTAATCCGCTCATTATGTTGTAGCACATTGTAACATTGGAGTAATTGAAGACTTGTTTAATGCTTCACTTACTTCTTGGAGAAATGATTGGTTGCTAGATTCAGGAGCAACATGTCACATCACTTTTAGAAAATATTTTTTTGAAGAATTTACTGACAAGGTTGATGGAGCAGTATACTTTGCAGACAAATCTAAACTCAAGCCATCAGGGCTTGGCACAATCAGGCTTAAGTTCCCTGATCTTCCAGACCATCTTCTACATGAGGTTCTATACCTCCCTGAGTTGAGGAGAAACTTGTTGTCCTTGGTCCACATCCGCCAGCAAGGACACTCCATTCAAATGTTTGATGGCAAGGTTGAAGTCAGATAAGCATCAGATCGCTCACTTGTCATGAGAGGAATAGAAGAAGGAAGACTCCTAAAGCTGCAAGGTACCTCTGCTCATGCACAAAACTTTGCATTTAGTTCTCACTATGATGAAGGTACATTCCCATCAAGTCTTTTATGGCATGCTAGATTTGGACACTTAAACTATGACAGCCTTTGATTGTTGAAGAAAAATGGTGTTTTTGGATTGCCTACAATTCCTAGGAAACTTCAGCGATGTGATGCTTGTATTCTAGGAAAGCATGGCAAACAGTCTTTTCATGATTCACATTCCAGAGCACATAGAAAAATTGAGCTTATTCATTCAGATTTATGTGGCCCCATGCATGTTCCTTTTGCAAATGGAAATAAATATATGATGACATTTATTGATGATTACACCATAATGCGTTGGGTTTACTTATTGAAGAACAAATCTGATGCTTTTCAAACATTCAAGAATTTTCATGCATGGATTGAAAATGATGCACAAACTTATATTGGTTCTTTGTGCACTGATAATGGCAAAGAATACACTTCAAATGAATTTGAAAACTATCTCTTCCGACATGACATCAAACAACCGTGCCCTATAATCCCCAACAGAACGGTGTAGCTAAAAGAATGAACAAGACAATTTTAAATATGGTTCGCTCCATGATGTTTTTCAAGAATGTCAAATTGATGTTTCGGGTTGATGCAGTTCTATGTGTTGTGTACATAAAGAATAGGTGTCCTTCTAATGCAATTAGAAATAAAACTCCTTATGAAATGTGGCATGGCCACATTCCTTCGATAAAGAATTTCGGGGTTTTTGGTTCCACCTGTTATGCTTTGATACCTAAGGAACAAAGAAATAAACTTGGTGCTAAAAGTCGAAAATGTATCTTCTTGGGGTATTCCAATACCTCCAAAGGATATTGTCTCTATGATTAAGTCAATAAGAAGTTTGTAGTATCTAGAGATGTCATATTCCTTGAATCTTCCAAGACTGACAATGTTGTTGAGTGGCAGCTTGATCGCTTGGATAGATTCACACATGCAAAGTCATTTCAAAAATTTGATAACCATATTCCACATCTTGAAGGGGGGATTCCTATACTGAATCAATCTGTGGAATCGTCTTCCGAAACACTCTCTCCCCCACATGAAGAACCAACCACGGATGACACCTTGAATAATGTGATTGACAGAATTGGGAAACTGAATCTTGATTCAATCCCAACTCAATCAAATGAGCTGCCTAGGCCATCTCAGAAAGGTCCCCCAAAATGGCTAACAAAGACACTGGAAAATGTTCGTCCCGGTGACGTTGGAAAGACAGGAACAAGAAGTTCCACCAGGCAAAATGGAGGTGATGTAGATGCTTTTGATTCACCTGTTGATATGGATGTTTCTTATAATTGTGAATTGAATTTTTCTACAGATCTTGAACCAACTCCCTTCAAAGAAGCCGCTTCTCATGATGAATTGCATAAAGCAATGCAAAAGGAGTATGATGCCTTGATAAAGAATGGCACTTGGAAGTTGGTTGATCCTTCATTAGGAACCAAACCAATTGGCTGCAAGTGGGTCTACAAGAACAAGTACAAAGCGGATGGCTCACTTGACAAGCACAAAGCCAGGCTTGTGGCAAAAGGTTTTGCACAGAAAGAAGGGGTCGATTATGAGGAAACATTTTCCCCCACAGCAAAATCGGCTACCATCCGAACACTCTTTGTCTTGGCAGCTCAGAATGGTTGGAAAGTCCATTAGATTGATGTAAAAACTGCCTTCTTGAATCGAGATCTAAAGGAGAAATTTTTTATGTCCTAGCCAAAAGGATTTGTTGTGAAGGGCCAAGAAAACAAAATATGCAAGCTTATAAAATCCTTGTATGGCCTCAAGCAAGCACAGCGAGCCTGGTCTGAGAAATTAACTAAGCATCTTCTGAAACTTAACTTCAAACATTTTGATCTTGATGATGCAACTTTGTTTGTCAAGAAAGTTGGAAAAACAGTTGTATATCTTGTGGTGTATGTAGATGATCTTTTGATGACAGGGAACAATGAGAGTTATATTGCATCCATAAAGGAATTGAAGAAAGGTTTTGAAATGACTGATTTGGGCTATTTTCACTACTATCTTGGTATTGAAGTAACTCAACATTCTAAATTCGTATTCCTTTCTCAGAAGAAGTACAATGGATATCTATTAAACAAGTTTGGCATGGCCGAATGCAATCTTTGCCCACTTAAATGGAACAAAACTTGAAGCTCACATCCATTGAAGGGAAAGAATTTGAGGATGCAACGAAGTATAGACAGCTTGTAGGAAGTCGCATCTACCTGACTACTACCAAACCAAACATCTCATTTGTTGTTGGAATCCTCTCCAGGTTTATGCAAAACCTTGTGAAGGACATTGGTCCGCTGCAAAAAGAGTTCTAAAGTACTTGAAAGGGACTCAAGACTTTCGACTCAAATATACACAGGTGGGCGACTTCAGTTTGATTGGATACTCTGATTCAGACTTTGATGGAGACAAAGAAACTGGGGTATCTACTTCAGGTCATAATATGAATCTTGGATCAGGAGCTGCCTCCTGGAGATCACGCAAATAGTCAGTTCTAGCAAATTCCACAATTGAGGCAGAATATGTGGCAGCAGGTGAAGCAACAAAGGAAATTGTGTGGCTCAGTAAAATCCTAGAAGATTTGCAGATGAAACAAATGCATTCAACTCCACTCATGATCGACAACACTTCTGCAATAAAGTTGGCCAAGAACCCAAAGTTCCATGATCAAACGAAGCACATCAATACAAAATACCATCTGATTCAACATCATGTTGAGGCCAAAACAATCCATCTACGACATTGTTCCACAAATGAGCAAATTGCAGACATCTTCGCCAAAGCCTCTGGAAGAGAAAAGTTTAAAAATTTCATAACAGTGCTTGGACTCACCAACATCCCTTCAGATTTAGGGGGGTGAATGCTGACACCTAATCCTAAGGGATTGGGCAAAATTGTACATTAGTGTAAAACAGGAAATAAGGAAGTCTAAGAGACATTGGGAAATGAATACCAACAGTCTCACCTCCATGTATATATTCATAGGCACCCTATATCAATTTATACGAGTTATTTTGTAGAGTTACCTCCTGGCCTGACAGTTTTTGTAGCATCAGATGTGTTTTAGCCACAAAATTTAATGGAGAGGCTATAATACATGAGATCTCCAAAACCCAAAAAATTGTTTCTGGAAATTCCACATAGAGAGGGCTTAATTAGATTATTAACCAATTTTTAAATATTTCCCAAGTCTAAATTTAGGGAATATGGTTAATTAATCATAATTAGTTAAGTCAAGGTGAGACCTCGCTAGAAACTCACACGGATCGATAGGGAATTAATTTGGGCCATTGATTAAGTTCTAATCTTGGTCGTTGGTGCTCTAACAGAAGATTATAAGAAGAAGTCGATGGGTAGATGGAGAACACACCAGGGTAGATACTCAGTGATCTAGACAATTTGATTTTTCCGGTGCAGGTGATCCCGCGGGAGAAATCGAGTCAGAGATCAAGTTGCAGTTGGCAGAGGGGCAAAGTAGCAAATTTCCCGAGGAGATTTACAGTGTCAGAAGATAAGCTAAGAGAGGGACCAGTTTTCTTCAAGGAGTTGCACAAGGCATGCGCAGAGGGCTTCTGGGGAGAGTTCGATTCAGCCAGAGGAGTTGATTCAGTTGTTGGAGGTTGGGATAAATTCCAGGAAGCCTAGCGAGTCACTTCCGGAGGCAGAGTAGAAAGAGCCCTGCACAAGCACTGCGCAGAGGCTCACGCATGGGCAATTCATACAGCCCAGTTTGGCCAGATTTCGGAGCAGAATCAGTTATGGTATTGAAGCATTTGCCTCACAGATATTTAGTCAGTACTTCTCTCAAATTGGATTGTCAGTTTGGCATCCAAATTATTGTACTCAAATTTGTTGTTGAAGAATAATAATAAAACCCTCATCTGCCCCATTGGTTTTCACACATTGGGTTTTTCTGGGACAATTGTCCACAAATAACGGTGTTACAAGTCTTGTGTGTGTGTGTGTGCTTGAATTTCTTAGTTTCTAGTATTTTATTTTCTGTAGTGTTTTTATGGTGAAAATTGCAGTTGTGATTTTATTCATTGTTTGTCGTAACAAATAAACTGCAAAATTAAATTTACAGTTAGGAGAATAATTTCCAATTACTGCAATAGATGAAATTTTCACATGTTATCAGAGCATAAGTGATCAGTCAGGAAGCTCATAAGCGGAGGAGAGAATTTCGTTGCTCAAAGGGAGCAACAGGTCGATATTCTTAGAGGCAGTGCAATTCCTTGACAGGCAGGCCCAATTGTTGGGGCAGAAAATCATTTTTCAATTGCATGGTTGCAGAAAAGCTGAGTTGCCTAGAATAGTGATTCATGCAGTCAGAGGAAGCAGCAGCAGCTCAGATTTTCACTGCGCAGATTTATGGTTGGACACAGAGGGTTTTGCAACAGCAGAATTAGCGTCAGGTAAAAGAGTAATAGCACACAAATTGTCCTTTCTATGACCATGGACGGAATTGACATTCTAGAGGCTTCAGACTTGTCTTCCAGGGTGGAAGATGAATTTGCTTGCTTGTTAGGATCAACTTCACAAGGTGGTGGGTATATAGACAGTGGAGTATTAGCTCATATGACAGGGGTTAGAGAATAATCGATTTCCGGATTATGATTGGAAACAGAACCAAGTGTACTCCAGTAGAGAGAGGTACCATCGATTTTCAGAGGAGAATGGGACATCTACACCATGGAGCACTCAAGATGCTCAGAGAAACAGTAACAAGGGTTCTAGAACTTGGCAGGAAACATGATGATGTGTGCAGAGGATGCGTACTTGGTTAGTATGCTAAGGCAGCATTCCCAAGAAGTGACAGCAGAGCAGATGGCGTGTTAGAACTTATACATTCAGATATTTGTGTCCCGATGACCACTAGAGCTCTCAGTGGTTCTGAATACTTCGTCACCTTTATTGATGACCATTCCAAGAAAACTTGAACCTACTTCTTGAAGACCAAAGATGAGGTCTTTGATTGTTTCAAAGAGTTTAAGGTCCTCGTGGAGAATGCGACAGGGAAGAAGATCAAGGTGCTTCGCTCAGATAATGGTGGAGAATATATTAAAAAAGACTTCATAGATTTTTGTACGAAGGAAGGCATCAGAAGGGAATGGACAGCTCTGTATAATCCACAATAAAATGGGGTAGCTGAGCAGAAAAACATAACCATAGTTGGTGCTACAAAAGCAACGTTATATAAACATGATTTGCCTAGGCTTCTATGGGCATAAACATGTAACATGGTAGTGTATATTCAGAACAGGACTCCTTGTAGAGCATTGGGGAAGAAAACGCCAGAAGGGGTCTTTATAAGGAAAAAGTCGGAAGTTAGTCACTTCAGGATCTTTGGCAGGGTTGCTTATTACCATGTGCCAAATGAGAAGCGCACCAAATTGGACCAGACTGTAGAGAAGGGGTTTCTCATTGGGTATAGCGAGACCTCCAAGGCATACAGGATCTACATTCCTAGCAATAGGAAGATTGTGGTGAGATGGGACATAAATTTCATGGAAGATCGAGCTTTCAAGGGATCTCCTGAGATGCGTACAGGTGATCAAAATCAGCCAGCTGAAGCTCCATTGGTCCAGCAACAGGGACAACCAGTGGGACAATCACAAGGATCTAGCACAGTAACTAGTACTAGCATTTCCTCGGGAGCTTGGAATCTAGTGAGATCTTAGGAAACGAAGCACCAGTGACAGGATGAAGAGGAGCCAATAGAACCTTCCACTACTAGTGATCAAGCCAGCAGACAAGTTCATCAGACATTGAGAGATGCAGAGGAGTTCGTTGGAGCTCCTAGGACGAACAAGAGAGAGCGTAGGCAACCTGACTGATATCAACCATTAGTAGCTTAGGTTGTAGAACCTTCCAGCTTTCAGGAAGTTTCACAACATCAAGTGTGGGTAGATGCCATCGTAGAAGAATACAACTCTTTCATGACGAATGATGCTAGGGAGGTGGTGTTGAGGCCTGAGGACATGTCAATTGTAGGTTCTCGATAGATCTACAAGATCAAGTATGATGCAAATGGCAGTGTGGAGAAGTACAAGGCTAGGTTCATGGCAAAGGGGTATGCACAAAAAGATGGGATAGATTATAAGGAGACCTTCACACTAGTTTTCAAGTACACCTCTATTCGGTTAGTTATATCCCTAGCAGCTCAGATGGGATGGCAGATTCACCATATGGATGTCAAGACAACATTCTTGAACAAGGTGATAGAGGAAGAGGTGTTCATTGAACATTCAAAGGGATTCGACACTAATGAGAGGCGCACTCATGTGTGTAGATTGAATAAAGCTCTATATGGACTCAAAGAGGCTCCCAGCGTATGGTATGGTCAGATTGACAGCTACTTGCGACAGATGGTGGAGTGTAAAAACTCTGGTAAACTTGATAAATATATATTATTAATGATGAAGATAACAGATGGTTACAATGAGGGATCGCCTAGGCTTTAAATATAGCCTCAAGGTGACCCTTGGCGAAGAGGCATGATCTTTGATCATGCCCTTTCAGTTAATAAAACCTAATATAACTATATCTAACTAATAATTAATAAAATATTCATAACATTGCCCCTCTCTTAAAGATGCTTTGTCCTCAAAGCATATGTAATCGATGGACAACGTTGACGAATGTCTGGTTTTCGCGAGCGGCGAGCTCTTGCTTCCCATATTTTAAAAAGGTCGTGGAGCATATTCTCGAGTTCAATCTTTGGTTGATCTGGATAGTGAAAATATCTGATATCGACAGGGTCGGATCCTGTCTTGACTTCTGGAGACTCTTCATGGCTCCCTTTTGAAGATAACATTTCTAACTGTTGACATTGCACTGTAGATGTTGGCGCTCCTATTTGAGTCATCTTCGTCATCAGAGAGGAAGATACGACTTGATTTCCTGGGGCTTGGAATCCATACAACTTGTATTTCTGCCCTTTCCACTTAAAACTTATAAACTGCTTCTGATGGTTGGCAGAATAAGTACCTAGAGTTCGTAGCCATTGAATTCCTAAGACCACATCTACTCCTTGTAATGGAACGGTGTAGAACGGCGATTCTAAATGAAAGTCTTTAATCTGCAATTTGACTTTATGGCATTTTCCTACTTGTTCAATCTTCTTACCATCGGCCACCATTACCTTCATATTAGGCATGGGAAAAGCAAAGAGGTTGAGTCTTTTGGCCATGGTTGAATCTAGAAAATTGTGCGTGCTGCCTGTGTCTATTAGAACCATTACATTGTTTTTCTTAATATGTCCTCTTAACCTTAGGGTTTGAGGTTGTAATATGCCTGTCATAGCTGATAATGACACTTGTCGAATAATTTCGCCATCCACTTCTGGAGAGAACTGTAAGTTGTCTTCTAATCCTTCGATACATGAATCAGTACTGTTAGCATCGTTAGTTGCTTCACAACTGTATAGATTCTTCGCTTTTCCATTAGCACATCTGTGCTTAGGGTCCCAATTTTCACCGCATCGTTTGCACTTGCCCTCTCGCATTCTTTGTTTTTCCAAACTAGATTTTTCTTCTTCACGAAGATGGACAGGGACATATTTTGTGTCATCTACATTTTCAGATTGAGGAAACCGTCGTCTCGAATATACTTTTTCTGGTTTTGATAATCTTTCAAATTTCTTTTCAGCAGCTTTTGCTTTTTGCCTTGCTACTTCTACGGACATAATTTCATGTAGTTCTAGCTCTTCTTGTATGTGGATTTTAAGTCCTGAGATGTAAGACTGGATTAGACGAGATTCCGACAATCCTGGTACTCGTGTTGCCAAGGTCTCCCATTCTCGAGTGTACTCATCCACATCTCCTTTTTGGCGTAATTTGATAAACGTTGAAAAGAATTTTTCTTCTTTTATGCCTTGAAACCTTTTGAAGAACACATCCTTAAATTTCCTCCAACTGATAGCGAGCGTCGTCTTTTTCCACCACATATACCAATTATATGCTTCTCCTTCCATTTTCATGGAAGCATGTTTAATTTTTTCGTCATCACTAGTAATGTCATAAATCTCAAAATATTCTTCTGCTTTATTAAGCCATGCAACGCTATTTTTTTCATTACCATCAAATTTGGGTAGGTCGATCTTGGCTTTGCGTTGATATGCTAATGGTGGAACAAGAAGGGAATATTGATTAGCGAATGCATTCCAGAGTTGCTTATTTTGAAAATCTGCATTACCATCTTCTCGATGATGTGGGGAATCGGTTTTTTCCTGATGCTCTTCCGAGTTCCCTGAATCTGCGGAACTGTTTTGTTGATTTTGTTCCCTGTTAGGAGATATTGGGGATTGTGTCTGACTCAACTTATCTATTTTATCATTTAGCTTGTTGAAGAGTTCTGTCATATTGTTCATTGCTTCGTTCTGCTTTTCTGTGGCCTCATGATGGTTTAGCCACATTTGTCTTTCTATTCGATTTGTCGTATCATGGATTTTTTTGATGTCGTTGGAATGCCCTGCAACTGTACCTTCCAGATCGACTAATCTCCTTCCGAATTCTTCGGAATTATTATTAATTTGTTTCTCAAGATCTCCCAATTTCTTCTGGAATTCCGCCATCGACATTGACGAAGACATCGAGCGTCTATGAGGTGGGGAATATCTTTCTGCCAGTTGCTCTTTCCCCTTTTTTTCTAAAATTAATTAATTAATTAATATTTAATTAATTAATTAATTAATTTTTTTTTTAAATAATAATAATAATTATTGTTTTTAAATAAATTATATAATTATTATATTTATATAATTATTTATTTGAAAATTATATAATTATTATATAACAATAATAATTATTTTTTATTTTTTTATAACTAATTTTTATATAACTTTAATTTTGAATTAAAGTTTATATAAAAATTAAGTTATAGTCATATATATATATTTATTATATATATAAATATCGATGAACCCGTCACAAAAACTATACCCGTCCGCTTAAAAATATACCCGTCCGCTATAATAATGTGTCCGTTCCGTTTAAATGACACTGTGTTTCATATGATTTAAACAAATCGATTTTTTTAATATACCGATGAATTGAAACGACACACTGTTTCACAAATCTTTTTTTAAACGCAAATTCCGCACCACGTTGACAAATGGTTGACTGTAGGTGGTGAATCCGTCCGCTTAACCCGTGGCTCTTGAATGTAGAGAATCTCAGACCGGACAGCGGGTTATTATATGCGGTTATGATATATATCGATTTTAATACCCGAAACTTGGTCTGCGACAGACGGCGGCTGAAGAATCGATTTTAATACCCGAACTTGTATTTAAAACGTTCGCTGTTTGACCGGCTCAACAAACGTAATTCTTGCTGTCACACTGTTTCACGGACCTTGCGGAGATATGTTGTCTGCAGCGGCTTCTAAATATCGATTTAATACCTGTTACTTGTATTTAATGGTCACTGTTTAAATCGATATTTAAAAAAAAAAAAAAACGTAATTTTCTTGTTTGTTTTTTTTTTATCTGCGTTGAATGTGAGGGGGAGGCCGTATGGCTGTGAGGGAATTACGAGTGTGAGAGGGTGAGCGTTGAATGTGAGGGAATTATGAATCAGTGTTTGTGAGCAAAGGCAGAGTGGGCGTGAGAGAGCAGAAGGGGTTGGGTAAAAATCTGCAATTTTTGGAATTTCCTTTATTCCTAAATTCTGGTGATCACACAGATCCAAAGAGCGATGGCTCTGATACCAATGGAGTGTAAAAACTCTGGTAAACTTGATAAATATATATTATTAATGATGAAGATAAGAGATGGTTACAATGAGGGATCGCCTAGGCTTTAAATATAGCCTCAAGGTGACCCTTGGCGAAGAGGCTTGATCAAAGATCATGCCCTTTCAGTTAATAAAACCTAATATAACTATATCTAACTAATAATTAATAAAATATTCATAACAGATGGGATTCATCAAGAGTGACATAGATCCCAACCTTTACTATTTGATGGTAGAGGATGAGCCACTCATCCTAGTAATGTATGTGGATGATCTCTTTTTGACAAGATCATCAAGGCTCATAGAGGACTACAAGAGGAACCTGACAACAGAGTTTGATATGAAGGATTTGGGGATGATGCACAATTTCCTAGGATTGGAAGTGTGGCAGAAGAACGGGGAGATCTTCCTAGGGCCATGGATATAGGTTACAGATATTCTGAAGAGGTACTGAATGCAGGATTGTAACCCATGTATACGCCCATGATCACCAACTGGAAGAACATAGATGCATCAGATGACAAGGATGTCGACCCCACCTTTTATAGACAGCTTATCAGTTCTCTCATGTATTTGGTCAACACTAGGCCAGATATTTGCTTCGCAGTCAATACCCTCAATCAGTTTATGGTAGAACTGAAGAGGGTACACTGGGCAGCAGCGAGTCATATTTTAAGGTATGTGCGCGACACAATCAAGTATAGGTTGAGATATACCCAAGGGGATGACGTCAGACTATGTGGGTTCATAGATGCAAATTGGGAAGGCAGTGCAGTGGATAGGAAAAGTACCTTTGGGTACTGCTTCAGCGTTGGATCAAGGATGGTTTCTTGGTGTAGTGGGAAGCAAAAGTCAATAGCACTCAGCTCTATAGAAGAAAAGTATATGGCAGCAAGCACAGCTATGAGCGAAGCTATATGGATTTGGAGGCTGCTAGTAAGCTTGTTTAGGCAGAAGATGGAGGCAACTAGTGTCTTTTGTGATAATCAGAGTTGCATTAAGCTCTCTAAGAATCCAGTGTTTCATGACAAGTCGAAACACATAGATATTCAGTGTCATTTCATCAAATATTGTGTACATCGTGGAGCGTTCCAACTATAATATTATCCCACAGAAGAGCAGGTTGCAGACAGACCCACGAAAGCTCTATGGAGAGCTAAGTTCGTCTATTTCAAAGAACAGATGGGTATGGTCGAGAACCCGTTTCAGTAGTAGGGAGATATTATTTTGAATGCTTCACAGTTGCAACAACAACATATGAGAGGGAGTTGTAGTGCAAATGCAGGGTTGGCATTAGTATCCAGTGTCAGCAGTAGTACGGATGCAACATCAAAGTTGCACAGTGGATGGTGAGCAGTCACAACCAGACATCTGCATCGTGAAAGGAGATGATACAGAGACAATGTTGTGGCAGGGCGTGCAGCACTAGAACATAGTTCTCGCTAGGAGGGAGTGTTAGTTTTTGTAGCATCGAATGTGTTCTAGCCACGAAATTTGGTGGGGAGGCTAGAATACATGAAATCTCTAAAACCAATAAATCGTTTTTGGAAATTCTACTTAGAAATGGCTTAATTAGATTATTAACCGATTTTTAAATATTTCCTAAGTCTAAACTTAAGTAATATGGTTAATTAATCAGAATTAGTTAAGTCAAGGTCAGAACTTTCTAGAAACTCACACGGATCGACAAGGAATTAATCCGGGCCCTTGATTAAGTTCTAATCTTGGTTGTTGGTGCTCCAACAGAGGATTATAAGAAGTCGTCGATGGGAAGATGGAGAACACACCAGGGCAGATACTTAGAGATCTAGAAAATTCAATTTTTCCAATGCAGGTGATTCAACAAGAGAAATTGAATTAGAGGCCGAGTTGTAGGTGGCAGAGAGGCAGAGTAGCCACAACCCTTTAAGGGATTGTTTTCCGTAGTTGCAACCCTATTGAAGGTTGTTACCCCTAGCCACAGGCCTCAGAGGGCTTTTAGCCGTAGGTCGCATGCCTATTTGGCCTTCTTCTCCCTAACGCATGCCTCATTTGGCCTCTTTCTCCTTAGGGCAGTGCTTTGTGGGCTCTTATTTTGCTTTGGTATTTGATTTGGGCGCCACTAATCTTTGTGTTTACAGGTTTATGGTTATATTTGGAAACGGTTTGAAGTTGTTTGCATGTCATTTTTTCCATTGATCTATTGTATTTCAAGCTAACAATTTGTTTTGCAGACCGACAATTGGTTTGAGGAAGGATTCAAGGGGTTTTGAAGTCTCACTAGTCCAACAGTAGCGCTAGAAACCCTAGCTTCAGTCATAATAGGGTTGATCCATCATTTTTGGGTTTCTATCATACTAATATTGGTGTTGCAAGTGTTTGAAGAAGCTCTAGTGGACATTGGAAGAAGCCTAAGGGTTTGCTCCTTGTCCTCTCTTTTCCTCTCTGTTTTCATAAACAGATCTGAAAGTGGCTCTTAAAAATGATATAATCTCAATAAAATCTCCCATAATAACCTTAAGACACATCTAAGTCATTGCATAAGGTCAATTAAAAATTTACGCTTCTATATTGATGGCATTCTAAGTATTTTCTATGGTCTGATATGAATTTTCTAAGGCCTGATCTGAGAATGCAAAAGTCCGATATATAAAGTGATATTGGGAGAAAACACCTTGCTAAGGCTTAACATTCATAACAACTCATTTATAAGTCTTGGGAGCATTTTCTCTCTTTTTCTAAGTTAGTGGCAAATTGTTGAAGTAGTTTCTCTTATGAAAATTTGTTTATCTTCAAAGTGGTAATCTCATTACACATTGGAAGGTGTTTTTCTTACATTTCATTGGTGTTAAAATTGGACAACTAGGTCCAAACGCCATGTTGTGATGCTCAGATGAAGATACCAATATTTTTATTGGGTTCCTCTTTAGGAGAGGTGTAAGATCGATATAAAATTGATCTTAATCTGATGAGCGGAAAATTTATTTTGAATTTATTTTTAATAATTTCAAATATGTGCAGGTTTTACACCCCCAGCAGATGTGTCACACAACTCAATGATGGATATATATACAATCAACGTTGGAGATCATTGCACTCACTCTCATCACACACATCTCCTCTTCTAATTTAGTATGAGCTCCTTGGAGGCAAATTCGGTTCACACGTGGGAAAGAGGACGATTTACTGCAGCAAGGGTTGACCGAAATTTACTGCAGCTCACCGCAACTAGGGTTTCCACACTAGTTTGACCAGCGTTGACTTTGGTCAATGCATAGTCCAAAAGGGCTGAAATTTGGTGGAGAGTTCGATTTTGGAAGGTCGTACTCATTGGCACAAAGACCAAGGTCAAAAGGTTGACTAAAGACCGAGCTGCGTTGACTTTATTGCTGCTGCCATGCATTGACTTTTCTGGGCAGTGTTGACTTTTCTAGGGTTGACTTTGAGTTGACTGGGTGACTGATTTGAAGGCTGTTGTGACACATACTGGGTTGGCCGACCAAGAAGACTTTGCTAGTTGAAGCATCCTGCTGACCGCCGTAACGCACCAACACATTCTTCTGTTTCTGGTTTGTCTTCTATAGATCCACTGGTATGTTCTATCAACATTTTACTTGACTGTTTATGTGATTGCTGTAATAAAAAGTAAAGTTGCATCAAGCATAGAACATCTACATAAATTTACAATTGGAAAGTGTTTTTCTTGCATTTCATTTGGCAGCACATAAGTAAGATATGTGATATTGGCATAAATAAGAATCTTGGATAATCATTGTGGTGAATATCATTATTGTATCTCTTGTATCTAATTGACATATTAAGTTTAAAGAGATCTTGCCATTGTGGTCATAATAATTCTTGTTATTTTTCAATTGAGAGAAATTGGTTCATTTATAAGATTTTCTATTGTCATTGAATATTATTGAAGAGCATTGGTGTTTTGAAATTACTTGATGTGTGTTTCTTATAGAGGATCTTTTGCAAATTGGACATCTTAATCACTCTCTTTTACAGCATTATAATCTCAGGTTGATCTTACTAATTGTGCATCATAATAAGTGTCTGAAAATCAAATACATTTTGTTGAGGAACTTATTTTGGTTAATAAATCTCACTTAAGGCATTTACTCACATCGTGCATTTCATTCTAGGACTAAAACTGCATTTGTAAAATATACCTCCAAGCATAAGCTTGGTTGTAAGAAGATTGGACCACTTTTCTCACCCAACTTGTGAAGTTTAGACCCCCAATTGTGTTGATTTGTGGTAGCTTCACATGTGCTCTAAGTCTCAAACTTTGTGGAGAGGCTTAGACACATGTATTCCAGATAACCCAGAAATTGCTTCAGGAAATTCCACCCAGATTGCATTTTGTTAAGAAAATTAATTATTTTAAAGTAACCCTAAGTCTAAACTTGGGAAAATAAAATAATTGAAGTGAATTAATAGAATATGAGTGTGAATGTGATAGACAAAGCAGATCAAGTCAAAATGTAATCTTAGTCGTTGATTGGAGTGTCGTTGAAGTCTCAACGAGAAGACTATAAAGAAGGCTTGAGGGTCATTTAGAAAGACACACCAAGAGATCAAGAGATTGAATTTTCGGAAGGAGCAGTACTCAAAGGAAAACTTTGATTGAGAGATTCTCACGAAATTGAGGGGCAAAGACAGTTTTGGTCGAAGAATCTTCTCTAGGACCAAGAATACTCAACAGGGAGGCAAAAAAAGACGCAGAGGAGGCAGCACAGTGCCCAGAGAGGGTGACGCAGCACCCAGAAAGGGTGACACAGGCCACATGCAGAGGCAGCGCAGCGTTTCCGAGTTATAGTCCGAGATTTTGTTGGGGGATTGGGATTCTGAGCCGAGAGGGCTGGAATCGGGTTTTCTGAAAGCAGATCAATCCAGCAGAGGAGGTGACGCAGTCCTTCAGAGGTCCCCACGCAAGCATACACAACTACTGCGCAGAGGCAGCGTAGAGGATGTTGGGGGCTTGTCATTTCAGCTACTGGATGAGTGAGATAATCTCACTATTTTTTCTCTGTCAGTGATATTCTTTGCAAATGAATTGTCTGGAGAGACATTCAGAGATGTATTTAGATACAACAGTTTCTTAATAATAAAACCCCCAAATCTATTGCACCGGTTTTCCCACACTGGGTTTTTCCGGTGACATCTGTCCAAAACAACGGTGTCTTGTGTGATCTTTTTATTTTGCTCAGTTTCCTGTTTTGCATATTAATTTAATTAAGTGAAAGTTGCTTCAGTAATTGCTTCAGTATTTACAAAATAAATCTGTAAATAACTAGTTAATGTAATTTACAAGTAGGTGAAGTTAATTCAATTTGTTGTAGTAGGATTCCAGATGTAGGACTTGGAATTTTCACATGGTATCAGAGCATTGCAAGTGAAACAGGAAGAACAGAGCCAGCGCTGAGCCGAAGGCCAAATAGCTGCAAAAAGCAGCAGTTCGAATCCCTAGAGGGATTGCGCAATCCAAGCCAAAAGGGTTGAAGTTTCAAGGAAAGTCTCTCTCTAAGTGAGTCGACAAAGAGGTAGGACTTCCAGATCGAGATTTTGTCGAGCTAGAGGGAACAACGCAGAGCTGGTGGGACGCAGTTTTTTTGCAGGCAATTTTTACTGGGCATAATGAGGGAATTTTCTTCCTCAGGGAGTTCCTAGCCGGGGAATTCCATTTTTCATGATCTGAGCAACAGATCTAGGTGGCAGATCTACAACCTCTAGCAAGGAGTGCGTAAGCCAGTCTAGTGTTGCGCAAAGGGGGAAGAGAGGGAGCAGAATCAACATTTTCTTTTTGGAAAAAATGGCAACTCATGGGCTTCGAGATTAGGACCAGTTGGAGGGAGCCTCCAACTATGTAATCTGGAAGGCGAGAATTACATGCCTTCTAAATGAATATGATCTCAAGCTTTTCGTGACAAGTACGGTAGTTGTCCCTGCAGATCCAGATCCACTGAAGAAGTACACGATTGATATGAAGGCTAAGAGGCTGCTATTTGATGGAGTCAAAGATCATATAGTATCTCACATAGTCAGTAAGGACACAGCTAGGCAGATGTAGGAAGCCTTGCCAACGCTATATGAAGGATCTTCCAAGCAGTGAAAGATGTACTGAGAGCAAAAAATGAGGATGGTGCAGATGCAGAAAAGGGAGTGCATTGTTCAATTCCTGACTAGGCTTCAGGAAACTCATGATCAACTAGCAGTCGTGGGGTCCATCACTTCTCCTACAGCAATGGTGAGACTGGCTCTTAACGCAGTCACTGAAGAATGGCAGGTTTTTGTCCAGAGTATCCTGAGCAGAGCAACCTTGCCAGGCTGGGAAGAGATGAAGGCTGCTCTTCAACAAGAAGAGCTAAGAAGGGACCTAGTCAAGTGTAAACTTGACCGCAGCAGTGGCAGTGGGTCGAAGACAAAGGAGGAGGAGGAAAATGCAGCCCTTGCATCCAAGGGGCAGCAGAAGCAACAGAGACGAAAGAAGGACGTCTCGAAGATAAAGTGCCTGTTGGAAATATTGAGAGGGGGGTGAACCAGTGTTTCTTTTCAATTGTTAATTTTTGCCAGTTAGATTCTTCACAATTAAAAACAGAGAGGTGTATAATAATAATATTATTAAGGATTAATAAGAACTTCAATCCTTTTTCAAATAATTGAGTACAATAGATGTGTGAGGGCACCAAACCTTCAATGAATCAGGCACCAACTTGTTGCCAAGCACCAACTTGGACTTTGATGAGGCTCTGACCTCTAGGGCTTCGACCCTATCTTCTCAAGGCACCAACCTTGTGTTTAGGAGCTCCTACTCCAAGGACACCAATCCTTCTTTACTTTGTTTAATAGAGAATGTGAATAATACTTACTTGAATGTTCTTGACATATTCTTCACTGTATTATTTCTTCCAAAATTCTTCACTGACTTGATTGTCCAATTCTTCAAAGTATATTTACTATCCTTCCATAGGTGACTGGTTACATACAATGATCATAGGTTTCAACTTCAGGCAATCTAAACCAACAATCCAAGCGTTGAGCACAAGATCCTATGCCTTATCCAAGAGACTGTGTGGTAGTCCGAGGTTCTGTTGAGGAGTCCGAGTTGTGGCTTATCGAATGTTGCCCCACAGTTTTCCAACAAACAGTTTAATTGCCTTTTTTATGACATGCCTGAAGTTACTGTGGCTTCCTGGATGTGGCAGCACACTGACGTTTTTGCAGATCCTTAATTATAAATTCGAGCCCTTACAAATTTATTCGAGCTCCTGCAAGAGAACTAATAGAGATGTATTCCACCAAAGTTCCACCATGACTGTAATTCCTTTAGATCCGAGATACAGGGGCTAATGATGATGACACTCTGTCCAAATCTGAACCCTTTAACATAGTCAAAAATCCGAGGTGAATGTTGTTACCAATTCTGAGCCCCTAATAGACAACTTGATCTTCAGGAGACTGTAATTCAGGCTGCATTACTGTCCACACATTTCAAGATGGTCCGAGTTTCTTCAAACAGGTCCAAGGTGTCAAGACAGTCAAGATTTAACCCTTAAAGTATTACCTCCTCGGCCTCCTTAGTTCACGAGTTGTGAACTTTCCTTGCTGTGTTATCCTCTTAAAATCTTCACCGAGCTCTGCATAAAACAATGTAATCTGAGCTCTAATATATAGAGCTTTTCCACGTCAAAACGAAAAGCTACGTCACTTACACAGGCTGACATGAGATCTAGGACAGGTCGGCTCCAAAATAGGAATAACTATTGCACAACTTTAAAAATCAATATCTTCCTAACCACGGGGAGTTTTGGGGCATATGAGGACTCGTTGGAAAGAGGAAGGAGTCCTCTTTCAAATGGTGTAAGGCTCATTGTGAAAGATTGACTCTAAGATGGTGGAAAAAGCTTTTTATTGTGACTGGTCATTTATAGGAGCAAAAATGGAGGTAGGGCAGAGTGTAGGCTTTTTCATGTAGTCCTCTATTGTCCAAATGATCATCTTAAGCATGGTCATCCATCATCATCTAGCATCCTATTGCCATCAAAGGCTCATTGTGAAAGACTGACTCTAAGATGGTGGAAGAAGCTTTTTATTGTGACTGGTCATTTATAGGAGCAGAAATGGAGGTAGGGCAGAGTGTAGGCTTTTTCATGTAGTCCTCCATTGTCCAAATGATCATCTTAAGCATGGTCATCCATCATCATCTAACATCCTATTGCCATCAAGGACAACCTTGCTTAACAGTGCCTCAGGTGTGGTGAAATTGGTCACTATGCTACCTAGTGTCCTTTGAAGAAAAAGGACAAGGACGAGAAGCACGATCTGAAGGTTGTGTCTGCAAAGATCGAGGAGGATGAGTATGCCATGAGTGCCCACACATCTCCAGAAGGGAGATGGAGCGACATTGAGTTGTAAGTTCGCAAGAACTTCAGTTGGGCAGGATCCCTGAGGAGTCCACCTCTTGGATCATGACCTTGCTACGAGTGCCCAAGATCAAAGTAGCAGGTTGGACGAGTTTTCAGTCGGTGCAAAAAAGTGATTGGAGCAACAGATGCAGTGGTAAGCAACGCTAGAATTTCAGCAGCGCAGTGCACTGTTGCAGCAGTGCAAAGGGACGCAGTGCAGAGCAGCAGCAACGCAGTGCTTCAGAGGGACAGTGTGGGACTACTAGCAGTCAAAGTTTCAGCATCGAGATGCATCCTGAACACTTGTTCAGATTTTTGGATGTTTTTCAGTTGCTTCTCTCAGCAACTGAGTTGCAGTGCAGATTTAGCAATGGCAGTGCTAGCAGCAGATACAGCATTTGAGAGGGAGTTGCAATACGGATGCAGTGTTGATCGTGGCAGGGTCAGCAGCAGTGCAGTGGTTGGTGGACAACATGTTAGACATCAACAGCGCAGCGGGAGATGCTTCAGAGTCAGAGCAGTGTGTAGCAGGGCATATTTGCTAGATCACATTCCTCGTTAAGAGGGAGTGTTGATTTGGGGTAGCATCGGATGTGCTCTAAGTCTCAAACTTTGTGAAGAGGCTTAGACACATGTATTCCAGATAACCCAGAAATTGTTTGGGGAAATTCCACCCAAATTGTATTTTATTAAGAAAAATAATTATTTTAAAGTGACCCTAAGTCTAAACTTAGGAAAATAAAATAATTAAAGTGAATTAATCGAATATGGGAGTTAATGTTCTAAAAAAATCATATCAAGTCAAAATGTAATCTTACTCGTTGATTGGAGATCTAATCTCGGTCGTTGAACTCTCAACGAGAAGACTATAAAGAGGCTTGAGGGTCATTTGGAAAGACACATCGAGAGATCAAGAGATTGAATTTTCTTAAGGAGCAGTGCTCAAAGGAAAACTTTGATCGAGAGATTCTCACGCAATTGAGGGGCAGAGACAGTTTTAGTTGGAGGATCTTCTCCGAGGCCAAGAAAACTCAGCAGAGATGCAGAGAAAGACACAGAGGAGGCAACGCAGTGCCCAGAGAGGGTGAGGCAGGGCCACACAAAGGCAACACAGCATTTCTAAGATATAGTCTGAGATTCTGTTGGGAGATCGAGATTCTGAACCGAGAGGGCCGGAATTGGGTTTTCTAAGAGCAGATCGATCCAGCGAAGGAGGTGACGCAACCCTTCAGAGGTCCCCACCAGGCCTACGCAACTACTGCGCAGAGGCAACGCAGAGGGTGTTGGGGGCTTGTCATTTCAGCGATTGGATCAGCCGGAACTTGCAGAGTGAGGTAATCTCACTATTTTCTCTATCAGTGACATTCTCTGTAACTGAATAGTCTGGAGAGACATTTAGAGATGTATTTAGATACAACTGTTCCATAATAATAAAACCCTCAGATCTGTTACACCGGTTTTCCCGCATTGGGTTTTTCCGGGGACATTTGTCCAAAAACAACGGTGTCCTGTGTGATGTTTTTCTTTTGCTCAATTTCCCGTTTCGCATATTAATTTAATTAAGTGAAGGCTGCTTCAGTAATTGCTTCAGTATTTATAGAAGAAATCTGCAAATAACTTGTTAATGTAATTTACAAGTAGGTGAAGTTAACTCAGTTTGCTGCAGTAGGATTCTAGATCTAGGGCTTGAAATTTTCACAATTTGTGGTTAACACAGGTGACCTTGCAGTTCTCTTGTGGGCAATCCCTTGTAGGGACGAAGACACTTGGGTGGTTAGAACCTCACGGGAGGTATCGTTCATAAGGCCATAGCCTCCTTGTGGGCTTGTCTCTACAACCCACATTGGAGACTAACTTCAAAATAGTTGAGAGTAAGGATTCATTTAGACAGGACATTTAACTAAAATCTACCAAGATCTTGCATTTCACTTAGATCTAGCACCTCATATAGGATGGATTTGCATCCTGCAGCAACTGGTCATCCGGTAGCTTGGAATTTTGATTCATATTGTCCAAGTAAATTGACTCCTAAGGCATTGGTTTCTAATTGACAATATCAATAAATCTAATCAAGTGGTGCTTAAGAATTATACTTCTTTTTAATTTTAACAGAGTTGCTAAGCCATTCACTTGTTCTCCTTCACTTGTTCGTTCCCAACAAGTGGTTCATCTCTTCATCCATAGGGACAACACCCATTAGTCTGCATTTAGGAAACAACTTAAACAGTGAGTAAATGGATCAGAGTGACAGCCCCTGTCCTGAGCGTTGTCGCAATCTAGTGTACAATTTGGGTGACAACATGCCCTACGCTGCCTTGAAAACAGTGTTGTAGCTGTCCTTGATTTTTGTGCTACCACAGCCTTGAAATTTGTGCCTTAATAGCCTCGATTTGCATCCTACTCATCTCAGAAATCAACGCTCTATATCAGCATTAATTCCTGTACAGTATCCTCGATTTTTGTGCCCAAGAGTCAGCCCAAAAATTTCACTCAACCTGTCTTGATTTGTACTGTACAAATTGGGCGACAACATGCCCTATGCTGCCTTGAAAACAGCATTGTAGCTGTCCTTGATTTTTGTGCTACCACTGCCTTGAAATTTGTGCCTTAATAGCCTTGATTTGCATGCCACTCAGCTCAGAAATCAATGTTCTATATCAGCATTAAATGTTGTACATTATCCTCAATTTTTGTGCCCAAGACAGCCCAAAAATTTCATTCAACCTGTCTTGATTTCCGTGCCCTGACAATTGCTCTAACAGACTTTAATTTCAGCGTTGTTGCTTCTTGAAAATCATGTTGCTCAGACAACAATAATCTGTGCCTTCCAAGTTGTATGATCTGCCTGGGAATTCTTGCTCTCCACAGGCTGTACGATTTTCCCTCTCAGCCCTCAGTTTGCCTTCAGCTTCCTCTACAAGTCGTCCTGGTCTACTCTCCTCTCCTTCTCCTTCTCTCTCTTCTCCAATCTGACACATGAAGAATGAATGCATGCAAAGTACCTTTTCACCCTTCTTATTCTCTTAATGAAGAGAAAGACTTATCCCTAAGATCAAGGGCTGAGATTAGATCTTAGTCTCTTGGAGCAACGGTAATCACATAAAGTATCTAATAAATCACAACTTTAATAAACTCATAAAGTCATTTTTTCCCAAAGGGTTCACTTTACCACTTTTCCTAGGTTAGGCACAGAGCACTAGGAAATACCTCCTTGGTACCATTTCTCAACATTAATAGAATTATCTTATCTTATCTCATGATTTCCATTAGTATCACCAGGGCAAAACTGGGCTAGAATAAAGCTCAGTTCAGATTCTGTTCACAGCAGCCACTAACACCCACCAGCTTCTCCACAGCAGCTCTTCATCACAATTGAGACTACAGCAAGGTGTTACCTAGGCAGCTCTTCTAAACTTTTGTTTAACTTTCTTATCCTTGAGGGTAGGTACAATCTTTTCTTGATCCACCTGAGCACAAGTCACAATCTTATCCTGGAGGGAAGGCACAATATTTTCTAATAGTATGGACACATGAATTATAAGATTTCAATTTCAGGATTTTATATTCAAAATTTTGAATCTTTAAAGATTTTAAGTTTGATTGCATCCCTTGACAGTGATTCCTTTCCAAATATCGATGAACCTGGATTTTGATGATCAGTCTCAAAATATTTTAGAGGGATTTTCCATATCAATACAACACTTAAATTGCATTCTATGACACTCTTTATATCTATAGCACTTCAAAGATATCATATAAATCGTGAAAACAAACTTTTCAAACATATTTTTGCATCAAAGTATATCCAGAAAGCAAGCTAATTCAAACAGTACTACAAACCTTGTAATAGAAGGCATAGATGCAAGTATACCGGCACTTGCATATATGATTGGAACCAATGCCTTTGGCTTGTTCTTGCGAAGCCACATTAAGGATCCTAATGCAGCAAGTGACACAGTTAGCACCTACACAAAAAGGGTAAGAATGATATCAGAATAGATACCAATTTCGATATAATAAGCAATCAAAGGAGAAAACGAATGTGTGTATTCACAGAAAAATAAAGCCAACGAAGATATTACACATTCATCTAGGGTTTTGGCAATTTTTAATTCAGGGCCTTTTCAGCAATGGAGGAAAGCACTAAGATGGAGAGAGGAAGACCAGATTTGCATTTGCCTCAAGACCCTGAAGAAGGTAATCCCATGTGAACTCCAATCCCTTAGCTCCAACCCATAATGGTGCCAATCTATGTAATAAAGCATCTGCAAATGCCCATCCTACAAACAAACAGTAATACATTTAAGCTTTTAACTTAATTATTGAAACGAAAAATCAACATAATCATCACGAATTAAATCAACATAATCATCATTTTACGTTGCATAGTTAGACTAATGAAAAACAAACCCATTAGTTTAGTTCATGTAAATACATAATGCCAATTGGGGAACTGCATTATCTTCAGAGCATGGTTGAAGCATTGAAAATTATAATGACTTAAAAAAAAACCGATAACGTTTTTATAAAGCAAATTTCCACCAAAATTAAACGTAAGCTTGTTGAACTTGAAATAAACTATTAAAAACTGCCAAATACAGTCGTAGTTTTTGTGTGACATATGCTAAATTCCCTTCAAAATTAAACTTAAGCTTGTAGAACTTGGAATAAACTACTAAAAGCTGCCGAATACATTTGGTGTTTTTGTTGTCATATGCTAGATATTTGCATCCCTCAACTTTTACAACTTAAACTTAAGCACAAATATAAGAGGAAACATCTAAGCATTGTTCAACAACTTTTAAAGTTTTTACAGGCAACTGTTACAAATAAAATATATATAAATAATATAAATATAAATAATGAGGATAATTGTAATAATGATTAGTTAATTAGTAATTAGTATTGAAGAGGCATGTCTAAATGGGACATGACCTTCCATGAAGAGGCACCTACCTGGTATATAAAGCAGGCTCTCATTCTCATTTGTAGCATCATTCTTATTCATACATTTTAATATATATTCTTGTATCTCAATGAAGATCTATATATTCCAAGTCTTCTAGAGTATTTAACTTGAGGTATGAACTTTGTTCATTCCATTTGGTATCACAGTCATTCGATCCTCTGGTTGCTTAACCGCTGCACAGAGCCACGTTCTCTAATCCAGGTATTTGACCGTCAAATTCGTCAACTTCGTTGTCGTTGAAGCGTTTCTCTATCAGTTTTGGAGTTTCTCCATTCTTGCCAATAGGCTCTTAGCCATATCAACCAAAAAAAACAAAAATTGAAAACAAAAATTATATAAAAAATAATAATAATAAAAATATAAATAAATAAACAAATAAATAAATATATATATATATATATATATATATATATATATATATAATTCAAATAAAGAATAAAGGGATGGCGTTGGGCGGGAGAAAATGTGGTTTAAATGGCGAAGGGTGGGCGACTGCACAGGGCCTGCGCTCCCCTGCATTTTCAGAACAGGCCAGAAGGAGTCAGACGGGGCTTCGCTCACAAGGAGAAACGGGGATCTCACCTTCTACTGCTGAAGGGCTGCCGTTTACTGTTTTTGAAGATGGACTTGACGGGAAGGCAGATGATAGTTTGTCAGGCAGAAGGGGCACGCTTCTTTTGGAAAAGGGACAGGCCCTTAGCGCGAATGATGAAGAGAAGGAGTTCGTTCTGCAGGGGAGGAGTTTGTCTCTCGTTCGAATGCGGCTGAAAGAGATCGTGAAGTGGGTGATTTTCAGAGATATTACTGTTCTGAGCGTGTATTGGAAAAGGACCCTTCTGTGGTTTCGGATAGAGGGGAGAATGGATTCAGTGATAGGGAGAGCGGGAGAGTTGTCACAATCCACTTAAGTCTGAAAGAACAGTGTGGGAAACCAGCATCTGAAGGCTCAAAAGAGACAAACTCAAGCAAAGTTAGGGAGACTGGAGAGTCGAAGAAGGGGGGCAGAAAAAAGAAATGGATCAAAGTTAAAAGAGTAGAGATAAACTATGTTTTGGGTGAAGATATAAGATGGGAGCAGGTCTCTCATATGGCTAGCAGAACTCTGGTAGGTAAAGCCATGGGGAGGTATTTTATTCTGAAAACTGTTGTTGCCTGGGCTGAAGCGAACTGGAACGCTGACCTTGGATATGTCCCGGAAGTGGTGTCCCTCACGAAGGGGTGGTTTGCGTTCAACTTTCTGCTCCCTGAACATACCCAGTGGGTGATGCATCGGTGCTGGGCACTAGATCACACTCCTATGCTCCTCAAACTTTGGCACCCTCTTTTCGATGCAAGTAGGGAGAGGGTGTACTCTGTTCCTTTGTGGATTCGTTTACCAGGATTGCCTCTTCATTATTGGACAGAGGATCACCTCCGTGGAATAGGCAATATGCTTGGGGCTTTTCTTGAGGCGGATCTCTCCTTCTTACAGACTAATCACAAGCGGGTTGCTCGAATATTAGTGATGGTCAATATCAGAGACGGCTTGGCTGAATCACTGAATCTTCGGTGGGGGCAATATGTCATAAAGCAGATTCTGGACTATGAAAATGTTCCTTTCAGATGCCGTTGATGCCATGCATACGGACATCCTGCCTCTGAATGTGGTTTTTCCTATCGACGTGAAAGAAGGCGGTGGGTAAGTCGATCTGAGGTGGAACCAAGCTCGAGAGGGGATGGCACTGGCCCATCCTATGCACAGACTCTGTCCACTATGTCTCCTTCCTGTATCTCGAACCCTGCTACCAATGGATCCAGCAAGCCGGTTGATTTGGGCTTCCAAGATTTGGGTGTGGAGTCTGTTCACCCATCTGGGCAGAAGACGCTCTCTCGGTTAAATGATGGAGGTTCGTTTCCTACTGAAAAGGTCCACAGCAGCCTTTATGAAGCAGATCTTCAGCTGAAGGACAATGTTTTGTTGAAGGCAATTTTATCATCACTGACATCTTCTCATTTGGGTTCTTTTCCTTTTTCCCCAAACATTAATTTCTCTCTTAACTTGGTATCGAATTCAGTATCGGCTAGTAAGGAAGACTGTGGGTTGTTATCTATTGCTGCTCCCATTTTTTCCCTGCCAGCTCTATAAGAGAAGGATACTGTCTTCGATCCAGGTGATGGTTTGTTGGCTCCTTTGGAAATCTCTGCTCCTTTGGTCAAGGGGTATAACTTGAGATCTAGTGCTAGGAAAGGTGCAGGGGGTTTTGGAAAGGGGAAATCCCCAGCAGCTCGGGGCAGGGGTAGGATCTCCTTCTTGGCGAAAGCACAGGACCGGGCTATGATGGATGTACATGATGGGAGGCAAATTTCTATTGAGAGGGCGCTTAGAGCACGACAGGCCCTGAAGTCTGGTGTTTAATGAAGATCATGTCCTACAATTGCAGGGGATTGGCAAGGCCCCAAAAGAAATCTGCTTTCCGGAGGATTATCTTGCTGGACTGTCCGAATTTAATACTGCTTCAAGAGACTTTAGGTGCAGGGTCTGTGGTCAAAGCTAGATTGGAAGGTTGGTTGCCTGGATGGTTTTTTGAGACATTGGATGTTAGAGGGAGGTCGGGTGGTTTGGCTGTGGGCTGGAATGAAAGAACAATCAAACCACTGAATTCCTGGGGTATGGAGTCGGTCCTGGGGTTAAATTTTCAGTCGTTGGAGCTAGGTGAGGCTTTTAACACTTTTAATATCTATGGTCCTTATCAAGATCGAATCCCCTTCTGGGACTCACTCCTGGGTAACTCTCTACTCAAGGGGGACTCGGTGATTTTGGGAGGGGATCTGAACTTTTCTTTGGGTCAGTCTGAGGTCTGGGGTCCTCATGCTCATACTGATGCTTTGGCTGGGTACTTCACACAAAAACTGGTGGAGAATCATTTGCTCGATATTGAGCCCTTAAAGATGAAGCCTACTTGGAGGAACAATAGATGTGCTGAAGAAAGAATAGCGAAGAGAATTGATCGGTTCCTGGTGGCAGAGCAGATTGTGGACAGGCCTTTTCAGATTAGACAGTGGGTTGGATGTGGGGGTGCTTCTGATCATTTCCCAATCTTTCTTGATCTAAAGATCGGGCCTAGGCAGCCTCCTAGCCCATTAAAGTTTAACAATACCTGGCTCAGGGATGATTCTTTTAAAGCCCTTGTTCTTGCTAGGTGGATCCCCTATAGGGATGATAGTCCTCTTTCTGCGGCCTTTCATTTTGCTGAGAATTTCAAGAGTATCAAGGAAGCTGTGAAGACATGGTCGGCTGCAAAGAGATTGAGGGAGGATTTGGATTTGAAACAGGTTGAAGAGGAGCTTCGTTTAATCTATGAGGGGATTGGAGGTGGGTTTCAATCACAAGCAAATAAAGATATCCTTGTTTCTCTTGAAAAAAGAAGGAACTCCCTCCTTATGGATAAGGAAGAATCTTGGAGATTGAAAAGTAGGGCCACATGGCTGGCTTGTGGGGATGATAATACAAAAAAATTTCATGCTTTTGCTCGTGGTCAGAAGGCAGCTAATACTATTTGGAGCTTAAGAGATGGCCAAGGCATTGATCATTCTACCTTTGAGACTAAAGCAAAGCTGGGAGTGGATCATTTTAAGGCTCTTTTTAAGGCTCCAGCACATGCCTCTTTGGCGGAGGTTATTAGAGTGGCTCAGCTCTTTCCGAGATTTGTGGGGGAGGCTGACAACAGATCATTGATGGCAGAGGTTTCTGAGAAGGAATTAAAGGAGGTTCTTCATAGCTTTCAAAAAGACAAAAGTCCTGGGCCAGACGGATGGTCAATTGAATTTTTCTTGGCTCTTTATGATGTGTTAGGGGCTGATCTGCTGAAAGTAGTGGAGGATATCAGAATTTCAGGGAGGATTCCGGCTTGTTTTAATTCCACTTTCATAGTTTTAATCCCGAAAATGGATAACCCTCTTTCTCTGGCTGATTTTCGTCCAATATCTCTCTGCAACTGTATTTATAAAGTGGTAGCCAAGGTGGTTGCGAGAAGACTTAAAAGAATTTTGTCTACTCATATCTCAGGGGAGCAATTTGGGTTTCTGGATGGACGTCAAATACATGAAGCAATCGGTACTGCTCAAGAGGTTCTCCACAGCATGAAGACCAAGAACCTCAAAGGGACTGTGCTGAAAATAGACCTCTCCAAAGCTTATGACCGGGTAAGCTAGTTATATATCCGTATGCTCTTGACTCACCTTGGTTTTGGTATAGGCTTTATTAGATGGATCATGAGCTGTATTACAACTGTCTCTTCCTCTGTTTTGCTGAATGGGGCTGCATCTCCATTTTTTCATGCCGAAAGGGGCCTTCGCCAGGGCTGCCCCCTTTCTCCCCTTTTGTTTTTACTGGTTGCTGAGGGTTTTAGCAGAGCTCTTAAGGAGGCCAAGAGACAGGGCTCTTTGAAGGGCATTCAGGGCACTCCAAATTTTTCATCACTCATCTTCTCTTTGTTGATGATGTTTTAATCTTCTGCTCTGGTTCGGTGCGGGATGCTATTACTCTTGGTGAGATTTTGGACCTTTTTAGCAAGGCCACTGGTATGGAAGTGAATGTTGTGAAGTCATCCATCAACCCTCATTTTCTGAGGGAGGAGGAGAGGCGTGAGTTTGATAGGATTTTTCCTTATAACTCTGTTGGGTTGGATGATGGGCTGACTTATCTGGAGTTCCACTTAAAACCCAATGATTATAGGAAACATGACTGGAGCTGGTTGCTGGAAAAGCTGGAAAAGCGCTTAAGAGTGTGGTGTCATAAATCGCTGTCTAGAGCTGGGCGATGGACTCTTGTTAAGTCTGTATTGGAGGCTGTCCCGGTTTATTGGTTGTCCCTCTCTTGGATCCCAAAGGGTATTTTGGAGGCAGCCAGGAGGATCTGTTTTAGATTCCTTTGGAGTGGGAAGCAGAAATCTTTGGTGACCCCTTGGGTTCAGTGGGAGAAAATTGCAGTCCCTAAAGGGTTAGGTGGATGGGGACTGAAAAACATATTTTTCTTTGCACAGGCTCTTGCAGCAAAGGGTGGGTGGAGGCTCATCAGTGTTGACAGCCTTTGGACTCAGGTGATTACTCTGAAATATATTGCTCCTTTTTCTATTGTTGATTGGATAAGGAATCCAAGGAAGACCTCTACGGGTGGATCTGTGATTTGGAAGGCTCTAGTCAATTCTTTTCACATTCTGGAAACAAGTCTGGCTTGGGATGTGGGTAGTGGCAGGAAGCTTCGGGTTGGTGAGGACCCTTGGATGGGAAGTGAACTTCAGCATCTACTTCCCAAACGCACGGTTGAGGCTTTAAGGCTAAGGGGGATTACTTTACTAGCTCAACTTGCTGATCCGGTTCGGAGAAGGTTGGGTATTCAGTCTTGGATATTGGCCTCTTCTTTGGGACTGGAGATTTTTGATGAGAGGGCATTGGCTGATTATATCAGTGCTTTAAAACAGGCACACATTTTGCTCCAGGAGAGGGAGGATATGATTGTTTGGGATTTTGATCCGACAGGGATCTACTCTCCTCGGGCTGGCTATAAAAAACTAAGTGTTGGGGCTGTCTTGGGTGAAGAGCGTTGGTGGTGGAAGAAACTTTGGAAACTTAATTGTCCTCCTAAGACTCGCATTTTTATGTGGTGTGTACTTGAAAACAAAGTCCCCACCTGGGACGTTCTGCAACATAGATGTTTTCAGGGCCCTGGCTAGTGCTGTCTGTGTAATTCTGATGAGGAATCTGTAAACCACCTTTTCCTCAGTTGTCCCTTCATTAAAGGGGTGTGGTTGGAATGCTCCAGGTTATTGGGTCTCCATTGCAGATGCGAGGGCTTATCTGTGTCTCAGGCTTGGGATGCCTGGTGGGTATCTCATGCTGAGCAGAATCTTAAAGCCCTGCCTCTCCTCGTGATTTGGGGTTGTTGGTTGGCACGTAACCGCTTACTATTTGAAGGGATGGTTAGTACTCCTGTGGTTATAGGTGCCATGACTTTAGGCCTGCACTCTGCCTTTCCTACCCATATCCGTGCCACCAACCAAAGGGAGGTCCTGATGTTGGACATTGATAGGAACATACCATGGGGATTTTTTGATGGGGCGATGCAGCAAAATGTTTGTGGTGGTGGGGCTCTGCTGTATCTTTCTGAAGCACATTGGTTTGAGCTCTCTGTTGGGCTTGGGGAAGGAACTAATAACAAGGCTGAACTGCTGAGCCTCAAGATCCTTCTGATGTTTGCTGTGGAGAAAGGTGGCAGACAGTTAAACTTTTATGGGGACTCCTTGAATGTGATTAATTGGATAAGAGGTTTTCAGGAATGCAGAGTGCACCATTTACAACATTTGCTTCGCTCTATTAGGGATATCCTCTACTCACTTGATTCTTTTTTCTGTCAACATATTTATCGTGAAAATAATGACATGGCAGATCGAGCTTCTAAGAGGGGGATTCCGCAGAACGTGGGTTTCTGGAGGATCAGAGAACATCTGAATGGTGATATCTCTGAGTATTTACATCTATCCTTATTTGATTGAGAGGCTACTTCGTTTTCTTTTGATGATTTGACAACAATTTGCCAACAGGATGCATACTCTTGATTGCAGTGGGCCGAAATTGTATAACAGGCCTGTTTTGATTTAGCTTTCGGGCTGCTCACTTCTGGTGATCGCTTTCCATAGTAAATTTGTTGTTGAAGAACACAAAATCTGTGGTATGTTTTTCGGTTCTCTCATTTGATGGGCTCCAACAGAAGGCTGAACACTTTTTTATTTGAAAAAACAGAGTATTCGGCTCCCCTGGGCGGTGCTTTTTACAGTTTGTATGCGTCTTATTTGTTGGATGCTCCCAGTTGGGCCGTTTTGAACGACTGAACTATATCGGACCTTTGTTGAGCTGTTTGAAATACTAGTCTCGGCAGGGGACTTTGCTGGACTGTTTCCAGTTGAGCAATGTTTGCTTTTTTGAACAGCATGTTCTCCAAAGGGACTTAGTTTTCGTTATGTTTTATATATGAACAGTTTGTATAAGCCAGTTTTGTATATGAACTGGTTTTGCATAGACATGCTGAACTGGTTTTGTATATGAACTATGTTTTGCATAGACATGCTCACAACTGGTTTTGCATAGACATGCTGAACAGTTTTGTATAAGCCAGTTATGTTTTGTATATGTACTAGTTTTGCATAGACATGCTGATACTCTGTATCTGAATTTTGTAAACAAACTCCTAGGTTTGTCTCTTTTGAACACATCTATGTGTTTCTCAATGTAATTTTGTACTCACCTGCAGTAATAAAATTATGCCTTTTTCTCGAGGAAAAAGAAAATTCAAATAAAGAATCAAATAAAAAGAAAAAACATTATTAAAAAAAATTATGTCAAAAAAAAATTGAAAAAAAAATAAAATAAAAAATAAAAAAACAAAAAACAAAAATATCGGTAGCAAACAACCGCTTTATTTGCCAAAAATCGCAGCCACCACCATTGGATGCTTTCGCTGACCAACCGTCAAACTTCCAACACCGCTACTAGGCTTCTCGTGGTCGCTTTCCCTTGCCAAATTACTCCTATCCTCACTGGACAACAGCTTGACAAATTCGACAAACCGGTCGTCTGTAGCCACTGTCACTGCTACAAAAATTCTCCAACCCACCACCAGTTTTGTTCAAGCCATTGTTGTTGCTCATCTACTTTCAGAAACTACTACTTTCACCTTCTCACCCTTGACAAAGTCGTCATACACGACCATTTTATGCTCTGCTGTCAAAGACCTCGAACAAGATCATTCCAGTCGTTAGCCACAACATTTGAACAGTTTCCATCGTCGTTCCATCAACCACGACCGCCATTCCTAACTACAGCAGCCACTATCATTGATTCCTTAGCCTCCACCAACATCCAAGAAACCACGACCTTCACCACCGCTTTGTATTGCTCAGTTCAGTCAACATCTTTGGCCACATCGTTGCTCGCTGAAATTAAAAGAATTTTATTTTTTTACCAAATATTATGAAGGTGACCCAACGGTCAAAACAACCATGACTTGTGTAGGTACGTGACCATAAGGAAACAACACATCAAATTAAACTCAAGGGGAATATTTATTTTCTTAAGAGGCTTTAATTAAAATTGAGGAGCATTATTATATAGTATTAATTAAAAAAATATAAAACCCTTCATTTTCTTCCCAACAAATGCCAACCATATTGCCAAGTTTTGCACCTTGATTGTTCATGTGAATTAAGAGCAAAAGAAAATTATTTAAGTTTTTTTACAACATATAAATTATAAATTTATACTCTATAAACTATATATATTTATTTATTGGAAAAAAGGGGTGCAAATAAGAAAAGTCGATTTGGTTTAGTTATTATAGCTAATTGTTTTGTCTTTTAAAATATATATATCTTAGAAAATCCATTTAAAAAAAGGGGGGGTATTTAAACAAAGGTACATTAGAAGTAAGGAAGAATATTATTAAAATTGAATAAGGTTTTTATAATACCTACATAAAAAGGTATTAAAAGCAAAACATTAGAGTATTGTTGACCGAAGGAAAAAATGGAGTCTAATTCAGAAATGAAGGAAGGAAGATTCCCAGAAACTAAATAACACTATGCCTCAATACTATTTAGAATTAATGGGTCGATTGCGGGAAAAGATGTTACTATCACTATCTCGCATGTCGAAGATAAAAATTATATAAGACCTAAAATTGCAAACCAATTAGTGATTCTTGATTCAAATATAATCGAAAAGTTAAATTGTTTTGGCAACAAAAAATATGGGATAACCAATTTACAGTTAAACATTGGAGATTATACATTCATATCACAATTCTTAGTTCAAAACCTATGGAGCGAACAAGGTGACATTATTTCAAGTTCACCCTAGATGGAAACCCTTGGTTCCTTCATCCGGAATATGAAAAATAAGTTTTTGACATTTTCTTACAAAATGAAAAAATTAACAGTACAGGATGTTACAGTGAAGCCAAATTCAGTAATACCAAAAGACATCCAAGATATTTCAAAAGTAATTCTTCAAGAAGGTAAAAAAGTATTACAAAATATGCAAAATGAAATCGACAAAATCACTACTGATAGAAATGAAGAAGACTTTCGACTTAAGAATCATAGTTGTTAGACACAAGCATGGTATGCACACAAGATGAAAGATAAGCATGAGATTGCATCTATTATTCATAATGATACATATTTATATTACATTGGAGTGACCCTTAGATTCCATATTCCAAGGTCTCTTGGGCTCCCTAAGACTGTTCAGCTTCCACACTAACCCTAGGAGGATTAGGTGTCCAACATTCCCCCCTTAATCCGAAGGGGTATGTATGAGTCCAAGAAGAGAGTTGTAATACAAATGTGTAAAGTATGCATGGCAGCACTAGGCTAAAGAAGCTCTCTGAAATGTTGGCATAAGGAGGTGGTTTAAGGATGACCACCAACAGTGGAATGCTTGGTGCAGTTCCCGGAACTCTTCCAAATCTAGCAAGAAGGTGAGGAATTTTGCTAGAGGAAGTGCTCCTAATGCTTTGAAGAGAGAGACCTTCAACTTGGAAAAAAGGGAGGTCTACAACCTGCATAAAAAGGGAGAACCTCAACCTGAAAAGGGAGGTCTCAACCTACAGTGTTTTGAAGATGACCACCAACTCTGAAATGTCTAATGCAATTCGCAAAACTCCTCCAAAACTGGCAAGAAACTGAAGTCTTCTACTAGAGGAAGTGTCCCCAATTCTTTGAAGAGGGAGAAGCTCAACCTCGCATAGATGGTTTAAGGTTGACCACCAACGAAAGGCATGCTCATGGGCATATCTGTCTCTAGCTACAACTCTGAATTTGGCAGCAGGTTCAGATTGTGGCTCAGGCTTGCTTGATATTGCATTGAAACTTGTATGTGACCATCATTTCCCCCCCTGTCAGATACAAGGTGAGATGATGGTGAAAACTCAACTGCAAGACCTTTTAATATTCTAGAAGAGATTCTGACATATGACTGAAACATCTTCTTGGTTGTTGATGCCCATTGCCAAGAAGCGATCCATCCAAGATGAATATTTGTTCTTGCGGGAGCCTAGTTTTTGAAGCATTTGTGTGAAGAATGAGTAGTTTTATGACAATGCTTACATGGATGAAGATCAAAACAGTGATCTTTCATATGGCCAACTCAATCACAATGTTGGCATATAACATTCTGTTGTTGTTGCTGTGGAAGAGGAGCAGAATCTAGAATAGCTGAAGGTGAACTGTCATAAAGAAATTCGGCACTCTGAAACTGAATGGGCTAAGAATAGTCTGGAATATGAAAGGACACATCCTTATCATATCCAAGACCAGTTTTGTGCTTGTTATGGACAAGCCATTCCCAAGGTCTGATGATAGGTTTGGGAAGTGCAGATGTTATGAATATTTTATTAATTATTAGTTAGATATAGTTATATTAGGTTTTATTAACTGAAAGGGCATGATCAAAGATCATGCCTCTTCACCAAGGGACACCATGAGGCTATATTTAAAGCCTCGGTGATTCCTCATTGTAACCATCTTTCATCTTCATCATTAATAATATATATTTATCAAGTTTACCAGAGTTTTTACACTCCATTGGTATCAGAGCCATCGCTCTTCGGGATCTGTGTGATCACCCAGGAATTACAGAATTCCAGAATTGCAATTCCAGAATTGCAGAATTGCAGAAGTACGAGATTTGTGGGTCCAAACAATATTCACAAGTTCTGCCCTACGTTGCAAGTTCTGCTTGTGACACAAATCTCAGGTTTGGGAATTTATTGGAAGTTCCTACACTACACTACATTCCGTACACACAGCAAACTCCTACACTACATTCCGTACACACAGCAAACTCCCCCTCACATATCTCACAACACAGCCTTTCTCTCGTCCTCCCATAAGAAATTATATGTAAAAAACAAATTATACAAATAAAGTTATCCAACAAGGTTCTGCCGGAGCCCCCACTCCATATATATATATATATATATATATATATATAGGAAAATTTATATTTAAAAACAAAATAAAAGTAATCGGTCCAGAACTTCTGTTTATAAAAACGCTTCTCGACCCAGCGTTGTTCGTTTTCCAACCCTGCGACAAGCGAATGTCAGGATTGTCGAGCGAAGGATACCAAACGCTGCACTTGCTGTTTTTTTAATTGTCGAGCGAAGGATACCAAATGCTGCACTTGCTGTTTCTTTAATATTTGCTTTGCCTTCAAAGTTCGCAGGTTAGAAGCTGTAGAATTTTCAAAGAGAAACGGTATTCAGAAACAGCATGTCCGGGAGAAACAAATTTCAAAAAAGGCTTTTACTAGCAATTTGGCAGAAAGGGTATCCTCTGCGTAGAAAAGTATTTGCATATTGGCATTAGTCTCCTCCGGAAATTCCACGGCTTACGTTTCGGCTTACACTCCATTGGTGAAGCCCGACCATTCCACGCACAGTTTCTGAAGCCCTCGCCTATTCCAAACTTTCGCGGCACCACACAGCGGCAACACACAGACCATTCGATTGTCGACGGACCGCCAACCAAATCGTTCACCTAACTTCCCTGTCTGCTGGTTCTACCTGCAACTTCTAACAGGTCCGACCAGGCCCCCGAACCAACCTTCTTTTCCGTATCTGTTGTAACTCGTTCCTTGTGACTACCTCTCCGTTCGCTGTTCAACGTTTTTCGTCCACTGCAATTAAAACGACCCACTGCTTTCGTGGAAGAAACATTATTTTCATCCGAATCTGGGCAGTCAACTACAGTCGGATGAATGAGGGCGATCAACTACAGTCACATAAAACCGATCTGATAAGACGTCTTCGTTCGATAGGGTATACGTTTTGGTTAAACGAATGGTTTATTATAATCATAGTTAAAAGATTATAATATATACATAAACAGATTTAATTTTTATATAAATTTTAATTTTAATTAATTTTTATATAAAAATTAGATTTAAAAATAATAATAATAATAAAAATTATTATTAAAAATTATATAATTGATTTATATATTATATAATTTTTAAATCAACAATTATATATATATATAATAATTATATAAACTATTTAAAAATAATAATTATTATTATTATTAAAAATATATATATTATTAATTAATTAATTAATTAAATATTAATTAATTAATTAATTTAAAAAAAAAAAAAGGAAAAACTGGCAAAAAAATATTTCCCACCTCATACATGTTCAGTATGTCTTTATCAATGATGACGGTTGATCAGATAAAAAGGCAAATATGGCTAAAACAAATGGAGGCTAAGGACAATGAGAACAAAATATTGCAGAAATTTAATGCCATCATGGACAAGTTAGATCTAATGCAAAAACCAATAGTTCCTAACATGGAACAAAATCAACAAAACAATTCCGCAGATTCAGGGAACTCAGAAGAGCATCAGGAAAAATCCGATTCCCCACGTCACCATGAAGATACAGATGTTTATAAACAACAAAATGTTTCATCCCCAGAATTTAACGAAACATGTGAAGTGACAAACACATCCGAAGCCACTGATATAGCGCCAGAAGCTGTTAAGGCCTTCGGTGATTAAGCAGATACAGTTGTTAGGAAGGAAGCATTTGATGATGAGGAAAAGTTACATCAGACAATAATTGTTGGTAACCTACCTCTAAATCTAAAAAGGAACAAAGAAGAATCACCAGCAGTACCAGGAATAGGATCTGACCCTGTCAATATCAGATCTTGTCACTATCCACATCACCAAAAGATTGAACTCAAGAAGATGCTCCACGATCTTTTTAAAATGTGGGAAGCAAGAGCTCATCGCTTGAGAAAACCAGACATTCGTCAACATTGTCCATCATTACGTATGCTTTGAGGACAAAGCATCTTAAGAGAGAGGCAATGTTATGAATATTTTATTAATTATTAGTTAGATATAGTTATATTAGGTTTTATTAACTGAAAGGGCATGATCAAAGATCATGCCTCTTCACCAAGGGACACCATGAGGCTATATTTAAAGCCTCGGTGATTCCTCATTGTAACCATCTTTCATCTTCATCATTAATAATATATATTTATCAAGTTTACCAGAATTTTTACACTCCAGCAGACTAAAATTTTGCATCTGCATGTAACTCTGTTGCTTCATTGGGCATTGGATCTAAATCAATTTGTTGCTTATGGGAGTCTATTTCAATGTTACTAGGTTAGTTAAATAAATCCACCGAAATTGTATGAGTTACTAGTTAGAGTGATCAATGGAGAATCAGGGAAGATGAGTACAGGTTCAGAAAGATGACTATGTTGTTGTAGCTCCTCTTGTTGTAACTGTGACTCAAGCTGCAATAAATCAATTTTGTCTTGTGCATCTTGCAAACAAGTTCGAATATTAGAGAGAGAGGTTTTGCTGCCATTTACTATATCATCTATGGTGGAAAGTATCAGAGTGTTCATAAAGTCCAATATTTCATCAACTTTGGCCATTATCTCAGCAAAAATAAATGCTCAATAATCCTAATGGAAGCTATGACAAGGATACACAAACCCCATCTTTCGAAGATTCCAAAAATTGAAGAATACCAACTCTCTATCAAACTAGCATTGAATATATAACACAGACATAAACATACCTTAAATCATGTATTGATGCCAGTTAGAACATATCATTCTTCATATGCCTCAGTCATTTGCACTTTGTATATAGTTGCATAGAGGAATCATCCAACAATGTAAAAGAAAAATGAAGTGTATTGAGTCAGAGTGTATTGAGTTTGACCCGTGATTGAGTGGTTGGGAGCTTCATCTTTTCCTCGACAACTATGTTTCATGCTTTGGACATCCCTTTGGGTTTTCTATTAAATTTCTAATACCAGCCAGATTTATTTTCTCACGGCAATTTAATTTATTCTCAGTTTATTATTTATTTACCCAATTAATAACTGAATCACTCAAAAAAAATCACTAGTATCTTTAACTTCTAGAATTAAAATATGCAACGGAAATAAACCAAAGAGATCAATCACACATTGCAAAATTTAATTAACCCACAAACAATTTTCCGTCATTTCATTATCTGGAAAATCTAGGTTTTTCGAACCATAGAGATACAAGGAAAAATACAATCTAGAACCTGCAACTTGGCTCCCTCAGAACAAATTCAGCCCAGGTAAATCGGCCTCAACGAAATAATGCCTCTAGATGAAATCTCTCAGAAGAAATTGACCTCCAACAGTCAGATATGATCCCTCCAACAACTCGATCCATGCCCTACCACTAACGCGCATTGGAAAAAGTTAAAACCCCAATACTCCAGCAACTCAGCCTCCTCCAAGCAAACTCAAAATCCTTTTGGAAACTCGGCCCTGCAATCTCCTCCAATCCGACCATCCTAGATTCACTCAAACCCACTCACACTTTCCCTCCTCTGTGCACCGGTCATTGAGCCACTCGCTCTACAGAGAAAGTCGCTTTCTCTCGTGATGACTCACTCAAACACTTATGCTTTTCGTTGTATCTTCACCTCCATCGCTAGCCTCCATTTATAATCTTCATTGCTCTAACCCCAATCTCCCCGCTTGAAACATATTGAATCTTCCTTCTAAAAACATCTTGGAGATCAATTGTTGAGGTTATTTCTAAGTCACTTAGATAATTAAATTATCTATCCTTGGAAAATAACCCAATACTCCACAATAATTAATTGACTTCAATTATTGTACTTTTCCTAAATTAAACTTAGGAAAGAAGACATAAATCACTAAGGCAAATAATGTCTTCCACATGCTAAGACACCAAGCAACTTTAGTAGACCTTCCAATGCTACTCACATGAACATTTACTTCATGTATAAATGGCCCTCTTTTGGACTTTGTTTATGTTCCACTTTCGCTTCTCAAATATTATGAAAACTATATTGGATTTTCACTAGGATTGGATCTCAACTTCACTCAAACACCTTCATTGCCTGTATTACTATCTCCATCAATCCATTGCAGCAAGGGTTTACCCTCACCTGGTCTGTTCTTTCTTTTTGCTTGTTTTCGCCTCTTTGTTACCCTTTGTTACTTGGATTGGAGAGTTTGTTTACCTTGAGGATTTTCTCTATGATTCTTCAATCCCATCTTCAAGGAGACTAACCAGTGCCACCAGTGCAGCAAGATCACCTCATAGCCGAGGGTCAGTTATATCTATCATCCAGTAACATTGTGGAGGCATTGTTTAGGTACAAACATGAGGGTATCAGCAGTAGCATGAACTGCAGTGGGAACTCAACCTTTTGGCTGGCTTCATTAAGTATTGCAGCCCTCTCCTTGGTCCAGGTGTGCTCCTCTTTTCCCTTTATTTTTGTGGTATTTTGCTTATTTCCCATTTCATCAGCTAGTTTTCATTTCTTCAATCCATTAGAACTGTGGCTAATCAAGAAGCCTCATAAACCTAAACGAAATACAACATAAAATCAACCAAACCCTTTGAAGAACATTAATTCATAATTTAATAAGTAGCCTACTGGCCTACCTTCCCTCAACATTCCCCTCTTTTGTTCCCGGTTGTCTTAAAGAACCAGGTGCTGACACAAACCCCATCATCCTCCACTCCCTTCAATCAGTGATGAAGCACCCCCTGTGTTGTAGTGCGGTGCTTCACTCTAACAGCTGTGCTACAGTCTTCATAGATGAACAATAAAGGTACAAAAGGAAAATCAAAATATTTCTGAGAGAACTTTTAATCTGCATTGTTAATCATTATGACTATCAAGGCCCAAGATGGTTATTCCCAAAGACTGAGGAGTTAATTTATAAAATACAAAGGAAGCAAGCAAGATCTGGTACATCCTACTGGCAGGAGTGTAAGATTTGTTCTTTAGAGTCAGCATATAGAGAAGACCAGTGTTTTCATTTTCTAGTTCTGTTTGTACTATTGATTTTAATTGCAGTTGTAGTTTTGTGAGTGCTCAGTGAACTGATCTTTGAGAAGAAAGACTGGCCTATAAGGTTTTTCTACTGCTGCATTACAGGGATAGATCTCCAGTATCTCTGCTTCTGCAAATGATTATAATCCCAAGGTGTTAGCTCAGGTTGTTGAGAATGTTTCTGGGCATTTAGCTACAATGTGCAGGCAAGTGCCCAGTTAGAATCCCCCTGGCTTTTACGCACTAGTTTAATCCAACAGGTTTACCAGGGATGTCATCCACGAATGTGAGGAAGCATCCCCTGGGTTTCCCCACAAGGTTTTCCTTGTAAAAAATATTCTTCAAATTACTGAATTTTTTGACTTGTTTATGTCAAAAAAAGAAAAGACAATTTTCACATGATTCAACAATTAGTTAATCACAAGGCTGTGATATAATAAAAACAATTGGCAAGTCTTTCTCAAAACAAAAAGCAGCTGGGCTAAACAATTCATGTCGTATAGTCAAACCAAACTGTTGATTGTAAGTGCTTTGAAGGATAGAGTGAATTCTCCTAAGTGTACTTTCAATCAATATTCAAAATTTGTTACTCAATTTTAAAGTACACAAAGTTAAGATAAGATAACCGTGTTTGAACATTCCTGCATTAAATGCACTCACCAAGTCCAATAGCTTGGAATTTATGATTTTGAGAAATGTTTCTATGCGTCAACTGTGTGAGTGCAAAATACAACCCAGCCACATCAAGAAATCCAATGAATGCCTTCAACAACTCCTGCAAAACAAAAGCCAGATTTTTTCAAGAAATTTATGGTTTAGGTATCCACAGTGACTAATTATGGACTAGGATTTCATTTCTGCAAGTTTTTAGCATCTCTTTTAAACTTCAATCAAAATCCAAAAATAATTTCACGTCAAAAATAAAAGTAAAAAAGTGACCCCAAATACCAGAACAAACAATTATTGCTGATTGGTAACATTTGTGAAATATGGAAACAGGGAAGATTATGATGTGATTTTTATGAAAAAAGATTATTTCAGAGATAGTAAGACAAAAGAGATGGTACAAGAATAATATGGACACCGGTATCGAAGCAAATGACCTAGGCAGAATGGAATCACTACAGTGGTCTTGAAAATAATCTACCAATGGCAGGCTTGTTGATAGAACACTGGTAATTTGGTTGCATGTCTCTTTGGAGAAAAAACATTCATACGTCACAGAGTGGTTAGGTTTACATGTACTGGACTTTGGCATGTCCGGCCAGAGAAAAAATTAAAACATCAATTTCTTGTAGCATTCTCAGTATGCTAAGAACTATATGAATGTGAGAAACCCTAAGAATGGAATCACTACAGTGCTCTTGAAAATAATCTGCCAATGGCAGGCTTGTTGATAAAACACTGGTAATTTGGTTGCATGTCTCTTTGGAGAAAAAACATTCATACCTCACAGAGTGGTTAGGTTTACATGTACTGGACTTTGGCATGTCCGGCCAGATAAGATAAGATAAGATAATTTTATTAATGTCCATCGAATGACCACAAAAAGGTCAATGGGACTGCTGATTACAATGATTTCATCACACTAGCTAGTGGACCAAATGGTCCCCTTTCTTCATAAAAGCGGGAAATACAAAGCTATAGTGAATACAAAAGTAAAGCCTGGAAAACTGAATGCCTGATAGATTATGACAATGAGCTGTGATGAAGAAGTACTGGAGGAGACAGATGGGCCTCCTGAATGGAGACCAACTCCTTCTCCTAACATCCGAGGCCAATAGAAGAGGGCTGAAGAAAACATGTCAATGTCTGCTGCCTTGAGGAGGAGTTGTTGGATCTGGATTGTAGCCGCTGCTGCCTGGAGGATTTGGGGCATCCCCTAGGTGGAGGGGGGTGCCTGGCTCTGGAACGCCGAAGAGGTGGCCTGGTGGGAAGAGAATCCCAGATCCGCACTGATCTGGAGTCATGATCTATGGAATGATCGGAGGTTCTCTTGGTGTCCTGTGGTGTTGAGAGTACTTTGAAGAAGTCTGTGATCCTCTAAGTGGTGGCCGAAGTAGATGAAGGCTGGAGTAGAGTCGAGCGGTATCTGAAAGTCTCCTGGAAGTAGAGAGTCAGGCATTGCTGGTCCGTGTATCTGAGGAAACTAGCTAGGTTCTGGGGGCCTTTGAATAAGCAATAGAAGCGCCCGCAGATCTCATAGTAGACCGAGCATCTGAAGATGAAGTGTGACTCGGATTCCACCTCCTATAAGTGGCAAAGCTGACAGACCCTCTCCGTTCTGTCAATATGGTGGTATGTTTCCACCCGAAGCCTAATGCGACCCAACTCTGAGCTGCCCCAGGGGGATCCTAATGGCATGCATCCAATGCTGGAGGGTATACGAGGGTCGAGTGATGAGCCCATCTCTGATCTCCAAAAAGTGTTCAGCGTAAAAGGCCATTTTTGGGCGCAGGCCGCCTAGAGGATTGACCCATGTGGTCTGAATATACTGCCTGTAGATGTCCTCCCTAATTATTTTGTTAAGTTCCTGCTAGTTTAGAAGAAGGTGCCCCAGGGCGTTCAATGAAAACTGGAAGGGGGGGAGATGATCTGGCTGGATACTGATAAGACCAAGGAGTTCTGTCATCCCTGTGAACCAGCATTTGGTGCAACCAGTCTGGTTATGAGCGATGTTCTCCGAGGAGCAATAGGCCAAGTATGGGTATCTGTCTCTCCCCTCTCTCGTGCCTGCCAAGCCACGGATTCGATGAAGTTAAGAGATTATTCTAAAAATTTCCTCCAGTCGGAAGGGTTTAGCTCTGAACTCTGCTAGGATGATGTTTTGAGGGACTGTCTGCTTGTACCGAATGAAGAGGCGCAGGAGAAGAGTCTGGACTCACTCAACCGAGGCCCAATCTGAATCCAGTAGCGAGGGGCCCCAAACCTCCGATCCATAGAGCACGGTGGGGCGGATCAAGGTATCCATGATGTTCATCTTGGATGGAATATCCTGGAAATGGTGGCGGAAGCACTGTCTCTCTAGAAGGGCCAAGGATCCGTATCCTTTGTTTATCCTGGGCTGGAGGGCCAGCCGAAGGCTGAAGTGGGGACCCGAGCACTGCACTCCCAAGTAGGTGTAGTTGCGGACGACTTCGATTTCTTCCCCTTTGAATAGAAAGTGGAAACTCGAAGATTTCTTCACCCCACTGAAGATTATAACTTTAGTTTTGCTCAGGTTCACCGTCAAGTGCCGAAGGTCACAGAAAGCTACAAGGGCATCAAGCTGTCTCTGTAGCCCCTCCGGGGAGGAGGCCAGGAGAACAATATCATCTGCGAAAAGTAGAATGGAGATCAGGACCTAGTGGAGAAGGCACCCATCAGACTCTTGGATATGCTCTCGGAGAAAATATTCCAGCTCATCGATGTAGATCCTGAAAAGAGTGGGGGAAAGCGGGCACCCCTGTTTGACTCCAATGGTGCTTCGGATGAACTCCGACATCCCTCCAACTGTGCGGAGACGGCCAAGCACGGACTCGTAGAGACAATAGCAGTCAAAAGAGTCGAAGAGATGCCAATCTCTCTCAACCTCTGAAATACGTCCTCCCTCGGGACCGAATCGAAGGCCTTCCCGAAGTCCACAAAGCAGTAGTACACTTTGGAGGACCTATGTCGTGCCTCCTCAATTAGTGCCCGAAGAGTGAAGATATGGTCGGTGGTCTGATGATCCGGTCTGAACCCAGCTTGCCCCCTGGCTCTGAGTTGCTTCTGTTCTAGGAAGCTGGAGAGTCCCCTGTGGAGGGCAGTAGCATACAACTTGGAGAAAGTGTGCCCAACCATGATCATTTTGTAGTTGTTCGGGTCAGAAGTAGGCCCTGCTTTGTGGATAGGATAGATAATATGATGGGACCATTCCTCAGGGAAGCCATCACGAATGACCTGGTTGAAAAGATCCGCTAGATAGCCAACTAGAGGACGAAGCCCAAACTTGAGGAATTCCGCCTAGAAACCTTCTTCGTCTGCGACTTTGCTTCTTTTTAGAGCCCAGATTGCCTCTCTGATGTCTCTGCCGGAGAAAAGTGACAGGTGGTTGGGGGGGGAACGACTTGAGTGGGGGGTTGCCCAGGGATATCATACAGCTTGGTGGTGTGGGAGAACATGGAGGTTGGGTCGAGGTCGGTAGGGGTGGGAGATCGCCTGGAAAGGACGGTGCTCCAGAACTTCTTAGGAGAGTGGAGAAGAAGATCGGAAAGAATCCGTCTATGGTGGGAGATAAAATGGCGCTTTTTGCTGCGAAGGAGGCGACGGTAGGCCGAACGGATAGCGGGTTATGACGGCCGGGCGTGTCTGAAAGCGTGCCGGAGATTCCAGTGCAGGGACTTACACTCGTGGTCATACCATTTATTCATAGGGCATCCTCTTGGCCTAGAGGGTACGGAGGTGGAGCAGATGGAGGAAGGGAAGGACTGGAGTGCGGCATCCCATATTGCAGACGAGAGAAAAAATTAAAACACCAATTTCTTGTAGCATTCTGAGTATGCTAAGAACTATATGAATGTGAGAACCCCTAAGAAGAGTCATATTCATGACCAATGTAGGAAGATAAAGAGAACAAGAGAAGACAAAAATAACAGAGATCAATCAAACACAGAAGAAGAATGGTTTAGATCCATTTCACAACAGTTCACTCTTTTGTAGCACAACATTTCTGGTTATTATAATCAACAAGAATTTTCATATCCATCTTGAGTAAAACTCAGTGGTATAAACCAGAAGCTAAAGCAAGTCCAGACCACTTTTATTTCTACCTGCATGATTAAATGAATCACAATTTCAGCAAGCAATACACCAAAAAGTAATGCAAATACTACCTGGTATGGATCAAAGCTGTCATTATCTGAAACTCGGAGGAAGGTTGCAAGGCACACGAGCTGCACAAAAAACACAAACGTGTCTGTTTCAGAAAGGTACTTGTATACTATTGAAAAAAGTAATCCAAGAACTGAAATTTTGAATTTTCATATCCTTAAAGCCCATCTAATCTGCATCATCTAACATGCCAACAGTGCGGGATAGCAATACTGTAAAATACAATAAATACATGGTAATTTCACGTGGATACATTTCCATCTTGTGCATCCTAAACAGCTACGAATGTAATAGAGAACATATTTGGATTGTTATATTATACTGTCTAACACACAGTATAACCCAAGCCAAAAAAGGTGACTCCAGAGTCCAGAAAAGTATTTCTTCATATTGCTTGTGTTTTCGAGTAACGACACAAGCAACCAGTCCAGAAAAGTATTTCTTCATATTGCCTGTGTTTTCGAGTAACGACACAAGCAACCAGCCTGAATAGTCACAGATGCACAATCCAAAGAAAGAATTCTGAAAGCATCAAGAATTTATGATTCTTATCAGGTCTTAAGCTTTTCTTGTGCTCTGAAAATTGTTTAGGATAGTAGCAACTCCTTTTTTGGGCAGGACTCCGTAAGGTGCACTTTGGTAAGTCAGGCATCAATGGTGCAAAGAAAGTCTTTTGTCTATGTTACTTCTGTTGCAGGTTTGATTTAAACTTTAGAATAGAAGGTGCTTGTATTTCACTCACATAAAGCCTTCTTTGCAGCCACGAGTTAGTCATCAAATCATATTCTATATTGTAATATATTCTGACTTTAATGGCCTGTTCAATGTAAGTGTTATAAGTTATAACATATTATGGAGTCATATTATTGAAATGTGATAATGTACTTTTGAAGTGAATTGTAAGTTAGGTCAATAGGATAGTAGGGAGTACTAATCAGTTGAGTGAATAAATGTGTTCCCCAACCATCACATGATCCTCTATTTCTATAGAGAGTCGCCCTTATCTTGATTTGGGTTATCATCAGGGATGGAGGTGTTAAAATTTTATATTGTGCATCACCTCCATCTCTGCAGTTCTTAGAAATTTAGAGTGCAGATATATAGACAATGGTGGAGAGGAAAGGTAAAGATTAAAATTTATTATTAGTACAGTAACGAATAAATTTGCTCTCACACTATGTTGCACGAAACTTCTAGGAACCCGGCGTTTTTGGACGTACCCGTACCCGAAACTCTGAAACTCTGCCGAACCTCAACCGAAACTCAACCATAATGTAATCATATATGAGAGTTAATATAGACTTGGTTTTCCTTGTAAATTGTCATCTATGGGTCTTATTCCCTTTTTTCTTGCAAAATATTGTGTTATTCACTTATTTGTAAATTTATTTTTATATATATAAACATATATGACGTTTCAGATGACATTTCGGTCGACGCTTCCATTTTTGCGAGATGATGTTTCTAAACGTGCCCATTTCGGAAACTCCGAAACGTTTCGCCGCTTCGTGCAACTTAGCTCTCACATAATAAATCGCCATACAAATGGAAATTAAATTTTATGGCACTTCTAAGTGGCTATGGTGATTTAAACTTTAACCACCTAGACTCTAACCTCCACATTTAACTCTACATTGGTCACAGGTCACTAACAAACAGAGTGATAATTACACAAATGGTGCTGAAAATGGTTGTTATTGATGTCAAAGGCAGTCCCGATGAAAGGGAAAGTTACATAATCAGATGCCATTTTTTGAGACCTTTCCAATGATAAGTGGTACGCCTCCTAACTCTTCAAGGTTGAAGAGAAATTAGTCTTTTAATTATATACATGGATCAACTAAAGTCAGCCTCAAGTCGGCCCTATCACTAATGCCTAACCAAATCCAATGCTTGTGGTGACAAGTCGCCGCTAGACCCCCACAGTTTAGTATAAATATGCCACTTATGTGGCTCATTTGGTGGACAAACTCATGTACTGTTCAACGAATAAGGTCTGAGGTGACCAGAAGATCCAAGCCAAGGAAAAGGGTTGAGTTGAGAAGCTGAAAAGGAAATTTGTGGCAAATCCAAGCTGAAGGAGGATCATTTTCAATTAATATGTGGTAACCTAAGTTGCACGATACGGGGAAACAAGTAAGGGTATGAAACGTGACTCCCCGTTTGAAACGGGTTCGAGTTTCCGAAACGGGTAAGGGTATGAAACGTGACCCCCCCCCCCCAAATTTTGGAAACCGGGAAACGCAATGTATATATATATTAGGGCATTTAAGAACTATTTGCAATCACAAAGCATACATGATACATTATAATTTATTACATTATGATTAAATTGTCCAATGTCAATGCATAAACTATAAGTCTCTAAATTTACATCACATTTACTAGTGAATGATTACATAATGAAAATAGCAATATCCAAAATTAGCCACGAGAAATTTCTAATTTCTTGTCTTATGCTTGATTGGGAGTGTCCTCCTACATAGTCGAACGACCTTAGTGCTCTTGATTAAATAGAAGTTCCATACCCTAGTACCCTAGGTGCTCTTGATTATTGGGAGTCTCCCCTGCATAGAGGGCTTGGTGCTCTTGATTAAATAGTCCATACCCTGGTACATGACAAAATCCAATGGAAACATTGTGATTTCCCCAATCCTGAAAAAAATTATAAGTCTGTTGAATTTTGAGTGAGATCTAAAATTCTACTTTCTCATTTCATGGTAATGTTAAAAATTTAAGTAAAAGGATGAAAATGAAAGATAAAGGAGAATGTCACTGTTACTTCTTAACATTACCATGAACTGCATAGCAACACTAGGCCATAGGCTTGAACATTAGGCTGCCTCACTCAAAAAAATTGGTTTTCAATCTTCAATAGCTCCCTCTATCACTCTTGAATTGGAAGGGAGCAAAAATAAATAAAAATCAAAAAAAAACTGGAAAAAAAAATTCTTCAACGTTGAAACGTGGTCATACGACCTGGAAACACGTTTCAGGTCGTACTGGGCCACGTTTCAACCTCATGAAACGTGCTAGTACAGCCTAAAACGCGTTTCCCGTCCGTACCAAACGCGTTTCAGCGTTTCCATATCATTTTTGGCCAAAAACGCCCTCTGACCCAACATTTCCTCTAACATAGGTGGTAACTCTTGTGGGTATTCACCTATTATATGTTAGATTTTGTAGCTCCTACGGGTGTTCTAGTCTCAGGAGGTGTCATTGAAGCTAAGAGCACAAGAAAAAGAAATTGGTTTTCAATCTTCAATAGCTCCCTCTATCACTCCTGAATTGGCAGGGAGCGAAAATAAATAAAAATAAAAACAAAAAATTAAAAAATAAAAATAAAAAAACTGGAAAAAAAAATTCTTTAACGTTGAAACGTGGTCGTACAACCTAGAAACACGTTTCAGGTCGTACTGGGCCACATTTCAGCCTCATGAAACATGCTAGTACGGCCTGAAATGTGTTTCTCGTTCGTACCAAATGCGTTTCAGCGTTTCCATATCGTTTTTGGCCAGAAACGCCCTCTGACCCAACGTTTCCTCTAACATAGGTGGTAACTCTTGTGGGTATTCACCTATTATATGTTAGATTTTGTAGCTCCTACAAGTGTTCTAGTCTCAAGAGGTGTCATTGAAGCTAAGAGCACAAGAAAATAAAGTATCTCCAAGCCCAAAACAAAATTCGAAGGGAAAGTGTCCTAATTAGATTATTAATCAGTTTTTAATGGTTTTCCTAAGTATAACTTAGTGTAAAAGCTTAATTAGTCAATCTTAATTAAGACAAGACGATTTCTCTCAAGTGATCTAGAAAAGGTACTTGATTGAGTCAAGATTATCTTAGCCATCGATCAGGATTAGAACTTCGTTGTTGAATTGTCGATGTAAGATTATTAGAGGAAATCGATGGGCATCTTGGAGATCAAGGAATAGAGGTGCAGTGGCAGCGTGGGGTTTGACACCAATGAGGGTTTCACAATGATTGAGCGAGAAGCATTTTCCAGAGTTATTCTTCATTCGAGAGACTTCCAGCTTCAGAGGGAGTTTCGTTTGCTAGTTTATTTTTCTACAAAGAATGCCATGTTATTTTTTGGAGCAAGTGCGAGTTTGTTGGAGGAGGTGTGAGTTCTCCAAGATGCAATGTGAATTGCCGCGAAGGCAGATCAAGTTTCCAAGAAGGCAAATCGAGTTCGAGAAGGCCGCACATGTGACTAGTGCGAGTTGTCAGAAGTCATATGAGTTTGTCGGAGAGCCAGCACGAAATGCCAATTTACTAGTGTGAGTTGCAAGGAGGCACTACGCATTGCAAGAAAGGGGCCAAAGGATTAGAAGGTGTAAAATCCCCTCCAAATGGGTTTCAAGTCATCACATCATCAATCATCATCAAGAGAAGAGAAACATCCATCAAGAAGGTAACAACATCTCTTGGGTACACTTGATCTCTAAGCAACATCCAAGGTCCTTAAGCTAAGGGAGGGTCTCAACAACTATGCCAAGTCAATTTCAAGGTCAATGTCCCTCAATAGGTGCCCAACGTCCTTTGTCAAAGTGCTCTGCTTCATCATCAAATTGATTAGACATTATCCATGAAGTACTGGAGAAGCATCATATCATCCCTCAAGGGATCTTGGTTGCATCTAGAAGAATCATGTAACACATACTCAAGAAATCAAGTGTGATCAACATCATCGGTAAAGGTGTTGAGAAATCAAGGGCAGCGAGATTAGGCAATTTCTCTTACTTTGATAACTGCTTGTGATGTTCTTTTACTTAACTTGATCTACTTGTAGTTAACTTCTTCTTATCTTGATTATTATAGTGTTCTTTATCATCAAACATCTCCCAAACAATGAAGATCAATGAGCCAAGAGGACACAAAATGTAGGTTGCAAGCCAGGGCCAAAACCTCTCCTCTTGAGAGGAAAACCCACAAGAATACTTCTCTTCTTATAGAATGTTCAAATGATGAATTCTAAGACCTATGACCCTTGACAAAAACTCCACCGAGACCAAGTCAAACCTCTCCTTGATGAGCTTGCTTCTCACAAAATCAACCCTAGTCAAACTTGCCTTCTAGGTGCTACAATTTTCTCCTTTGACCAAAATTTCAGACCTGTAATTCTAACTACAATTTCGGCCCTTATGACAAAAACCCTAGCTTGCACGTGTGAGTGAAATATGGTAGAATAGATCTATTTTCTCCTTTCTAGGACTATCTCCTCTCTCCTTAGTAACTCGTCCTTCAAACTAATTCCTTTCAGCTTCAAACTTCAGCTACCTAAGGTGTCTACAATTTCCATTCTTGTTGTAATAAGATTGATGCCCTAATTTTGCACGTGAGGGAGTTTCAACCCAAAAAACATTCCCTTTAATCCTTCACTTTTCCTTCCTTTAGTTCCTCCTCTTGCTCATTGGTTATTCCTTGTCTTTCTTGTGCTTCTACGAATGCGTTGGATGTGTCTTCAAGTGAGGTCGAGTATCTCTTATATATAGGCTTCCCTTGGATATCAAACAGCCCTTCATGAGGCCGACTTGTTCCTTGTAGGTCAACTTGGTCTTGGAGGGAGTCTTTTGACTTCTTTTGACTTACAAAAGTTCTTTTGACATGATACAATATGCTCAATGGGGTCTTACATATATGACAATGACTCAAATGACTTCTTGACTCTATGACAAACCCCAGAAGCACTCAATGGGTGCTTCACCTAAATAAAATTGACCTTGATCATGAAACCCGTGCTACAAAAATAATAATAATATTTTTTCTTTCTTTTTACAATATAGAAGAATCAAGAGTACATTTCATATTTATCAAGTCACAGTCTAAAAAACCCAAAGAATAACCCAGAAATTTCGGTAAGATTATGAAAAATTCCGGCAAAGATTTTTGAAAATCTAGGTTACAGTCGTTAAACTTCAGTATTTTGGGTGCCCTAAGGGTTTTTGAAGGTGCTGAATCCATTTCCACCATCAAAAATACAATTCAAACACTCCAGCTACCTGATTTTTTGAAGAAAAAAAAAATACCGAATTCTGGCAAAAAACTGTCGTCCGGGCTATTTTGTTGCGTCGGTAGAAAACTCCATTTATGAAGACCGAACCTAGTTACCTATTTCAACACTCCCTCTTAACTAGGGAGGTATTCATAAAACACACAAGGTACTTGGACATTCTCATATTGAAGAATTATCATAAGAAGAGTCGGATCGATAAGCCATCTCATAAGCTATCTTCTCAGCTTATACCAATGCATCTCATCATATCAACCAACATTGTCACATAGGAAGGCCTTGACTAACAGCTCTATCTCTCCACAAGATAAGAGCACAATGTCGGCGATACAATGACTTATAAACACCATCATCATTGTATCTTAAGGCACATACCCCATCCAGATGTTCACAAGATATGTCCTTCTAGGACCATTCTTGTCTTGGATTAACACATCCTCAAGGAATTTCCTCTTCGACTACTCTTACCTATTCGATGCCCTTACCCAATCCTCCATTTTTTCTTCATGACATGAGACAAAAATGATGTGTTTATCTCTCCCTCTCAAAGAGGGAGGATCAACTCATTCCTATAAAAGGAATATACCCAAGCTCCCTCTTACCTAGGGATTTCTTACCAACTACAGTTATTGGCTCTTCAACGGAGGTCATGGTACCATTAGCTGCTTATAGAGCTCCTCCTTTCAGCATCATGTCATGAACTTCAACTTCTTCATCATGAAGCTATCTTCTTCTAAAACTTCTTCATAGGGCATCAGCCATCTTCTCCACCACTTCTCTTCAACAAAACATAGCGTTGAACCAATAGTCATGTCATCCTTTTCTTCATAGAGAAGTGATCTTCTGGTCCACATTTGGCTATCCTTCATACAACTACCTCTTCCAAGTTGTGATTCTTTTAGGATCTTCCATCCAATCACATTAGTAGTTGTAGGTGACTTTCTACAACCCTCTTTCAGTAGCCCTATTCCAACCAGATGTTTTCTCAAAAATCAAAAATGAACATTAAATCAACATTACCTTTTTATGATGGCCTTTCATCATGACATTAGCTTTTGCAACATCAACATCTTCCATCTCCAAGACATACATTACCAAGGTTCTCTTCCAACATACATATCAGTGTCTTCACACCTTCTTCATGGTGATGTCATAGCTAATCCTTCTTGTCATCAGATGTTCACTACTTATCTTATCTTATATGACTATATATACATCTTTCACGAACTCTTCTTTCATCCTTTTCACGTATTGTTTCCACGGGATCTTCCATACATAGTTCCTTCATCATAGGAACCATAGTTGCCAATCTCCTCATATTCTTCATCAGGTCATATTATGTTGATTTCATCTTGTCAATATGTAGAAGAGTTCAAGACATATAGTCTACATGTCTGCATGTATCTTTCTAAAGGAAGAGTTTTCTTCATCATGCTCATGAGATAGAGCATTATACTCATTCTATCTGCAATCATATGATGACGTGACTTTATCTGTCTATTACCAAATATATACATACCTCTTCTTTCATGTGACCATCTAGAATTCCTTTCGACAGCTTTTTTTGCTTGCTTGATGATGAAAATACTTCAACTAACTTGACATGTTGCACATCTTAGTCGCCATACCATCAACCTTCTAAATTGTGGATCCCACACAAGGTGGAATGTAGGCTATCTGCAAGAAACTTGCTTCTTCTAAGTAGAAGTGAACCTTCTAACAAAGATTCTAATGGAGGATCTTGATGATCCTCATTCTGCAAATGCTTCTCTCTATTGATGATCATGTATAATGATCTCTCTCTTCCTTTCTTCATAGATGACTTTCTTTATTCAACTTGTTACTTTAGTTATTCGTCTATGCTTCCAATGAGGATGCCATGAGTTACACTCTTTCTATCATGATGATTGTTTTAACCATATTAACTTTTACTCGAGTTATCCTTCCATGACTCTATGATGTCATCTCAATCTCTGTTATAATGCATCCTTTAATTCATGTAATGCTTTCCATCATGACTACTCCCTTCTATAAACTAAAAGGAACTAAGTATATGATTTTATCTTAGTCACAGTAGAGGTCTTTTACTTCCTCCTTCTTTGTCTTCTTCTTTTCAGGTTCTTCTACTTCTTCAGTGACATGGGCTTCATTACTTTCCCTTCTCTTCTTGTTTTCCTTCTTGAGTTTCGAACAATTCCTTTTGAAGTGCCCATATTCATTACACTCATAACATTGAATCTAAGAAATATTGATCGTCTTCTATTGAAACTTCTTTCGAGGCTCAAACTTTCCAAAGTTCCCTTTCTTCCTTGTTGTTGTTGCATATGCTTGTGTTTGTTCACTTGACCCAACATCGTTCTTCACCTTTCATCTAGTTTCTTCAACTTTCATCTAGTTTCTTCAATATTGCATAATGACAACAAATCGCTAAATGGAGTGGCTTCCTTCTTTCCATAGATAGTAGACACAAAGTTGCCCCATTCATCAGGTAGTACATTGAGCACAATGGTGGTTATCTCTCGATGAGACATTACTTCTTCTAGTTCTTGTAGTTGATCTCTTATTTGAGATACCCTCATAAGGTATGAGGCTACCCTTCTTCCTTTGATGCCTTCATCTTGTCTAGTTCGATTGACATTATCTCTCCGGCAGTGCTTATAAAAAACAATTCTACCAGCTTTCCATAGATCTCTTTTGTCGTTTTCAATTTTGCTACATGAGGGATGAGAGAATCCTTGATTGACTGTATAAGGACCCTTTGAGCCCTTATCTCTACTTTCATCTATTTTTACATTGCTTGAGATTGCTCTTGAGGAGGTTTACTGATTGAGGCTGTGACATATTCACTAACTTCATTTTATATGAGGATCAAATCTATTCTCTTCTACCATGCAAGGTGATTTGATGACCCAACCAGTTTGTTGTTCTCCTTGCAGAAAGAAGTCATTATAGATTGAGACATAAGATATAAAATACTTGTCAAAAGAAGATGATCCTTTTGATGATGATATCTTCAACTTGATGCCTTCTTGATGATGTTGACTTCCACTACTCCTTGGTTTGTTGACAATTGAAGATGCCTCCTTGATGATGAAGGCTTGATGAACTTCTTCAAGGATGTTTGAGATGTGATTTTTCCTTCAAGGTGAGGGAGATCACTTAAATTCCTTTGATGATAATGAAGTGCTTCTTCCTTGTTTCCTTTGGTTGATGATTGTAGAATGTGTAAGCTTCCCAAGAATGCTTCGAGTGTAGAGTCCTTTGAATGGAGGTAGGGTCTTTGAGGTCTTCTTCTCATTCCAAGAGTTGTGATGATGTAATCCTTGTGATGTGATGGATAGTCTTCCTTGATGATCTCCTTGTACTCGGTCCTTGTGTATCCTTCTTCAATTGGATGATCTTCACGATGCCTTTCCTTCTTGTTGTCACCTTAGCTTTGATACCATGTTGAGATATCAAGGGCTGCAAGATTAGGTGATTTCCCTTACTTTGATAATTGCTTGTGATGTTCTTTCACTTAACTTGTTCTACTTGTAGTTAACATCTTATCTTGATTATTATAGTGTTTTTATCATCAAACAGCTACCAAACAATGAAGATAAATGAGACAAGAGGACACAAAATGTAGGTTGCAAGCCAGGGCCACAACCTCTCCTCTTGAGAGGAAAACCCGCAAGAATTCTTCTCTTCTTATAGAATCTTCAAATGATGAATTCTAAGACCTATGACCCTTGACAAAAACTCCTCCAAGACCAAGTCAAACCTCCCCTTGATGAACTTGTTACTCATAAAATCAACCCAAGTCAAACTTGCCTTCTAGGTACTACAATTTTCTCCTTTGACCAAAAATTTTGGACCTGTAATTCTAACTACAATTTTGGCCCTTATGACAAAAACCCTAACTTGCACGTGTGAGTGAAATATCGTAGAATAGATCTCTTTTCTCCTTTGTTGGACTATCTCCTCTCTCCTTAGTAACTCGTCCTTCAAACTAATTCCTTTCAGCTTCAAACTTCGGCTACCTAAGGTGTCTGCAATTTCCATTCTTGTTGTAATAAGATTGATGCCCTAATTTTGCACGTGAGGGAGTTTCAACCCTGAAAATAGTCCCTTTAATACTTCACTTTTCCTTCCTTTAGTTCCTCCTCTTGCCCATTGGTTATTCCTTGTCTTTCTTGTGCTTCCACAAATGCGTTGGATGTGTCTTCAGGTGAGGTCGAGTATCTCTTATATATAGGCTTCCCTTGGATATCAAACAGCCCTTCATGAGGCCGACTTGTTCCTTGTAGGTCGACTTGGTCTTGGAGGGAGTCCTTTGACTTCTTTTGACTTACAAAAGTTCTTTTGACATGATACAATATGCTCAATGGGGTCTTACATATATGACAATGTCTCAATTGACTTCTTGACTCTATGACAAACCCAAAAGCACTCAATGGGTGCATGACCTAAATAAAATTTACCTTAAGCATGAAGTCCATGCTACAAAAATAATAATAATAAATTTTCTTTCTTTTTAGAATATACAAGAATCAAGAGTACATTTCAGACTTATGAAGACAAAGCCTAGTTATCTATTTCAACAACAAGAACCATAAGAGCATCAAGGTGGACCATATTTGATGTCAAATCCATCAAAGTACTTCACACAAGTATCACCTTCAAATGTCTTACTAGCTTATGATTATATACAAGTTATCATACTTAGGTACAAGAGGGTTATCACATGACCCTATTAGGCTTCCAACCATAAGGGGAGGAACAATTCCTCGACCAACCCTTGCAAACGATTGGTGCAAGTGATAGGTATTATATAGCTTGGGGTTTACTTCATGGAAAGCATCATAGTCTTATACACATCCTAGGACAGCTCCTTGTCATATCCAAGACTAGTTTTGTGTTTGTTATGGATAACTCTTTCCAAGGTCTGATGATGGGCTTGGGAAGTGCAAACTGAACTTCTGCATCTGCATGCAAATCTGCTCTTGAACTAGGCACTGAATGTGAATCAACCTCAACTTTACTCGCTTGATTACTTGATGGTTGCTAATGGGTGACTATTTCAACTTCAACTAGAGGATTAATGTTATGAACAGGTTCCAAAGGATGCCTTTTCTGCTTAAACTCATCTTGTTGTAGCTGAGATTCGAGTTGTAGAAACTCGATCTTCTCATGTGCATCTTGTAAACAACTATGAATATTGATGAGAAAATCCTTGATGATTTTGACTATATTGTTAGCAATAGATAGGATTAGACTTCTCAATAACTCTAATAAATTCTAAATTTGAACCATTAAAAAACTTCAAAAAAAATTCTTGCAACTCCACCCTTCAACAATCAGCAAATCACAAAAGAATAAGGAAATAAATACCGACTTGAGGTATCGAGCAAAAACTAGGCATCAGAAGAGAATTCAACGCATATACAACATGCTTTAGCTGCAGACTGATATTATATGTGTACAGAGAATAATATATGAATGGTGATACGTGAAAGATCAACCAATGCCCAGCTCAGTCTTATGGTTTTAAAACTTTGCGACTTATATCACCTCCTCGCACAAGCATATCGGGGGAAAACCATCCCACTACAATGCATGTGTACGACAAACAACATGGGTTTGTCAACCCAACCAAGGTTGGAGGAATACTGGCCTACTTTTCTTCGAAGGAAGACTATGCAGGTCACACAAGATGTGCAAGTAGAATACCAACGTACAAGTCACTAGTTTGATTCAACAAGCATATTTGAGTCAACTTCGACTCTTGTGAATGCAACATTTCAAGGAAAAAATGATACTGTTGGAGTAGTAGGATTATTTAATTGACCCATATGACATGCACCTCTCAACGATCTCTTCTTTACACTATTGGATTCAACGTTGTGTGTGAATCGCCAGGAATTACGCATGGAGACTGCGCGCATAGGGTAGTTCCACTACAAGAACGATCTCACAGTCTTGAGGTTCTCCAGCCCTCGGCATCGCCTAAGTTATTCATGTATGTGTCGCTTTATATAAAAGCTCACTGCACACACAACTCCCTACGGCTTCTTTGATGGAATCCAAGGTCGAAGCTCTCGTCTCCTTTCCGCCATTTTCTCCAGATGTCTGACGGATTTTGCAAGTTTACATGCTTTGCTCAGTACTTTCAGCACTTTATTGTCTTAGGCTTCGTTAAATTCCTCAAATGAATCTTCATATTCATATTCATGACCAGGGTTTCCTCCCAGAGAATTGCTACAGATCGCAGGTCTGGCTGATAATTGAGTTGGGTAAATTGTATTTCAAATTAGGGGGAGCCCTTACTTTTGAAAACTTTAGGTTTGGGTGATCTTTCTTCTCTCTGAACCGAGGAAACAACTTTTATACTATTGTTTCCCTTTGTGCTCCAATTTCTTCTATGTTTGCAGATATTTTGTGGACTCCATGGCAGAAATTAAGCGTGAAGAAGGTCTAGTGGCCACATGCTCTTCATCGGCTTTCACCAAATGCAAAACAGGTTAATGTGAACGAGCCTGTAATCAGGGTTGCGGGGAAGCGCCCCCCCCCCCTCGTTCCCGCTCCCGAAACGCGGTCCGTGCGGGAGCGTTCGGAAACGCGCTCCCGAAAACGCTTCCTGAGGGGAGCGTTTTCGGGAGCGCGTTTCCGAACCTGTTAAAACGCTCCCTGCCTTTTCGGGAGCGTTTCCGGAAACGCTCGGGAGCGAACGCTCCCTGATCGCTTCCTTCGTTTAAAAAAAGCTTTGAGAGCATTTTTTAAACGCCGAAAGCGATCGGGGAGGGTTCGTTTCCGAACGCTCCCCGGAACAAAAAACGCTTGGGCGGAAATTTTTTTCAATGAAAAAAACGATCTGTTTAGGGCCAGAAATGGGTTTTAGGGCTGATGTGGAGGTAAGGAAAGCATTGACATTTCATGGTAATGTTAAATTCTTAAAGTAAAAGGAATCTTCCTTTTACTTAAATTTTTAACATTACCATGAAATGACTCAGGATGTTTAAGAGTGGTTTCGACCTCATTGGATTTCATATGGAGAAACTAGAATTTTAGGTTTCACTCGAAATTCAGCAGACTTAATGGTTTTCAGGGTTTCATGGTTTGGGAATTTGCAATGTTCCCATTTGATTCTATCATGTGTAAGGGTATGATATTGGCATTTGATCAAGAGCATGAAGTCCTTTAAGAACCTTGATGTACCCTTCAATCAAAGGAAAACAACTGGTTAGGCATGCTAATCTTTTTCTACCGCATTTTAAGGTTGAGGAGATGAACCCTTCACTCAAACCAAAATCATTGGTTAGGGATGTTAAACTTTTTCAATTTATATCATGTTATAAGTTGAGCAATCCAAGTCTGAAGACTTTGAGCTAGATGATGTTTATGTATCTCTTGTTGATGATCCCATTTCTAGTAGCGATGAATCAATGATGAGTTTCATGAGAGACCATGTTGCTCAGTGATTTGTAGTTTTGATGTCTCTTTTTGCTACTACTACTACTACTAAAGTTGTAGAGGAGTTTTTGGAGTCCTCAAACTTTGAGCCATATTATTTATGTAGCTCATGTTGATGATCCCTTGTCTAGTAGTGGTGATGATTTTGATCATGATGAGAAGTGATCATGTTGTTGATCACTAATATGTAGTCTTGTATTAGGTCAATGGCCTCATAGCTTGTAGCATTGTTTTTGGACTTTATGGGCCATTTGGAGCCTCATTGCTTATGTATTTTTCAATGATATGTATTGCACTCGGTGCCATTTTGATATATTCACCTTTGCATGGTATATAAATAAGCAAACTTTGCATATTTTGTCTCTATTGGCTTGGAATCATGGTTGCAAATCTTTAAAATAGTTTTTTTTATTAAAAAATAATTATTTAATGTATTTTTTTTTAAAACCGGTTCATTGAGATCTGACCGCTCCCGGTTAGACTGGTTCCGATTAGAAACCCGGTTCATTAGGTCCACTGGTCCGGTCACCGGTTCCGGTTTTAATAACTATGCTCACACAAATCCAGAAGTACAAGAGGGGTACATAAAGGCATTGGACAAGTTGGTACCTGACAGGGAGGAGTGTGCTAGATTGCACCTTGAATTAGGCAAATACTTCAGTTGCACTGCTAACTTTGGTTCTTTCCATGCAATGGAAGACAGGGACAGATTTGATGCTATCACATGGTGGGAAGCATATGGCGGCATGGGACTTTTGCCAAAGTTGGCTAAAAAAGTTCTCTCACAAGTTGTGAACACTTCTTCTGCAGAGAGGTGTTGGAGCACCTACAGCTTCATACACAATGTGAGAAGAAACAGGCTGAATGAAAACCGAGCTGAAAGCTTGGTTTATGTGCATTACAACTTGAGGTTGTTGAGCCAATATTGTGATCAGGCAAATGAGGATCAATCATATAGAGTCTGGGACAACAACCCAGAGGATGATAATTTGGAGGACGGCACGGTACATATGGAAGAATTGGAAGCAGAACTTTTTAGGGATGATGATGAAGCATCAGCAGCACCGCCACACACAGGGCCAGTCCCACCATCTACTGGTAGCAGTGCGGGTGCCAGTGCCAGTGCCAGTGCCAGTTCTCGATATCACACTATTGTTCCTTTGCAGATCTAGCCTCCACCTTCTAGTCATGGTCGTGGTACTCCCGAGAGTACTAGAAGACCACCATTTCCTCGTGGCTCGCACAAATTAGACATTTCTCGTGGGTGTGGCAAGGGGCCAGCCAGTAGATAAAATAGATTTGTTGTTTACTAGTCTTTTCTAATTGTTGTTGACAATTGAACAGTTGAAACTTGACTCTTTCATATATTTAATGACAATTTAAGTTTGAAGTTTGAATTTGAAAGGTGAAACTTTGAAGTTGGCATTTATAAGTTTACAAGTCATTATGAATTATGAATATGATGCTTCATGAAACTTATATGGTGATCAATGAATCAATGATGATAAATGTTATATAATATCAATGATGATAAATGTTATATATTGAATTTTGAAATCAATGAATCAATGATGATAAATGATATATATCAATGATGATAAATGTTATATATTGAAATTTGAAATCAATGAATCAATGACGATAAATGTTATATATCAATGATGATAAATGTTTATTGAATTTTGAAATCAATGAATCAATGATGATAAATGTTAGATATTGAAATTTGAAATCAATGATGATAAATGTTATATATTGAATTTTGAAAGCTTGAAACCTTCAGATTGATGATTCGCGAGACTCAAGAGTCAATATGTTGTATGCTTCCAACTTGTGGGCGTGGTTGATGAAGAATATAACTTCTAGATGATTGATGTTATATGATTCAATCTATGTGTTTATGTTTTATATGTCTAATTCATCATTCTATATGTTTTTGTTGACATATATGCATCAAAATATATATATATATATATATATATATATATATAAACGCTCCCGGAAACGCTCCGGACCGTAAGCTTCTAAAAATGGTGCTCCCGCTCCCGCTCCGCGTTTTCGCTCCCGCTCCCAAGTAACCTTGCCTGTAATCTTCAAATTCAAGCAACTAGATAAGTTGTTGATAACTGTAGCAGACAAAGCGCATGCTTGACAGGTATGAAGAGACAAACAGAGATGCACAGGATTTTCTGCTAGAGCAGGAAAATGACTGAGACACAATGAAGCGCGTTTGATTAACCAAAGGACCGGTATGCATAGAAATGAAACAGTCAACTGCGCAAACGTTTCATTCTTTTGACAGGGTTCACAGGGAATGGTAGCATGTCAGTTTTTTGGTAGAAAACCTAACGCACAAGCACACTGTGATGAAGAAAACTATACAACTAGTGGTTGGAGAAGGCCACAAAAACAAGTGGCTCACACTTGAGCAGGGAAGGAATTCACCTGCAGCTCTGATACCATGTTAAACATAATCATGGCGAAGATAGGATATGAAAAATAAGAATTGAATGCATATATTATTCACATGATATACATTTTATAATACATTGGAATAACCGTTGGATTCCATATTCCAAGGTCTCTTGGACTCCCTTTGACTGCTCACATTCCACACCAACCCTTAGAAGATTAGGTGTCCAACAATCTAAAATCACTTTAATTACAACATACTTACAACAGTAAATCTACTCTATTATTGGCAAAAAAAGGGTAAATTTGCTCTATTATCTTCAAGATATATGTTAAATAGTTTAACATTTTCAACATTGGTTATGTCAAATCAACATGAACAACTAGTGTTCAAAATTGCTAACTCAAGAAGAGAATGCAAGCTGAAAACCAAATCTGCAAGTACGCAATATTTGGACAGCAAGAAACTTCATATATATATAAAAGATGAAACACTAGTATATACCATATCTTTATCATAAGTCGGTACAATCTCTAGCTCTTCAAACCCTAGCTAGGGAAAACCAAGAAACCCTAACCACCACAAAAGTTAGTGTTGGAAAATTACCAACTCAAGAAGACAATGAAAGCTGAAAAAAAATCTGCAAATACACAATATTTGGACACCTAGAAACTTCATATATATATATATATATATATAAAAGATGAAGTACAAGTATATACCAGAGCTTTATCATGAAGTTGGTATAATCTCTAGCTCTTCAAACCCTAGCTAGGAAAAACCAAGAAACCCTAACCACCACCAAAGATCTCCAACAAGCAAGCTTCAACAAAATCAAATCCTACTTAGCATCAACACTTGTCTCCCACGGGTGTCCAAGAAGTCTCCTTGATCTAGCATAACAAGTAGCATTGGGGTTTCCAAAACCCTAGTCTTCCTTCTCTGGAAGGAGCTACAAGAACAATGCTTTGTTATTCTCTAGGGTCTATCACAAACCTAGCTTTTTTGCCTCCTTTAGTGTGAAATTCTAAACCTAGAATGCCCTTGAACTTCTTTAAGAACCTTAACAATCCAAGACAAACAACAATAATACAAGCAGGAGTACAGAGAGAGAGAGTAGTGTGCTACACACCTCACAACTCTAACAAGTGTGTGAAGAATGAATGTATGAAAGGACTCTCTTTCCTCTATTTATATGCGAAGTAATAGCAACCAACAATATAAAGTAGGGCTAAACCTCTACGAGTAGCCATCTTTAGTCAACCCAACTCACAACTGGAGCATTCGATCTCCAAGTTACACATATCAAACCCCATGGTGAAGACATTCCATAAGCAAGGCTCCAAGGCATGAGTGCTCCACAAGATGTGTCCAAGGCTCCTTCACCATAAGCCTTTGAAGCTCCAATGCTTCTCTAAAGCCATAAACACTCCTCAATCCAAGAGTCCTCAATTCAAGTACAAGCACAAGTGTCCATGAAAGCAACCAAGTGTACCCATGCCATCTACAGTTCAGTGCCCTCCTCTATGATGCCCACTACTTCTCCAAATCAAGGCATCCTATAAGCAAACGACTCAACCTCCATGTGGATATCATGACAAAGTCACCAAGCTATCAAGGCCTTCAATACCCCAAGGAAGAATGGTACATAAGCATTAGCAATCCAAGAGTTAGCAACCTCCACATGTCAGTGTCCATTAAGAAACAACCAGATCTAGCAACCGAGCAGGAAAAAGAGGGAGATTTCCATTACAAGTCAAGTTTTTGCAGAGCTGGCCACGGTTGGGCTTAGAGATCAAGACAGGTTGGAGAGAGCTTCCATTATATCATCCATAAGGCCCGGATATCCTTCCTGTTAGATGAGCATGGCCTGAAGGCTGAAAACCTATGTACATAACGTTGTGGCAGAACCTACCGATGCAAATCTGCTGAAAGAATTTAGGAAAGAAATGGCCAAGGCGAAGCAAATGATCCTTGATGGAGTTCGGGACCATATAGTCTCACATATATCTGACAAGAACATTGCGAAAGAGATGTGGGATGCCCTCTCAAGGCTGTATTAGAATCCTTCCGAGCAGTGGAAGATGTTCTTGAAAGAAAAGTTGAGGAACGTCAGGATGAAGAAGGGTGAAGGCATTGATCCCTTTCTCACCAGACTTCGGGATATTAGGGATGCGCTGGCACCTGTAAGGGAGACACCTCCATCTATAGAGATGGTGAGATTATCACTAAATAGTGTCATCAAGGATTGGGAGAATTTCGTCTAAGGCTTTCTAGGACGAGATACGTTGCCTGGGTGGGACTAGATGTGGGTTTATCTCTCATAGGAAGAGATGAGACGAGCTCTAGTAAAGAGCGCCATTAACGGCAGTGGCAGCAAAGGATCGAAGGGATTGAAGAAGGAAGGCAATGTGGCCCTTGCATCGAAGGGGAAAGCGAAAGGTCTCAGTCAGGGACAAGGCTCGCAGGGAGAAAAGAAGAAGAAAAAGGATCTATCTAAGATAAAGTGCTTCAGGTGTGGCGAGTATGGCCACTACAATACTTAGTGTCCTCAGAAGAAGGGCAAGAAGGGAAAGCGGGATCAGGCAACAACATCCGCAGAGTTAGACAAGGTATCCTCCAAAGTGGAGAAAAATTTTGCCATGTATGCAGTTATACCTCAAGGAGAGAGGTGGGGCGATATGGAGCTTTAGTCCCAGAGTTGCGCAGAGATTTGGGTAGGGTCCATTGAGGGGAGCATTGGATGGTGTTTCCTCATGGATAATTACCTTTGCTACTAGTGCCCACAGTATTCAATAGCAAGTGGATCAGTGTCAGTTGATGCAATCAAATTCGAGAGTGGCAGTTGCAGACTAGTTGCAATCAGATGCTGAGGAACGCAAAGCAATGCTAATACATAGCAGGAGGCTCAATGCAGAGTCAACAGCAGCACAGATTTCCTAGTAGACAATGCAAAGGCTAGTAGCAATGAAGATCAGTATTACGTTGCAAATACGTAGACACACAATTGATTCAAACATTTTGATGCTTCTCGCCTGCGTAGTTGCAACAACAACAAGCGGAGAGGAAGTATTAGTTGGGTTGCAAAGTATGGATGTAGAGTTGGCAACAAAGGCATGTTGTACAAAGGTAAAGGTCGCTGAATGTTACGTATGCAAGATGGTTCAACATAATCAATGGCAAGATGAATCGAAAGCAGCATGTTGGTTGATGGATAAGTCGGCAACTACAAGCTTGTTAGACATCAGCAATGTGTATGGAGGATGATGCAAAGACAAGGTGTTGTAGTAGTGCGGTGCTAGAGAACAACTTCCTCGCTAAGAGGGAGTGTTAGTTTCTGTAGCATCGTATGTCGTTCTAGTCTCAAGACTTTGTGGAGAGGCCAAAAAACATGAGTTCTCCAAAACCCAGAAATCGTTTCTCGAAATTCCACGTAGAGATAGCTCAATTAAATTAACTAACCATCATTTAAATTTTTCCCAAGTCTAAATTAGGAAAACTAGTTAATTAATAGTATTTAATTGAGAAATGTGAGAATTTTCTAGAAACTCACTCGGATCGACTTGGAGATGGTCTCAACCATCGATTAAGTTTTAATCATGGTCGTTGGAGTCCCAACTGGAGATTATAAGAAGAGGTCGAAGGGTAGGTGGAGAAACACACAACAAAGAGCCAACAGCAAAGTTTGAGCCAAAGAGGAGACGCAGGGCTAGAGAGGGGCAGAGACAGTGATCCGGAGGAAAATTTTCCAGTTCCGAAGAGGCAAGAGAGGAGGCCGAATTATTAGAAGTAGCACAAGGCCTACGCAGTTGCTTGAGTGAGTAGATTGATTTTGTTGGAGAGGAGGTCGTTTCAGTTTCCAAAGGCTGGGAGGATGAAATCTCTTGGAGGATATTTATACTATGCAATCTTTGTTGATCACTGTTCTCGTAAAACTTGGATCTTCTACTTGAAGACCAAGGCTCAGGTTTTCGATGTGTTTAGGGATTTCAAGGCCCTTGTGAATAGGAAAGAAGATCAAGATCCTAAGGACATATAATGGAGGAGAATAGACTTCAAATGAGTTCAAAGACTTCTACAAAGAGGCTGAGATTAAGAGGGAGGTCATTGTTCCATACAACCCTCAACAAAATGGAGTTGTTGAGATGAAGAACGGGTCCATCTTGGAAGCAGCCAAAGCCATGATTCATCATCAAAAGCTTCATATTTTTCTATGGGGAGAAGCTACGAATATTGTTGTGTATGTCAAAAATATGAGTCCTCACCATGCCTTAGAAACAAGACTCCTAAAGAAGTATTTACAGGTGTGATTTCAGGAGTTAGACACTTGAGAATATTTGGCTAACCTGTCTACATTCATGTATCGAAGGAGAAAAGATCAAAGCTAGAGGCTTCTAGAAAGAAAGATACGTTTGTTGACTATTGTGAAAATTCTAAAGCTTACAAGATATATGTGTCAATTCAAAGGAACATTGAATTCAACCAAGATGTGACTTTTGATGAAGATGTTGCTCTTGGGAAAGCTACAGACTCTCCTGTCCCTGCCAGCACTAAGGGAGGAGATGATTCTACGGACGTAGATGTTGAGCCATCAATGCTTGAGCCTGACCTTGTTGATGAGCCTAAGGCACCCATAGATCCTTCGGACCCTCCTCCTTGTGATCCTCCCACGAGAAAGAGACCATTGTGGCTTTGTGACACATTACAAGATGCAAAGAGACACTTAGCCCCGAGAGGCACCTTCGGGGAGCACAAGTAGCCTTGTAGATATCAAGGGTATGTTGCCTTGTTGAGTGAAGCAGTGAAGGAACAAATTTGGAGAGATGCCATGGCTAAGGAGTATGAGTCCATCATGAAGAATGATGTATGGGAGGTGGTTCGGAGGACTGAGGGGAAGTATGTTGTGACTTCCAAGTAGTTATACAAAATTAAATATGCAGTTGATGGTAGCATTGAGAAGTTCAAAGCAATATTCGTGGCCAAAGGATTCCCCCAGAAAGAGGGAGAAGATTATGATGACATATTTGCACCTATTTCCCAATACACTACCCTCTGATCCATCATTGCTCTTGCTGCTAATCAGTGTTGGAGTCTTCACCAAATGGATGTGAAGATAGCATTACTTCATGGCATACTTAACGAAGAGGTGTACATAGAACAACCGCAAGGCTTTGAGGAACATGACAGGGAAACTCAAGTATGCAGATTGAATAAATCCCTCTATGGATTGAAGCAAGCCCCCAGGGCTTGGTATGCTCGGATCGATGGATACTGTTGAAGATTGCAACAAGAAACAGTGAAAGAGGCATCCTGAAACATCATCCTTGATCCTAGTTGGAAAATAATCACCTAAACTAGGTGGGGCCCACACAGGCTATTTTTAGGTGTATGTCTATTTTTAGACATGGTGAGCATATTCTATAAGTTGCGAGATACTATTTGTAGATGGTTGGTCAAATGCGAAAAATAGATGAAATTCTATTTTTAGACATATTGGGCGGAGCCTATTTTTAGACTGCCAGTCTAAAAATAGATATGTCGAATATTATTAGCTCTTAATAATATTTGGACTCTAAACATTATCTTATTCTCTTGGAGCACTTCAGTTAAGTGCACAGATGTGGCACAGCAGCTGACAGAAGGAATTACGCTATTCCCGAGGGTTAAGTGGAGCTATTGCATGGATACTTTAGTTAGAACTCATGTGAGAGAGTTTGGTGGAGTTGATTGAGGAAGTTAATGGAGTTGTGTTCAGTTTAACTAATCTAAACATAGTTGAGCTAGTTGTATCTAGTCTAACTGATTGATACACTAATGAGAGTGGTGTGAATTAATTATTAATTAATTCACTAATTATAAACTCATTAATCAACTAAAGAATACATCAGTTAACTTCAGTGCATGGACAGTTTCAGTGGAGACCAGTGGAGAGATAGGTGAAAGGGCAAGATGGACTATCTGTTGTGACTACTAGTGATGCATGAATTGCATCTACATATACATTGGAGTTGCCAATGATAATAACGCAGTCAATGAGAGTGGGATTACATTGAATTGGTCTTTGTAATCAGCTTGGATTGCGCAGTGGAGGCAGGCTAGCAGGAGGCAAAGATCGGTGCATGGATTTTCAAGATTGGCCCTGATTAGTGTATGATGATTGTACTGTACTGAGAGCTTGTGATAAGCTTTGTATGCTTTGTATGAGATTGTCATATGATCTCCATGTTACATAATATATAGTTGGGGTTTTCAGCTTCAGGCTTTCCCGTTAAACAACTGTGTTATGTGTGTTTTTATTGCTTCATGTGTTTTGCAATTGTTGATTAAATTTCCACAAGAATTATAGTGGAAGGATTCTGTATTTAGCAAGAAGATAAATATTGTTAGATCAGGAGAGTCCGGATATATACATGCATATTGTATATAATTTCTACATGGTATCGGAGCTGTGTTATAGATTTTCTACATGGAATGAGAGCAGGAATTTTTGGGTGCGCGAGTTTGCAGAGAATATCTGAAATTTTTGGTGAAATATTTTCAGAAACAAATAGCATATTTGTATTCCTTGTGAGAAAATACCCAAATTGAAAAAAACAATCGGTCGAATCGGAGCTCGGATGAGGAAGATATCGTCGATTTAAAATCAACTCTTTTGTTAGAAAATTTTGCGACGGCGGGACAATTGCAATGTGCGCGAGCCAAGAATCTACATGCACTGAGGTAAAAGATGCATGAAAAGCTTTGAGGAGCAAAGCAGAGGTTAGTGACTTGGTGGTTGAGAGGGAGCCTCTCAACATGCAGCGTGAGAAGCAGTCTCAGAAGGTTGTGGAGCAGCCACAACTAGAGATGCAGAAGAATCTTTCTAGATTTGAAGTAGATGGGATTTCTACGGAGCTTCCATCACAGAAGTGTGAGAAAGCCATGCAATTGAAGCTTGAGAGGGAGCAGGATTTGCATGCAGGTAAGAGTGAACCTCGAGATGTGGAGCAGCCACAAGATGAGGATCATGGAGTGGGAGCAACCACTCATGCAGAGAAATTTCATGTCAGATGGGCAGAGGGAGTGCATGCAGCTATACCACCAGGTGAAAGGTGGGGCGACATGCATGATTAATCCCAAGAGAAGATTTTTGGGCAGGATTCATTGAGATGGTGTGGATCTCATGAATTGAACCTGGCTATGAGGTGCCCACAGAGCAGCAGTAGCATGATCAATTGGATTGATGCAGGCAAATCAAAGTGACAGTGTCGGATACTGGAACGCGGTTCAAAGTTGACAACAAGTGCAGAGTGCATGGGTGCAGAGTTCAACAGCGCAGTGGTTCCTGAAGACATGTGCAGTTGGTACCAGCAGAAGTCGAAGACTTTGATGATAGATGCATTAAGACTGATTGAGTTGTTTGGAGCCTTTCAATTTCGGAAGAGTTGCAGAGCAGATGCATGGAGTTGTAGGGCGCTTACAAAGGTTGCAGAGCGAATGCATGGAGTTGCATGTTGCATGCAAAGACAATCCTTTCTTGTTGAGGAGTGTTGAAGATTGCGACAAGAAACAGTGAAGGAGGCATCCTGAAACATCATCCTTGATCCTAGTTGGAAAATAATCACCTAAACTAGGTGGGACCCACGCAGGCTATTTTTAGTTGTATGTCTATTTTTAGACATGGTGAGCATATTCTATAAGTTGCAGGATGCTATTTGTAGATGGTTGGTCAAATGTGAAAATAGATGAAATTCTATTTTTAGACATATTGGGTGGAGTCTATTTTTAGACTGTCAGTCTAAAAATAGATATGTCGAATATTATTAGCTCTTAATAATATTTGGACTCTAAACATTATCTTATTATCTTGGAGCACTTCAGTTAAGTGCACAGATGTGGCACAGCAGCTGACAGAAGGAATTACGCTATTCCTGAGGGTTTACTGGAGCTAATGCATGAGGACTTCAATTAGAACTCATGTGACAGAGTTTGGTGGAGTTATAGAAGTAGTTGGTGGAGTTGTATTTAGTTTAACTCAGTTAGACTCAGTTGAGCTAGTTGTATCTAGTCTAACTGATTGATACACTAGTGAGAATGGTGTGAATTAATTAGTTAATTAATTCACTAAATAATAACTCATTAATCAACTGAAGAATACATCAGTTAACTACAGTGCATGGCAGTTTCAGTGGAGACCAGTGGAGAGATAGGTGAAAGAGCAAGTGTGACTATCTGTTGTGACTACTAGTGATGCATGAATTGCATCTACATATACATTGGAGTTGCCAATGATAATAACACAGTCAAGGAGAGTGGGATTGCATTGAATTGGTCTTTGTAATCAGCTTGGATTGCGCAGTGAAGGCAGGCTAGCAGGTGGCAAAGATCGGTGCATGGATTTGCAAGATTGGGCCTGATTAGTGTATGACGATTGTACTGTACTAAGGCCTTGTGATAAGCTTTGTATACTTGTATAAGATTGTCATATGATCTCCATGTTACATAATATATAGTTGGGGTTTTCAGTGTCAGGCTTTCCCGTTAAACAACTGTGTTAATGTTATGTATGTTTTTATTGCTTCATGTGTTTTGCAATTGTTGATTAAATTTCCGCAAGAATTATAGTGGAAGGATTCTGTATTTAGCAAGAAGATAAATATTGTTAAATCAGGAGAGTCCGGATATATACATGCATATTGTATATAATTTCTACAGATACCTCATGAAGCTGGGATTCACCAGAAGCATTGTAAATCCAAACCTCTACTTCAAGGTTGTCCAGAGTATGCCTTTGATTCTGGTTTTATATGTTGATGATTTTTTCATGACAGGAATAGAACCTCTGATCATCCAATGTAAGAGGGAGCTTGCCCCTGAATTTGAGATGAAATATCTTGGGTTGATGCACTATTTCCTAGGCTTAGAGGTGTTGCAAAGCCTTGGTGAGATTTTCTTTAGCGAAGGAAAATATGTTGTCAAAATCTGGGAGAGGTTTCGGATGGTGAATTGCAAATCCATGGCCACACCGACGAAGACAAACTTCAAGATGTGGTGAAGCTGCAGGACCAGATCTAGCGGATCCTTCTTTGTACCAACCACTGATTCGAGCTTTAATGTTTCTAGTCAACACAAGACCAGACATATGTTTTTCTATTAACACCTTGAGTTAGTTCATGGTGGAAACTTTGCATGCTCACTATATGGCCGCAAAACATGTGCTAACATATCTACATGGGATGATCAACTATGGACTGAGATATACCTCCAGCAAATTGTTGAGACTGAATGGATATATAGATGCAGATTAGGCTGGGAGCATTGCTAACAAGAAGAGCACATCAGGATGTTATTTTAGCTTGGGGTTTGCCATGATTTCCTGGATGAGCAGGGAGCAGAAATATGTCGCTCTCAGTATAGCCGAAGCAGAGTACATTGCAGCTAGTATGACTAGCTACGAGGCAGTGTGGTTGCGGAAGCTCTTTGCAGAGTTGTTTGAGCATGTGCTTGATACGACCATGATATACTGACAATCAAAGCAAGATCCAACTTTCAAAGAATCCAGTATTTCATGACAGGTCAAAGCACAACGAGATCAAGCACCACTTTATCAGAGATACGATAATGAGAGGATCAATGAGGCTCCAACACATCTTGACTAATGAGCAGGTTGCAGACATTCTCACCAAATCGTTGTCAAAAGTGAAGTTCATATTCTTCAAAGAGTAACTTGGAGTGCAGGAGAATGTATTCCTCCGCGAGAGGAAACACTACTGATCAAGAACACTAAGCATATGCCTTCCCACGTCTTTATGACTAGCCATGGACTTGGTAAAGGGGGTTGTGCAGCCAGACTCTTGGTTGAGGGTACTCCTTAAAGCCATGGACTAGTTAGAGTACATACCCCAGTATGCATCCTACCCACAAGTCACCCTTATAAAGGGGTCGTGGACTCGATTAAGCTTGTTGGGATTTCTAAGTATTGGATGCAAATCTTCTACCACTTGATTACTAAGGATCAAGTTGGGTGAGGGTCAGTCAGTGGACATATGGTTTTGATGATCTTTACAAAGGTCATTTACAACTACCATGGAATTGGTTGCCGTAAATCGATCCCCCCTATTGTTGTGTGGATCATTCTTCTTATTCTATGTATCGAATCATCAATTGTCCAGCTGAGATGAGATGAGACGAGATGAGCTTCTCTTATGTTGAGACATGTACATAAGATGAGACTTATGGTGCAGCCAAAAATTCCTCCCTAGCTGAGAGGGAGCGTCAAATTGGCGGCTACAAGATAGATTTCCCCAAGGAGAAGCCCAGCTACCCCAAGGAGGAACCACTCTTCTTCAAAAGAATTTTCAAAATGGTCAAAATAAAATTCGTTCTTTAAGTTTCACAAGTCGACCCCACCAAGGGAAATTGACCCTCCAAGAACACATAAATAGACCTTATGTTGGAGCTCATTTGGACATCACCACACATCACAAACAAGTTCGATCTGTTCTGAAATCGTAGGAGATTCACACATGCGAAGGAGAGAGAGGCTTCTGTTAACCAGCGTTGACTTTCTGTTTTGGGCTACTTTGATCAGCGTTGACTTGGGCACTTTGACTCTATTATTGACCAAATTTCTTTCTGTTTTGGGAGGCCAAATTGAGGGAGACTTTGACCGATAGTTTCTGGGAACTTTGACTGAGGTTGACCACATGGTTGGCTAGGGTTTGACTGCATGACAAACCTGTTATTTCCTCTCTCCTTTGACTGAGAATTTTGCTGCTGTTTTGACCGAGTTTGCTGAGGAAGGAAGGCCAAATTTAATGCTGGGTTGACCAAACTTTTCTGGGAAGTTTGACCACTGACATTGCAGACCATTGACTACTGTTGACTGTACCTCCATAGGCCGAAAATTGCAGACTGATGTTTTAACCAGATTTTGCTTTTTCTCTCATCAATGATTGGTATTGGATTGGCTGGTTTTGGAAAGTCAAAGTCAACTGGTTTATGGATGTACTATTGGACTGATGTATCTCATGCTAAACATTGATTGACTAATAGAAGAAGAATTGATTAAGGGTTTTCCCGTTTTTCCCTGGTCTTTGACCAAATCTCTGTGTCTCATTGTGCTTGGCTATCTTCTATTGTGCATTTATTGTTTACTTTACTGTTCTATCTATAATTGCTTATCTAATATTGGGATGATTGAAATTATTGGGGTGATTGAATTGGAAGAAATTGTTTAAAGTGATTTTAACAGCATAGAACACTGAAAATTAGCAGGCACGTTAAACTGTTTCTACCATATTTTGAAGCTTGGATTGGGCAGCTTTATCGAAATTGGATGGTGTGTCCATGGAGGATCAAGGTAGAGGCAAAGATTAGACAAGAGGCAAAGGGTGAAACTAATAATGAGGGCCCCAATATAAGCGATGGTTGAACATCGCTTGTCATTCATGTCTGTCATTTAAATGTTCTTGCTCATTTATTAATATGATTTCTTTCAAAGCTTCAATATAATGTGCTATTTATAAACTAGCAGTATATATATATATATCCCCACTTCCAAATATTTCCACATGTTTCTGTTTGAGAAAACTCATACCAGTTTTGCTGTATTGTGCAACTTACATTTCATTTTGCAAATATACAAGGAAAAATAATTTACTTCATCCCTTTGGTATTTGGTGAAATCTCAAGCATTCAACCTTATCAAATGGTGCCAGATGTATCTTTTAAGATGAATTACAAGTTTGTGTTTTAAATTGAGTAATTTGTTATACTGAAGCCTAGGAGATATCTGACCTTGTAATGTGTCAATGGTCTTTCTACATCCTTCATACATTCACTTTCCAAAACAAGAAAAACTTCAAGTTTCACAATCACAGCTATTTGTTATTTATGACAATGGGAAACAGAGGTCCAACAGTGACGAGTAATGAACCTTAATCAAAGTGGTGCCAAGGTAGACAAGAGCTGCTTTTACGCATGTTCCAACAGTATCATATTCAGATCTGCGAGCAAACAATCAATAGTAACTAATCCTCATAGAGTCAAATGTAAGGCTTTAAGAATTAAAGGAATTGTTTATTTTTATAGTGGAGCAAAATTATGTCATAGTGAAATGCAAAAAACATTGCCAGTTTACTCAAAATCTTTGGTGCATGTGTTTTTGTAATCAAAAGTAGAACTTATTACAAAATCAACATGCAATAAGCTTGAATTTAATATAACAATGCATAAACTTCTAAAAAACTAAGAAAGTGTTGAAATCAACGACAATATAAAAATTTAAAGTAATTCAAAGCCAACAAATTGCAATGTAGAATTGTACACTCTACATATTATTCCTTCAAGGCCCCGGAAAAGTGTTCCCATGGATTTTCGACGATATTTTCCAAAGACTAGCCAAGGAAATGGCTGTGTGCGGTGGGCATTTGATGTAAAAAAATTATGCTCTTTAACTTTTAATATAAAACTAAAATTTCACCTCCCAAGAATTTTTCCTAGATCTAGTCCTTATGAACTTCAGCCTTGAAGGCTGATCTGAAATACCATGTCTCAACCATTAGGACTCACTCTTCCAGGCATAAACCATATCCCAAATCACTTTAATTACAACAGATTTAAAGCTGTAAATATACTCAATTATGTTCAAGATATTTGCTAAATCGCTTAACACTTTCAGCCCTTACTTATATCTAATCACCATGAACAACCAGTGCTGGGACTTACCAAATCAAGAAGATAATGCAAGCTAAAAATCAAATCTGCAAGTATACAATATTTGGACAGCTTTATCGCAAAGCTAGTACAATCTCTAGCTCTCCAAACCAGCTAGCTAGGGAAACCAAGAAAATCCTAGCCAAGACCAAAGATCTCCAACAAGAAATCCTTCTTGACATAAACACTTATCTCCCACAAGTGTCCAAGACATCTCCTCCTCAATCAAGCATAACAAATAGCAATGGAGGTTTCCAAAACCTTAGTCTTCCTGCCCTCGCAAGAGCTACAAGAACAATGCTTCTTTACCCTCTAGGGTTTATCACAAACCCTGGTTTATTGGCCTCCTTAAGGGTGAAACCCTAACCCTATAAAACCCTTAAACTTCTCCAAGCACCCTAGCGCTTCAAGACAGTGATAACAAAATGAAGAGCACAAACAGAGAGAGAAAATAGTGTGTTGTACTTATCACATCCCTAACAGAAGTGTGTGATTAATGAATACGGAAGGACCCCTCACCCCCCTCCCCTTCCTTTATTTATATGAGAGGTAAGGGAGGCCAACAATATAAAGTGGGCCTAAACCTCTACAAGCAACCTATCTTTATGCAAGTATTCACAAGGGGAGGGCTCCATCTCCAAGTGACAGATGTCAAGCTCCAAGGTTAGGATGTCCAAAAAGCAAGGTTCCAAGGTTAGGAAGCCCAAAAAGCAAGACCCCGTCTAAGATGTCCAACAAGAAAGGCTCCAAGGCATGAGAGTTTTACGAGATGTGACCAATGCTCCTCTTTCACAAACCTCCAAAGCTTTGATGCTCCTCTAAATACATGTGCTCCTTCGGGTCCACTACACTACATGATCACTCCCTCAATCCAAACATCCTCAAGTTAAGTGTCAACCTCCATGCAAGCAACCAAGAGTGTCCATGTCATCTACAACTCAATGCCCTCCTCCAAAATGCCCAATGCTCCTTCTCCAAAGAAAGGCATCCTCCAAGCAAACAAATCAACTTCAATGTGACCATCCTAAAGAAGTCACCAAGCTATTAAGGTCCTCAATGCTCCAAGGAAGAAGACGAGATAATTATCAATCAATACCTAGCAATCAAAGAGTAAGCCACCTCCACATGTACATGCCCATCAAAAAAAACAAGGGTCATCCATACACCATACACCTCATATCACATCAAGCACCACCAAGAATGGTGTAAACACTTTCGAAGTAAACCCCAAAAGTTAACACTCCCTCTTTATAAGAAATTTTTTTCACAAACATTGTCTACTAACTTTGCAACTCGATCAAACCTACCTTCCGCAAATCCAAACCCTCTACAGTGACAAAATCAATCATTAGCTCTTGAAAAGGAACAATCACCCAATCATCACACTCCCTATCAAGGCATCTCGCCTTACCTCGAAACAACTAGAAGGTGTTGATTTCTGGTAGCATCGGATGTGCTCTAAGTCTCAAATTTTGCAAGGAGGCTTAGACACATGTACTCCAAAGAACCTAGAAAGCGTTTTGGGGAATTCCACCCAGATTGTGTTTTATGACAATAATTAATTATTTTTAATGGGACCCTAAGTTTAAACTTAGGAAATTAAAATAATTAAAGGGTATTAATTAAAATAGGGTGTGAATTTTCTAGAAAAAAATGGAGATCAAGCCAAGTTAATCTTAGTCGTTGATTAACGATTTAATCTCCATCGTTGAAGTCTCAACAAGAAGATTATAAGGACTTGATGGGGAATTTTGAAATTACACCGACAGAGTCTAGAGATCGAAATTCTTTAGTGAGTAGTGCTCAGGGAGAAGATCGATCAAGTTGATTCTTGTAGAGAGGGGCAGAGATAATTTTCTAGTTGGAGATCTTTCCTGATCCAGAGAGTATAAGGCAGAGAGGGTAGAGAGCAGTCTGGAGAGGCAACGCAAAGCCAGCCACGCAGAGGTTGCGCAAAGCTTCAGAGGGAGTCTGTAATTCTGCTAGGGAACAGTCAGGGTGTGAGACCGGGAGGCTAGAGGGCTGAAGTTTCCAGTAAACAGAGAGATCATAGGAGGTGCAGCGCAGTCCCAGCAACAGTGACGTAGTGATTGCGCAAGTGTGACACAGTATTGCACAGAGACAACGCAGAGGCTCATCTCCAAAACCAATCAGACTCAAATCTTCCAGTGACGGGGTGAGATCATCTCACTAGTTTTTTGTTCAGTTAGATCTCTGTATAAGATTGCTAGTTTGGGCATCTAAAGAATTGTACTCAAAAATTACTGCATAATATATCAAACCCTCAGTTGTTGCACCGATTTTCCCGCGTTGGGTTTTTCCGAGGACTTAGTCCAAAAAACAACGGTGTCGTGTGTCTATTGTTTCCTCTTGCTCAGATCTTGTTTCTGCATTTATTTTCCGCAGTTTATGTAGTGAAGGTTGGAGTGTGATGTATTCAATGTTTTCCATAAATAACTGCAAATAAATTGTTAAAGTAAAAGTTCACAGTTATGTGAAAATTTTCCAGTTGCTACAATAGGATTCCAGATCTAGGAATTTCCACATGGTATCAGAGCTTTTATAGTAGTGCAAGAGAAGCAAGAGAGCAGACCAGAAAGATCCAGCGTTGAGCAAAAAGAAGGAGATCAAGAGTTGCGTAGGCATCAGATCGATTTTCCCTAGAATTGCGCAGTCCAGGCCAGGACAGCAAGATTTGTGAGGAAGTCTCTCTATGAGTGAGTCAACAGAGAGGTAAGACTGTGCAGATCGTGATTTGTCAGCGGCAGAGGGAGCAACGCAGCAGTTTCAACGCAAATCAGCAAACTAGTGGGACGCAGTTTTCTTCTAGCAGCAATTGTTGGTGCAGAAAGCGTCATAACAGAGAAGAAGAAGACACTTATGAGGGAATTCTAACCTCAGAGAATTTCTTGCCCAAGAAATTCTAATTTCCTGTGCAGAAGCAGTGAGATCGTGATTTTTTTTGGCTTACTCTAGCAGGGAGTGCGTAGAGCCAACTACGCATAGGGTTAGATGTAGCAGTGAGATCGTGATTTTTTTTGGCTTACTCTAGCAGGGAGTGCGTAGAGCCAACTACGCATAGGGTTAGATGTAGCAGTTCGACATTTGATTGGGTGAGATGGCAGCCTCTGGGTTGTGTGATCAGGATTGGTTGGAGGGTGCCTCCAACTATGTAATCTCAAAGGCAAGGATCTCCTTCCTTCTGGATGAGCATGAGCTCAAGGCCTTCATCGACAGTGCAGTAGTTGAACCTATAGATGCAGCGCCATTGAGAGCCTTCAAGAAGAACATGGCAAAAGCCAAACAGTTGAACCTATAGATGGAGCGCCATTGAGAGCCTTCAAGAAGAACATGGCAAAAGCCAAACAGTTGATCCTCAACAGAGTGAAGGATCACATTGTCTCACATATTGCCAATAAAGGGACTGCAAAGGAGATGTGGGATGCATTGGCCACGCTATACTAGGGGTCTTTCGAGCAGCGGATGATGTCTTGGAGGAAAATATGCGGACTACCAGGATGCAGAAGGGAGAACGCATAGACTCGTTCCTTGCGAAGCTTCAGGAGGTTCGAGATCAGTTGGTCGTCATAGGGTCAGTGCCTCAGGGCACGGAGATGGTTAGACTGGCTCTGAATTTCATTTCCGAAGAATGGCAAGTCTTTGTCTAGAGTATCCTGAGCATAAAGAAGTTGCCAGACTGGGAAGGAATGTGGGCAGCTCTTCAACAAGAAGAGATGAGGAGAAACTTACTCAAGTGCAAGCTTGATGGCAGCAACAACAGGGGGGCAAAGCCCAAGGTGGAGGATGAGAATGCATCCCTTGCATCAAAGGGGTGGCAGGAGCAGCGGAAGCGGAAGAAGGATGTCTCAAAGATTAAATGCTTCCGGTGTGGCCAGATGGGACATTACGCTACACAGTGTCCTCTCAAGAAGAAGGACAAAGATGAGAAGCGTGATCTGCATGCTGCAACTGCAAGGATCGAGTGAAGTGAACAAAGTTCCTTCTCAAACTAAATACTCCAGAAGACTTGGAATACAAAGATATCCATGAGGATACAAATATTATATTAGAAAGTATGAAGAATGAATTGATTGATGAATGTTACAAATGAGGCCTACTTATATACCTAGACAGGTGCCTCTTCACGAAAGGTCATGTCTAATTAGACATGCCCTTTCAACCTAATTTCTAATTAACTAATTAATCATTATTTATATTATTTTATTTATTACATTGCCTTCCTCCTCAAAAAGATTTGTCCTCAAAGCTTGTTGATGAAAGGCCTTGATTTCTTTTCCTACTACGAACGTCTTCTCGTCTCGAGGTCGTCATCCTTGTCGATACAAGTTGATATGATCCTCGAAGTGACAAACAAAATTGTCGCACTGAGAATGGATCGGACCATCCTAAATCAATATTTTGTGGAATATTACGGCGACTTGAAACTTGTGATGAATTATCACTTGAGCGGATTTCACTGACATTAGTATTCTTCAAAACATCAACCTGTTGTTTATGTTCTGAATACATAGCTTGGTCGAGTTGTTTGCTCCCGTGATTTGGATTTTGATAGGGAACTTTTTCGGTTTTATTTTCCCTTGTCTTGTTTATGTCATCTCCTTGATTTATTTGAAGTACCTAATTTCCTTTATCTATGGATGTTGAAAGGTTAACTTCTAGATCTTCACTTGAATCTTTTGTTGTTGGAATTTCACCTTCTGAGTACATATTTACTTCATCTAATTTGTCTTTTTCTTGAGTTGGGATATTGACTAGATCAGGGTTTGGATTTTTTTCTTCAACATGGACTAAAGACTTTGATACTTCTTCTTGAGTAAGTTTTTCTAACTCGACATTAAGTAGCTTCTTGTCACTTTTGAGCTTCTTTATTTGTGTAACAAGGTTTTGATTATGATTCCTTAAATGTAAAAGCTCTTTGTTTTATGAATTGTTGAATTTATCCTTAGTATTCTTCTCTTCATCTTTTAAACTTTTGATTTGTTCTAATAAATTTTTATTAAGGTTCTTTAAACTTAAATTTTCCTCTTCTTGTTCTGATAAGTGTTTCTTGAGTTCCTTCTTTGTGACCTTAGTCTTCTTGACTTTTCCAATTAATTTTTCAACATGGTCCTTGAGGCGAGAAATTTCTTCGTCCTTTTCCATTACTTGTTTGTAATGTATATCTGCAAGATCTTAATATTCTTGTTGTAAAACTTTCTTGTTTTGCCAAAATTTGACTATTATGTCTTTCTTTTGATCTTTCAACTGCAATTTCTCGGTACATGGGATTACAACGTTTTGTAGGGGTGATGAGAGGTGTTTATCTTGTAATTTGGATTTTGTCTTCTTCATTTCCTTATTTAATTTGTATGTTGTTTCCCAACTATTGCCATTAATTCTTTCATCTTTCTTGCTAATGTTTGTTTTTCTGTATCACTTAGATATTCAACTAACATAAAAGCTTTGTAACATTTTGTGCAAACGATGTTTTGATTTCTGCATGATTCTTGACGATTAGGATATCCTTCTAAATAAAAAGGACATAATGCAAAGAAACCACGGTTCTTTGTGGGAATCATCTTTTTTTTTTTAATGTATCTCGCTTTTTCTTTTTCCTTTTTATATTTTAAATAATGGCTATAACCTTCAAACTTTTATTACTCCTTCAATCTTTGGTAATGAATCCCTCACTAATATTCCTTCAATCTTTGGTAATGAATCCTTCACTAATATTCTTTTTTTAAAAGAGGCTCAATTTTTTCTATATATGTATATATTCCTTTTTTAAATAAAATCTTTAGAATATAATGATTTATCTCCTTTTCCACTTTTCCAATTCTTAAGCCTTTAATAACCTCTTTTTCCTTTTATATACCTCCAAGCTTTAATAATGATTCCTTGATATTTTAAGAAATCCTTAATAATTTAATTTTTATTTTTTTATTTTTTTTAAACCTTGCTCTTCTTTAATATTAATTGCCTTGATAATTCCTTATAATACTCCCTTTATATAACCTTAAATATAGTCTTCCTTTAGTGATGAGTTCTTTGACTGAGTAAATTCTTGTTTTATTTATTTATTTTTATTTATAATTTTTTTTTAATAATTGATTTTTTTTAACTCTTTTTTTTTTTTTTAAAGTTACAACTCTAGTGAAACGTGGCTATTCACATATATTCACCTATAAAATATATGTCCACTTATGTGTATTTGACTCGATTAATTTTCTCCGTAAACTTACCATTCACACAAAGATTTTTTATTCCTTTTGTTCTTATTTTACCTTGAAAATACCATGAGCAATTACCATGGGCTTCTAAAACCACGAGCTTGTAAACCACTTAAAGAAGAATCAAAATAACCTTATCTACTCTTCCTTCTCTTAGGTATAGTTTTTTTATCATGCACTTTTTATCAATAATGTAGAACCATTTTTTATTTTATTTTTCTTTTGGAGCTATTTTTTTTTAAATCCTTTTTTTCCTTTTAATTTATTTACCCTTTTTTTTAAACTTTCCTTCTCTCTTTTATTTATTTTTTATTAATATATATATTTTATATATATATTTCTTCCCTTTTTTTTAAATTTTTATTATGGCCAAAGTTTTATTATGGTCCATGGTTTTTTTATCATGCACTTTTTATCAATAATGTAGAACCATTTTTTATTTTATTTTTCTTTTGGAACTATTTTCTTTTAAATCCTTTTTTTCCTTTTAATTTATTTCCCCTTTTTTTAAAACTTTCCTTCTCTCTTTTATTTATTTTTTATTAATATATATATATATATATATATATATATATATTTCTTCCCTTTTTTTTTAATTTTTATTATGGCCAAAGGCCTACTGGTGAGAATGGAGAAACTCCAAGATTGGCAGCGAAATGCTTCGATGGCAACAATGTTGACGAATTTAACGGTCAAGGACCTGGATTGAAGAGCGTTGCTCTGTGCAACGGTTAAACGGCCGAAAGCTAGAACTGCTCTGATACCAAATGAAGTGAACAAAGTTCCTTCTCAAACTAAATATTCCAGAAGACTTGGAATATAAAGATATCCATGAGGATACAAATATTATATTAGAAAGTATGAAGAATGAATTGATTGATGAATGTTACAAATGAGGCTTGCTTATATACCTAGACAAGTGCCTCTTCACAAAAGGTCATGTCTAATCAGACATGCCCTTTCAACCTAATTTCTAATTAACTAATTAATCATTATTTAAATTATTTTATTCATTACATCGAGGAGGAAGAATTCGCAATGATTTCCCACATATCTCCAAGGGGGAATTTGGGTGATCTAGAATTGTAGTTCGAAATAACTGCAGTTGGGCAGGATCCTTGAGAAGTCCACCTCATGGATCAATACCTTACTACGGGAGCCCAAATCAAAAAGCAAGATGGACAAGTATCAAATGGTGCAGAGGAATGCAGAAGTGAAAGCACAGTGGCTATAGAGCCCAAAGTTTGACCAGCGCAGAGCAAAGTTGGCAACAGTGCAGGAAGGCACAGAGTAGAGTCAGTAGCAACTACAGAGGGTCAGCACAGAGACTAGCAGCAGTAAGATCTTCAATATCATATGCATCATGTTGAATAGTTAGTTCAGAACTTGGATGTTTTTTTGTTTCAATAAGCAGCAGAGTTGAAGTGTAGTAGCAGTTGGCAGCAGTACGCAGGGTCATCAACAGCATATATGCAACAGCACAGTGTTGGTAGGCAATGGTGTCAAACATCAGCAGCGCAGAGGGAGATGTTAAAGAGGCAGGGTGATACTTCAGCAGGATGTATTGTTAGAGCACATTCCTCGCAAAGAGTGAGTGTTGATTTCTAGTAGCATCGGATGTGCTCTAAGTCTCAAATTTTGCAGGGAGGCTTAGACACATGTATTCCAAAAAACCCAAAAAGTGTTTTGGGAAATTCCACCCAGATTGATTTTTATGAAAATAAATAATTATTTTTAATTGGACCTTAAGTTCAAACTTAGAAAATTAAAATAATTGAAGGTATTAATGAAAACAGGGTGTGAATCTTCTAGAAAAAGACGGAGATCAAGTCAAGTTAATCTTAGTCGTTAATTAACGATTTAATCTCGTTCGTTGAAGTCTCAACGAGAAGATTATAAGGACTTGATGGGGCATTTGGAAATTGTACCAACAGAGTCTAGAGATCGAAATTCTTTAGTGATCAGTGCTCAGGGAGAAGATTGATCGAGTTGATTCTTGCAAAGAGGGGCAGAGATAATTTTCCGGTTGGAGATCTTTCCTAATCCAAAGAGTACAAAGCAGAGAGGGCAGAGAGCAGTCCGGAGAGAGAGCGCAAAGCCATCCATGCAGAGGCTGCGCAGAGCTTCAGAGGGAGTCTGTATTTTTGTTAGGGAACAGTCAGGATCCAATGTCGGAGCCGAGGTGTGAGACCGGGAGGCCAGAGGGCTGAAGTTTCCAGCAAGCAGAGAGATTAGAGGAGCTGCAGTGTAGTCCTAGCAGCAGTGATGCAGTCACTGCGCAGGTGTGACACAGTATTGCGCAAAGACAGTGCAGAGGTTCATCTCTAGTGTCGATCACAGCCAAATCTTCCAGTGACGGGGCGAGATCATCTCACTAGCTTTTTGTTCAGTTAGATCTCTCTATAGGATTGCCAGTTTGGTCATCCGAAGAATTGTGCTTAGAAATTACTGTATAATATATCAAACCCTCAGTTGTTGCACGGGTTTTCCTGCATTGGGTTTTTCCGAGGACTTAGTCCAAAAACAACGTTGTCGTGTGTCTATCGTTTCCTCTTGCTCAAATCTTGTTTCCGCAGTTTATGTAGTGAAGGTTGCAGCGTGATGTATTCAGTGTTTGTCATAGATAACTGCAAATAAATTGTTAAAGTAAAAGATAACAATTAGGTGAATATTTTCCAGTTGCTGCAAAATCTAGGAATTTTCACAGAAAGCTCACGAGTGGAAGAATCCAATGTAACATGATTAGTATATCTCCCACAAGGTATACCCCCCCCCCCACAAAAGACCTAGGCACTCCTACATGCTCCTATGCATCCTACAATATCTGAGTAAGCCATCATCGCTTCCTACATACTAAAGTGGTAGGGGAGGGCACATCCAATCCCAATTTCATATTGTACACTTAAATCTAACTCAACTCTAACCTTTGAATAGACCTCTAGGATAGAAATCGCCTTTCTTCCTTCAATCTCTAAAGGAGAACATTGTGAACTAGAAGATCTCACATCCTCAAAAAACTAACATCTCAGCTCACCATAGTCTTCTAATGTGTTGGGACGTAGCTCCTATATAAGTTGTAGAAGTCTCATTGTATCATACAATGCAATGTTATCACAACATCTCCAACCTATGAATATGAAGGAACATATCTCTAGATCATAAGCTACTTACCTAACTCCATCATCCCTCAAGTCAACATCATGGACCAAAACTATCAACTTGTGATCATGGGTATCTCACCCATACACATCGAAATCTCCAACCATGAAAGCAAAAACCATAACTTGGGCAACTCCCTCATCTTAAGAGAATTAAATAACCCTATACTTGTACTCTACAACAATCTTATCTGAACCAAACCGATTATCGAACTAATCCACTCCTTGAACCAAGAACCAGATCATAATTGAATTAAAAATAATAATAATAATAATAATAATTGGACCAAAAAACCAGTTGGCCAAAAAATATATAAAATATTCAAATTTTAAAGAAAAGCATGCGTATTTATGTGCATTCTTATGAATCCAAACCATTTATACATAAAATGCAAAAACTATCACTTATATAGCAAGTAACAGTGCATATAAAACCAATATAGCACTTAGTGCAATACATCTCTAAACCAAAAATACATCAACAAAGAGGCTACAGATGGCCTCTAGCATCAAAATCATGCTACAACAAATACCTATATATCATCAAATTCATCGATTATATTAGGATCAACATCCTCAATATCATCCTCTAAGCATTAGAATAAGATAGAAAAAGCTTAACATGTCGAATCGATATTTTGTTTTGAGTGGTGGGCACATTTTTACTAGGGTCATGATAGAGGAGTTCAACAACCAATGCCACTAACATCAAGGTACATAGAGTTCTTTGTGTTCTCGATTAAATGTTAGTTCCATACCCTTGTACACAACAAAATCCAAAGGAAACATTGCAATCACCCAAATCCGAAAAATCCTAAAAATTGTTTAAGTTTGCCAACTTTTGAGTGGGATCTAATATTCTACTTTCTCCATATAGATCCAATGAGAATGGAACCACTCTCAAACATCCTGAAACAATTAATGGTATGTTAAAAATTTAAGTAAAGGTGACATTCTCCTTTATCTTTCACTACCATCAGAGAATGAAAGGTAAAGGAGGAATGGCACTTTTTACTTTAAGAATTTAACATTACCATTAATTACATGGCATTAGTAGGGCCCTAAGGTTGAATATTAGGATACCCCACTCAAAATTCCTCTCTCTCTCTCTCTCTCAGGGTTCTCAGTTGCACTGTATACAACCAGTTGATCGATACCAAACCATCCTTTTCCGATTTTGTGCCACCAGTCAGACTCGTTTGGCCATCAAAACGGTCAAACAAGCCAATTCTACCAATTTCAATAACACTAATCTACAACAATCCCATCAAATACAAACCTAGAATCTATCATTGATTTCACAATAAGTTTTAAACCTTTGTCCATAACATCTCGCCATACATGCTCTATACATAGCTTCCCATTGGAATGAGTGAACAGGATAAACAAGCAAAGTATAAAGGCCACCAACTCACGCACCTCCAATTAAAGTCCTTGAACTAGCTAGACTAGAATCACTAATTATGCTTTGTTGGCCTTCAAATGCAACTCTACAATGATGATCTACAAAAAAGAAACTGAAAGAAGGTTTTTCTTCAACCTAGGAACAAATAAAACATCATTCAACTCAAGAACATCACCTAATGGCATATGGAAGGATATCTAGCCCAATCGTTTCACAAGATAAGAAACATTAGCAACTAACTCCAAACACATACCTCCCTCTTGCTCCTAAATCCTACTAAAGTATTTCCTATTATAAATCACATGTCTCAATGACCCATTTATCCATATATCATCCAATAGTTGACACAATATTAGAAGACAAACAAGAGACTATGGAGAAGGCAATATCAAACTAGGATGATCCCTCATCCACTCCTACTATAGTACCTACAACAATATATTTGGCCTTCCCCTTCTCCTCTAAACATCAATCGTCATAATGTCCCATCTAGTGTCACCTTAAACATTTCACCTTACTCGAGTCTTTCTTTCCTAGATTTGAATCTTCCTTCTTACCCTTCTCGTTCCTCATCTTGCTTCTCTTCTTCATCCTCCTAACGAGGGATACTTCTTCAATTTCCTTTTGTTGCGCTAAACAAGGCTCCAACCTTATCTCTTCTTGTACAAGGTTATCCCAAAGCTTTACAAAATCTGAAAGATCTCATGAGCACAAAGACCTTAGCCAAAATGCATCCAAGATTGAATGATTCCATTCAACGCGATGGGGCACTGTTGTCGCCGCCTAATCTACACCCCAAGTCACATGGAACAAATCATCAATCCACTAGGTGTGGCCTCCGGGGCAAGTCTCATCTAGGCGAACTCCTAACTCCTATCCTGACTCCTCCATCTAGACTAACTCCTAACGAAGCCAAGGGGGGTAGTCCCGAAAAAAAACTAAAGGCTATGTAAGCTATAACAAAATAAACAAATTATTCTAAGAGTGTATTTGATTACCAAAAGGACAAAACCAATAGCATATAACTCATAGTAATTAAACGACAAGATTGAAATAGTAAAATAGACCAGTGCCCAAAGTATATGCTTGTGCATTGAAATAGGAACTTCAGAAAATGTAATCGTGCCCCAATGAAGATGTTGTCGAATGTTTTGGAAAGTTCTCTTGGTAAATTATGGTTAATTTCACTTGGAATTATTTAAAATGAGTGCAAAATCGAGAAACAGATATGTGATCTATACATGATTGCAAGAAAGGGAATTAATCCATGGTTTGCTTCCTTTATAGATTTTATCCTTCAAATGAAAACAAGAGAGTAGCTTGCAGTTCCAACAAGAAGAAATGTAGTTTTATGGCATTCCCCTGATTTCACAGTGAACAAAATGCTTCCATACTTACAATAAAAGTTAAAAGGTTTTTCCTAAATTATACTATCCAACTCAACATGAGTCCTCTCTGAATCATGCCAAAGATCAATTTTTTGCTTGTGATGGCCAATAGCATAATAGCACTTCGAGGGAAAGATTTGTTACTTATTTGCAGAGAAGGAAATCTAATTTAAAACAAAAGGAATCTAATTTAGAACCCTAAGTTCTAGCGGTTTCCTAAATGACCCTAGAGAAAAGTATAAATAGAGGCCAAAGGGAGAGGCCTAAACACAGAAGGACTTTATTGTGTGTGAAGGCTAGAAGGATGTAGACAGAGGACATCCCTATAGGAGCCAAGTCTAGAGGCCGAGTAGGGATGGAAAAGGAGGGTTGAGATATGTTCATGAGGTCGTGATCATCCTTAGAGAAGGTCGCAGGTCCTAGATCAACAAGAGGATCGAGGGCTTGAGGGTTGAGATCTAATCGAGTTTGTTTAGAGCCCAATCCATGCCAAGAAACAAATTCGCCCAAGTTACTGAAGGAGGTCAAGTGAACAGAGACTATGGAGGGTCGAGGACAAAGGGTTTCTATGAGTATGAACAGAAACTAATAGCAAACATCCTTATATGAATATCAATCCAAGAAGAAAAGTCGCATCTCTAATGTTGAATTTCCACAATCTTGGGTCTAGATTAGAGCCTTAGAATCATTGACACTACCAAACCAAGAATCTCAACCAGAACTACTTTGCACAGCGAAAAATATAAAGCAGGACATCACATATGCACAAGTATACACAATTTTTAACAAAATTGTACAATAATGTACAACCCAAGGTTACTTGGAAGCGGGAGCGCGGAGCGGGAGCAAAGCGCGGAGTGCCATTTTTAAAAGTTTTCGGGTCCGGAGCGTTTTCGGGAGCGTTTTTATATATATATATATATATATATATTTTAATATTTTTTATATTTTTTATATTTTGATTCATATATGTCAACAAAAACATGTAGAATGATGAATTAGACATAAAAAACATAAAAACATAGATTGAATCATATAACATCAATCATCTAGAAGTTATAATCTTCATCAACCATGCCCACGAGTTGGAAGCAGACAACATATTGACTCTTGAGTCTCGCAAATCATCAATCTGAAGGTTTCAAGCTTTCAAAATTCAACATATAACATTTATCATCATTGATATATAACATTTATAATCATTGATTTCAAATTTCAATATCTAACATTTATCATCATTGATTCATTGATTTCAAAATTCAATATACATTTATCATCATTGATATATATATTATAACATTTATCATCATTGATTCATTGATTTTAAAATTCAATATACATTTATCATCATTGATATATAACATTTATCATCATTGATTCATTGATTTCAAAATTCAATATATAACATTTATCATCCTTGATATTATATAACATTTATCATCATTGATTCATTGATCACCATATAACTTTCATGAAGCATCATATTCATAATTCATAATGACTTGTAAACAATAAACTTATAAATGCCAACTTCAAAGTTTCACCTTTCAAATTCAAACTTCAAACTTAAATTGTCATTAAATATATGAAATCAGAAAGAGTCAAGTTTCAACTATTCAACTGTCAACAACAAATAGAAAATAGTAAACAACAAATATATTTTATCTAGCTGGCCCCTTGCCACGCCCACGAGAAATGTCTAATTTTTGTGAGCCACGAGGAAATGTTGGTCTTCTAGTACTCTTAGGAGTACCACGACCACGACTAGAAGGTGGAGGCTGGATCTGCAAAGGAACAGCAGTGTGATATCGAGGAGTGGCACTGGCACTGGCACCCGCACTGCTACCAGTAGATGGTGGGACTGGCCCTCTGTGTGGCGGGGCTGCTGATGCTTCATCATCATCCCTATAAATTTTTGCTTCCAATTCTTCCAGATGTAACGTGTCGTTCTCCAAATTATCATCCTCTGGGTTGTTGTCCCAGACTCTGTATGATTGATCCTCATTTGCCCAATCACAGTAATGGCTCAACAACCTCGAGTTATAATGCACATAAACCAAGCTTTCAGCTCGGTTTTCATTCAGCCTGTTTCTTCTCACATTGTGTATAAAGCTGTAGGTGCTCCAACACCTCTCTGCAGAAGAAGTGTTCACAACTTGTGAGAGAACTTTTTTAGCCAACTTTGGCAAAAGTCACATGCCGCCATATGCTTCCCACCATGTGAGAGCATCGAATCTGTCCCTGTCTTCCATTGCATGGAATGAACCAAAGTTAGCAGTGCAACTGAAGTATTTGCCTAATTCAAGGCGCAATCTAGCACACTCTTCCCTGTCAGGTACCAATTTGTCCAATGCCTTCATATACCCTTCTTGTATCTCTGGATCTGTGTGAGGTTTCACCCTAACCCCACCTCCAGGTGCAGGTTGGCCCAACCAAGATGGAGAGTAATATTTTGGCGTAAGGATATATGCCAAAGCATGTAGTGGAACATTGAGTTTATTCCACCGTGCACACACACAGTCATGAATCATAGCATACAAGTTGGGATCATTATCCTTAACGATATCTTTTATTTGCCCCAACATGCTATCCATCTGCTCATAAACCTCTCCAATCACTGGTTTATCAGTATCTGCAAAGCGAATCATGTTATAAATGGGCTTGGTAAAACTCACAATTTCCCTCATACGTGCCCAAAACTGAGGGTCAAGGGCGGTCTCCTCCACATGTTCAAACCTTTGCCTGTCAACCACTGTTGCCGCCCTGTCCTTTAATAGCTGCCAGTGTGGGCTTGATACCATTGCAGCCAATGACTCTCTTACCTTCAAAAGGCGCCTGAAGGTGAGGTTATAACTAGCAAATCTAGTTTTTCCTATTTTCAACAACTCCAATTTGGAGTGAGTACGGAAAAGCCCATGGGTATTGCTATGATTTGTAATAAATTTGATCATTTTCTTACCTCTCTTGTACAAATCACCAAGCCATTTGAACTGAGGTTGTTTGTTTTTTATGATATCATGCATCAAAAGGTTCATTTTGTGAACCAAACACCCAGACCAAAAAATGTTGGGGTATTTATCCTCAACAATTGCTCCTGCTGCCTTACAGTTAGCAGCATTATCAGTGATGACCTGTATCACATTGTATGGCCCAGTCTTTTCAATTATTTCAAGTAATGGTTCTGCAATGTTAATGCCGATTTTGAATTTATCTGAATAATCATAAGCTGCCAGGAACACTGCACCACTAACCGACACAGCCAAAACATTTATCAATGGTTTTCCTTTTACATTGGTCCATCCATCAGAGACAATGGACAACCCATGCTCATTCCACGAACTTGTCATTCTAGCCAAAGAATTGTTTATTTTAGCTTTTTCATGATCAAGACCCACAGTTCTGGCCTTGTCATACCCAGGGCTTTTGTATCCTTTGGGGGCATCATTAATGGCAGAAACCATTTCATGCCAATAAGGTAAGCGAAGAACATTGAATGGCACCCCACATGCATATAGAAACCGGTAAACTTTTGAATCCACATCATTCCTACACCCTTCGTCTAGGAAATCGGATATGGTTCTACGCCTTAATCCAGTGCCACTGCTTCCGAAACCACTGGCATGGGTGGAAGTTGAACTTGTTTGTCTATGATATGTTGGGCCTGAATCAACGATACCCCTAGATCTTTTAGATGATCTCTGTATGGCAACCCCCTCTTCCTTCCTATATATCTCTCTCTGTGGTGCTGGCACATAAGTACAAACTTTGATTCCAAAATTTTTAGTTCCATCTCCTGGCATTATCCCACAAAGGTGCCTTCTCAGACGGGTGTATGAACCATGGTATTGTTTATTGCAATGGGGGCAAATAAATTTAGTGGTTCCACAACCTTTCCCTCCTTCTTGTTTTTGAACATATTTCCACAAAGGATATTGGTCTTGTTTAGTTGGGGATTCTAGGTTCTCAGGGTCTCCACTCCCCACTTCCTCCTCAACATAATCCTCCTCTTCAGGATTTTCTTCAGATCCACCATAACCCTCCTCTTCATCCTCCTCTTCTCTTATTTGTCTCTTTCTTCTAGCACTCTCCAACACCATTATCACAAAGAAAGGAACCAACATGAGGAAAATTCCTAGCCATATAGCCATGATGGAAACAAGTTTCAAGTTTCTAGAATCTAGCCTGCAAAACAAATGGAAAAATGCCAAATGGGAATAGGAAATGCAACATAGAAAAAAAACAATTCATTTTAAAAGTTTTAAATCCAATAAAATGCAATAATTCAAGAAAAATTCAAGTTTTCATTTTCAAACAATTTAACAATCTACAAATTCATCCTAGAAAATACAAAATTGGATTTTAGAAGGCCTACCTCTTTCTTGCAATCCTCCTGTCAGCCTTGCTCCTTGCTCTCCTGTCAGCGTTGCTCCTTGCTCTCCTGATTCCTGTCAATCGGTCCTTGCGCTCTCGGCTCTCCTTCTCGCTCAATCTCAACTCAACAAACAATAACTAACAATGAATTGAAAAATAAACCCCCCCCCTTTAAAAAAATCGAATTTTTTCATAAAAAAAATTCCGCGCAGCGGGGAGCGTTCGGGAGCGAACGCTTCCCGCATTTAAAAAACGCTCCCGAAGCGTTTTTTAAACGTCGGAAGCGCTCAGGGAGCGTTCGCTCCCGAGCGCTTCCTGAAACGCTCCCGAAAAAACAGGGAGCGTTTTTACAGGTCGGAAACGCGCTCCCGAAAAACGCTCCCGCCAGGAAGCGTTTTCGGAAGCGCGTTTCCGAAACGCTCCCGCACGGAGCGAGTTTCCGGAGCGGGAGCGAAGGGGGTTTGAAGCTTCCCCGCAACCCTGGTACAACCCAATCTTCATTTTATTAAACCAATCTGAATAATACAACAGTCTATGGAATACAAGATACAATGACAAACACGCGACATAGACTCGATGTTGTATCTTATCCTGTTGGTTCTTCGCATCCATACTATTCACTAGCTGCCCCTTAGTCCTTCAAAGGACAACACATCGAGACTCCAGGAAGGCTGCCACCTAACACTGTTGCAAGTCACTTCTACCTGGTGTACATGTATTGATCCAATTTGCTCTCTAGGCTAGCCAATACCCAAGCTCTAATATGGCAGGCTAGAAGCCACCTTTGTCCATCAATGCACTAAACTTTGACACCAATCTTCACCCAACCTTCAGCTCTTCTTTGTCACGTCAAGATAACTCGTCTAGGGCTAATTTGGGTTGTCAACACCTATGTCACACGGTTCGGGTTCGAATTCGAGTTCGGCAACGATTAAGTTCGATTCGAATTCGAATATTCCGATGAGGTTCATAATGAGGTTCGACATTAGGTTCGACTATATATATTTTTTAATATATATATATATATATATATATGGCATAAAATAAAATAAATCAAAATAAATTAATAAATTATAAAACTATGAGTACGAATTTTGATTAGTAAAAACACATGAATAACTTAATAACGAATTTTGATTAGTAACAACTATGAATAACAAATTTTTATTAGTAAAATGGACTTTGTTAAATATAGAAATGATAATTTATGTTAAAAAAACTCAAAATTTATTAAAATCGAACTTCATGGAAAAAAAATCATAAAATTCGCCTTTAGGTTCGATTAGGTTCGGCATTAGGTTCGGCATTAGGTTCGGCATCAGGTTCGGCATTAGGTTCGACATTCAGGTTCGGCGAACCTGATCGAATTTGAAATTTTTTTTTAGGTTCGCCGAATTTTGAACCTCAAGCTTCAGGTTCGGGGAACCTTGTGACATAGGTCAACACATTGCCCTCCACCAGACCAATGATGCACAATACTACACTACAAGATCTACACCGATGAAGGCTTACAATCACCCAATCAAGCCTCCAAATTGGCTCCCACAGGTTGCATAAACAATATGATCCAATACTGGTCAATATCCTTGACCCAACACAAGGTGAACACGTCTCTATGTTTGTTGTTCCACCGTTGCCCTAGATTGTTCCTGTTTAGGGCACTAGTACGCAGCACCAGCCCTTTATTTGACACCCAAACAGTCCTTAATTTTTTGCAGTCTTACCATGGAAGAGGGGCCTACTTTTATACTGTTGTTGTGGGCTCATTCCAGCCCCAAAACAGCCCTTCGTATGCATTGTCCAGTGGTGGTATGGCCTACGGCCTACCACAGTCACTTATCTATGCTCACGGGCTACCCAAACAAAGATCCCTTACTTCAACCCCTTCCAAACAGACCTGCGACGCACCCTTATCACACTTGGCCTAGCTGTAGTAGCTTGATCCTCCACACTATCACCAAAACGGCCTCCAATCTCCTCATTGGTCTGCCTTTGTTCCTGCGGCTAAACATAATCCTTCTTGCCCTTCTACGTTGCGCTTTCTTGTGTGAGTGTTGCACAAAATTGGATAATCAAATGCCTCTTCATCACCTTGTATTTATACACATATAAGGGCTCCTCCAAAACGCCGTCCTAGGGGCTTGAACAACTGCCACATGTCATTTTTACACCAAGCCGACCTTGACACACATGTGCAAACCCCACAATTAACTTCAAAAATTCATATCTCCACTTCTACAACTCGAAATCGGGTGATTCTCGTTGCGCTAAATTTGTCTCGCCAAGAGCAATCATCCTCATCCATCACATGTAGAAATGTGTTGCAAAACCCCATGCTTGGGTTCCAAGCCCACAAGTGACTCTTGTGGCGCTTTGCGCTCCAATCCCCGAACCCTAGGGCTTCGAGTACCTCCCAAGGTACTCAAAAATCAACACTCCCTCTTAGCGAGGGAGGTGCTTCCAAGACTAGGAAGTAACTCATCATCATCGTCCCTACTCGCAATAGCCGCACAACTCTTGGCGCTCACAATCGCAGCAATCCATGTTCTGTGAACTACACCTCTCTCGGAAGTGTCACTGTCACTATTGGAAGCACCCTGCTTCTTCTTCTTCTCCTGTATCCTTTCCAGTCCCTCCATGATTCCTTCTTGGTAGATGTGGAAGCACCCTTGCTCCCCACTGACCACGCACTCTTCTTGGGCTGCAAAGTCTACCTCTGAATCTGCAAACTCCCACTAGAACTTGACTCCTGTGAGTCTCTAGAACCTGGACCTTCTTCTCGGGAACCTGTACCTGCTCCTCTGAAGCCTGCACCTGCACTTGCTTCTCTAGAACCTGCACCTGCTCCACCTGCTTCTCATGATCTATACGCTTGCCCATCAGCCTATATAGACCATGCTCTCTAACTCCAAGCACAATACCAGCGGAGCTAGAGCCTCTAGGCCTAAGTCTTGCCTTCGCATCCTCGAACAAGACCTCAAACCCCTTCTTCTCGATCATCGAGACAGATATCACACTATATCTGAGTCCTAGTACAAACAGTACATCCCGAACCCGCATCACTCGTCCTATCTCCATCCTAAATGGCACAACACACGACCCTCGAATCTCCAATTAACTCTTGTCGCCCAACACGATGTGCAACTTCGAGTCCCATTCGGCTAGAGTCTCAAAAACCTCTTGTGACCCTGTCATATGCTTCGTCGCACCATTGTCCACGTACCATCCATCCTCCTTGATAATACCCTGCAAGAAATGAGAGATCATAGCAAAGTCCTCCTACTCCAATCTCCTGGAGAGATAATCTATCTCAGCTGAAGTGGCAACACCGGCAACATACATTCCTTTCCTTTTCTCGTCATCTCCCTTTTTCATCGGACATCTCAACGAAAAATGACCCATCTCGCCACAGTTGAAACACTTGACTTTACTCAAGTCCCTCTTTTTCTTACCCTTCATTCACGCTGCAAGTGCCACGTCCTCATCTGCCCTATTTGTTGGATGAAGATCCTCGTCTCGCAACTCTTCCTGAATGAAGTCATCCCACAACCTATTACAATCTAGAAATTTCTCTCTGGCAACGATCCCTTTGATGAAGGGCTTCCATTCCTCAGTGAACCCTTTCAAGGCAATCCTCACCATATATCCATCTTAATTTTTCACACTAACGGCAGCAAGCTCATCTCTGACTTGAGACAATTTTGTCATATACAAAGTCACTCCTCCACCCTTTATCATCTTGGTGGACTTCAACTTATCCTCCAATACCAGTACCCGATTCTCGTTCTTATTCTAGAACAAATTTTGTAGAGCCATCCACATCTCATGTGAGGTGTCCTTCCCAGACAAATAAGGTATTAGGGCATCCTTCACACCATCTAGGGTGATCAATCTTGCCTTCTTGATGGCTTTCTCGGCAAAATCCCAATTCCTGTTGACCTGCAAGACCAACCTGATCCTTTCCTTCCAAGGACTATAGTTGGACAACCCCTCCAACCTATCCTCATACCGAAGAACTGTCAGCAACTTCGACATTGTCACCTACAATGTGACCAACTCCCTCTCACACTGTACTTCGCTGCGCACAACTCTGATTCACTGACTTCCAAAGTAGCTCAGACACGCTCTGATACCATGTTGAATTTCCACGATCTTAGGTCTAAGTTAGAGTCTTAGAATCACTAATGCTACCAAACCAAGAATCTCAAAGAGAACTACCTTGCACAGCGGAAAATATAAAGCAGTATATCAGATATGCACAAGTATATACAATTTTTTAATGTACAACACAATCTTCGTTATATTAAAATAATCTGAATAATACAACAATCTATGGCATACAAGATACAATGACAAACACGCTGCACAGACTCGATGTCATATCCTGCCCTATCAGTCCTTCGCTTTCGTACTACTCACTAGTTGCCCCTTAGTCCTTCAAAGGACAACACATCGAGACTTCAAGAGGGCTGCAACCTAACACTGTTGCAAGTCACTTCTGACTAGTGTACATGGGTTGATCCAATCTACTCTCTAGGTTGGCCAATACCCAAGCTCCAATCTGCCAAGCTACTAGTCACCTTTGTCTATCAATGCACTGCGCTTCGGCACCAATCTTCACCCAACCTTCAGCTCTTCTTTGTCACGTCAAGATAGGTCGTCTAGGGATAATTTGGGCTATCAACATGCTGCCCTCTAGGTTGGCCAATACCCAAGCTCCAATCTGCCAGGCTACTAGTCACCTTTGTCCATCAATGCACTGCACTTCGGCACCAATCTTCGCCCAACCTTCAGCTCTTCTTTGTCACGTCAAGATAGGTCGTCTAGGGATAATTTGGGCTATCAACACGCTGCCCTCCACCAAACCAATGATGCCCAATATTACACAGCAAGATTTGCACCAATGAAGGCTTATGATCACCCAATCAAGCCTCCAAATTGGCTCCCGCAGGCTACATAAACAATTTGATCAAATATTGGTCAATATCCTTGACCCAACACAAGGTGAACATGTCTTTATGTTTGTTGTTCCACCCCTGCCCTAGATTGTTCCTGGTTAGGGCACTAACACGCAACACCATCCCTTTATTTGGCACCCAAACAATCCTTAATTTTATGCAGTCTTACCATGGAAGAGGGGCCTCCATTATATTCTTGTTCTAGACTCATTCCAACCCCAAAACAACCCTTTGTATGCATTGTCCAGTGGTGGTATGGTATGGCCTGTGGCCTACCACAGTCACTTATCTATGCGCATGGTCTATTCAAAGTTCCAAACAGAGGTCCCATACTTCAGCCCCTTCCAAACAGACCTGTGGCTCACCCTTATCACACTCGGCCCAGCTGTAGTAGCCTAAACCTCCACGCAGTCACCGAAACGGCCTCCAATTTCCTCGTTGGTATGCCTTTGTTCCTGCGACTAAACAGAATCCTTCTTGCCCTTCTATGCTGCCCTTTCCTGTGTGAGTGTTGCACAAAATTGGATAATAAAATGCCTCTTCATCACCTTGTATTTATGGTTTTAAAATTAACTATGAATATAGGCATGTATGGTTTTAAAATTACCTATGAAAAGCAGGACGAAAGCCTCTTTAATATTTATCTCGTACTGTGTACATGACCAAGAGCAATTATAACAAAGGTCCGAGTATAATGGGTTTGGGTTTTATAGATTATTATTATACTCTATTTTTTTATACTTTTATACATGGTTTTATGATAATAAAAAATTCTTTAATATTTATCTTGTAGTCTCTTTAATATTTATAGAGCTAATATATTATAATATGAATTTTATATGCAGTAAAGTAACCTATAGACCATTATCATTATAGAACCATCACAGCATGAGCAGAGTGAAGGGGAAATCATCAAAACAGACCCAAAATCTCCTTTATGGCAGTATGTGGAGTTTATTGGAAAAAATCCCAGAGGTGGCTGATTTAAATGGAAGCCCAATAAATGTCAAGATATCAAAAATGGATCATATACTAGAGTGAAGGCCCATCTCACTAGTCAAACTAACACAGGGGTGCAAATATGCACCAGGCCAAAAGATGCAAATGGCAAACTTGGAAAAGGTTTGAGTCCTAGAAAAATGAAATTCTATGCATCTTTGCAAGAAGTTGTTGATAGGAAGCTTGCTAAGGAAAAAAATCTTGTGCAAAGCTCTACAACTAAGCCTCCATTGTCATCTAGGCCTGCTGCCACAACTAATAAAAGGCCCACTCTAGGCCCTCTTGAAGCATCTTTCAATAATGAAGGTAGAGACATAGTCGATGAACATGTAGCTCGTTGCATCTATGCAAATAGGCTAGCATTCAACTTGGTGTGATTCCCTTGTTGGCAACAAATGATTAAGGCAGTTAATGAAGCGCCAAAAGGGTATGAAAACCCTGGATATGAAAAGGTCCGCAGTGCGCACTACTTTGTTGGCATCAAAGAGAAAACCAGTCGATAGACAGCTACAAGCAATCCGAGATACATGGGCAGAAACAGGGGTGTCCATCATTTTTTATGGATGGAGAGACCAAAGAAATCGTCCATTAATTAATCTTGTTGCAGTATGCCCCCAAGCGGAAATGTTTTTGAATGTTGTTGATTGCAGTGGAATAGAGAAAGATGCATCATTCACATCCACAATTCTTATTGATGCAATAGAAAGTGTGGCACCACATAATGTTGTCCAGGTCATTACGGACAACGCACAAGTTTGTAAAGTTGCAGGTTTGATTGTGGAGGGTCGATTAATGACATATATGCAGCAGCAAAGAAATCCAAATGCTTGCCAAGATTGGTGAGATTGAATCAATTAATGACATATATGCAACAGCAAAGAAATCCAAATGTTCATAACAAATCATTCAATGTCCCAGGCCATATATCGAGGTTTTGCAAAGTTGGAATTAATGAATGTACTCTTTTTTTAATAAATATTATTTCAAATTTGTATTGGAAATTCTTAATTTTAATTACAAATTTATATATGATTTCTCATTTGAGATTTGACTTTTTGAAACTTATAGGTTGTTGAAACTCGTTTTGCCTCCCACAATCTTGTCATAAAGAGGCTTGTGGAAGTGAGACAAGCATTACAAGCAATGGTCATTGACCCTCTTTGAGAATAATGGAGGACTTCCACTTCCGATAGAGGGCAAAAATCAAGTCCATCATTCTTGATGATGTATGGTGGGAATTGTACATTCTGTGGTTTACTGAACCAATCTTGACCATGATGAGGGCATCTGACACAGATACACCTTGCTTGGGGGAAGTTTATGAAAACATTGATAGTATGTTGGAGAGGATAAGGGAAATTACAAGGCAAGTGAAAATGAACCTTATGAAACATTCTATTATTTAGTGAAGGACATAGTTACAGAAAGGTGGAACAAAATGACCACTCCATTACACCTTTTGGCCTATGCATTGCACCCTAAATATTATCATTCCAAAATTTTGTCTTTACCTGGTAGAACAGCGCCAAACAAGGATTCTGAAGTGGTACAAGGATACAAGACAGCTTTGAGGAAAATTTATAGAGATATGGGAGTTACAATGAAAGTACGCCAAGGATTTGGAGGACTTGTACAATCTACTGGTAGCTTTTTCAAATGCAATAACTATGGATGATCGAGGACATCTTGATCCTAAGACTTGGTGGGGCTTCCATGGTGGGGATAGCATTCATCTCTCCACTCCAGTCACCAGGTTGTTATCACAGGTTGCTAGTTCCTCATCAGCTGAGAGGAACTAAAGTACATATGGCTTCATCTATTAAGTGAAACAAAAAAGGCTGCGAGCAACAAAGACTGAAGATCTTGTGTATGTTCATTCCAACCTTCGTCTTCTATCACATGTTGAACCAGAGTATAAAAAAGGTCTGAACAGGTGTGGGATGTGGAGCCTGAGATCTCTGACTTGAACTTGACATTGAATTCCATGACTCACCTCAACCTACTTAAGGATATTATTCCACCACCAGTCTGGCCTACTAATGCAACTTCATACATTCCAGAACCCTCATCATCTATTCATGATGTAGAGTTGCAATATGCAGAAGATAATGTAGTTCCATTTGAGGATATGTAAATGTATTTACTATTATCATTTATGATATTATCCTTTTTGTTACTTTGCAATATGTATGAGGGAGGATGCATCATTTCAGTGTTCCAGTCTTCATATTTATAATACATCTAATGGTTTAAGTTCTAAAAGTGTTTGATGCTTTCAGGGAGTATTTGATTTTTGAACTCTAAAGTGTTTTTTAAAATTAAAAAAATATTATTATATTTTAATTTTTTTGTACTTGACATATCCTTGTCGTATCTGAATCCTGGATTTTCAAAAAACTAGGGAATCCGGATTTGGATCTATATTCGTATCTAAATCCTGGTAACTTAGATTTATACACATACAAGGGCTCCTCCAAGACATCATCCTAAGGGCTATTTTTACACCAAGTCGACCTTGACACACATGTGCAAACCCCACAATTAACTTCAAAAATTAATATCTCCACTTCTACAACTCGAAATTGAGAGATTCTCATTGTGTTAGATTCGTCTCGCCAAGAGTTATCATCCTCATCCATCAGATGTAGAAATGTGCTCATGGAAATGCCCAAAACACAATTTGGCACAAAACCCCATGCTTGAGTTCCAAGCCCACAAGTGACTCTTGTGGCGCTTTCCCCTCCAATCCCCGAACCCTAGGGCTTGGAGTACCTCCCAAGCTACCCAAAAATCAACATCCAAGAGGAGTCCAGAGGTTTGTTTTGGTTATTTGGAGTGACACAATGTCAACGAAGAGGTTAAGGTCTACTACAGTGCCAAGGAGGAGGGTTGTAGCCCAAGGTTATCTACCCAAAACTTGTCGAAGATCAAGAGCAGACATCTGAGGGTTTTTGTCCAGCCACAGGTGTATATACAAGATCGAGAAACCTCAAGCAAGACGACAAGAGATCTGAACTGAAGCTAAAGAGGGGCCAATGAATTTTACAACAGGTCGAGGGGTATCTGACCTATTGTGAGGCTGACTTTTGTGGTTTACGTTGACTGTGGTAGGTAGCAGGAAGGCTATGTGAGATGGTGTTCTTTGGAGGAAGTGGCATGTTGAGTATGTCCATCATCAAAGAGGATTGGAAAATGTTAATTTGGAAGGCTAATATACAATGATCTGAAGGGAAAATCGAATGTGAGAAGCTGAGCACATTTTGGAGTTGATTGTACAATCACCTTGAAGGATCTAAGGGACTGTGAGAAGTTAAGCGAAGATCATGAAGACTATTCACAAATGGAATTGTGAATAGTGTGCTTCAAAAGATGATGTACAATGCATTCGAAGAAGCAAATTCCCTGTGAGCAGCTAGTGGATAGAGGGGTATTTCTATGTGGTCAAAGGAGACAAAGAACCTGCCAGATGTCAAGGCAAATATGGACTGAAAGGGCTTCTCCAACGAGTTCAGTTTTTTGTTCTTGTCTATTTTTTCTTGTCATGTTGCAAATTTGAAGTAGCAAATTGCAAGCCCTAGTTTGTATACTATGTATACTTTTTGTACTAATGATCAAGGGCCATGATCCCTGGTACGAGAGCCCCATGTTCGAGTTTTGGGCTCAAATATCTGTGTACTAAATTAATTTCACTGTTGAAAATTTTTCGTTGTGCAAAAGTGCTAGAAAGTTGGGGGTTTCTAGTGTGTCTATGTGTGTTATTAACCTCAGACCAGATCTAGGGCCTAAGGAAAAATTTCAACATGGTATCAAAGCTACTTTGAAGAGCACGTGGATCAAAGTGTGTGTAGGAAGTAGAGTGAGCCAGTGAAGGTTGTGTAGACTTAGAGGGAGTCTAGCTTCAGTGGAAGACTGCGAAGGATCGTCAGTTGTCCTAATGGAAGTTCAAATCTTCAAGTTCTAATGAGATAGAAGAGTTTTCAGCCCATGTAAGGGCAGTCACGGACTATGCAAGAACATTCATGGTGGTGCAAGGAAAGTCGTAGATCCTGCAAGCTCAAGCATGGATCATGATGGAAAAGTCATGTTGCATGTGAGGATAGTAATGCACCATGCAAGAAAAATTTAGGCCTAGTACAAAAAAGTCGTAGCACATATGAGGAAAAATATGATTACACAAGGAAAGTCATGTCTCATGCGAGGACGATCATGGGCATGCAAGGAAAGTCGTGGAGCAAGAAGTGTGAAGGAAATACCTTCCTTACTGAGAGGGAGTGTTGGAATTTTGGTAGCTCAGAAGGTATTTCCGAGAAGGATACCGACCAAAAGTGTGTTGGTTGGGAAACTTACCCAAAAGTGGGGTTTTGGACCCAAGATGTGGGTTTAGGAACTAAAAGAAAAGAATTATTTATTCTAAGGGTTAAAAAGCAAAAACCCTAAATTTTAGTGGTTTCCTAAATGACCCTAGAGAAAAGTATAAATAGAGGCCAAAGGGAGAGGCCTAGACACATCAATTATAAGGACTTGATTGTGTGTGAAGGCTAGAAGGATGTAGCCACGAGGCAGCCCTAGAGGAGGCAAGTCTAGAGGCCGAATAGGGCTGGAAAAGGAGGGTTGAGTTATATTCATGAGGCCGAGATCATCCTTGGAGAAGGCCATATCTCCTAGATCAACAAGAGGACCAAGGGTTTGAGGGTTGAAATCTGGTCGAGTTTGTTAAGGGCCTGATCTAGGCCAAGAAACAAATTCGTCCAAGTTATTGGAGGAGGCCAAGCAAACAGAGATCTATGTGTTTAGAAATCAATGCTTATAGGAATTAGGGTTTAATTCCTCTTTCTTAATAATTACTTGCAAATTATGTTGCCTTATTTTACTTCTTTATTAGTTTATCTTTCATCAAGCAATTACCAAATTATATGTATATGAAGACCACAAGAACAAGAGACATAAGATGTAGGCACTCAACCAAGGCAAAACTCCTTCAAGGGGAAAACCCAGTCCAACTCTTCCACTAGTAGATTCAAATCAATATGAGACAATCCAAGACCCTTTAGACCTAGACAAAGACCTCATCCAATCACCAAGTCAACCATTCCCTGCATTAGATGATCCCTATCAAAGTCTCCAAGTGGCAGCTTCCCAGTAGCAGCTTCAGTCTAGAATTTTGAACCCTAGCTTCATAATTTCAGACCTGCAGTAGACTAAGATTTTCGACCCCAGAAACTACGCACATGTGAGAGATAGATAGCGCAAACATTTGAATTAGGTCTTCCCAGCCTCTTTCGTCCTTCTCCATCTATTTCACTCTCTTTCCTGCTTCTCTTCCTTAAAGATCAAACTTGTTGAGTGAGTGCTCCCAATAGGTCAAATTGCCTCTCTATATATAGCCTTTATGTTGGGTCGAATTGCCCTGATGTAGGCCGACTTCATGGGGACAGGGCCGACTTGGTGTGGAGGTGACAAATAACCTTTCTGACTCAAAAATAATTCTATTTACATGATACAAAAGCCCAAGAAGGGTCTAATAAAAATGGCAATGACTTTATTGACTCAAGACAATACCTAGAAGCCTTCAATGGAGGCTTTGACCTAGAAAACATTGACCCAAGCATGAAACTCGTGCTTTAATAAGTCATTTTCTTTAATAATAAGATTTCTTTTGACAAGTACAATTATGAAGACCGACACTAGTTACATTCCTCAACACCGTGGAGGGCCAAGAACAACGGGTTTATATGAGTGTGAATAGACCCTGATAGCAAACCAACCTTATGTGAATATCAATCCAAGAAGAAAAGTCGCATCTCCAAGAGGAATCTAAATTGATCTAAGGAAAAGGTTTGTTTTGGTTATTTGGAGTGGCGCAAGATCAGCAAGGAGGTTAAGGTTTGCTACAGTGCCAAGGAGGAGGGTTGTAGCCCTATGTTATCTACCTAGAACTGGCCGAAGATCAACAGGAGACATCTGAGGGTTTCATGTCTAGCCACACGATATATACTAGGCCGAGCGAAAGGGGACTGATGACTTCTACAACAGGTCGAGGGGTGATCCAGGATGGATCTTAATTGAGTCTAGTCATAGTTTGCTATGTAATGTTTGAAGACCAAGATGGTTGTAGATAGCAACAATTCTCGACATGCGCAGAATTTTACAGTCTCAGATGCATATGAAATCAACGCCAAGTCGAAGAGCTCGTCGTGCTGATTCCGGTGGTATATCTAGTTTCGAAAAAGGGCCTCCGTATGAGGAAGAAAATGTGTTTTGAAGTTTTCCTCCAAACAGGTAAAAGTCAAAGTCAAAAGGTCAACAGTCAAGCTCATGGTTCCGTTGGTCACAGCTCATGGTTCCGCCGGTCAAAGCTCATGGTTCCAATTGACACATGGTGCGCTTGAATTCTGCCAAATGTCTCCTTCTGGTTTGTCGACTTTTGGTGTTTATGATTGGTTGGTTGATTTTTAATTTGACCAATAATGGAGCGCCACGTGGGCCAATGACTAGCTACCACATGGCCTCCTCATGGCATACTGAAATTTGTTATGAGTCTGCAGGACCTCCAAGAGATTTGAACTCGTGACCTAACATCAAACAACTCCAATCCTAACCGTTGGACCACTCCTTTCGTTTTATTTACAATGGTCGCAAGGCATTATTTAAATTTTATGTTATGGCATGGTGGGAGTAAGGGTTGGCAGAGCACGCCAACTTGGTAGCCCCGCCAAACCCTTGGTTATATTAATTGCCACTTCCAAAACAAGTTAGATGGGTCTCCAATCGGCGCGAAGTTACGCTATGGGTCGACATATTATATCACCGCACGAAAACAGTTAGCGTAGTCAACATCTATGACATAACCGTCGGGTGTTAACTCCAATGGTAAGACTACACACCATGCAGGAATTCAAGTCACATGCCACGAAGTTGATCACAGTCGGGCTATAGTTGTAACTATGTGTCATATTACATATGCCATGAGGTGTGCCAACACAGCACGGAGTGGTTATAAGTTATGATGCAGAGGTTGACTCTTAAGCGCCACTGGGAGAGTACATGACCGCCAATGCCACGGGTTGCATTGTGACTACATCGCCGAAGATATGTTTAAGCGTTATGATATGCATCACCGCCAGGGAGCATAGCCGCGAAATAATGCCACATGCCACGAGTCGACATGTTACAGAACCGCCAGAATATTGATATATGTCTGCCACTGGATGATGAGTCAACATTGGTGAACATGCCACGGGGTTTCACATTATAGCACCGCCAGTTTAATATTGTTGACATGACATAAATGGCACAAGATATATGTTAAGTTTTATACTTATGGTTATAAGCTCCGTCGAATTAATACAACAACCATATAATAAGTATTGCCAAGTGTTTGATATGTGGCACGGGTGCATGGTATTAAAACCATATGTTGAAGAGTTATATCCGCCAAATAGTTTATGGTATTAACCATATGCTATGTTAAAACTTTGTTAAAACAAACATTTCATATGGCGCAAAACTATAGGATAATCCTCATACCACATTTATGGTTGCTAATTCGATTTAATTCGAATAGCTCAATTTGCCATGCTATAACAATTTGCTAAGATTGAAATATTGTTGCAGCTAAAATCTAATGTTGTTCTTCTTGATGTCTGAGTTTCGAAAACATTATAAAAGATTTTCAATGCACCAAAGCAAGGCAGAGGCAGGAGGCAAGTGAAGTGAAGAAGTGAGTGGCTTTTGAGCAGCAATTGAAATTAGCATTCCGAGGTCATATGGAAACCAGATTGAGCGTTTGAAGAACCGAAACAAGGGTTTTGGCGCACTCCGGACACACTGGGAGAGTCCGTTCGGCAAGTGCAGCAGCTGATTCTTCAAAATTCAGTACATGGTGTGTTGTCTCTCCAATTCAAATTGAGGCAAGTAATTGAATTATGTACTTGTTGATGGATGATTGGTCATTTTCAGTTGAGGTCTAGAGTCCTAGCAGCAAACTCTTTGTATTGTTGTAGTCGACACAATGATTGCAGGTTGTCATGTTATTTTGTGAGAGTTCTTTGTAGGAGAACATTTCCTTGCAGGGGAAATAGCCACATTGTAAACAGCAAATTGATGTACCTCCTTTTAAATACTGAAATATGAGCAGCCTATCCTTTTGAGCAAAACCTAGAGACGTAGCCCAGGAGGGGTGAACTTCGTCATCAAACTTTGTGTTGTTCTTCTTGATGTCTACGTGAATTGTATGTGTAATATTCATTCTGGTTCACGTGCACGTGAGAACTAATTCTTGCTAGAAGGAACATCAAACAAACATGTTGTGTTGAAGACCCATTTTCAAAATTGCCAAGTGTCAAAGGGTGATCCTCTTCCACATTTTCGGATCAAGGAGTATTTGACCTATTGTGAGGTAGAGTTTTGTAGTTTATGTTGACTGTGATAGGCAGCAGGAAGCTTGTGTGAGGTGGTATTCTTTGGAGGAAGTGGATTGTTGCGTATGTCCATCAAAGAGGATTGGACGGTGTTGATTTGGAAGGCTAACAGTGATCTAAAGGGAAAATCTACTGTGAGAAGTTGAGCACATTTTGGAGTTGATTGTACAGTCACCTTGAAGAATCTAAGCGCCTATGAGAAGCTGAGCATAGATCGTGAAGACTATTCACAAATGGAATTGTCAATAGTGTGCTTCAAGGGTTGATGTACAGTGCATTTGAAGAAGCAGATTCCTTGTGAGCAGCTGGTGGACAGAGGGGTATTTCTTTGTGGTCAAAGGAGGCAAAGGACCTACCACGTGTCAACACAAACATGGACTGAAAGGGTTGGGGGAGGTGGGTTTTTCGTAGTTAAATTTTTTGTTATTGTCTATTTTTTTCTGAGCAAATTGCAGATCTGAAGTAGCAAATTGCAAGCCCTACTTTGTATACTATGTATATTAGGCTCTAGTTGCACTAGTGATCAAGGGCCGTGATCCCTGGTAGGGTAGCCCCATGATTATTTTATTGATGAACTAATAAAATAATCGAATTTTGGGCTCAAATCTGTGTACTAAATTAATTTCACTGTTGAAGATTTATGTTGTGCAAAGTGCTAGTAAGTTGGGGGTTTCTAGGGTGTTTGTGTGTGTGATTAACCTCATACTAGATTTAGGGCCCAAGGAAAAATTTCAACATGATACCCTTTGAAACCAAGGGAAATGGACTATTGACCCGTTTTTAACTCAAAGGAAGGATATGCACGCCTTTTGGTGTCCTAGATGGTCTAAATCACCAAAATTTGGTCAGCATTTCCCCTTGTATGTTCGCAAACCTGCATAAAACAGCAAACTACTAATGGTGAAAGATGCCCCAAATGACTTTGGGAACACCCACAAAAGTTAGTCCCAAAATCAAAAAAATTCCAAGTGAAAACTTATTTAAAAAGATGAGAAAAATCTAGTCTAAACAACCAAGAAAGAGCTAACTAAAGTTAGCTCTCTTAGATGCTTATTATTTGTTGTTGGAACAACAAATTATAGAAGAGAACATGAAGAAGCTTGTAGGATGAATCCTTGGGCCAATATTGCTTCTTATGGTTTGAAGTTAATGGAGCATCTAGCCAAAATGACCCACTTCTCCAAATCGAGGTGCCTATAAAGCTTACAAAATATTCTTGCCAAGAAACTTTGTTAAGAGATTGGTGTTTCCTACATATGAAATCTAGAAAATATGCCAATCAAACTAGAAGCACTTATAATCTTCAATTCTAAGATGTAAAACAACAAATACATTTAACAAGTAGCCAACTTTAAAAAATCTACTCCAACTGGATAACAATACCCCTTCAAAGACCTATAACAAATCTTAAAGCAATATAAACACAAAGCAAGGTTACCTCATATGTTAAACATCAAGCATCCACACAAAGCTTCTACACTATTATTTCCCTCCAAAGCCTTTTCTTCCAAATGACAAGAGCAATTACAAATGCTAGCAAAGCTCCCTTCCAGTCTTACTCTCTAACTCCTTTTGAAATGGAGGAGAGTGCTTTGTTTTATAGACTAAGAAACTCTTCACTTAGAAAAGAGGGAACTTTTCAACTTGGAAAAAGAGGAAACTCTTTTAACTAGAAAAGAGTAAAGTTTTTTAACTAGAAAAAAGAGGAAACTTTTTTCTAATTAAAAAAGAGGAAACTTTTTTAACTTAGAAAAAGTTAATTTATTCACCTTTTTGAGTGAATAATTAATTTTCATGAGGAAAAATTAATATTTTCCCTCAACAAGGGGGTACTAAGGTAAAGTGAGTACTCTAAGTTAGAAAACGAGTGCCCCCAAGGGGCTCCTAGTACCACTTTTTTAATTATTTCATAAATCTTAAAAGAAAGGTAAAGTGGGTACTCTAAGTTAGAAAACGAGTGCCCCCAAGGCATATAACACCTCCTAGTACCACTTTTTTAATTATTTCATAAATCTTCCAAGAAAATCCCCGTTAGCAGGAATTTTTTTTAATATATTTTTTTATTATATTAAAAAAAATCCTAGAAAAATATAAATGCAATTCTATAAGACTTTGGACGATGAGTAGCATGGTAATATACATTAACTCTATTCTTAGACAACACCACTAAGGCCTAGCCATTAGAATGTACTACAGCTTTGGAGGTATGAGTGAAAAAACTTAAGAATTATTAATCGCTAAAAAGCAAAAAATAATTAACCAAGTAAAAAAAAAACACTCTAGAGTAACTTACCTAATAACTAAGTCCTATGGAGCTAAGTCTTTTACATAAGTTCATCATCTATTACAATTCCCCCATGGGGGTACAAAAGTTGCATAGAGAAGAAAACCAAAAGAAAGGGAAAAATTGTCTTGCAAGGCTTCTAACTTGAAATTTGAACAAGTGTCTTGTTCAACCTTGGTGGCTCATTATAAGTCTTCTCCGATACATGTGGGTAGCTAACAGGAACCAACTCATTGTCCTCCATTGTCCTATAGCAACCAATTAATCCTTCAACTTAGTGACCATGGTAAATTAGCTCACCATTGTTTCTATCTTACTCATGCCAACGACTAAAACATTGTTCCTCACGAGCATCTATTGAGAAATTGCAAGTACTTTGAAATAAACCTAGCAAAATATCAAACATATCCTTATGCGACTTTTGCTCTACAATGTGAGGGATGAAGTGATCCTTCACCAAATCAAGAAGGATTTGCTTTTCCTTGGCCTCCCCTTATTATGGGTGACCAACCTCCTCTAATCAATAGGGGTAACTATCACTTTCTCAACATGCTCCCAAATCTCGACTTCTTGCATAAGCATTTAAAGTTTTAGCTTACGAAGCATGCAACTAGAAGAGCCATCCAATCTATCACACTCTCTAAAACCGAGAATCGTCATCCTACAAATCTAAAGCACACCTCAAAGCAAAATTCAGAAAGTGAGTAGAATAACCCTTCAAGGGTTCCAACACTTCTCCAAGCATCTTAGGGTTTCACAACCTACAACCTAACAAGGTCAAGCACTCCCAAATACAATACAACCATAGTTTTTAAACCACAACCAGTAAAACCAAAGGATTGGATTGGGCACGATATTGAACCAACCAGAAGATTGAACAAAACAGTCTGTTTGTACCGTTTTGGTCCTTGGTCAATACAAATCAGCCCTAACTAGCTAGTCAAATCCCACATGCATAGGAGGAGTTCAGGACCCATGGTGACAATTTTTGAGGTGCTTTTAAAGGAAACAAAGGGTTGGTTCTCTCCCAAAACAACCTCCCTTAGCTATAAAACCAACCCTTCCCTCCCAAACCTTAAACCTAAACAAAAAACTTAAATCGACACTAGCAATGTTGGGAACCAATGGTAATGTTAAATTTTTCGAGTCAAATTTTTAACATTACCATAAATTTTTCACATTACCATTAGTTGTTTCTGGATCTTTGAGAGTGTTTCCAACCTTATTAGACTTCATATGTAGAAAGTAGAATTTCATATCCCACTCAAAATTCAGTAGACTTAACAATTTTCACGATTTTATGATTGGTAGATTGCAACATGCTCATTAAATTCCATCATGTATGAGGGTATGGGACTGGCATTTAATCAAGAGCACAAGGCCCTTTATATACCTTGATGTTTGTGGTATTGATCGTTGAACGCCTTTGATGTCGGTGGTATTGATTGTTGAACTCCTCAAATGTTGGTGGTATTAATTTTTGAACTCCCCTACCCTAGCCTTAACAAAAATGTACCCTTCACTCAAGCCAAAATAATCAATTAAGCATGTTAAGCTTTTTCTACCATAATATAATGTTTATGAGATGAACCCTTCAATCAAATCAAAATCATTAGTTGGGTATGTTAAGATTTTTCTACCATATTATAAGATTGAGGAATTCAAGGAGTCTAAAGACTTTGAGCAAGAGGATGTTTATGTACCTTTTGTTGATGATTCCATTTCTAGTAGTGGTGATGAGTTTGATGAGTGATCATGTTGATCAGTGGTTTGTAGTAGGCTAGTGGCCTAGTAGCTTGTAGCATGGTTTTTGGACTTTAGAAGACATTTAGAGCTTCATTGATTATGTATTTTGTTGTTGAAATGTATTGAACTCAATGCCATTTTGATATATTTGCACATTTTGTGTCTAATGGTTTGGAATCTCAAAAATTATTTATTTTATGTATTTTTTAAAAACGGTCCACTAAATCCAATTCGATCAAGTTTTGATTCAAAACCCAGTTTGAAGACCAGTTCCGCTTTTTACAACTATTAATACAAGTGAAATACTAACTCCCTCTTCACCAAAAGAGTGACCTCAACAAGATAGCTCTAATATGATGTAGAGATTGATGTGTTCTTTAATTTTCACTGCAAAACTAAAATTTCACTTCCCAGGGAGGTTTCTTAGATCTGGTCCCTATAAACTTATGCCTTAGGGCTGATCTGAAATATTCATCTACAGTATCAAAGAACAAGCAATATTTCATCTCACTTCAACCCAACACACTAGGAAACCAAAAATAAAAGATACCAAACATATGTCAATGAGTTTCAACCCTTAGGGCACACACTTTTCCAAGCATAAACCAGCTCTGAAATCACTTTAATTACAACATACTTACAACAGTAAATATACTCTATTATTGGCAAAAAAAGGTAAATCTGCTCTATTATCTTCAAGATATATGTTGAATAGTTAAACACTTTCAACCTTAGTTATGTCAAATCAATGTGAACAACTAGTGTTCAAAATTACCAACTCAAGAAGACAATGCAAGCTGAAAACCAAATCTCCAAGTACGCAATATTTGGACAGCTAGAAATATCATATATATATATATATATATATATATGAAGTACAAGTATATACCATATCTTTATCATAAGTTGGTACAATCTCTAGCTCTTCAAACCCTAGCTAGAGAAAACCAAGAAACCCTAACCACCACCAAAGATCTCCAACAAGCAAGCCTCAACAAAATCAAATCCCCCTTAGCATCAACACTTGTCTCCCACAAGTGTCCAAGAAGTCTCCTTGATCCAACATAACAAGTAGCTTTGGGGTTTCCAAAACTCTAGTCTTCCTTCTCTGGAAAGAGCTACAAGAACAACGCTTTGTTATTCTCTAGGGTCTATCACAAACTAGCTTCTTTGCCTCCTTCAGTGTGAAACTCTAACCCTAGAAAGCCCTTGAACTTCTTTAAGAACACAAGCAATCCAAGACAAATAACAATAATACAAGCAATAGTACAAAGAGAGAGACTAGTGTGCTACACATGCCACAACTCTAACAAGTGTGTGATGAATGAATGTAAGATGGGACTATCTCTGTCCTCTGTTTATATGGGAAGTAATAAAAGCCAACAATATAAAGTGGGCCTAAACCTCTAGGACCTGCCATCTTTACTCAACCCAGCTCACAAGTGGAGCATTCGATCTCAAAGTTACACATATCAAACCCCAAGGTGAAGACATTCCACAAGCAAGGCTCTAAGGCATGAGTGCTCCACAAGATGTGTCCAAGGCTCCTTCACCATGAGCCTTTGAAGGTCCAATGCTTCTCTAAAGCCACGAAGACTCCTCAATCCAAGCATCCTCAAGTCAAATACAAGCACAAGCGTCCACGAAAGCAATCAAGTGTGCCCATGCCATCTACAGCCCAATGCCCTCCTCCATAATGCCCACCACTTCTCCAAATCAAGGCATCCTACAAGCAAACTACTCAACCTCCATGTGGATATCATGACAAATACACCAAGCTATCAAGGCCTTCAATACTCTAAGGAAGAATGCTACATAAGCATCAAGCAAGGTCTAGCAATCCAAGAGTTAGCAACCTCCACATGTGAGTGTCCAATAAGAAACAACCAAGGGTCATCCATACACCATGAACATCACATTATATGAAGCACCCCCAAGCATGGTGTAAAGTTTAAACACTTTTAAAGTAACCCCAAAAGCTAACAACTGATAATAAATTCAATAAGATACGCACCACCTTATCAACCTATGAGTCAATTTGTAAGGACAAGTTGGTGAGCACAACCACTTTGTCAACCAACTTAAGTTTGATATAGCATTATTTCTGTCAAACAAAGTATCATTATGGCATTTCAAGAGAGGCAAAAGAGGATTTATATACATATTAAATGACAACCGTTGTTGAAATTGGCTTTCTAAGGATGTCCATCTCTGATGATGGCAAAATTAAATAAGAAATGGAGTGGGAATAATTGGCCATTGGAGGCATAATCCTAGTTCCAAACCACTTTGACTTTTTTGCAATGCCAAAAAAAACGTTTAAAAGACTCCAACTTTCCACAGAAGGAACAGGCAAGGGTTGCAACACCTAAAGAGGACAAGCATCAACAAAGAGCCACCCATGGTATTAAAATCGGTCGGCATGAACTATAAACCCGTCAAACCAGCCGGTTCATTAGGCAAACGGGTCGAACCAAGCAGAAAACTCGGGTTCAAGGGTTGGCTTAGCCAAAAAAATCACAAAAACCTGTCAAACCGACCGGTTTATGACAGAACTAGCCGGTTTATGGTCAAACCAGTTGGTTCATTTCCAAGGTCGTGGCGAACAGTGACAAACCCACACAAACTCTTTTGGAAGCTTCCTAGGTGCTTTGGAGGGAAACTAAGGGTTGTTTCCCTCCAAAAAACACCCTCTCCAAGCCTTTAAAAGGAGCTCACCCCCCTCATTTGCCTCACACATCTCATTTGGAGTTTTTGTGAGTTTCGGTGGGAGCTTGGAGAGTGTTGAATTTTTGTTGGAGTAGTGGAACAACAGAGAGTTTGAGTTAAGTAGTAGCCACCATGCCTCCAAAAGCCAAGGATACTGCATGGACTCATTGTGATATGATTGATGACAATGATCTGCAAATATTGCCAAAAATCTATTGAAGGAGGGGGTATTAACAGGTTCAAGCAACACTTGGCTAGGATAGGAGGCCATGTAAAGCCATATGGAGCACCAAATGAAGTAATATGGCATATTAGCGCAAAATACCTTCAAAAGTTTGAGACTCAAGTCACTGAACCAGCAGAGAAGTTTGTGACTCAAGCAGTTGCAAAGTTTGGGAGTCGAGACTCAACCACCTAAGTTTGATCATGATGAGAAGTTTCAACTTTCAAAGTTTCAAGTGATAATGTTGATTACTAATATCATATATGTAGACTTGTAGTAGGCCAGTGACCCCATAGCTTGTAGGCTTTGTTTTTGGACTCTAGAGGCCATTTAGAGCCTCATTGATTATATATTTTGTTGTTGATATGTATTGCACTTGGTGCCATTTTGATATATCCGCCTTTACATGGTATATATATGAGCAAACTTTGCATATTTTGTGTCTATTGGTTTGGAATCATGGTTTTAAATCTTAAAAACAATTTTTGTTCATTAAAAATAATTATTTCATGTGTTTTTTGAAACAGTTCATTAAGATGTAACCAGTCCCGATTTGACTGGTTCCGGTTTGAAACCTGGTTTATTAGGTGGACCAGTCCGGCCACCGATTCCAATTTTTAATACTCTGGAGCCACCCCTCTATGAATCAAGGGCCAAGCAAACACAAAGTTTTTTAATTTGAGGGGAGCTTTCCAAATAGCTTTGATTCTAAAGAGCAAAGTCAAAAGATTAAACATGAGCATTCAATATTTATTGCATATGATGTCAATTAGGGGCTTCTAACTCAACATTTGTACATGGGTCTAACTATATCTAAAGAAAGGCTTGGCATACTTCCAAGTCTAGTACTTCCACTAATTGTGCAAGGGTTTAATCCCCAAGTCAAGTATTAGAGAGTCTAGAATAACACTATCGATTTTTTTTGCATGGTGAAATTATCTAAATTACTTAATCTCAAAATCTCTTTTAATTGGGGCCAACAGATGATCAACAAAAAAATAATATGAATTGTTTTGATGCACCCTCTGAAACGTCATAGGGTCAAAAACCATGGATGGCCTATCAAAGGTCAAACATTATTTGGGATAAATAGAAGATGGTCACTTCTTCACCGAAGGTGACACTTAACACCTCTCAAGCCTACCAAACGTTGAAAGCTACAATTGTTGTTAACTAAGGCTAAAGTGATTAGATGAACTTACATTACAGCTAGACATTTCATATTGATGTATGTGTTTTATTGTATGTACCGCGATTTTGTTATGTATGAAACCACTCCATCGCACTTTTATTTTCACTAGTAGTGAGGAAACAAGTGATTCCACTATAGTGATACATAATACATATCTCTAACAAGCCTACCAAATGTTGCAAGCTACAAAGAAACCTTCGATGTTAACTAAGGTTAGAGTAATTAGAGTATCTTACATTACAAATAGACATTTCATGATGATGTATAGAATGCATTGTATGTGCCATGATTTTGTTCATGAATGAAAGCACTCCATCACGCTTTCATTTTCACTACGAGCAAGAAAACAAATTATTTCACAATAGTGATGCATAATACATTATCTATCTCTAACAATCTAATTTGATGTTCACACATTTACTGCTTAAAAATTTTGATTTTTCAAACTAGTTTCAATGATTTTTTTTGGGTTGATCCACGGGGATTTGAACCTTGAATCTCATGGTTTACATAATACTTCACAACACAGTAAGTGTCAATTGAGCTGCTCCTGGAGCTAGTTCAAAGATTTTTTTAGATAAAAATAAGTTTACCATAAATACGATATTTTTAAAATATTATTTTATTGCCTTTTAGCAAAAACAAACCAAATACCATTACCGCCTGTGACGCACCCCAGGGTGGCTGCAAAAATCCGTAACAAAAAGTCCAAAACTTACAGAATGTAAATGTGAGAACATATAAGTTAGGCCTCACAAGTAAATAGTAGGGGCTAATTGTAATGACCAGTGTCACAAAACTCTCAGATGTCTTTCAGTTTCTGTTCTTCTGAGTGTTTATGATTGCCAAGTTTTCGTAGTTTTTCTAAATCCAGGTTTTGTCTGCTTTTTATTGATTTCTTTCCCATTTTTCCGATTCCCCAGAATCAAGATTCCACCGATTTTTTAGTCCATCTGGAGCTTTGCGCCACTGGCAACGACCTTACGAAGATATAACACAGTTATTACTATAATTAATTACAATAATGAACTCCGGGTACATCACACTATGGCCCTCAGTATGTTGATTCTTTAACAACGTTGCTCTGTGATATGAGTTCTCCCTTTAAATAATATATGATTAGGGATTGTGCAGCCTCGAGTTTTATAATAACTCTCATCAGCGAATTGATCAAGTACTAATGTACTTGCTGCAGCATATGCTTCGATCATTTTATATTTGTCACAAAGACTGCTGTGAGCTCAGAATTCCAGGGGTATGTTCTCATCTTGATTAAGAGATGAGCACACTCTACAAAGAAAGAGGGTAATGGTCAGGCAAGCATGACAAAACTAAGAGCAATAAACAATTGCAAAGAAAAGAAGTTGCTGCTAAATAATTGATTGTGCACGTTATGGTGTCGATCTGGGCATTTCAGATCGGACGAGAAGAGTTAGTTTTCACTGCGAGTAGGATACTATAATGACTCTGGCAAAATTATAACAATGACTACTGTGAAGCCAAATCTCACTAGGAAATAAACCTAATATATTATCCATGTGGAATAAGTTATATGTCATAAATTTGTTTATCATCTCGTAATAGAAATAGATCATGAATTTGTCTATAGCTAAGATTCAATGTGTCAGCACAGGGTGCTGGAAAAGCCCTAAATAACAGAAGCATTGCTGATAAACTTAAAATCTGCACTACATGATTCCTCTAAACAAGAGAAAGCCGTAATGGAAGGAAGGGGGATGGGAACTTACAGCGGAGTGGCTGTGTAATAGACAGCGTGGGGACCGAAGGTGAGAGCTGCACAGTTGAAGAAGTGGAACAGCGTCATTTTCCTCTACTCTGGTCGCTAGGAAGAAGGTTCCGCCAACGCTTCAGACTGAGAATTTGTAAAAATAAAAGCCACTCTTCGATTACCATACGGAAGTGCCCTACCATAAATAAGACGATATGCCCTACTACCCGAGTTCGATCCCAAGGGCAGCAACTACAATTGTCCAGTTGACCATTTGATTATGGGCACATCAAACGCGTCATTCCTCCCATATGTTGTTGGTTTCTTTGGGTGTGCAACGCTAAACATTTCTTACTAATGGTCTTGCGGGCTTGTAGACTATGCGCAGGCCCTTTCAACATTTTGTGTGTGAGAAAAATATGTGCCATATAATTAGTTTTGTTGTGTTATGTTGTGTTATTTTAGTGGTTAGCACTAAATTCCATGTATATGAGATGTTGATTAATCTTTAAAGTGTCAAGGATTCTTATTAATTTTGTTGTGTTATTTTCGTGTATGATTTGTTGGAAATACTTAGAAGTAAGTTAGTATTATTTCTTTTTTACGATTTAAGCATTAACTCATAAAGATATATATAATTTATTTATTTATATTGTAAGGGAAGCTACAACTTTTGGTTTACTAGTTATAATTAGAAGGGTTGCAACCTCATGTTTACTAGTTCTCACTGAAAAGAAGGTGCAACTTCCTTGCCTAGCACCACTCTTTTGCCCTTAACAATAAGAAAAAGAACAAAAACTCTCGTCCTTATGACGCAGAGTACAAACTCATAAAATACTATACAATTTCATTAAATCAAATCACACTCAAAACTTGCTTCCACAAACAAACATGGCTATTTATTTTGATGGAAGAAATCTCTCGAATTTTTTCAAGAGAAGCTTCTTTCTGGATACCTGGAGGAAGTTGACAGTTATCCTCTCAATTTTAGTAATCTATTTGTAACATCTCCATTTCGACAAACAAAATAAAATAAAATAAATCTAGTTATAGCGCTAACACAATTTTCATCCTATGGACAGAATATTGTTCGTCACATTCTGAAATACTTCTGCCATCAACAAGTTACTTTGTTGTACAGTTACATCTCTCAAGCTTATTCATATACTAGTGGGAACGAATACTCAAATTATAAAATCCCAAATAAGATTCTAAGTTTAGGGATCCATCCCTATTTTATTTCACATGGTAATTTTTATATCAATAGTTAAATTTCCTCTCCTAACTATTAATAACAATTTTCCATTTAACTAATAACTAAAGCCTTTTCTAAATCCAACTCCCCCCTCAACCATATTTTAAAAAGCTATCACCTACATATATTTTATGATCTAGATCTATATTGAACCATAGGCTAACCCACTTTGGTATAGCTCCTTTATAATGGGTATACGTTTCCAAGTATGTTTAGACACTTAACGCTAGACCTGTGATGTGAATTTACATTACTTAGTATGAATTCATATTTACACTTAACTTACTCCACCTCCCAACATATATGGTACGTTAATCAAATTAATATAATTAAATCAAAACCTATGTGCATCTTTACTCAACTTACCACCTGTGGCAATTCGGGATTAAATTTATACTCTCAGCTATATAACATTTACGATACATCTGGATTTGTATGTTACACGTTTCTACCCTTACCACGTTATGTTTTGGCATTTACTGTGGTTTTAATACAATTCCTCCTCCGTATTCAGTTTCACCAACTTATATATTCGCAATATTTTTCGGGATTGACCTTCATTTAATAACTAGTACAATATCACATGGCTCGTCAGGGCTTGATGTAACCTGTCGATCCGCGAGAACTCCTCCAACCATCGATCTCTTACACATGGAGGGTTGTGATCGAATTGCAATTAGGGTTTTAAACTCCAATTTGGTTTCATTTTTAATTATTTTCATTTGACTTGTGACGATTTCACTACTCGCCTTTTGAGAGCAGAGTTCACTCTGTCACGACTCTGTATTTCCCTTATGGTAACCCGATTTTGTTCTCGGCTTTTATTTTGGTTACCTGGGAGGTGATACTCGTTTTGGAAATCCGAGGAACAGGATTTGTTGTCATGTCAAGGCTACTTCTTCATGCTGTCAAGGTAAAACATCCAGATTATTAAGCTTTTTTGAACTTTATATTCATGGGTTGTGGTTTGAGTTCACTGTTTTCACAACTTAGTTTCCATCTAATCTCTTTCATGTGTCTGGCCAGAACCACGACGATGGTGTCATTCTTCCACTGTGTTGATTGCAGGTAAGCAAAATTTAACAAATCTTTACGACCTCTGGAAACTTTCGTTTGGATACTCATTCGCATTCCAGTTATCGTGACTTGTATTTGACTTCCTTTACGCAATATTATGGTAACTGTAATAGACGTCTTGAACTTTTAAGGGTTGGTTGTAGCTATTGGTGAGGCCTCGACTGTATCTGGTCACACTGTTAATCTAAAAAAAATTTGTTTCCATTCCTGCGGTTTTTGACTTTCAGTCCTAGAGTTTTTGATAATGGTTTACCTAATTCAGAATTCCACTACATTTTAATTTGGAGATCCCTACGCACATACATAGTATGGAAGTCTTTCTCAAACCTCTCCTATCCGTGTTCACTCTGGGATTTAAATGTCTTTTCTATGTTTAATATACTTATTATGGTTTCACAAAATTGTGTTTGTAATCAGTTCAATTATACATGGAATTCATTTAGCATCCCTACTCTAACGGCGTTTTTGTAAAATGCAGATGGGCAATCGGGAAGACTCCATCTCATCTTTGAGTTGTCATCTTAGAGCCATATGCAAAATACAAGTAATTTCGTATTCAACTTTCTCTCTTTTAATTCATGGTTTTATGTTAATGTCACCTGTGTTTTGGTAGCTTTGGTAGCAACCGGGTTCCCTTTGTCGGCTCCACCTAACGATTTCTTTTAAATAATTTTTACTTTAGCTATGTCTAGTTTTATAATTCATGCTTGGTTTTTACGAAGCATTAGATTTCTCTCATTCCTTTCAGAGAAATCTCGTTTCCCTTTTTGGGACCCAACTAAATTGGAATACTACTCTTTTAAATTCGTATTCAATCCAGTTTGATTTCTACAATGGTTTCTTCTCATCGTTTCATTCATTGATCCATATTTTTCTTCATTTAATAACTGTGTTTCAACTACTGTCATGCATTTATAATTTTCCTCCACCTCGTATAGGAACAATGCCAATTTCCTTATGTTGAACGTCTAATAATAAATTTATGAGATTTTGACTTAACAATTATAAATTAATTATTTGCAATTTTGGTTGTACATTCCACTATTCACTACAATAACAACATCTTTTCCCCTTTATTGCAGGTGGATATCCTAGCTCTATCTATAAGGTAATTATTTACCCTTATAGTTTTTCCTTTAAAATCTATTCTCGTTTTCTCTTATGCTTATATTATTTAACTACTATATCGCCTATGTCTTATGTAGGTACCATTTGCATCACATTATGTTTGCATACTATTGTCATACTTTCTGTTCAATCATAATGATGGATTTTATTCTCTTCGGGTTGGTCCAACAACCTACCTTGGAGTTTTCTAATATACTATCCCAGTATAGTTACAGAGATATTGTTCAGTTTATATTGTCTGAGACAGAGTTCTCCCTTTGTATAATTTAATTATACCCAGTTGAGTTATGAACCGTGTAATTTATTGGGATGGAAATCCTTCACATTCATAACTCTATAATATTTTTAAAGAACTTCTTTCACCTCTAATGAATTTATGTTTATAGTTCAGAAGTACTAATTTGCTTAAAGATTGTAATTTAGAGTTATAATAATTACTAAGTTCCTTCTTGCAACTTGTTACTGTGATAGTCTCAGTGCTAGTACTTTATTTCTCAGTTCTATTATCGTTTGTGATGTACTTGAATCTAAGTTTAATATGCACTGTTCTAAATATTTACTTTCCTTCTGCATTAATTGGTTAATAGAATTTCATGCTAATGCTAAGACAGTAATATAATTTAGAACTAAATTCCTGCGAGTCACCTAATCTCAGATTTAAACCTTCATTAAGGTTTAGATATTCTGAGAGTTAGTACTCTACAGATTTATGTTTGTGCAACAATATAGAGACAGACTATATTTATTATAGCCTACTCTATTCAATGTACAGACCTCCCGCATGACTTATACTAAGCCTTAATTGCACAATATCTACTCATGTCCAAATTTAAACAAGTTCATTTATATATACTATCTTACTTCACCACCATAATCATAACAATACTAAATTTCTAAGTTAAAATGAAATTAACTGGTGCATACCACTTAAGGTAGACTAGGTTCCACCTAACCTTTGATCTCTTTCTCCACAGCACCCCCTAAGCAGAGATCAAATTTCCAGCAATAGACAACCTCTTGTCTATCCTGAATATGATTATTTAAGCCTTCTTTCCCATCAACTTGTTTCCTTAGCTGCATCCAATTAAATCGGGATGTTGTTTTCTTTTTTGCCTAGGCTTTCATTTTGTTTCTTCCACAAAAGTAATTTAAAACTACATTTTCCTCTTTCTAGTTTTATTCCACCTCTTCCGAGTAACTTTTCTCTTTACTAGGGTAGCTTTTTAGATTTTTATCTCCAATCTAAATTTTTTTATTTATTTCCTCCAAGGATTTTTAGAGAACTGGGAAAGTCTTAGGAACCTTATCCATCCTCATGGATTTGGTTTCCAAATATCTAATCATAATCTAGTCTTTGCACAATTAATTTCCATTTTATTTTATTAAATTAAAATAATAAAATAATTTCACACAATTGTTTTCCTTTGGGGTCCACTTTACCCCTTTAGGACTTGTTCAGATGTCTAATAAAAGCATAGAAACTTGGAACATTACATATTCCCCCTCTAAAACAAAACATCGTCATCGGTGTTGTAAAGACAAAAATATAGAATTCACTTGTCATACAGTGATGGATATTTGTCCTTCATATCTTCCTCTCGCTCCCAAGTAGTCTCTTCGAGTGCAAAGTGCCTCCACTGCACTTTCACCCTTGACACTGTTCTGTTTCGGAGCTCAATTTCTTCCCGTGCCAAGATGCGAAGTCGCTCTGGAAGGAATTCTCCTTCTGGTTCCACCTATATCACATTCCAATCAATAACCTAAGTAGGATCATGCACATACTTTTTTAATAATGAAACGTGAAAAACATCATGAACCTTAATGTGACTGGGTAAAGCCAACTTGTATGCTACTGGTCCCACTCTTTCAAGTACTTCAAAAGGTCCACGGTAGCATGGTGATAGTTTTGTACAACTACCAGTGTACAAAGTACTCTTCTTGGGCTTAATCCTTAAGTAAACACGATCACCCACATTGAATTCTCTATGAATTCTCTTTTTATCTGCATAGCTTTTCTGCCTGTCTTGTGTTGTTTTGATATTTTGCTGAATTTTCTTTATAGTTCTTTCCATTTCATACAATGCATTAGGTCCAAGTATTAACTTATCCTCTAGTTGACTCCAATTTAGAGGTGTATGGCACTTTCTGCCATATAATGCTTCGAAATGACTCATCTTGATTTAGGCTTGGTAACTATTGTTGTAAGCAAACTCTGCTAAATGTAAAAATTCCTCCCACTTTGTTGGTCTATCCATTACATACATTCTTAACATGTCTTCTAAAATCTGGTTTGTTCTTTCAATTTTCCCATCGGTTTAGGGATGGTAGGCAGTACTAAAGTTCAGTTTGGTACCCATTCCCCCAAACGGACTCCTTCAAAAAGCTGCAGTAAAATTTGCATCTCTGTCTGATATAATCATCTTAGGAATACCATGCAATTTTACAATCTCTTTCATAGATACATTCGCTACTTGAGTTGTACCAAAAGTAGATTGTACTGGTAAAAAGTGTGCAGCCTTAGTCAATGTATTAACTACTACCATGATAGAGTCATGTTAGTATTTAGTTCATGGTAAACCAGTGATAAAATCTATGGAAATTGTTTCCCACTTCCATTCTAGAATGGGTAAAGGATTCATTAACCCTACTCGATGTTGATGCTCTACCTTTACCTGTTGACATTCCAAACATCTAGCTAAATAATTAGCTACATCCTTTTTCATACCTCGCCAAAACATGTTCTTTCTTAAGGCTGAAATCAATTTTTGATATCCTGGATGTCCTACATAGGGTCTTTTTAATGAGTTCACATTGGGGATGTATGATATGTCTTTATAATGAATCAGTCCCCTTTGGATTTTAGTATACCCCTTCATCTCTTGTTTCTGAAATTTTTCGTGAAGTTTTTCATAGTTTGGATCTTGTCTCATTACTTCTTGGATCAATCTTTCAATATCAAAATTTGCACTACTCCCAACATTATTAACACTTTGACCAGCATTTCTACTTAAAGCATCTGCAATCTTATTTTTGTTCCCATTAATATGTTTGATCTCCATGTCAAACTCACTAAGGAAGGACAAACATCTAGCTTGTCTCGCATTTAAATCAGGTTGTGTGAAGAAATACTTTAAACTGATGTGATCTATCATTAATATAAACTTTTTCCCTGACAGATAATGTCTCCGCATCTTCAAAGCATGTATTACAGCAGCTAATGTCTCCGCATCTTCAAAGCATGTATTACAACAGCTAATTCTAAGTCATACACACTATAATTATGTTCATGTTTCTTTAGTTTCCTTGACTCATAGGTTATGACTGAGTTTTCTTGTAGTAATACTCCTCCTAATCCCTCTCCACAAGCATCTATACATACTACAATTTCCTGATTTGGATCAACAATCTTTAAAATAGGCGCAGTTGTAAGTTTAAGTTTTAATTGTTCAAAGCTATGTTGACATTTTTCTGTCCACTCAAACTTCACTCCTTTCCTCTGTAAAGATGTGATAGGGTATGCTAAGGTTGAAAATATCTCAACAGATGGTATCAGAGCCCATGTTCTAACATTGGGCCATAATGTGTGCTCACACAAGAGAAAAATCCTGTTGCTATAAATTGTTTATTAAAATAATTTTCACCAATGTTTACTTTTATGTACAGTGAATTAGTGCAGAACCATACAACTGCAAACCATGACTGAAGGAGATGAATTGTATGTGGATCTTGGTGATGAAGAAAATTCATCAGATCCTAATGCTACTTTGATGGTTATGATGCATTCACCTTTTGTCCATCTGAATGAACGATATTATGATGATAAAGCCAAAGATTTTCATGAGCTTAGGTTGGGACAACTTACCATTGATGAGTTTTTTACCAAATTCACCAACCTGCTTCGCTATGTACCTTATATAAGTGAAAAGAAGGCAAAGGTACAACATTTTTTAAACTACCTACCTACTATCTACAAGGAGAGGATAGAATTTGATAGATGTTGAGCGTATTTTGGTGAGACCCTGGGTTCGCGGTCGGGCCTTTCTTCAACTCTGAAAATGGTATGTTGGTTTTAACCCACTGTTGGATACCCCCAAAAATAAACTGGTTTGGGTGAAATTTCCTAGTCTCCCCCTGGAATACTAGACTCAGGTTGCCCTGATTGATATTGGGGATTTGATTAGGTGTTTCTGTTATATGGATCCTCATATTTGGGGGCTCATGACAAATGGGTGGCTTGGATTTTGGTTGAAGTAAATTTCCTCAGCGGACTTTCTGAAAATAACATCCTGGAATGGGACTCTCGGTGCATCTATCAATGGATCAACTATTGGGGGACCCCATTTTGGTGTCTACTTTGTCACTATACGAGGCATTTGTTGGAACAGTTCCCGCATCGCTTTCATTATCGCCACCATCCATAGGATAAAGAACAATTTCATGGTGGTGGACTGCAATCAACGCGGGGCACATGTAATTCCACTTCCTCAGATTACTATTTTATGCAAAATCAATTTTTATCATCTAAACATCCCTCCTCCACCCCTGATTCACCACACCAACCTGTGTCATATTATATGATGGAACCTCTGCCTTATTTTGCCTCGGCCTCATCCCTCATCCTCACTTGTTGTGCACTCTCTGCCTCCCCATCACCTTGAATCCTCGGTGACCCCTGTTTCCATCCCGACTAATTCATCCACCCCCTTTGGCCTGGTGACTCCTCCGCCTGATGATTCGGCCCCCTTATCCATTGAACCTCCCCCGTCTACTTATCAACCTATACACTCTTCCCCCTCTAGGGCCCCATTATTTATTTCATTTCCTCACAACTTTGTGGACAACGACGTGGAAATTCTACTTTTGAATCTAGCCCTAAATCGCACTTCCCTCACAGTCCATAAGGGGAAAAGCCTGAATTATTTTCCTATTATAAGCCTGTATTCGGCCCGTAATATGAACACTTTATGGGATGTTGGCAAGGGTGGATGTTGGCATCGGGGTCACACCTTGGGTAAAACTTTGTTTGATGATTTCATTACTCTTCATAACATTCCTATTATGGATTCTACTGCAACTAGGGCCCTTAAAGCGAACTCACCCCTTGGCTTGCTTAAAAAATTAATATTTTATACTTAAATTTGTGTGGGCTAGGGGATGCCTCCAAAAAATTGTCCTTGCACCATTTGATTTCTTCTTTCTGCCCGATTATGATACTTATTCAGGAGCTTATGTCTGATGCGCTTTGAGCCATCACTTATTTTCATTCTATTGTTCCTACCTGATCTATTGTGGCTGTGGATTCTTGTTGATTATCTGGTGGTCTTGCTTCTCTATGGGACCCTTTCTGGGTTGACTTTAAATATTACAATTTTTTTGTTGGGATATTACTTTTTGATCATTTTTGGGATGTTAGATCGGGTTCACATATGTAATATATATGCTCCTTATGAGAATCTATTGTATTTTAGGGACCAGATTTAGGCTTCTGATATTTTGAGAAACAACTCTCTTATTATCGACGGGGATTTTATTGCTACTTCAAACTGCTCTGAAATTTGGGGTGCGAGCATCCGCGCCGACCCCATCTCCTCCCATCTCCAACAAATTTTTGATGACATCCACCTCTTTGATATTTGTCCACTTAACACAATGACAAGAGTGGTGATCAATATATAGGGAAGCGATTTAACATATTTTTGGTGCATGGTAGCGTTTTTGAAGCACTGGAAAACCTTCGATCCCAGGTAGAATTGTCACTACCCTCGGATCACTGTCCCGTATTTTTACAATGGAAAATGGAGTTAATTAAAAAATGGATCCCATTTAAATTCAACTAGACATGGCTACATGATTCCTCTTTCAATTTCCCAATCTTAGATTTTTGGAAGTCTGTTGATTATCCGGTTGGTAGATCGTCCATGGGGAACCTATCTTAGAAACTTTCCCTCCTTAAAAGTTGGGTTCGGGTGTGGGAGAAAGAAAATAAATCGTCCTCATTGCAAGAGCTTCACACTATATAGGCTGAGATATTGGGGTACACCTTGCTACCAATTCTTCTCAATCTCACATCATGGATCGACTAAAACAATTGGAGGCTAAAAAAAAACATATATTGCAAATTCAAGGATCTAGTTGGCGGTTGAAGAGTGGACGACATGGATCCTCGAGGGGGATCGCAACAAAATTTTTGTTCATAATTTCACTAACGAGTGGCGAAACAGGAATTCCATTTGGAATATTAAGGGTTCTGATGGATCCATTATTTTTAAGGATGCAGACATTCCCCGAGAGGTTGTGCATTATTTTCAGGAGATATTCAAAGCCCGTGAGGATATCTATATGGATGACTTGTTATGTGGTGTGGTGCATTACCCCACTATGTTTGATGCTCATGCCAATAACTTGATATAACGCCCTATCACTCTTGAAAAATTACTTGTTGTCTTAAAGTCTTTTTCTAAGGATAGATGTCTCAGTTCTAACGACTGGACGGTGGAGCTCTTCACACATTTCTTTGATCTTATGAAATTTGAACTACTGGCGATGGTGGAGGAATCCATAACTCAACGTCACATCTTGGGCTCTATAAAGTCAACTTTAATTTCCCTTATTCCTAAGGTTTGTGATATGTCCTCCTTTTCAGATTTCCAACTGATATCTCTCTACAACATGACTTACAAAATTATATCTAAGGTGATTACGGTGCATATCAAGGTATATTTATATCGTCACATATGGGTGGATAAAATCGGTTTCTTTCTTCATCGGTCCATCCACGATGAAATTGTTATCACTTAGGAATACATCCATTCTATTTAGACAAGGAGAATCGACGATTTAGTGATGAAGATTGTCTTACAGCAGGTGTAGGACTGCGTCGACTGGACTTTTCTCCGACTTGTATTACAAAATATTGGGCTATATATACATTTCATCGAGTGGATTATGGCGTGTGTATCCAAGCCATGTCTAGTTGTAATCATTAATGGTTTCCCTTTTGAGTTCTTCAAGGTGGGTCGGGGATTACGTCAGGGTTGCTCTTTATCACTACTTCTGTTCATTTTAATCATGCATGGGATCAGTCAAAAGATTTTGTTGGCTAAAAGAAGTGGCTCCTTTTGTGGTATTCACATTAGTTATGAGGTATGCATCACTCACTTGTTTTTTGTGGATGGTATTTTGACTTTTGGTCATTTGTCTTTATCTTAGTGGGAAACTGTTTTCCATTTGTTTTGTCATTATGGAATTGCATCAAGTTTGATTGCTAACAACAATAATTCTATGCTCTTATACTCTATTGAGGTCACAAATGATATCTAGATGATTGCTAACACATTATGGGTAGAATCATGACCTCTCCACGTAGGATTGACATATTTTGGCTTTCGATTGCGGCCTAATAACTATTCTTTTCAGGATTGGTCCTGGCTTATCTAGAAATTTCACAAAAAAATGTCAAACTGGCCTCATCGAGCCCTATATTTGGGTGGTCATTTAACCTTGGATCAATATGTACTTCAATAGTTGGCCACCTATTGGATGCACTTATTCTCTTTTTCCGCCTGTGTTATTTCTGAAATCTAGTCGATCGTGGCTCGCTTTTTATGGTCTGGATCTTTAGGAGAGGGTAAATTCCACTTGGTAAAATGGGTTGTGATTGCAAAGCATTGTGACCTTGACAGTTGGGGTGCACTCGACACAAACATTTTTTGAAAATCACTCATTATAAATTAAATGTGGAGAGCCCTATTTGGCACTGGTTTATTACAAAAAATATTTCCTTTTAAAAGATCGTTCTTTCTGAGACTGGATTTGTCGAGGCAAAATTGGCATCATTGGTGGATCGTATATTTGGCGCAGCTTCTAGAAAGCAAAACATATGTTCCTTTAATGTATTATGTGGTCCTTTGGGGGCGAAAATAGGATTATGATTGGACGAGATGTTATGTTGGGTGTGGAAGCGGAGTCTTATCCCGACGGAAAATTATTGGAGGCTTTACACCAACGTGGACTATCTTTATTGGCACAGATCATATTTGAGTGGCAGGGACAATTCCTCATCTAGTGGGATGCTTCACAGATTAGATTGTCAGGGAATTTCGCTCGAGAATGGCCTCTATTTAACAGAGTCTGCATGATGCTGGCCTCTATCGTTGTCTTGGTGGTGACACCCTCACCTGGGGGGGGGGGGAACTCATTCAAAACTCTGTGGTTGTTTTCGACGTCTATGGTATTTTCTCTCATATTAATAATACATATACTACTCTTCCATGGTTCCTTCGCATCTGGAAATCCTATGTACCTCTCAAACTTATACTCTTTTGGTTGGCTGGATTGGAGGAATCGTATACTTACATGGGATAACTTATGCAAACATGACTTCTCAGGACCAGGATGTTGCATTATGTTCGCGCAGGAACAAAATCGGTAATCCATATTCCCATTCACTGTAATATTGTTTTACGCATTTGCTCTATTATTTTATCTTTTTGCAGCATACCTTCTGTTGGGGTTCCCATGTTTTGGCCAGATTGGCAAGACCAAAAGATGAGACAACATCATAACCACTTTGGGGCCCTAGGATCTAGCCCTCCTAGACCCGGAGAGGGATCTCTCCATAAAGCAAAGAATGATATATCTTTGAAGCTCAAAATGAGATGTTAGTCTAGGTATGAAGCACAAAAAGGGGGGGTTTAAATTGGTTGGCTGGTTGTTGGGTTGGTCATGAGATCATAGACTGAGAAAGTAATGGGAGGAAAGGGACAAAGCAGTAGGAAGTTTCGGTAAAAGAGGATAGGTCAAGGCTATGCCATCCATTGGGCTATGGAGTCTTGAAAGGAGACTACTTGCAAACAACAAAGTAAGGCTTCCCACAGGGCAAGTCATCTATACTAAAGGATCTTTGAGATAAATGATGGAATGGAACATCAAAGAGGAAAGGTGAAAACAAAGGGCAACTTTGAGATCAGACCAGAGGTCATATAACTCCAGACCTGCTTCAAGCATACTCTCAAAGGGAAAACACATAAGATTTAAACATAGAACTAGGCTTGAGATCATAGAAGGGCCTTTAACCTTCAATGCTTCGACACCAACTCACGGGATCTTGAAAAGGCCAATCTGTCGAACAAGGACCCCAGTGGACAGGGCTTACACTAAATCCCTAGTACCCCAAACCCTCTAGCTTGAACCCCAAAAAGAACAACTAAGCAGCAAACGCCAAACTCACGCATCAGCTAGTAGTGAATAACAATTGCTACGCTGGCTGAATTACATGAATTTACCCTTAGTTTCACTATCAGCAGAAAACATCAACGGTAGGGAGAGCAGAAAAATAGGGTACTATGCAAGGGAAAATATTATGTTATATTTCTGATGCGTACCAGAAGACCAATGAACAACATGAATAATAAAACAATGTGAAGAGAAAAACATCACCCGTAGTAATAGACCAGGATCTTGTGAAATTTGCTTGGTTAATTGATGCAAAACCAGTCACATACACTAAGATCAATGGCTGATTACCGTCCAAACTTTATCCTCCCAGCCTACTACATTACAGAATACTCTACTACTCTCTCCCAAAACTGTTCTAACAGTAAAAAATGAATCCCTATAACTACAACAACAACAACACAATCCAACCATTACAATATGTTCTTGGGGATTCTTATAGGAGAATGAGTAATAACAGAAGTATATGTAAACTTAATTGTTTCATTATGACAGCAGAGAGGTAGGTCGAATGCCCATTCCGCAAAATGGCTCTTCAATAACTGTGTGTACTCTGAAGCATGGTCCAGAAATCTTGTTAATAACTTCAAGTATGTTCTTCTAAAGAAATCTGAATGATGGTACTCTGTGGTAGCCTTCTGAAATAAATGACATGGACATAAGGTATGTGGGTCTCCATACTCCATAATTGTTGGTTTTGACAGTCTTTTAAGAAGCTTCTGTCAGTGTAATTAACTGTTTCTGGGCTCGAGGAGGCATGGAGGCTTTAGTGGGACGGTGTACTGTCTGGAGAAAAATGTCCTGTTGATATTTAAACACAGATATGGCTGTTTCATGTGCTCTTTATTCTTCTAACTGCGTACTTTCCTTTTGAATAAGTATTAAAATGTTTAATCTTCAATTTCGGGCTTTAATCAACCTTTAAATCTCTATTGTTGTTACACTGGCCGCGACTATAATGGCCTCTCTGTGATATCTGCACAATAAAATAAACCTGTCATAAAACCCGGGGTGGTGGTGGAGAAATGTTGCGGAGGCCTGTGGATGAGCGATGGAAATGGTGGATGCAATGGAAAGCGGTGGAGATACGACCTTTTAATGAGAACATTAAGGTTTGGGCCTTTGAATCGTGATACAAAGGGGAATGTGCAAAAACATATGAAATGGCTGAGGGACTGGTGGGACCTGGAATGGGAGGAGGGTGATTATGTATGAACCGTTGGATCCTGAGAGATCGATGGTCACTATCTAATCATATCGGAGCAAAGCGAGGCCAAAACTCCGATGGAAAAATATGAAGGAACAAGGCGATGCAATGAGGACCATTGATCTGGCTTAGATGGACGGTCACGATTGGGTCGGCGGATCGCAATTGGGGGAGGCGGCGGATGACATACTAAGACCTTCCAACTGGCGATGGTGCGATTGAGCGTCAACCATCCGATCTGGGTCGGATCGACGACGGAGATTAAATCGGCGGGGGAGGAAAATTGGTGCGATGAACGGGAGCGATGAACTCTGGACCGTTGGATCTCAAGAGATCAACGGCTGCGATTGGATTGGAGGATCGCGATGGAACGAGCGTGGGACAAGCACTGGCCGTCAGATCTTTTAAAAGATCGACGGTGGAGATTGCAGCGGAGTATGGGTAGAACAGAACTCATTGCATCAGAACAAATGCGTTAACAAAGGGAATGCGCCAACGTGAAAGCTCTGATTGCGATAAGCGCCTGGGCCTTAAGCGCTTGGTCTCGGGTGTAGGGCATATGGGGAAGTGGTTAAGGGGGCTTGCCGAAAAGTGGCTAAGCCTGTCATGTGTAAAAAGTGGGTTTTGAAGCCAAAAGGGGATTTTTAAGGCTGAAAGAGGGATTCGATAGGGAGAATAAGGGGTTATTAAACCAGCCAAAGGATATTTGTGAGGTTTAAAAGGGGAATTAAGATGGTTTAGAGGGTTAGTGAGGAATTTAGGGAGGGGAAAAAGGTGAGGAAAACAGAGGTTTACTGGGATGAGATAAGAGGGAAAAAGGCCTTTTGGGCATTTCTTCTTCACAAACTGAGAGGATTTTCTCATGAAGACAACAGTGAGGGTTTATCAAAGGATAAGGCACAAGAGGCTTCAAGGATTATGTGTTTTCAGGGGAAATGCATTCCTTAAAGGCTCAGAAAACAAAGTAGAATCCTGTTTGCTTGTCAAAAAATTCATAGGGGGCTAACACCTTCCACCACATTCCTATTTGTCGAACATTGTCTCATATGGGGTGCTTCCGGAGGTGGTCTATAATAATACATTCCATTGTTCATTTTATGGGAGATCTGGAAAGCACACAACAACTACATCCTTTGTGGGGTGTCGATTTGCACACACTCCATCATTCAAAGGTTCTCTCATGGCTGGAATACATGTCTCCGCGGTGTGTGGTTACCAAAGACTTGTCCAAAAGATTTTCTCCACCACACATTATTTTATCGGTTGGATTTTTTTTATTGTGCCACTCAACAGGGTCTATGTGGATGTGGGGCTTGGCTCCATGTCGATGTGCTCACATATTACAAACTGCATTGGAAGGGTGGGCTGGGATCCAACATTAGAGCCAACATGATTGCATTATTGGGACTACTTTGGTTTTCTCTCACAAAGAATATCTTCAATTTACACATATATGGGGATTCCAAGACCATAGTAGATGGATTCCTGGGCTCTTCGGAATTTGATCCACCTAATATTCGAGGGTGGCGTGTGCAGATAAGGAATCTACTGAGACAATTCTAGGCACACTTGATTGAACATATCCATAGAGAGTCCAACTATGTTGCAAACTCTCTCTCCAAACTGGGCACTTAGGATTATGTTATTTTTATGCATTTCACCTTCTTCATTGCTGGCAAGATGATAGAAGAGGGCATGATTTCCATTCCGTAATATTTTTGATGGGTTTTAATATCTACTGCCTTCTCATATCGAGATGCTTTTTGCTTTTTGTAGTTCTGCAATATCTCTTTCAGGAATTTTTTCACAATGTTTGGATTGGACTATACAGATTGTTTCATGTATTTGAGTTTTTTTTGTTTTGATGTTATGATGTGTATACAATGGATGAAATATCCAAGCATATGTGTTTGGAATGATGTACCTGGTTTTGTTCCAAATAAATAATATATCAGTGACTTTTTTTCCCTCTAATAAAAAAAGTGATTAAATTATAATAATAATAATAATTATTAGTTTAATAAAAACGAAGAGCGAATAAGGTAAAAAATAATTATTCTAAACAATAAAACTCATAAGTAAAATAAATAATAATAAGAAAAAGTAAATGAATGAATAAATAAAATGTAAAATATAAGTTAAATCAAAAGAATGAAATAATCAAAAGCAAGGTGTTAAAAAAAGAAAAAACAAGTTAGGAAGACAAGGCAGGGATACAACACCTGCTAATAGTCCAACCATTGTCTCTATTCAGATTGATAGGTCTCCTTTAAATTTCGAAGGCCTCCCTAAACTTCTTGTGATGAAAATGATCAATCTTTGCAATGACCTTGGCTTCTTCAATGCAAATATGATGATTTGTCTTCTCTCCATGTTCTGCCAAAGCGGAGGATTGGTACCTTCCATGTTTGATATCACCCGTGTGCTCATGAATCCTTTGATTAATCATGCAGACACTTTCACCAATATATGGATTTCCACAGGAGCAAGGGATCACATAAAAAACTTTCCAATCTTTGGGGTTCATAGGATCCTTTACTGATCTTAGGGAGCTTTAGATTGTCTTTAGGGGTCTAAATGTTGAAGGAACCTTATTTTTCTTCAATATATTAGTAATATTGTTCGTGTTTCCTTAGATAAACATAATATGTACCCCCAACAAGTGATATTTAAAATCTTTCTTCATCCTGGGACCTTTTTCAGTCTTAAGGAAGGCTCTATGACCCTGGCTCCTACTATAACCATTCTTATTAAAAATGTTAAGGAGATGGGTTTTTTCATCATTAAGGTGGTTTTTATCATAAAATATTAATATTTTTTCTGGATTGCATTAGTCGGAAACTCCAATTAAAGGATGGTTGGAAATCATAGTAACCCTGCATTCGTCATGGTTTTTGAACATGAAGAATAGTAAAATTGACCTCTACATTATCATCATTGTCAAGTTGATTATGGTGGTATGTGGACCGACTTGTGGGTCCTCATAGTTTGAGACATTTGCACCGTCAAATTTGTGCACCCAATTTGTGGCTCACAACCCTAAGGGCTGCTGAGGTGGCATCATATGGTTCGATGAATGATGTGGCATCCTATTTTTAATTGGTTGGGTGGCATCATATGGTTCGATGAATGATGTGGCGTCCTATTTTTAATTGGTTGGGTGGCATCACATTATTGGTTTAATAATGTTGCTTAGAATAATTAAGGGTCCCAACATATTTATGTTCAGGCAAAATTTGTGGCACATGATAAATTTAATGAGGTCAATATTTTAAATACAATAAAGTGAAAAGGAGGATTGATATATAATATCTAAAGTTGGCATCATGTAAGAAAAGTTAATACATTTCAATTTTTATGGCTCCACAAATTGAATTTAAAAAAAAAACGAATTACCTCAAATCCTCATGTCAGCTTATTCTTCAAAGATATTCTTTGGCCCTTGTAAATATAGTACGCATGTTTGTCTAATATGTGAAGTGAAGTAATTTCTCTCTTCTACGACCAAGAAGTAAATTCATCTTTGGGTTTATGATATTTTGGGTTTCGTTGGGGCTCTTGTGGTGCACTGATCTCTAATGAATATTAGCTGTGAAGGCTAGTTTTGGATGATTGCTTGAATTTTGACGTGAGATTTCGTTGAAAGCTAAAAAGGTTTTTATTTCAATTTTTGGGCATGGGATTTGTTGGGTTTCAATTATGTGTGAAGGGGATTTAATATGCTCTACGACCAAGACATATTGATGTGATTTTTCAATACCATGACATCCCTTTTTGAAGATTAAATGAGAGATTCGAAGTTTTGTTGCAAATTCAAACAACAAAGCGTGTGGAAGAATTCACTGAACATCCTTTCTTTTAATTATTTGTTCGGGTTCTATATGTTTTCCAAGACCACTGAAGATGCAAGGAAACTTGGATATGATTTTCACAGAACCTGTGGCTCTCTGTATTCATAATTGCCTGTGACATAAATGTAATTTTGTGGTTAGATCCTGAATCCTTCAATCTATGGATGAGTTGAAAATTCAAGTCTTTTTGTGGTCGAATTCTTGAACACTTTGGGCTATAGACGTGTTGAATTTACAAGTAATAGTACTTCCTCCGAAAGTAATAGGAAAATGAAGAAGGATCCCTAAAGGTTGATTGGTTCCTCTATTAAAGGCCAACAGATTTTGGGTAACAGACACAAGTTGTGGAGAACCAAAATCTTGCCAAGCATTTGAGGACAAAATACTAACAGGCGCGCCTTCATCTATGACTATTCTAGGTACGACCATATTATAAGCCTGTACCATGATTTGGAAGGGCACGTAAGGAGGAAGACGATTTCTTTCCAGTTGACTCCAATTAAAGGAAGTGACAATACTACTTGGAGGGGGTGTCATGGGAACAAGAAAATTTCCACCTTGAGCTATGGGAATGGGAGAATTTCTCCCATGTGTTGTCAAAATGGGAGGATTTCCCCCCTATGACATTGGAATGGGAGGATTTCCCCCTAATTCATTGGAGCCTGAAAAAACAAGAAGAATCTAAGGGATATGAGACTCATTCTCTATGAGAAAAGTACAATCAACGGAAGGTGGAATCGAGTCAAATATTTTCTCAACTAAAGGTTAGTCAGGAGCAAACTCATGGGATTCATGTTCAGATAGAATGATATTAATTGGATTCACATTTGGATCAATCACTTCATCATCTAGTGGAGGATTGGGAGAAAGATTCTGACAACCAGTCAGAAGATGAGGCTAAGAATTTGTAAGGTTTTTCAATACCTTTGAGGCTTCAACCATATAAGTACAAAGGTGAATAGGATGATTCCCCTCACTTAACCTACAATGAAATTTAACATTACCCTTTTTCTCGTGGATCTTACTATCACTGTTTGATGGTTTGTCACCAGCATGATCTCTAGAGGCTGATGACCGGGGTTGATGTGAGCCCATGGACCACACTTATAATACCTGTGGAATACTAAGAAAATCTCTAATAAGGCAATAACCCTTACATAACTTGCAAGGGAATTTAACACTACTGGGTTGATTGGAAAGTTTCTCCATACTAGTTGCATTGGTAGAAATGGTTGCTTGGTTCCCCCCTTGTTTATTTTGCTTCTTCTTCTTCGTAATTTTCTTCTTCTTCTTAACTTCCTGGTTACTAGAATAAATACTTTCACCATATGAGGTGGAACAAAGGGATGAAGAAAAAACACACGAAGAATGCAAAGGGTCTACTTTAGGATCAACTCGAGGTTGATGTTGTTCAAGTGGAGGAGAACTTGGTTGTGGAGCAATTTGGACATATGAAACCATAGGGGTCAAAAACAACCAAACTGGAAAACCAATGGTAAATCTGGGAAGGGATAATGTTTCCATATAAGGAGCACCAATATTTCCAAGAGAAGGAAAAGGAATAGGATTCCCATCGGAGGGGTTTCCTTGACTGGTAGAATTGGGAACTGCTACCATTAATCTCAACCTAAGAACCACTAAGGAGTTGTTCCACTATGAGGATGTTATTCCGTGGTCAATTAGTTGATTTTAGAAATTAAAAACACAAAATAAAATTAAGGGGTAACTAGGCATAAGGGCTTACCAAGTAACTTTGAACTACAATATACCACCTTAGTGAACCAAGGATTTATGTAAGGGTAGGCAATCTCCCTGAATGTTGTGTTCGATGTATCACAATGTACAAGGATATCAAAACGGTTACTTATGGCAGGATAGCAACCTATAGGGGAATTCAAAAATATACCCGGAGTTAAGTGGAAGCGTAGTCTGTATTAGTGTTGTCTAATGTGTAACAGTTTGATGAGAGCATTTCGATATACTGAGAGTACGTGGAGCGTCGTCCGAAATACCCGAATGTATGTGGAGAACTATCCAATATACCTGGCATACATGGAATGGTGTATCACCCCCAGAATGTAACGATAACTCCTATGTTTAAAGATTCCAAAAAACACCAATAACCTAGACCTATATATGTGTCGTTAAGTTTCAAATGCTCCTTAGGTTAATTGAGTGAATTTTAGAATTTATCTTGAATTATGGTTCGATTTCAAGGCTCAAAACTAGATGTCACCTTAACACAACTATTATGCAACTAATATGACAAAATAACTCTTTTCATTTTCCTTTTAACAATGAAAGGCCTAAGTAAGTAGGGTAAGAAGAAATCAACCAACAATGCAACAAACAAGTGATGTAACAATCAATCTCCTCAACTTCACTATTCCAATCAACATCAAATCCTTATATGCAATGCAAATAATTATTTTTCTTTTCCTTTCTCTTAATCTTCAAATGAAATGAAAACTAAGATGTAGCAAGAACATTGATAAGAGAAATCACACAGAATATTACTGTAATATAAATTTATTCAATTCAATCAACAATCAAACTCAACATTTACAAATTACCTAATTGAGAAGAAAAAGAAAAAAAACAAAAGAAATTCTTACCAAAGGGAAATAAAACCAAATGCAAACATTAAAATGGCTTTTAAGAGACATTGACAAACTAAGAAAACTCAAGAAAACATTTTGGACCAAAGTGATCAAAGAGAATGGAAAGGAATGCAAATATTTTCATCATACAAGATTAGCACAGGTGCATAACAAACACTAGTTCACTACAATGCAGGCACAGAGAAGAAACATGTGCGCTGAAGTGCTCTGTCTCGGAATAGGGAATGTGATGGGTCTGTTTCAGTCAAAACATGACACAAGAAACATAACCAAGCTCATTTTTTTTCTCCTATGGTTAATCAATGTCTGGGTGAGTCAATTAAGGTCACTTTAAGAGGTGAAAAATATGCTAAGGTCAAAGAAACCACTAAGAGAAAAATCGTTCTCAAGTAGGGTCACCAATTTATTAGGCAAAATTTTCATGATTGCGGAAAAAGGTGAATTCCCTAGATCTAGTGGTTTGATCTAGAACAATAGAAGATAAAAAGCATGGATTTTTCCTTGGAGAAATTAAAGTATGGGAAAGAAGCTTACGTGGAATCTGTAGCAAGCCTTTCTTTCCTCCTCGCTTGTAAGCTCCAATTCTAGCTCCAAGTGTTGTAATTAGAACTTGCACACTCGACTAAAACAAGAAAAGGATCCACAATATCTACGTAGCAGAATCTAAAATATTTATTCAATGAATCAACGTGGAAATTAAATACATGAGTGAAATCATAACACAACAAATATAGGAAAACACGATATATTTTGTATCGGCAAATATAGGAGAGAGTTTATAACCATAAATATAAGTTGACTTTGTAGATGTCTCCCCAAGTTGACTTGTCCTTCCTTGTCACAAAGAACACCTCAACATCAATCCTAATTCATGAATATTATGACTCCTATAAATTAAAGGCAATAACATGAGGGAACTATGAATCTCCAAAAGCCAACCCAGAGCTTATGGGAGGTAGTAAATTTATAGGATGAATGTGGTAGTTTAGGATTTTCCATTATAGGATTGATATCCACATATGATGGGAGGATGAGCTCAAGGGATAAGAGATATGTCCATTAGAGTAGGATCAGAGAGGAATTTGAGATCTATATATGTGGTAAATAGTTAAAACTACCTTGGAAGCTTCTAGAAGAGGAAGCTCCAAAAATATTTTTTATTTTTCCCGAATTTTTAGAACGAGTGAACCTGTAGAAGGGAGGAACATGCGATGGTCAGCGAGGGTAATCAGTTATGCTACATGTGGCTAGCGCGTGCGTCTAGTTATGCAGGGTGTGCTGGGGCAAACAAATATGGTTTTTAGGCTGATTGTCCCAAAAAATCGGACTTTTTGGAGAGGTAATGTTTAGGACTTTGCAAAGGGATAATGACAAAGTGTTCAAGGATATTGATTGATCCAGTTTTAAACCCTTTTGAGTGGATGTGAAAAAATGACTTGTAACAATGTTGCAATTATATCTCGATATAAAAAATGGTAAACATTAAAACTCTAGAGGCCTCTCAAATATGTGCATTCATTTATTTTTACCTTTGTATAAAGTAAAAAATAAATGGGAGGTTGCTTTCTTGTAGAAGAGTTTAGCAGAAAGGACTCTTCCAACCATTCAATGATTTTATCATGATAAACAAAATGATTAGCTTGAATACCCTGGAAATATTTCAAAGATGAGCTTTCATTCATCACAATGGACCTATGAAGAGAATCCTGTGAGGAAACTCTAATTTGACCTAGTTCACATATCTCATTTGTAACCACCACATCCCACACTTACCTTCTTTTACAAGCTCTCTAAAGTAAAAATGAGCTAAGAGTTACTATGACATGACCCAACATCTAAGTTACAGTGATGGAAGTGGGGTATACTAAACATAAACATACTAACACCTCCCGAGAGCATCACATCACCCAAATACCAAACAACATATGTTGTTGAACTTCCCCTGGGCTAGAAATTTCTTTTTAACAGACCAAACATCCTATTTTCACACATTCCAAGCTCTCCACGTAGCTAGAAGGTTCCAGCTACATGCAAAGGCCTTCCTCCATGCAACTACGACCAAAATATCTTAGTTAAAAGATTGAAACTATGAAATCAATGCCAATTTTTCAGGCTAGCCTCCAGGCCATTGTCAGAACAACCCATAACTTTCTAGAATCGAGTCTAAAACAATCATAAGTATGTATAACTAATACTTAGGCTCATATCTTGCTAAAGCATGCCAAACATGTGATAAGAATTTCGTCTAACATGTGGTAAACATAATACTCTACAAGTCGTGAATGCATATTTGTTCAATGTCTTCTTAACTTCATCATAGAACCATCAAGAAGGCTCAATGCCCTCCCAAATTAGCTGCAACAACACTAGTTATCCCATGAATTCACAGAACCATTCAATAACTTATCAAATCATGAATGAGATCCATAACAAGAGTAGATCATTTAACCAGGCCTATAATCAACATATAACCAGAATTAATCCATGACAAACCAATCATAAAATCAACATAATAAACAATGCATGTGCTCATTGATCACAATAAGAAAATAAATCATATTAACATATGCAAATGTCTACCAAATCATGGATTTCCATGTACCACCCGACTATAGATTGGGCTAAACCAAATATCTCTTTTAGCGAATCAACCATGTGCCATATTCCAAGCACGAATGTGAGATCTCATGGGATAAATCAAAACAGAACCAACTAGAGATTCCATAGGCCAAACCACCTCAACCCTCAACTGCAGTGATTTCACCTAAACCAGTACAAAATTCACTAACACCATAAAAGCTTGGATGCCTCCAACTTTCTTCACCATACCCAAAGGAATTTTTGTGTCTCCACCCATTCGTCAAGAGTTCCAGGACAAATCACATCTCCACTCTTGACCCTTGGGAATTTCTAGAGACCACCTCACCAGGATCAAAAGTCTACTGGTTATCCAAAGCTTAAACTAAAACAAGGAACCCACAACACCATGGCTATCCATGAAATGGCAAGTCAAGGCTAAAAACCACTACCAATCCATACAAATCCCATGCCAATGACAACAAAGTAACCAAATAACCAATTGCGTGTACTATGCATCCAAATCTCAACAATGAAATCATACATGCAACCTGTTACCTGCAATGTTTTCCTGTTGTAGTTTCTCTTCCAACCTTTCCTTGTGCTCCCTTACTTTCCTTTGCTTGTTTAAAGTGATCAAAAGCTAAAACTGACCAAAAGTTGTAAATTGTTTCTCTCATGCCTTTTAATCATTGATGTCTAGTCTCTTCTTTCCCTTTTTTTTTTCCTTTTTATTCACTTTCCTCTAATTTTCTGTGCTTCTTTTCATCTTCCTTTTCTCCTATTTTCCTTTGTTTATCATATTAAATTGTCATTTATTGCCTCTTTGTTTGTGACAACGTCTTTGCAAATTTCCATAGTCATTAATTTACCACAAGTGATGCCCACTATAGTATTTTTCCCTCCATTCGGCTTGGAATACGCATGTCATGACCTTGGTCTTATTTTATTTACATGGAAAATCAACCTGGGACACTTATATCATTAAGATGATGAAGTCCTAACATAACCATCAACAAACGTTAAAGTGCTTAATCTTCTTAACATGTATTTGAGTTGTCGAATACTAGGAAATCAATTTTGGGTGGCTTAGTGTTGAGGCTTCAACCACCCCCCCTTAATTATTCGAAATTTTTGGGCCCTCCATGTAATTTTTTTTAATATCACTTCTAGGATGCTTTAATTTGCTTTACCTTGAGTGATTTTCAATTTTCTTTTATTTTCGTTTTGAATGGTCCAATGCTTTCATTTCGCTGGTAGATTTCCAATGATAGTAATTTTTCTCAAATTCCGACTTACGGTTTGAAAGTTATGGTTGGTCAAAGTTTGATCGTTTTTTATTGCATAGGCATCAAAAAATATAATTTATAATGCTTTATAAATTGTATAAATTAAATTAATTTAAACATGTAAATATAATTAATTTAGTTAATTAATTAATTACGTTAATGATTAACAATGTAAATATAGAGAATGGATATTTCCACAGTCATAAACATAATGTTGAGAGCTTCTAGAGAACTGTGTATATTGCTTGTTGAGCCCACTGTAAATATACACAGTTCTTGAGAAGCTCTCAACATAATGTAAATATAATTCAATTAATTTGGGTAATTCAATTAATTATTTAATTATTAAATTATTATTAAATTAATTTTCAAAACTTTGTTTAAAAAAAATGTAAATTATAATTATATATTGTAACCATGTTCTAAGTAATTATAAAGTACATTATAAAAATAAATAAAAACAAAAAATAATAAATAATGATGACCATGATGATGATGATGATGATTAACGTCCATTAAGGCCAATATGGTCTATTAGACCTCAAGAAAGTGAGTGATTAATTGAGACTTTAATATTTTATTTCTATGATAAAAAAGAAGAGAGAGAAATGTTCTGAGATCACTATAGTTTTACTCACTTAACAAGTCAAGAAGGTTGATAGTTTGGAAAATGTTTTGAAAAGGAGAACGAATGTGATTAAGAGTTGGATAATGCAAGATAAAGTGCTTTTCATCTTCAATTCTCTCAGTATTGCAAAGGGGCTGATTCTTTCGTCACAAGGTGTTTCAGGAATAGACCAATGCACGATTTCGCTATGAATTTCACGAGAATTAGTTCTTATATTTACAATGTTCATTTTCTTCTTAGCACTGGTCAAGACATAAACATAATTTTGGTTAGCAAGAGTGGGGTGGATCACCTATTTATAATACCTTAGATTTATTTTTCCCTCTAACTCCTTATCATCCCACAATTTATTCTTAAATTTGGAAGTGGTAGTGTTTTTAATATTATCTTTATTCTCTGAGATGATCTCCTCCTTTATCCCCCAAAGGTCGAGCCAGGAATGGGCATCCTTATGCCAACCTCGCTTCAACCGGTGGTGGGGGTTTTGACTAGAGTTAGAAGCAATTTTGGGGAGCCTCTTGGCTTCCATGTTTTACAACTTCTACTTGTACATTATATACCTAAACATAACTATGCTTTAAATGGGGCAAAGGCTAGCTTCAATTAAGATAATAGGGTAGCGAGTGTTTCCTTTAATCCTGAGGTTGTAAGTTATAAATTTATTTTTCCCATCTCAGTCTTTCTCCATGATTCTCTAGACATATTGCAGCCCCAAACCTCACATCTAACTAAAATAATAGGGGTGACGAGTGTCTCGAAGAGGAACTTATTTTAACTCCAAAGCCAAATATCTGTCGACATACAAATTTTTTCAAGCTCACAATAAGATTTACAACGTCCAATAATCCTCTTCTCAATGCTATAGTTCGAGTTGAGCTAATGATGAACGTTAATACCTAAAACCTGGTAAGATGAAGATGACACTGTTGAGCTGACTGAGAACTTTAAATTTTCGTATTTAATTGTCAATCCGGGAATCGTAAGCTGATGAAGTGCGGCGCACTATATGTGCAAGATAAACTCTTTCTTATCTTTTTGTCGTTTATGGTCTTTCTAAGGTGAAATGGAAATTCTAAAGTGAGAAACAAGCTTGGTTATAATTGTTCAAGGAAATGATATTCCCCTATAATGATTTTCCAATCTCGAAACTTCAAAAGCAAATTAGAATTACAATGAAAAAAGAAAGTAAACTGCTGAAATGGAAAGTGCTGTTAATCTAATGAATCAAAACAAGAAACTAGTGAATATGAAAACTAAACTATTCTTGCTGCCAACTGAACACAAAAGAAACTACGCTTATGGAAATTCAAAGTTGCAATGAAAGAAATCTAAACCAGATTACATCAATTCATTTTCTCACCCTTCATCATTAGACCAGCTATGACTTGTGGAAGTAATCATAAACAACTTGTGTAACTGATATTTAATTTGCAGAAAGTAAACTAATACTAAACCATACACACATGATTCAATCCCTCGCCATCAGTCCAGCTGTGGCTTTCGGAGGCAATTGAAGATGTCATACATGATTCAATATATTTAAGCTTGCGGAAAAGAAACTAATACTAAACTACACACTTCATCATGCAGCCCCTCACCATCAGTCCAGCTGTGGCTTTCGGAGGAAACTGAAGACGCTATGAGCAGCTTAATATATCTAATTTTGCAGAAAGGAAACTAATACTAAACTACACAGCTCATCATGCAGCCCCTCACCATCAGTCCAGCTGTGGCTTTCGGAGGTAGCTGAGGACACTATGAGTAGCTTAATATGTCTAATTTTAACTATTGAATTAGATAAACAAAACTGAAATGCACAAAACAAAACTGAAGTTAAACAAAGACTGTGAAAGAAAACTAGCAGCAGAATAATATCAGTTTCATATCATTAGCGAAAATACTATGAAAATGCCCCGGGGTGTCTACCTAAAACCCGCACAAGAAAACTGATCAGTATTTTAACAATCATAAAAACATAAAAGACAGGAATGCAATGGAAATTACAGAAATGTATGAACATAAATAAAACAACTATGAAATATGAACATGTAATGGGTTATGATACAATGATTACTTAAAGAAATGAAATGAAAAATATATACATTAATACACAGAACCTCGGCTGAGCAGGGGCCCTCTACGCAGCTCCGGTATGATCTTCAAACACGAATTAAGTTATGAAACAGAGTTTTTCACATTAAAAAGAAAGTCATTACAGGCTGGTGGTATTACGGCTCAAGGCAGCGTAATCACCACATAACAGAGTACGCACTTCAACTTAACAACTAACAACTATCAACTCACATCCACTAACTCTACGTGCGTATGCAAACGCTCTTTATAAAGCAATAAAATGTAACTGTTTCCTGAAGTTTATGATAGCAGCCAACACGTAGACCACGAAGGCCACGGATTTAGGAGTATGGCCATGTTTGGGAAACGGATCTATGGAAGGTGTGCGCTTAAATTCAACTCCAAAACTTTGCACAGATGTCAATTAACTTCCACAAGCTTGGGAAACGGCCGTATGGATGTTTCTATGCCACGAAACAGAGTCCAGCCGACATAGAACTCCACAGTTGACTTCCACGTGGATGGCTTTGACCGCGGCTTTCCTCGACGAATTTCATTGAACCAATAGGACACGAACCATGTCCTTGTCATTCCTAGCCTGCCCATGTGGCTCGTTTCCTTCGTTGACACCTGTAACATTGATTTCCACAAAATAGTTGCGGAAAGTTGCAGCGGCTGCGGAAAGTGACAAGTTTCCGCAGCTGTATGAACAAAATCTAAATCAAATAGAAAACACACAAACATAATTAAAAACCATGTTAGATACCCTTTTGCACATGATATTGACAATTTTGGAGGTTTAGGTGAGTGAAAGAGATATGGGAAAGTGTATGGAAAAGAGACAAATTCGGGACTCAACACCTTCTCCAAGTAATTGTGATAAAAAATGAAATTTTCATAGTTGATCCTTTTGGATTTAATTATCATGGATTTAATCTTGTCGGTATTTACAGTCATACCCATTTAGAGTAGTCATGGAGGATTCTAAGTTGTTTATTGAGATCATGAAGGCTTATGGCAAGAACAATAATATCGTCAACACATAAGAGAAGAGTAATGAATATACCAATGGGCTTGGGTCCATCACATCCTAAAGCTTCTAAATACTCTTCTATATTATCAATGTAATTGCCAAAAATGGTAGGGAATAGGGGACAACCTTGCTTAACTCTGATATTGCATTTAATCTCCTCAGACCAACCCTCAATCGTCTTAAGCTTGGCAATAACGTTTTTGTATAACCTAGTTACAACAACCCTGAGCTCGAGAGGAACCATTATTTCGTCGAGCCTTTTCCATAACTTCTCGCGAGGAACAATGTCGAAAGCTTTAATAAATTCAACAAAACAATAGAAGAGATTAGTTTTACTATTGTGACACTCTTCGGTATTGGTCCTAAGAATGACAAGGTGGTCAATAGTTGAGTGATTCCCCCTAAAACCAACTTGCCCTTTAGCTATGTTGCCATGGATTTCAAGACAGAGTCTAATCTTCTTCTCTAAAATGAGCTCATACAACTTGGCTAAAATGTGGCTAATCATGATAGTCCTATAGTTGGAGGGAATGTTTTTGTCCACAATTTTAAAGATAGGGATAATAAGTCTTTGTGTCCAAGGCTTAGGGAAGTGGTGTTTCACTACCAAATTGGGATTTTTGTGTATATAAGGGATGAGGATAAACCTATCTATTTTGAATATTTCAGCTTGGTAACCTTCTATATCCCTAGTTTTCCCATTAGCGAGCTTCTTAATCCCAAACTTTATGTCTTCCAAGGAAAAAATATTTTCCTCTGTATGAGTGTTTATGATGTTTCTCGTGGTTTCCAGGGAGTCATAAATATTATTAAGATAGATATCCCATTCCTTTAAGGGGAAGGAATTGTCTTCTTTCATTTTACGAAAAAGAATATTCCTCCAAAATTTTCTAGGTTCAACTTTAGAGAGGTGAAGAAGGTGTTTTTTCCTCTTATTTATATAGTACCTTTTCTTCCTGAGTTCAAGATGAAGTCGCCCCGGAGGATGTACCCTGGGAATTTCATTTGGAGCTCCATCTAAAACTCTCGAGGTATTTCCTCTGGGATGGCGTGGAGGCATTGATATAACATGAGCATATAATATGAAGTGAGGGACATTAAAATATGACAAAGTGGAGGGCATGCTATATTATTTTTTAAATCATAATGGAAGGAGGTGCCCAATATCCACTCATGGGTCTCTCTCCTCCCCCCTCTCTACTCTTTCACATGCTCTTTCCATCTCTGCTAATGTCTTCCCTTCGCACTAAACACCATACGTGTCCTATGCCCACCCCCTCCCCCCCACTTCCTTTAATTGTATACTTTTTTATTTATTTCATCTTTTTTTGTTTTTTCCTTAAAATATTTTGTTTAATATTTTTTATTTATTAAAGTAATTTTTTTTTTATATATATATATGCCAAAAAAAAATTTGACTGAACAAACTTCAGTCAGTTCTGGGGAATCAACTTTGGGATTGCATATATCGATTTATACTACACCAAATCAGGAAAATGAGCGCTCATTGGAGATCTATTTCAGTGGAGAATAGTATGACAATAATTATTTGATCAAATCTCGCCACTTAATACCCAGTAAATAATAGCAGAAATCAAAGCTACGAATTTGCAACCAAAAGAGAATTTATGAGTTTGTTATGGAGGAATTTCAATTGCAAGGAGTAACTTGTTTTTGCCAATTCTTTTCAGATTACTCATTTTCCAAATAAATATGATAAAAAATCAATGGAAAGCATGGATTTTGTTTTTTATTAAATTATTAAATTTTAATCCATTTGTTTGTTGTCGGTAGTTTTGGATTTTTGGTTTTGTGTGCAATTTTGATATGTTTTTTATTATGATATTGTGATTATTTTGTAGAGATTGTTGGAAAAAATCATAACCTAGAGCTTTTAAGGAATGGGATTGGAGAACCAAAGAGGAAAAGAAGATTTCTTCAACCTTCAAATCAAACTAAAAATCTTCACTCAGTTGTTATCTAAACGGAATTCCATTTTGGATATGATTTTGCAAATTATAAATAGAAGCTCTGAAGAAGAAATTGGCATTTTTGAAGATTGGTTAATTTTTGGGCCAACTATTTATTATTGTAACCATTATTAAGCACTATTGCCTTTTTGGAGAGTTAATAAACAGATCATTAATTTCTTGTTCGTTCTTTGTTTTTATGGGTATTATTTCCTTTTCCAAAAATATTATTTGGTTAGAGTAAATCATTCTTATTTCAAATCAGTGTCAATCTATCTTGTAGGGTTAGGCATTGATGAATTTAGAGTTGATTGTTGTATTTGAGAAAACTTTTTATGTATTAAATATCTAGTTATCTATCATTTTAATGCCCTATTAGTTTTGTGTTATTCTTGTCATTCTATTTCGACTATTTATGTATTTTGACATGATTTATTAGCTTGAATGAAATTTCCATTTGAATTTACATATGTATACATATGAGACATGATAACTATTTATCAAATAGTTGGATGTGCATATTTGTTGGAACAAGTAGCATATCTTGGAACTATTTCTATGATTTGTTAACTTTCTTTTATTTCAAGTTCAAGTTGGTCCAAGTTTCATTATCATGCTCTTGGTTGGGAAGTGATCTATATATTTTCTTGATCAATCTAGATTTAGGATTTATTTTCATTTTCTAAATATTCGATAAGATTTCATTTAGGAAATTTTGGTGGAAACCTCCTTTCGTAGGAGTAACTCCATTAGTGGTTTGGTTGAGCTCGTATGTTAGCTAAAGGACTTTTTTCTTGTAGAAATTTGAATAACTGATAAGTTATCCACCGAGATTCTCCTGATCACACACTATTTTAGCTTCATGCACAATACATAATCTCTTATACCATTGATCATCACATGCAGAAATAAAATCAATTGCATGCACACATTAAAGCCATAAAAATTCACACATATGAACACAGTATGTAATGGGAAAGCTTAAAGCTGAAAACCCCCAACTATCTGTATATTATATATGTCATAGAGATCATGTAACAATCATCATACAAAGCTCCTCATAAGTTCTCAGTATAATCTCCACTTGCTACACACTAATCAGGCCCAATCTTGCAAATCCCATGCACCGATCTTTGCCAGCCTTTAGCCTGCCTCTACTACGCAATCCCTGCTGAAGAATGCCTCTTGATGAGAATGTATTGTATCAGCCTTTCTCACGCAATCTTTATAGGCATCTATACTCAGTGTTGGATGCAAACCATGCATCACTTATAGTCACAACTAATAGTCACACTTGCCCTTTCACCTATCTTTGCACTAGTCTCCACTGAAACTGTCCATGCACTGAAGTTAACTGATGTATTATTTAGTTGATTAATGAGTTTATAATTAGTGAATTAATTAATAATTAATTCACACCACTCTCATTAATTGTATCAATTAGTTAAACTGAATACAAATAGCTCAACTATGTTTAGATTAGTTAAACTGAACACAACTCCATTAACTTCCTCAATCAACTCCACCAAACTCTGTCACATGAGTTCTAACTGAAGTATCCATGCAATAGCTCCACTTAACCCTCAGGAATAGCGTAATTCCTTCTATCAGCTCTTGTGCCACATCTATGCACTTAACTGAAGTGCTCCAAGAGAATAAGATAATGTTTAGAGTCCAAATATTATTAAGAGCTAATAATATTCGACATATCTATTTTTAGACTGGCAATCTAAAAATAGATTCCACCCAATATGTCTAAAAATATAAATCCATCTATTTTTCCAACTTGACCAACCATCCATAAATAGCATCCCGCAACATATATAATATGCTCCATATGTCTAAAAATAGACTTTGCGACAAAAAATCACCTGTGTGGCCCCCACCTAGTTTTGGTGATCACTTTCCAACTAGGATCAGGAAAGATGTTTCAGGATGCCTCCTTCACTGTTTCTTGTTGCAATCTTCAACATTTCTTGCAAGTGCGCTGCACGAGGATAAGTATGATGCCTCTTCCTATTGATAATAATTAGAAATAACACAAATTAGCAGGGAGAGTGAGGAGTAATTGGAACTCATTTAATCAGTCAAAACCACCATCCCAAACTAATAAGGTCCTAATTGGGGCCCTCACTAGGTGATCTCCCTAATGTTGATTATGGTCAATTTTGGACATCAACATTTTTGGTGCTAGAAACAATGTTACATAGTAATTTTTCACCCAATTCACTTCCCATCCCTAATCCTGAAGTTCCCTGTGATGAAAATAGTGCAATATATCCACCATAAATATTATTTCAAGATATCTTTTGAAGACTAAAAGAAAATTGCCTTGAAGAATTTATGAATAAGCCTAACTCAAACCCTAAATTTCTAGATCACCCCACTTAGCCAGTTACCTGCCCGTGTTGATGGCAGGTTGCAGCACTTGGACCTCACACCGCCAACGTGCTTTTGATGCAGGAAATCTGCGATAAAACAGATCCTTGCACAATATAGAATGTGGGTTTCCTTAACATGAAATACTCATCAAATTCTTCTTTAAAACCACATTCAATTCAGCTCAAAACATATATAAAGGAGAGAGAACCGAACATAAACAAGATACTGGCATATAATAACAATAATAAAATTACAGACTCAAACCATTTTGTTGAATATTACAATTCTTGGCCTCTCGGCTCTCGGCCTTTACATAAACTCTCACACCATTTCTCTCTATCTCTCTATGTATTCCTTTGTCCTTCATCCTCACACAAACCTCATATTTATACATAATTATGGATTAATTTCAATCCATGATTTCCTCCACCAATAACTCAACCAAATTCTAAAATAGTTTTATCCCTTTTTTTACTCAACTAAGTTCCTTTAAGGAATTCCTAATCCCTCAAATATCTATCCAACCCATCTCCACTCATATTCTCAATTAATTAAGAGAATATTTACAATAAATCACACACTCAGTTTTTCTCTCGTAATTAAAATAAAAATGTGCATAAATTATAAAACAATTAAAAAAAAACATCACCCCATAAATCACACAAATAAATAATGAAATTTTTGCCCGATGCTCCTGCATCAGACTCCCCATGTAGAGAAGTTTCCATAGACTCTTGTCTATGAGGTCTGTCACTTTTCTATAATAATGCAACAGCCACAAGTCTCCATGACTTGCTCCTTCCAGGATTCCAAACTCTGTTTTTCCGTTGGTCTTTTAAAGTGTCAACTCCATTTTTGTAAATTTGCACAACATTTCCAGAATAGTACTTTCAGAATAATATTGAATGTAACTCTCGCTTTTCCATACCACATCATATTTATTTCGACAATTACATACTTGTGTAGAACCATTGATACCCATTCTTCTGGTCTCCAAACTTTGAAATAATCTCGAACTGGTTGTACATCAGCATCACTCATTCTATCAATCGCATTCCATCGGCCTCTCCAACAATTTCTTCCACCAATTCCTCGAAATAATTCCTCTTTGTCTGATGCTTCTGTCTCCAATTGTACTGAACATTCAACTTTCTGAAGTGAAGAATAATCAAGAATTTCTCCTTGATCACAACTATAGTCATTGATTGCTCCTATAGTAACAAATTTCTCATCCAGTGTTATACCTGCATTCATCAACAAACTGTTAGTTTTAAAAATACAAGACCTTTCAACCTCTTTTGATGCTTCAAGCACCAATTTCCCATCATAGAATTCCTGGATTTCAGTAGATCCTGTTTTGAATTGCTTGCTGCTTTCATCTTTATCCTACCGGTTCAATACTTTTGTTTCCTTTATGTCTCTAAAGACATAAATTTCTTGCTGCTCCTGATCTTTCATGTCATCTCCAAATACTTTTTGCTCAATTTCTCTTATTTCAACATCATATTTATTAATGTTTCCTTCTGTACCTATAGCCACATTATTATTTGAAAATTTACAAAATTCACTCAACTATATAAATGTTAAAAACATTTCATCCCTAAATGTTAAAAATATTTCATCCCTATCATGCACGACAACTACAATCTCTTCTGTATCAGGTTCTGCAAGCTTCACTTCTCCCTCAGGTTCCTTAAGCCATCGTTCCAAGAACTCTATTTTCATGTAAAATCTTTCCAGCATTTCATCACAACCTTCATTCTTCTGGCAATCCTCCTGAGTTATCCTGTTTTCTGTATCATCACATTGCAAAATTCTGTCATCAATTTCATTAAACAAATTCATTTTTTTACCTCCTTGGAATATCACTTCGGCATTTTCATTATGTTTCTGCTCCATAACAACTTCAATTGGTTGTCTTACACCAAACAGGAATTCATCTATAATTTCGTTCCGCTTCAATAAATCAGTACCTTCCTTCTCTGAAAGGCATTCTCCATCATACTTCACCTCAAGAGTTTCATTCATCTCTGTAACAGTTTCACCAGACTGTCCACCATCTTCTGCACATCCTGCAAACGTACACAAACTATGAGATTTAAAAATACAAGGCTTCATAGCCTCATAATATTCTCTTGTCAACATATCTTGCAATTCTTCTGAACTATTCCAATAGTCCATGAGATCTTTCTCATTGATCTCTTCACCCAGAATTTCACCCTATTCTGGGCCACAAATGGAAACTTCCATTTTCAACTCAGCCTCTCTGAGTTCTTCACATCTCATTTGCACACTCATCATCTGCTCGAGCTTCCTCAACTCTTCTGTCTACTGTATGTTTACCTGTTGTTCCCTCTTTGCGTGTAGCCTCTGCCACTTCACTTTCTTCCTCATGGTCCAACCATGTCTCTGGTATTTCGTATTTCTCTGCAACAATTCCATCAAAAACTCAAGGTGAAATGTTATCTCAACTTTCTCCCTCTCATACTCTTCATTAGTCAACTGCTTACATATGCCATTTGCCTTGGCATTTTCCTTTTTCTTTCTTTAGTTGTGGTATTTCTCAAAACTTCTGAAATGACTATCAACAGTCATCTTCTCCTCCTTTATGAACTTCATCTGTTCACGTGTGGATTTCATTCAATCCACTTTTAAGCAAGACTTCCTACTTGCCATCCAATAATACAAGCTCTCTTCCCGCGCTTGACCTCTTGAGGTTCTCTGTCTTGGAATCATTTCTGACAACTCTCTTGCTCCTCTTTGCTGCATGTTATCACTCATATTTTCCTTGAAGTTGTTGGGAAGAGGAAAGGGGTTCGAGGTAACCACAAACCAACTTTTAGGTAAAAAATCTAGCCAATCTGTACCCGGAGAGGGCTCTCTCTGTAAAATTTAGCTTTGTTTTGGAAGATATTAGGCTAGTAATAAAGTCCAGAGATTTTGATTGAGTTTGGGTGATGAAATTCAATAGCTAAGGGTAAGACTAAGTAATTTAGGCAAATGGGCTAATGGAGTCAAAGAGGATGGCTTAACTGGATCAAGTTTCTTAACAAAATATGGTTTCATAGGGCAAGGTAATCAAACAGGGAACAATTATAGATTTAAAGTGAATGGAATGGAATCAAAATGGATGAAGGGAAATTAAGAATCCTTCAACACATTCGAAAGAGAGAAATTGAGTGATTATTAATAAAGAGCAATTAAGTATTCTTTACTAAATAATCAAAATGCATAAACTAGTAAAACAGGAGCAATTAAGAATTCACTGTTTAAACCAGTTCAGAAGAAAACATTTAGAATAACAACGATTAAAAGCATATTGCACTTAAGCACTTTCTGATTTATTCCTTTTCGTTAATTATTCAGATACGAAACACAGATGATATAATAAACAAGTATAAAAATTCAAAACATAAGAGATATATGACTTATTGATCCGTCGTCTGACACAAGAATCCTGTAAAAAGTCTTTTGCATCAATTCCTCATCTAGCTAGCCATACGATATTTGTCCAACAACACTTTATTCCAAAATAGTCAATGTTACAGCAAAGTCTAAGAATCCACCCTCCAATACTCCAATTGAGGGAGTATTTATACAAAAAATTATAAAAAATATCTCATAATAGATTGAGATATAATCTAGGATGACTCATAAGTATGTTACAACAAACTAGAGACAGATGGTCTCGTAGATAAGAGAAATGATAACTGATGTTGTGCTGTTTCCTTCTTTTGAGAATGTGCTGGATGCAGGCCCTAAGATTTGGCTCGTTGTTGTCCTCTTTAGTAATTCTGTGCTGGCTGCTCCGTTTTACTGATACTCTTTATCTGCACTGATACACTTTAACCTCTGTCTACCCTTATATCCTTCTTATTTTACTGTAGTCAATGATAAAAAATTCATGTAAGGATAATTTTTACAAAACTTCTAACATTTCTTCCCACCAATTAGCTTCCGGTATTTTGGTTCTTTGCAGCTTTATGAGAGTTTCATCAGTCTCTGTATATCTGAAGAAAGTAGGTTGAATTGGGAACAAATGCCTTACCTCATGTTTGAGATAAAACAAATTTTCCAATCTATCATGAAGATTTTTTTCTGTAGGCAATGCTGCTGCTGATGAACTAGTTGAGGAACTGGCCTGATTGTCAGCATGCCTGTCCAATTTCTCAACATAACTTTTAAGGTTCATCAATTTATCCTTTGAAACTAAAGGACTGGGCAATCCTTTATTCAAAAAAATATCAAATCTTTTTATAAAGGCATTGATTTCTTCTTGCATATCAAAGCATCTTCGTTCTAGATTCTGCATCAAAGTTCTTTTGGTAAAATTTTTTTTTATTTCCAAAATTGTTCTTGTCCTGTCTTGAATGCCAACTTCTTCAATTTGATGCCTGTTCTGAGCATTTAAAAAGCGGATAAGTTCATTGGCTTCTTCAGGCATGTTTCCCAATTCTTCTCTTGCTTTTAGGATTTCTTCCAGAGCTAATTTGACTAAATCATTATGTTCATACATTATTTGAATTAAGGGCTAGACATCTTTTATTGACTGGATGATGCTGTCCCAAAGAATTTCATTTATTTCCTTTAAAGGCTTCTCCAATGTGAGATCCTTCTCCAATCTGTTGACCAACTTTTCTAATCTGTTGACCTCTCTTGTTTTGTCTGCAACATTCATCTTCGAGAGATCATATTTTTGTTCTAAAGTGGTGAATTGTACCTTTGTTCTTTGAAGTTCTGTCACTTGGAGTTTCAATTCCTCCATTGACTTTATTAACTCTTCGGTACTCAAATTGGAAGTATTATCCCGTGATAATTCTGCTGGCTGACCTGTTGTTGTAGTACCTGTAATCACTTTAGTTGTAGATGCTGGAGTATTTGACTGCTTGTCTTTTAATGCCTTTTCAAGCTCTTTTTTAGTCTCATTAAGTTTCAAGAGCAAATCCATCAATTCTTCTTCAGAATTTTTTTTTATGATTTCTGCAGTCTGTGGATGTCTTGAGGCTGGTAACTTCAGTTGTTTTCTCAAGGCTGCAATATCATCATCTTTTTTCTTGATCAAAGCTTCTATACCCTTGAAATCCTTGGGATTATGACCCAATCTAATAATTATTTCCTCCAAAGTCTTTATCCTGTTATCTTTAGCATGAGAAGAGGTTTTTTCAAGATTTAATTGAGCATTAGTATTCTCCAAAGAATCCTGCAATTTCTGGGCCATCATTGATTTATCTGTCAGAGTAGAATAAATCATTTCACCTCTCTGTTTATGCAGCTCAATTTGATCCAAAGGATGAATATCCTTTGCTATGACTTCAAAGTTAGTTCTGATATAATCTGCAGTTGTTTGAGGTTGCTGCACTTTGGGTTTGAAGTGACTCATTACCATTTTACCCTGTTGAATGTCATAGGCTGACATCAATCTTTGTTGATTCTTAGGAGCCATCTTCAAATATTGATTGTAAACTTGAAGTCTGAGTGGATCATTTCTGGCCTTTATATTTATGAATGTCCTTTTAATATCCCAAGCATCTTTTACTGGTGGTTTGAAAGAGGATACTTCTGCACTTTGCTGCCTTTGCGTCTCTCTTCTCTGTAAAGTAGTGGATGTCCCATTGATTGTACATGTTTGCTGACTACAATTCTTCTTGCGTCTGACTATCAGGGATTTCGTAAACAGATTCCACTTCTAGAAGAGGATTCAATTTTTGTCTTTTAACATCAGGATGTTTTGAAGACCCACTGATAGGGGTAGCTGCTTCAACATCTCTCTTTTTACTCTTTTCTATATCGAGGGGAGTTTGTAAAATTGACATTTCTGCCACATTGGTCTGAGTAGGAGAAATTTGTACTTGACCCTGTTCTTTAGAAGTTTCAAGCTGTTCTGTCATTGTAAATTTCTCTGTAACTTGTATATCAGCCTCTTTATCCTTTCCTTTAGATGCTACTATAGCTAATGCACTGATTTCCTGTAAATTTTGTTGAGAAGTCCCAGTAGAAGAAGAACCAATAATCTGTTTTTCGAGAAATGAATAATGACTAAACAAGTGCTGACTGTGGCGGATGAACTTTGGATTACTCGACTGCAATTTTCTTCAGCAAGGTAACGGTTGGCAAACTTCGACAGTTGATTTCGAAATTCGTTGCATGGGACACTGGTCACTGCATGAGATAGTGAAAATGACGTGGGTTCTTTTGTTTTATTTGCAAAGTCAAAGGTTGGCGGGTTTTTATTTTTATTTTTTAATAGATGACGTCAGCAAGTACGGTGGTTTCGTCATGGGAAGCAAGCAGTAAACGGTTTTCATCGCACAGCTTTTGGGGAAGGGCGGTTTTCAGTGGAGGGCGAGTGATTCCATACGATGGATGACACATGGCGTGACACTGTTTAGAAAACCGCTTGGCCATCGTGCATTATCGTTCGAACGTGGATGGGCAGTGATATGGATAACAACCGTAGATCTAGGTTTGATCGATCGAACGGTTGTCGGGAAAGCAAGATAACGGGGAATTAATATGGCGGGCCCAATGAAATTTATTATGAAATAATCGCATCGGGGGTGTTTTGATTGGTGGATTAGGTTATTAATTAACCTTGAGGGTTAATTAACCCATTTATACGGCGAAGTGTCGATTTTATTTATTAATTGGAAATTCACCCAATTAATTAAATTTATATGGTTATTTTTCAACCAACGGGCAGGATATTATATTAATTTGAAAATTTTATTAATATAATATGCGAAAAGGAGAGATTTTCATAGGGATTTAAATAATAAAAAATTAATATGGAAATGAATGAAGCGCTAAGTGCAAACATTAGATTAATGTCTTTAACTTATGCTTTTATGAAATAGGGTTTTTATGAAATATTGCATGATTTTCCTAAGTAAAATAAGATTTTACTTAGGAAAAGACTTTTTAGAAGTGAATGAATGTCATGATGAATGATTTTAAGTACTTAGGCTTTTCCAATTATTGGGCTGAGGGTCCGGTCCCTCCAAAATTCATGGAAATACCTTGAGCCCCTTTAATTTTCAAATGCCTTAGTACTTAGGGGAAATTAGTGAAATTTTTAGGGAAAAATGAGAAGGGAAGTTAATAATCTGACTTTGCTTTGCTTGAAATTCTTCCAGTGTAGTGTCTGCCTTTGCACTTGTGATGAAAGTAAAGATTTAACACATCTAGAGTCATTATCCATCACATGTAATTCTGCAACAACATCTACCTACCCTACCAACTTTACCCTACCATTTTTTCTTCTTTATTAGGGTGCACTAAAACTGGCAAACCCTCATCACACTTTTTATTTTACATATGGAAATCTATCTAATTCTATCCTTATTACATCCAAGGGCTTAGATTAAACTATTGAGCTCCTTTTATTTACTCGACCTATCTACTTATCTGCCAAGATTAAACAGTTTGGTCAGATTTTATTCTCTATCTCTAAAACATAAAATTGAAAGATGAACTAGCCAAGCTTAAACTGTTTGATTGTTCATAAATTGTGGCATAAAATACAAGTTGCACACAATTTTATTTATTACATAAGAGAAAAAAAGTAATGGCATTTAAACTTGCACACATTCCTTGGCCTTTCTTTTGGTGGGGTTCATTTTCTTTCACTTTTTTTTTGGCCATTTTATTCTTTTCACCCTTTGATTTTTCTTTTAGGGTATACTCTCTTTACATTTTTTAAATTTTTTGATTTTTTGACAAAATGGAGAACCTTTGCAACAAGAAAAGGTATGAACATATTACATAGCTCATCAAGTCAATCATTATATATGACAACTATTGGTATAGGAGTCTAACAATGGCTCCACTTGGGGATGGCTTTTCCTAGTGAAAAGTCAAGAACAACAGGTCAGTTGCCCTCAGAATGATTTTGACTGAACCATGGAATCTTCTTCTGCTTGTTGTTTTATTATATGTATGACAGTAATACTTCTGAAGCTTAGGGCCTTCTCCTCGGGCTTCAACTCCAGTAAGTTACTATCCACTCAAAACTGATACATTACAAAGGATATAGTATGTACATGTTAAAAATCAGGATATCCTAATAAATAGGATCAAAGTAATGTTTCAACATTCAACCATTAAATGGTCCTTCTTCAGTTTTTGTACCATCCAGGTTTTTCAGAAAATATGTATTATTTCCTTGTAAAGCATGAATAATATAAGGTCCTTTCCACAGGAAGTCAAATTTCCCATGTTTTCCCTTATCCTCTCTTCTGGAATCCCATCTTAAAACTTTATTTCCCAGTTGGAAATCTTCTGCCTTGGTCCTTTTATCAAATATCTTCTTTAGTTTCTCCTGTAATACTTGGGTTCTTTGATAAACTTCCTCTTTGGTCTGCTGCAAATTGATAGTCTGATTTATTCTCCTTTGAATATCATTAGGTTCAACCTAAGCTTCTTGAAGTAATTTCATTACAGATACTCCTAAAGATGAAGGAAATACAACCTCAATACCATAGACTAACTCATAAAGACTAGTCCCAATAGATTTTTTGGTGGCGATTCTATCTGCCCATAGTGCATTTGTAAGTTTCTTATGCCAATTTTTCTTGTTTTCTTCCAATAATTTCTTAATAATATTAATGAGACTCTTGTTGGAAGATTCAGCCAGTCCATTACCCTGAGGGTAATAAGCTGTGGAATGGCTCAAGGTGATATGATATTTTTTACAGAAACTTATCATCTTCTGAGATTTAAAGGCAGCAGCATTATCAGTTGTGATTTTCTTAGGACAGCCAAATCTTGACAATATATTGGTTTCTAGGAATCCTATAATCACAGTGTCATTAGATTGTCTGGAAGGAATTGCTTCTATCCATTTGGTGAAATAATCTGTGGCAGTGAGGATCCATTTGTGTTGGCCAGAAGAAGGAGGATGGATTTCTCCAATGAAATCCAGGCCCCATTGTTGGAAAGGTTTTTCAGTGGAAATTGGTTTCAAGGGTAAAGGTAATAGTTTTCTCTTGCCTTCAAAAGTTTGACATTTATGGCAAGAAGTAACAAATTTCTTTACATCAGAGAACAAGGTTGGCCAATAAAATCTAGCTCTTAGGATCTTGTCTGCAGTTGATTTCCAATAAAGGTGTCCACCACAGTCTCCTGCATGGAATTCATTGAGAGCCTTGTCAGCTTCATCTTTTAACAAACAATTCAATAGAATACCATCATGATTTTTCCAAAAGAGAACATTATCTAAAATACAAAAAATTAAAGATGTCATCTTTAAAAACCACTTTTTTGTTCTGGATAACCTTGGAGGAGCTTGCAGGTTTAACAATACATAAATAATATCAGCATACCATGGTGAATCTAAGAAGGCCTGGCTGATTTGTGGAGTCGCCATCTCCTGTTCGTCATCCAGTTCATTAATATCCAGGGCTTGGCAATTTGTTTCTGTCATGAGTTGAGCCAATCCCTGTCCCTTTATAAGCTTTGTAGGCTTTATCTCAATACCATATTCTAATACGGTAGCAATCCATTTACCTCTTTTGCCCTCAATTCCATCTTGAGTTAAGATGTCTTTGACAACAACATTTGGTACATAGGCTATCACATGGGAATACAATATATAGATTCTAAAATCCTTAATAGCTTTTACAAGTGCAAAAGCTTGTTTTTCCATGATGTTGTATTTTAATGATGCATCTCTCAGTGCTTTACTAAAAAAGGCTATAAGTTTTTCACATCCTTGATCATCCTTTTGTAATAAAACAGTTGCTATAGTATGTTCTGATGCAAATGAAAATATTATGAAGTCTCTATCAAATTGTGGACTGGTAAGAACTGGTGTTCTAGTCAAAGCCATTTTAATTTCTTCAAATGCTTGTTTGGCTTCTACTGTCCATTTAATACTTGAATCCTTTCTTAACATGTTAGTAAGAAATCTAATTAATTTAGCTAAGATAGATATGAATCTTCTCAAAAAATTGACTTTTCCTATGTGTTGAAAATGCAACAAGATGATGGAGCTTAGTGAAATGAAGTCGCCTTCACTAAGTGGGCCCGCAGGCTATTTTTGGCGCAAAGTCTATTTTTAGACTATGTCTATATTTAGACATATGGATCATGGTCTATGAGTTGCAGGATGCTATTTATGGATGATTGGTTGAGTTGGTAAAAATAGATGGACCTCTATTTTTAGACATTGGGCGGTTTCTATTTTTAGACTGCCGGGCTAAAAATAGAACAGTCAAATATTATTAACCCTTAATAATATTTAGACTATAAACATTATCTTATCCTCTTTGAGCACTTCAGTTTGATGCTTGGATGTGGCACATGCAGCTGACAGAAGGAAATACACTTTTCCTAAGGGTTAGTTGAGCTATTGCATGGTTGATTTCAGTTATAACTCAAATGGCAGAGTTTGGTGGAGTTGATGAGACAGTTGGTGGATTTGTGTTCGGTTTAACTTAGTTGAACTAGTTGTATTTAGTGTAACTGACAAATACAGTAGTGAAGAGTGGTGTGAATTAATTATTAATTAATTCACTAATTATTAACTCATAAATCGACTAAAGAACACATCAGTTAACTGCAATGCATGGACAGTTCAGTGGAGACCAGTGTTAGAGGTGGGTGAAAGGGTGAGTGTGACTATCAGTTGTGACTATACCTGTGCATGAGATTTGCACACACATTGATGGAGATTGCCAATGAGGATTGCATAGTTGGAGCTAGTGGGATTCGAACTTGGATCTCATCATTAATCAACTTGGATTGCGCAGTAGAGGCAGGCAGACTTGTGGAGGAGATTTGAACCTGTGACTTGTTCATCTTCCGCACTAGTTTTGTGTGTAGCATTGAGATAGTGCTGAGAGCTGTGAGAGCTTTGTGCTATGTATTGTTACATGTTCTCTATCATTATAATATACAGATAGTTGGGGGTTTTCAGCTATTTCTTTCCCCATTACATATTGTGTTGATATGTGTGCTTGATTATGTTTTAATGAGCGCATGCGACTGCTTTCTATTTCTGCATATTGATGATCAATTGTAGAAGAGGTTATGTATTATGCATGAAGCTTAAATAGTGTGTAATCAGGATAATCTCGGTGAATAATTAAGCTATTATTCAAATTTCTACATGGTATCGGAGCGAGATTGATCATCGGATCTATTACAGTGATTACAATTATTTCGGTAGACAGAGTCTGTAACGGGCCAGGTAGCCTCTGGATCCATCCTTTCCTTGAAAGGTGATATATCCAGTAAATGCCCCTACAGTCGATCTCTGTGCTAGAAATAATTTGTTCTCACAGATCCAGAAGCAGCTGAGTTTTGAGCTTGGAATTCGAATTTGCAGCAGAATTTGGAATTCGAAATTTGCAGCAGTTTTCTTGGTGCTAGAGTTGAAATGTATTTCAACGGATTGCGACTGGAATATGCCCTTGAGGGCAGTTCGAATTATGTTGCATGGAAGGACAGAATGGAGGCGGTATTAGATGATAACGGGCTGAAGGAGTTCATAGATGCTGAGATCCCAAAGCCTACTGATGCTGCTCAAGTTGAAGCTTGGCAAAAGAAGATGGCGAAATGTCGAAGGATTCTATTGGAGGGCGTGAAGGATCACATTGTATCCAGCCTGCATGGAAAAGCTTCTCCATATTTGATGTGGAAAGCGTTGACAGATCTATTCCAGAGTAAGAGCGACCAAAGGAAGCTGGCGCTCAAGGATAAGCTCAGAAACATTAAGATGGAGAAAGGCGACAGTATCGCCAAGTACCTCACAAAGTTCACTCAATGCAGAGATGAGCTGGGAAGTGTGGGGGTGACTGTCGATGATGAGGACTTGGTGGACCTGGCTCTCCTTGGTCTTCCGAAGAGTTGGCATTCCTATCAGGACTCTGTCAATGGTCGGGAGAAATTGCCGGGATGGGAGCGACTTTGGTCGGATCTCATGCAAAAGGAGATAAGGCGGACTACCAGGGATGGATCTTCATCAAAGGTATATGATGAAGAAAATTGCGCTTTGGCTGCCAAAGCAAAGAAGGGGAAGAGCAAGAAAGCTTCTCAGTCTTGTGTGAAAGGAAAGAAGCAGGACATGTCCAAGGTGAAGTGCTTTCACTGTCACCAACACGGACATTATGCCACAAATTGTCCGCGGAAGAAGAAAAATAAGAAGGCTGCTGGATCTGCAGCGGGCGAGGCCTTAGCCTCCCAGTTTGAGCTGGATTTTTCACTGATCGCATGCTTGGTCTCAAGTGTGATGGGATCAGTATGGTTCTTGGACAGTGGTGCGTCTTTTCACATGACCGGAGATCGGGATTTGTTTTCAGATCTGGAGGAGAAAGATCTTGGAGTGCACATCGAGATGGGCGATGATGGTAGATACAGTGTGACCGGTATCGGTACCATTTCCTTTGAGAGGGAGTCTGGTAAACCCTTCGTATTGAAGGAAGTGATGCATGTTCCAGGATTGAAGAAGAATCTGATCTCTGTGGCGATGTTAGAAGACAAGGGGTATGATGTGGTCTTCAGCGAAGGAAAAGATTTCCTGCGCAGTAAGACAACTGGAGAGACCCAGAAGATAGGGGTTCGAGTCAAGAACCTTTATCAGTTGCAAGTAGATGGCTGCGCAGAAATGGCATGTAAGGCAAAAGGAGTGGTGAGCCGGGATGTTGGCGAGCTATGGCACCGGAGATTGGGCCACCTTCACCATGGAGCTTTGAAGATACTGCAGCAGATTTCTACTGGGCTTCCTAAGGGCACTCTTGCGCAGTCAGATCAGTGCAAGGGGTGTACCTTGGGAAAATTTGTGAAAGCCACCTTTTACGAGAAGGATAGTCGCGCCACGACGATCCTTGAGAGAATTCACATAGACGTGTGTGGACCTTTCTTAGTAGCTTTGACGACGAAGCACAAGTACTATGTGATCTTTGTTGATGATTTCTCTCAGAAGTGCTGGATCTTCTTCATGCAGAAGAAGAGCGAGACATACTCAAAGTTCTGTGAGTTCAAGGCACTGGTTGAGAAGGAATCGGGGAAGCATGTGAAGGCTCTTAGGAGCGACAATGGTGGTGAATTTATCTCTGGAGAATTCAAGGAATTTTGCAGTGCAGAAGGGATTCGGAGAGAGCTCATCGCACCCCATAACCCACAACAGAACGGGGTTGCTGAGCGGAAGAACAGAACGATCGTGGGTTGCTGCACGGACGATGTTGCATGATCAGGGCCTACCCCTTCACTTGTGGGCAGAGGCATGCAATACTGCAGTATATGTGCAGAACCATTGTCCTCACAAGATACTTGGCATGAGTACACCGAAGGAGGCGTTTTCTGGTAAGAGACCTGATATTTCCCATTTGAGGATTTTTGGTTCACCTGTCTACTTGCATGTGACGAAGGATGCCAGGAAGAAGCTGGATCCGACCGCAGAGGTTGGGATATTTGTGGGGTACACTGATACACCCCACAACTATCGTGTGTATTTTCCAGACAATCGCAAGACTGTTGTGCGACGGGATATCAAATTTCAGGAGGAGAAAGCCACGAAGTGTTCGCTTGAGAGGGAGCCACACTTGCATGCAGATGAGGAGCTATTAGTTCCTAAGGATGAGCCTCAGGATGTGGATCAGCCACAAGAGGAGGTTCATGGAGTGGAAGAGACCACTCAAGCAGCGCCAACCATCAAAGGGCGGAAGCGCACTACAGAAGCTGAGCGACTGGCTCAAGATGCAGAGAAGGTTGTAGGAGCACCTACATCACAGCGCAGACAGAGACAGTCACCTGACCGGTATACTGGATACATGGCTCTTATGAGCAAGTGTATCGTGACAGAGCCATCCTCTTTCGAGGAAGCTGTGGAGGACCCCACATGGGTAGATGCCATGGTGGAAGAGTATGATTCGATTTTCAGAAACAGTGCATGGGAGATTGTCCCGAGACCGGAGGGGAAATCAGTGGTGGGTTCGAGATGGATCTACAAAGTGAAGCAGGCAGCTGACGGGAGTGTGGAGAAGTACAAGGCAAGATTTGTTGCCCGAGGCTTTTCACAGATTGAGGGGATCGATTATGAGGATACCTTTGCACCTGTTGCAAGGTATTCTTCCATACGGACGATTCTTGCTCTCTCAGCGCAGATGGGGTGGCACATTCATCAGATGGATGTGAAGACTACGTTCCTCAATGGAGTCATTGAGGAGGAGGTGTACATAGAGCAGCCCGAAGGTTTTGATATCTTCAACAGCGAGTCGAATGTGTGCAGGCTCAAAAGAGCGTTGTATGGGTTGAAACAAGCACCTCGTGCTTGGTACACACGAATAGACAGTTATTTCACCGGACTTGGATTCTCCAAGAGTGAGGCGGATCTTAACCTATACCAGATTGTGGTGGAGGGTAAGTTGCTGATCATTGTACTTTATGTAGATGATTTGATTTTGACAGGTGATGAACTGTTGATACACTCATGCAAGGCTGATCTTGCAAAGGAGTTTGAGATGAAGGACTTGGGCCTCCTTCATTATTTCTCGGGATTGGAAATTTGGCAGCGCAGTGGTGGACTGTTTGTTTCTCAGGGTAAGTATGCCCGGGAGATACTGGAGAAGTTCAACATGCATGGCTGCAAGCCTGTTGATACTCCTCTTCCTGGTGGTTGGAGGAAGGAGGATGCTACTTCAGCGGAGGTAGTGGATGCCACTGTTTATCAATAGTTGGTGGGGTCGCTTATGTATCTGGTCAATACACGACCCGATATATGCTATGCTGTTAACCAGCTTTTGCAAGCTATGGTTAAGCCTACCAAGCTCTTCTAGAAGGCAGGCAAGCATGTATTGCGTTATCTTAGAGGCACATCGGGATATGGCTTGTGGTACAGACAGGAGGATGAGGTGAAGCTTTGTGGCTTCACGGATGCAGATTGGGCAGGGAGCCCAACGGACAAAAAGAGCACATCTGGAGGGATCTTTAGTATCGGGTCGACAGCAGTTTCTTGGTACAGCAGGAAGCAGAGATCCGTGGCACTCAGTTCAGCAGAGGCTGAGTATATGGCAGCAAGCTTGGCTGCATGCGAGGCCATATGGATGAGGAAGATCCTGGTCGGGTTGTTCGGGTCACACTTGGATCCTACTGTGATTTATTGTGATAACCAGAGTTGCATTAAACTCTCGGCTAATCCAGTATTTCATGATAGATCCAAACACATCGACATCAGGTACCATCATATCAGAGATTGTGTGCAGCGGAGGATCATGTTGCTTTCATATATTCCCACGGAGGATCAGGATGCTAATATCTTGACGAAGGCGCTCACCAGGAGCAAATTCGAATACCACAGAGGCAGGATAGGGGTTGCAGATAATCCATATCTTGTTGAGAGGGAGTGTTGAAAATGCAACAAGATGATGGAGCTTAGTGAAATGAAGCCACCTTCACTAAGTGGGCCCGCAGGCTATTTTTGGCGCAAAGTCTATTTTTAGACATATGGATCATGGTCTATGAGTTGCAGGATGCTATTTATGGATGATTGGTCGAGTTGGTAAAAATAGATGGAACTCTATTTTTAGACATTGGGCGGTTTCTATTTTTAGACTGCCGGGCTAAAAATAGAACAGTCAAATATTATTAACCCTTAATAATATTTAGACTATAAACATTATCTTATCCTCTTGGAGCACTTCAATTTGATGCTTGGATGTGGCACATGCAGCTGACAGAAGGAAATATGCTTTTACTAAGGGTTAGTTGAGCTATTTCATGGTTGACTTCAGTTAGAACTCATGTGGCAGAGTTTGGTGGAGTTGATGAGGCAGTTGGTGGAGTTGTGTTCGGTTTAACTTAGTTGAACTAGTTGTATTTAGTCTAACTGATAAATACACTAGTGATGAGTGGTGTGAATTAATTATTAATTAATTCACTAATTATTAACTCATAAATCAACTAAAGAACACATCAGTTAACTGCAATGCATGGACAATTTAGTGGAGACCAGTGTTAGAGGTGGGTGAAAGGGTGAGTGTGACTATCAGTTGTGACTATACCTGTGCATGAGATTTGCACACACATTGATGGAGATTGCCAATGAGGATTGCGTAGTTGGAGCTAGTGGGATTCAAACTTGGATCTCATCATTAATCAACTTGGATTGCGCAGTAGAGGCAGGCAGACTTGTGGAGGAGATTTGAACCTGTGACTTGTTCATCTCCTGATATAGTTTTGTGTGTAGCATTGAGATAGCGCTGAGAGCTGTGAGAGCTTTGTGCTATGTATTGTTACATGTTCTCTATCATTATAATATACAGATAGTTGGGGGTTTTCAGCTATTGCTTTCCCCATTACATCCTGTGTTGATATGTGTGCTTGATTATGTTTTAATGAGTGCATGCGACTGCTTTCTATTTCCGCATATTGATGATCAATTGTAGAAGAGGTTATGTATTATGCATGAAGCTTAAATAGTGTGTAATCAGGATAATCTCGGTGAATAATTCAGCCATTATTCAATTTATACACTATGAAAGCTTGAAGTTCTTTAACATTTCTAGGGTGAGGTATCTGTAATATAGCTTCTATTCTAGCAGGATCAATTCTAATACCATCTTTGAAAATGATATGGCCCAAAAGTTTACCTTCTTCAAGACCAAACAAGGACTTTTTTGGATTCAAAGAGATACCATACTTTTTTCATTTTATGAATACTTGTCTGAGATGGTCCAAATGTTGCTGATTTGATTTAGAAAAAACATTTAAATCATCCAGATATATAACCAGAAAGTCATGAATTTCTTTTGCAAATGCAATGTCCATTGCTCTTTGGAAGGTTGCTCCAATATTTTTAAGTCCAAATGGCATTTTAACGCACTTGAATGTACCCCATGGTGTTTTAAAAGCTGTTTTTTCCTGATCATTAGGGTGAACCAGAATCTGGTTATATCCTGAGAACCCATCTAAAAGAGAAATCCTTGAAGCACCTACTACCCTTTGTAAAATGTGATCCATTTTGGGCAAAGGGTAATTATCATTCAAAGAAACCTTATTTACATTTCTTAAATCAACACATAATCTGATCTCTCTAGTTTTCTTCCTAGTAGGGACTAAGTTAGACACCCACTTTGAAAATCTAATAGGAGCAATTATCCCTGCTTCATACATTCGTTTGATTTCTTTTTCAATTAAAGGCAACAATACAGGGTTGATTCTTCTGAGTTTCTGCTTAAATGGTTTATGATTTTCTTTCAGAGGTATTGTATGCTGAATAATAGAGGTATCATATGCTTTCAAGTCTTCATAACTCCAGGCAAAGACATCCTGGAATTCTCTTATTAGTTCAACATATTTTGGTTTTTTATCGGGAGGCCAAGATTTAGATAAATTTATTATTTTAGGATTTTCTTAAGTCCCCAGATTATATTCCTCAATATCAACTTTCAATGGTTCCATTTTGGGTTTCTTTGGAATATCATTAGAGTCAAAAAGATCTTCGAGAGGAGTTAATCCTTTAGGAAAATGATTATCTTTCAAATTAATGATCTCAGATTTATCTTCTATAATCTCATCAACCTCTGTTTGTTTAAGGTGCTGCATTTCTTTTTTGGTGAACTTTGTTGGATGAAGCATTTGAATTGCACTTTCTTTTGAAATGTCTGTTTCTTGTTCATTTATTTTATCAAATTCAATGACTGTATCTTCATCTATGTTACTGTTAGAAAATTCATTCTCTAGAGTCAGAAAATTATTAATCTGATTGTCATTTGCAAACACTTGCCAATTCTTAAGATTGTCTGGTATAGCTAGTTTGTGTCTAATCTCAGCTGTGAACTGATGATTAGGTTCGAATGGTAATTTACAAGTGCTAGGAAACATTGCAAGACTATGAGCATGCAAATTTTTTTTTCTTGGAATTTTAGCAAGCTGAGTCTGTAGAAAAGTATTGAGAATCTTTATAACTGTTCCTCTATATTCTCTCAGTCTGGGATCGTTTGTCAAAAAGTGACCTTTGATCTGTTGAATGATTAAATCAGAATCTCCTATGACAGATACTCTAATTGCCCCTAATCTTTTGACAAGTTTAAGTCCTAACAAAAGAGCTTCATATTCTGCCATATTATTAGTGCATTTAATTTCAATCTGTAAGCATGGCCTTCAGAATGATCATTTTCAAGGTTATGTATCCAAATTCCAGCTCCTGCTCCTAACTTGTTAACTGAACCATCAAATTCTAAGTGCCATAGAATTTCATGTTCATAATTGGTGTCAGGTGATTCAGGAACTTTCTTAACAATGAGATCTTGTTTTTTATTTTCTTCTAGTTTTTCTTGGGTATCTGATGTTTCATTTTCCTCAAAGATTTCTTGAATTTGAACACTAGATTTATTTGAAATTTCTTTTGGTTCAGTTGATGGAACTTCTCATTCAGTGGGGAGATCAAATTCAACATTATAAAGAATAAATGAGTCCATATCAGAGTGTACTGAGTTAATGGGGAAATTTTGAGGCTTCTCCTGACTACTGACCACATATTTCATTAAAGTTTCTCTGTATAGTCTCTTAGGTTGGCCGAACACTGAAATAGTAGCATATGACATGTCTTATTGAAGAGATCCTCCAAGTTTTTCACCCCAAGATCTGGACAATAACATAGCATATTTTGGAGGAATATCTGCTACTACTATATCCATCAAAATTGTTTTTGCAGGTTATTGAACCAATGTAACACACAAATATTTGATTAGTCCTAAACATCTCACCTGACTTGAATCAAAAGAAAAGAGATCTTTGTATGGTCTGGTGATGTCTAGGTTTAATCTCTCCATTACAGCCTTGGGCATTAGATTGTGAGATGCCCCAGAATCAAACATGGAATTATGAAGTATTTTATCATGTATATTCAAACTCACATAGAATGGAGGAGTTCCTCCACTTCCTAGTTTTCCATTTACTTCAAGGCCAAATAATAATCTAGGTTGATCATCGAAAACATTTACTGAGTCATCACTTCCAATAATATTAATTGATCTATTGATTTGACTTCGGTAGACATCATGTTTAGCTAATTCAGACAATGGAACAACTATTTTAAATTTGCCTACTTCAGCTTCCAGATTAAAAGGTTTTTCAGTCTGAGTTCTTGTATTTCGAACAGTTGGATTTTCTTTATCTTCTGTGTTTTCGATATTTTTCTCCTTCTCAGGAATAGGGTTGTGGGCTGAAGTTGTTTCCGAATCAACTTCTGGAGGTTCCTCTGCATTTCCTTTAGGAGGAAGAGTATTGGAAAGTTGTCTGTTATTCAATTGAGTATCAGATACATCTTCAATTATTGGGTTGGCAGGATTAGGATCTGATATAGAAAGAATATGTACACGGGTAGTATTGGTTTTACCTTTGAGGGGCTATTTTGTAGCTTTCGGTTTACTTGTTTCCGGAACATCAATTCTTTTGCTCCTCAAATTATAATGCTTGTGAACTTCATAAATGGTTGTATCATATCCTTCCTTAAAATCAAATGATTCTCCTGAATGGGTTTTAAACTACTTAAGAATGTGAGCTTCTTGATCATCTTGGGTCAAGAAAATTTCTGGTTCATCCTTGCGTTCAGTAAAGTTGTTTATTTGAGTATCTTCAGTTGGTTCCTCAGAAGTTGAGGCTTCAATATAATTTTCCTGGAATAGGGGCCTAATATTTTGATCAGGACCAGTTTTTCCAGTATTTTGATTTTGGTTCCTTCTGAAATTTGGATTTCTCACAGTATTGCTCGGTTGACCATCCCAAGGATATTTCTTCTCAATTTTTTCTACTCTATCTCCTAGCCTTTCCATTCCTTCAATAATAGCATCCAGTTTCTTTTCAAAAGCTGTGGATTCTTCGTTTAAAGGCATTCTCCTTTCAGCTCTGGCTCTAGCTCGTTTCTCTATCAGGTTGGCTTCAACACTAACAACTATACTTTGCATTTCTTCTAAAGTTTGAGGAGCTCTTTCCCCAAGCTGATATGCCATATCAGAATCAAATCCATCAGGGAATTTGATTAATACTGAATCTGGAGGAGGTCTAAGATTTTGGGGAATAGCATTGTAAGCCTCATTGAACCTGGTGACGTAATCTTGCACAGTCTCATTTGGTCCTCTCGTTAGTTTTCCAAAGTCTGGTAAGATTTGAAGAGGATCTTTCTTCTTTTCCCATCTGTTTAAAAATGATCTGTAAAGAGCTTGTAAGTCAGTAACACTGTTTGCAGGAAGGGCTCTAAACCAGGTTCTAACTTCTCCAGTAAGACTTTGGACAAATATTCTCATTCTTACATCATCAGCATCTATTTCATAAATTTCAAAATAATCGGTCATCTTTTTAGTATGCTGTTGTGCAGTGTAAGTACCGGAACCATCAAAAGGAGTGATTTTACTTTGGTAATCTTGAGGCATAGCCGCTAGATTAGCTGGTAATACCAAAGGAGCATATTTGTTTTCCATTGCAGGAGGTAGCGATGAAATAACAGGTGAGGTTGGTCTATGAGTGGTGGGTGGAGGAGTAGAAGGGATAGTTTGAGGTTGAGATGTTTGAGGAAATGTTGATGAACTTGGAGAGGCTGAAGTGATCACGGAAATTTTTGATGTTCTTTCAGAGGTAAGCTCAGATTGTATAGAATTTCGCAAATGTTTATCAAGATGTGAAGTAACAAATTCAAATTGTAAATCTTCAAGAAATAATGGGTCTGGGACCAAATTGGACAACTCAGATTCAGAAAAATTTACAAATAAAGATGTTTCAAACTACTCGTCAAAAGGTTCGTCCTCAAGATAAATCCACTTCACAGGACATGATATTGATCTATAGAGAGGTCGAGAACTACCAAATCTTTCTTGACTATCTTGTCTCCTAAGAATTATGGGGATCAAATTCGGATTTTCAAACACAGGCGGTGGATTTGGATCAGGATTAGCCCTGGTGTAATGAGTCCTTTCTGAAGCAAGGTTTCTAGGTGATATTTTTTGGTTTTTTGTCTAAATGGAATGAACAATACAACTTCAACAATCTTTAAGAAGTTTCAGATATTGTATTTAAATTTTCTTAAAGATTTATTTAACTAAGGGAACTGATCAAATGTTTGAAACCAAAGTTTAGTTCATAAACTAGACCGGAGATAGACTGAAGCAGCATTTATTTACTTATGCAATTGCAGAGAAAAAGCAGTTCAAAGGCTACCTGGCTAACTTCAGGCTGTGTCTGTAGTTTATAAAGTAAACAATAGTAACAATAAATTATTCATTCCCCAGTGGAGTCGCCACTATGTTATCACTAAGATTTTCCTTGAAGTTGTTGGAAAGAGGAAAGGGGTCCGAGGTAACCACAAACCAACTTTTAGGTACAAAATCTAGCCAATCTGTACCCAGAGAGGGCTCTCTCTGTAAAATTTAGCTTTGTTTTGGAAGATATTAGGCTAGTTATAAAGTCCAGAGATTTTGATTGAGTTTGGGTGATGAAATTCAATAGCTAAGGGTAAGACTGAGTAATTTAGGCCATTGGGCTAATGGAGTCATAGAGGATGGCTTAACTGGATCAAGTTTCTTAACAAAATATGGTTTCATAGGGCAAGGTAATCAAACATGGAACAATTATAGATTTAAAGTGAATTGAATGGAATCAAAATGGATGAAGGGCAATTAAGAATCCTTCAACACATTCGAAAGAGAGAAATTGAGTGATTATTAATAAAGAGCAATTAAGTATTCTTTACTAAATAATCAAAATGCATAAACTAGTAAAACAGGAGCAATTAAGAACTCACTGTTTAAACCAATTTAGAAGAAAACATTTATAATAACAACGATTAAAAGCAGATTGCACTTAAGCACTTTCTGATTTATTCCTTTTCGTTAATTATTCAGATAGGAAACACATATGATATAATAAACAAGTATAAAACTTCAAAACATAAGAGATAGATGACTTATTGATCCGTCATTTGACACAAGAATCCTGTAAAAAGTCTTTTGCATCAATTCCTCATCTAGCTAGCCATACGAGATTTGTCCAACAACACTTTATTCCAAAATAGTCAATGTTACAACAAAGTCTAAGAATCCACCCTCCAATACTCCGATTGGGGTAGTATTTATACAAAAAATTATAAAAAATATCTCATAACATATTGAGATATAATCTAGGATGACTCATAAGTATGTTACAACAAACTAGAGACAGATGGTCTCGTAGATAAGAGAAATGACAACTGATGTTGTGCTGTTTCCTTCTTTTGAGAATGTGCTGGATGCAGGCCCTAAGATTTGGCTCGTTGTTGTCCTCTTTAGTAATTCTGTGTTGGCTGCTCCATTTTACTGATACTCTTTAACCTCTATTTACCCTTATATCCTTCTTATTTTACTGTAGTCAATGATCAAAAATTCATGTAAGGATAATTTTTACAAAAGTTCTAACATTTATTCCCACCAATTAGCTTCCGGTATTCTGGCTCTTTGCAGTTTCTGAGAGTTTCATCAGTCTCTGTATATTTGAAGAAAGTAGGTTGAATTGGGAACAAATGCCTTACCTCATGCTCTAGATAAAACAAATTTTCCAATCTATCATGAAGATTTTTTCCTGTAGGCAATGCTGCTGCTGATGAACTAGTTGAGGAACTGGCCTGATTGTCAGCATGCTTGTCCAATTTCTCAACATAACTTTCAAGGTTCATCAATTTATCCTCTGAAACTAAAGGAATGGGCAATCCTTTATTCAACAAAATATCAAATCTTTTTATAAAGGCATTGATTTCTTCTTGCATATCAGAGCATCTTCATTCTAGATTCTGCATCAAAGTTCTTTTGGTATTTTTTTATTTTATTTCCAAAATTGTTCCTGTCCTGTCTTGAATGCCAAGTTCTTCAAGTTGATGCCTGTTCTGAGTATTTAAAAAGCGGATAAGTTCATTGGCTTCTTCAGGCATGTTTCCCAATTCTTCTCTTGCTTTTAGGATTTCTTCCAGAGCTAATTTGACTAAATCATTCTGTTCATACATTATTTGAATTGAGGGCGAGACATCTTTTATTGACTAGATGATGTTGTCCCAAAGAATTTCATTTATTTCCTTTAAAGGCTTCTCCAATGTGAGATCCTTCTCCAATCTATTGACCAACTTTTCTAATCTGTTGACCTCTCTTGTTTTATCTGGAACATTCATCTTCGAGAGATCATATTTTTGTTCTAAAGTGGTGAATTGTACCTTTGTTCTTTGAAGTTCTGTCACTTGGAGTTTCAATTCCTCCATTGACTTTATTAACTCTTTGGTACTCAAATTGGAAGTATTACCCTGTGATAATTCTACTGGTTGACCTGTTGTTGTAGTACCTGTAATCACTTCATTTGTAGATGCTGGAGTATTTGACTGCTTGTCTTTTAATGCCTTTTCAAGCTCTTTTTCAATCTCATTAAGTTGCTCATTCAGTTTCAAGAGAAAATCCATCAATTCTTCTTCAGAATTTTGTTTTATGATTTCTGCAGTCTGTGGATGTCTTGAGGCTGGTAACTTCAGTTGTTTTCTCAAGGCTGCAATATCATCATCTTTTTTCTTTATCAAAGCTTCTATACCCTTGACATCCTTGGGATTATGACCCAATCCAATAATTATTTCCTCCAAAGTCTTTATCCTGTTATCCTTAGCCTGAGAAGAGGCCTTTTCAAGATTTAATTGAGCATTAGTATTCTCCAAAGAATCCTGCAATTTCTGGGCCATCATTGATTTATCTGTCAGAGTAGAATAAATCATTTCACATGTCTGTTTATGCAGCTCAATTTGATCCAAAGGATGAATATCCTTTGCTATGAATTCAAAATTAGTTCTGATATAATCTGCAGCTGTTTGAGGTTGCTGCACTTTGGGTTTGAAGTGACTCATTACCATTTTACCCTGTTGAATGTCATCGGCTGACGTCAATCTTTGTTGATTCTTAGGAGCCATCTTCAAATATTGATTGTAAACTTGAAGTCCGAGTGGATCATTTCTGGCCTTTATATTTATGAATGTCCTTTTAATATCCAAGGCATCTTTCATTGGTGGTTTGAAAGAGGATACTTCTGCACTTTGCTGCCTTTGCAACTCTCTTCTCTGTAAAGTAGTGGATGTCCCACTGATTGTACATGTTTGCTGACTACCAAATTATTCTTGCGTCTGACTATCAGGGATTTCGTAAACAGATTCCACTTCTGGAAGAGGATTCAATTTTTGTCTTTTAACATCAGGCTGTTCTGAGACCCACTGATAGGGGTAGCGCTTCAACATCTCTCTTTTTACTCTTTTTCTATATTGAGGGGAGTTTGTAAAATTGACATTTCTGCCACATTGGTCTGAGTAGGATAAATCTATACTTGACCCTGTTCTTTAGAAGTTTCAGGCTGTTCTATCATTGTAAATTTCTCTGTAACTTGTATATCAGCCTGTTTCTCCTTTCCTTTAGATGCTACTGTAGCTAATGCACTGATTTCCTGTAAATTTTGTTGAGAAGTCCCAGCAGAAGAATAACCACTAATCTATTTTCGGAGAAATGAATAATGACTAAATAGGTGCTTACTGTGGCGGATGAACTCTGGATTACTCGACTGCAATTTTCTTCTACAAGGTAACGGTTGGCAAACTTCGACAGTTGATTTCGAAATTCGTTGCATGGGACACTGGTCACTGCATGAGATAGTGAAAATGACGCAGGTTCTTTTGTTTTATTTGCAAAGTCAAAGGTTGGAAGGTTTTTTAATTTTTTAATAGATGATGTCAACAAGTACAGTGGTTTCATCACGGGAAGCAAGTGGTAAACGGTTTTCATCACTCAAATTTTGGGGAAGGGCGGTTTTTAGCAGAGGGTGAGCGATTCCATACGATGGACGACGCGTGGCGCAACACTGTTCAGAAAACCGCTTGGCCATCACCCGTTATCATTTGGACGTGGATGGGCAGCGATATGGATGACAACCGTAGATCTAGGTTTGATCGATCGTACGGTCGTCGGGAAAGCAAGATAACGGGGAATTAATATGGCGGGCCCAATTAAATTTATTATGAAATAATCGCATCGGGGGTGTTTTGATTGGTGGATTAGGTTATTAATTAAACTTGAGGGTTAATTAACCCCTTTATACGGCAGAGTGTCGGTTTTATTTATTAATTTGAAATTCACCCAATTAATTAAATTTATATGGTTATTTTTCAACCAACGGGCGAGATATTATATTAATTTGGAAATTTTATTAAAATAATACGGGAAAAGGAGAGATTTTCATAGGGATTTAAATAATAAAAAATTAATATGGAAATGAATGAAGCGCTAAGTGTAAACATTAGATTAATGTCTTTAACTTATGCTTTTATGAAATTGGGTTTTTATGAAATATTGAATGATTTTCCTAAGTAAAATAGGATTTTACTTAGGAAAATATTTTTTAGAAGTGAATGAATGTCATGATGAATGCTTTTAAGTACTTAGGCTTTTCCAATTATTGGGCTGAGGGTCCGGTCCCTCCAAAAGTCAAGGAAATGCCTTGAGCCCCTTTAATTTTCAAACGCCTTAGTACTTAGGGGAAATTAGTGAAATTTTTAGGGAAAAATGAGAAGGGAAGTTAATAATCTGACTTTGCTTTGCTTGAAATTATTCCAGTGTAGTGTCTACCTTTGCACTTGTGATGAAAGTAAATATTTAACACATCTAGAGTCATTATCCATCACATGTAATTCTGCAACAACATCTACCTACTCTACCTACTTTACCCTACCATTTTTTCTTCTTTATTAGGGTGCACTTAAATTGGCAAACCCTCATCACACTTTTTCTTTTACATCTGGAAATCTATCTAATTCTATCCTTATTACATCCAAGGGCTCAAATTAAACTGTTGAGCTCCTTTTATTTACTCTACCTATCTACTTATTTGCCAAGATGAAACAGTCTGGTCAGATTTTATTCTCTATCTCTAAAACATAAAATTGAAAGATGAACTAGCCAAGCTTAAACTGTTTGACTGTTCATAAATTGTGGCATAAAATACAAGTTGCACACAATTTTATTTATTACATAAGAGCAAAAAAGTAGTGGCATTTAGACTTGCACACTTTCCTTGGCCTTTCTTTTGGTGGGGTTCATTTTCTTTCACTTTTTTTTTTGGCCATTTTATTCTTTTCACCCTTTGATTTTTCTTTTAGGGTATACCCTCTTTACATTTTTTAAATTTTTTGATTTTTTGACAAAATGGAAAGCCTTTGCGACAAGAAAAGGTATGAACATATTACATAGCTCATCAAGTCAATCATGATATATGACACCTATTGGTATAGGAGTCTAACACTGCAAACAACAACTTCAGTAATGCTTGTGTTACAATGACCAACTCTTTGTGTGTTGGGCTCCGCCAATCATGCACCCAATTACATTCAAACCTTTAACTTGGCTTATGAATATTTGACTCTAGAATTTACATCGACTCTTCATCTTGGATGAAAAATACACCCTCTTGTACAATAATTCAATGGTTTAACTTGACTCAAGCTATCCAAATTTCTTCATTTGACCTTAACATCTTATTTGACTTCAAAGCTTGACCTCATAATTACAATAGTGGATATTTTGACTCTAATTCAAGTTATACAATATACCAATGAACATCCACCCTTAATACATTCTCATGATGTAAAATCTTCACTCTACCAATTCTCTCGCATACTCCATTCTTATGAAAATATCATCAGTCTCCCATTATCACTTCACATGATACTTAAGCCTTTAAATCGAAATGCAATCCACTTTTCCCAAGATTTATTTTATGATGAAAATAAAATAAATCATTTAATTTGCAACATTTAAAATTCCCTTTTGAAAATTATCATACCTTATGCTCCCTTCAAGGTTATTTAATAAACCTCTTCTTCACAATTTCAACTCTCCGGATTTCACTCTTTTGTGTCGTTCTTATCACTATGAAAATTCGCATGCCCTTCATACCATAACCTCTTCAATAGCTCATCATCTTAGCGCAGAAAGTTTTCCTGCACTTCTATGCAACTCATTCTTTGCAGTGACGGTTCTCATGCAACACCGTCTCTTCTCAGTGCACAAAAAAATTCATTCATGAGAATTTTCCAAAACTTTCTTTTAACATGGTGGCATTAACATATTTCTCCAGCAACAACAAACGCAAACTCTTCTGAACAAAACAATGTGAACACTTTCACATGCACCATAAGCAACGATAAATTATGATATTTAATTCATGGAAATCATAAATGCTCCTCCATGTATTAAAAGTCTTTAAGCATAATTCTGTTTCTTTTATGGTTATAAACCCATATACATCCGCTTAATTAAAACATTTTATCTTTATATTTGAGTATGGGTTGAACAATATTTCGACATGTATATCATCTCTGTTTAAAGGAAAGGTTTACCTTCAGGTTTGTAACATTGGCTACAAAATCAAATGCCGACATAATAATATATTAGCCCACAACCTTACCAACACAACCTACGCCGATGATTTCTCCAATCAATCCACGCTGCACCTCTGTGGACTTGATCATGATGACAATCTACTATATAATGAATATGCCGAGAGTTAAAACAACAAGAAAATACTGGAAAAACCACATTCACTCGTGTGAAATTTCATCGTCCTTCGCAACATGGATGAACATGGATAGAAGATAGTAATTGACCCAAGACGTATGATTGGACTATTAATACACATGCAATAAGCTCTCGTACATGACATGAAACAAAACCGAAATATTAGCCATTACTCTGTAGTGGACATGAGGACATCTTCCTCATTTGTTTTGCACTCCTTTAACATTGGGAACTTCCCATCAGAATTTTCTTCGATGTCAACCTTGGTTTATTTGAAAGCTAAAATCAGCCGATATTGATGTCGTGCTTCTGTATATTGAATCATAGTCTGTACCCGTGTGAGAGCATTTTCTATGCCAGCTTCAGTTTGCTTTCTTGCAGCTCGCAAGAAGTTATAATCATCATTTTCAATGTAATCGCCATCTTGTGTAGGTGGATCTTCAATAACTTCATCTGCTCGAAAACCACGCAATCCAACTCCCTTACGTCTCCAACGCAAGACTTCTTTTTCCACAATCCCAATGTCGCCTCCATGGGATCTTCTCCTTCAACACTTACACAATGCCACAAACTCAACAACGCTTCACAGATCTCGAGTCTTCAATAGGGGTCTTCCACGCTTTCTTATATTCTTGGTATGGAATTTGCAAAGGGAGCCACAAACATATGGCTTTTGTTACGTTCATCCCATATTAATGGATGCTCTTTTGCTTCAGGCACAGGTTGAAAGTAGTGATTGATTCAAAATGAAGCAGGTTTCCTAGAACCTGAAGCTAGAAATCACCTACAATCTGCTCTTCTCTTCGCTAGAAAGAGATTTAGCTCGGTTCCTCCTCCACTCCAGAATAAGTTATCGAAGATCACAAGAATATGGTGAATCTTCGCTAGAACTCCACGGAAAAGTGTACTAGTCAATGTCCCATGTTGCAGAGACTTTAATGATGTTTACAACTATTGTACGGATGGGACACAAGTAATATAAGCATAATCCATTCTACTACTAGATACAATTTCCTTTTCCAACTTAAACAATGCTTTCAAGCTACTGGGCTCCTAAAAGATAGAGATATGCACATAGAGCACCTGACATAGATAAATATGCATTCTTCACAACCAATCCTCACAAATCTTACACTTTTTTCACATAGAAAAATATATTTTCCTATCTTCTCCACTTGAAATGGCTGCCAATCTGCTTTCCACAAAATTTAACAGGACGATCTCTAGAGATTCTATTTATGCAGGGATCTTCACCGAAAACATTATAAATTCACATGAAGCGGTCCTTAAATTTGTAAAGTAGTAGAGCTCTGTCAAGGAAGAGAAACGACCCTCCATCACGAGGCCAAGAAATGACACTCCATCAGAGATGAGCATCAACCCCCAGTCAAAGATTCAAAACGACCAATGTGATAAGATTCTCAATGAAATATAACATTAGACCAACATACTCTTCGCATTTCCACCATTAATGCAACTGTAATCATTAACACAATAATTTTTTCGGTCTTCATCATCCGCAGGAAAATTCTGCTCTGATACCAAAAATGATGCAGGAAATCTGTGATAAAATAGATCCTTGCACAATATAGAGTGTGGGTTTCCTTAACATGGAATCCTCATCAAATTTTTCTTTAAAACCACATTCAATTCAACTCAAAACATATATAAATGAAAGAGAACCGAACATAAACAAGATATTGGCATATAATAACAATAATTAAATTAAAGACTCAAACCATTTTGTCGAATATTACAATTCTTGGCCTCTCGGCTCTCGGCCTTTACATAAACTCTCACATCATTTCTCTCTATCTCTCTTTGTATTCCTCTGTCCTTCATCCTCACACAAACCTCATATTTATACATAATTGTGGATTAATTTCAATCCATGATTTCCTCCACCAATAACTCAACCAAATTCTAAAATAGTTTTATCCCTTTTTTTACTCAACTAAGTTCCATTTAAGGAATTCCTAATCCCTCAAACATCTATCCAACCCATCTCCACTCATATTCTCTATTAATTAAGGGAATATTTACAATAAATCTCACACTCAGATTTTCTCTCTTAATTAAAATAAAAATGTGCATAAATTATAAAATAATTAAAAAAAACATCACCCCATAAATCACACAAATAAATAATGATTTTTTTTCCCGATGCTCCTGCATCAAATTTTGATAGGAAAAATCATGTTGATCCCTTTCTGGAAATATTTCCTCAAATAGGGGAGAAGCTTCGTACACTGGAAGCTTCCAAAACGACGAGTTGGATATTGTTCGGTGGAGATATGGTCGAGCTCTCTCATTTAGAGCTCTTGATCATATCAATAGGGGATTTTCCCTTGAGAAGTGGGCCTTCCTCCTTTTATGGGATCCTAACTCCCTCTCCCTTCCTATAAACTGGATCTCATCCCTCCACTATTGGTTGGTAATTCTTGGGTTGGTATGATTATTAATCCTTTGTATCCCTATACTGCGAGAATGCCTAAATTGCCACTCAAGAGAAGTATTGCTTGAAGAGCCTCGATTTGGACTTGGACATCACCAAAGGGAGGCCTCCAAAATTAAGGCCACAGTTGTAAGCTTCCTCTTTTATATTATCAATAATACATATGGTGTTTCACTTTCCATATTTGTTTAGATATGTTTACAAGTAGCCTAATGCTCCTTGATCTATTAGGTAGTTTGTATTCAATGTATGTTATGTTTTGTGTTACACTTGTTGTTGTCTCTTGATCTCCTACATGTATTTGAACATCACAAGCAGCAAGGAGCAATCATGAAGGATCGTGGATCAAGGTCTTCATCAAAGGATTGAACGATAACATCAGGAAGAGGTAATTTCTTCTTCCTCTTCTTTCACTTTGAATATAAACTAGGAAAGGGTACAATAGATAGTCTTGTGTGTTTCTAGACCCACTCTAGGGCTAGAGAGATTGCCTATGTCCACAGAGGGGACTGTATTCACAAAAAATAGGGCTAATGACAAGTTGTCCTTTTGGAATCTTGTATTTTAAAGTTTGTATATATTTGCAATGCCTCCTTCTAAACTTCTAATTTGGAGTTTCATCTCTAGTCGTACATCCTCAAGCACTCCAATGAAAATTTGAAGACTCTTCTCGAATGTAAAGTTTACTGGTAAGAGTAATGCTTCCGCATCTGATAATATTTTGCAATTTATTCAAAAAAATTCAAATTCTTCTTTCTCTGATATTGATGAAAGGTGTTCTATGCAAAATTTTTACTCTAACTTTCACAAATAAAGCCAAAATATGGTGTGAATCTCTATTAGTTTCCTCTATTCATAGTTGGGATGAATTTATAACAAATTTCCTTCATGCATTCGAAGATTATGATTGTGAATAGGTATGTCTCGAACTCGAATATTTACAAAATTTTGAAAATGAATCTACAATTAGATTCAAATTAATTTGTCTAAAATTTAAATTTAAAGACAGACCTTCAGATATCAAGTTAGTGGAATGGTTCAACATATATTTTCGCTTCCTTGCATTCCAAACAATTGTGAAGAACTTGAAGACAAAACATTTCTAAGTATATTTTCCATTGTTGAAGAGCCACTTGTTTTTAATAGCATGGCAAATCCTCTTCAAGAAGAAAATGCACAAATTGTTGATAAAATTTTTCAGTAAGAGATAAGAATCTCCAACAAAATTAATGCTAATCTTGAGAGTGCTTTGGATCATATTGTTGTCAATGGATCAACTAATCTACATCAAAATAAATTTGTTGTTCATAATGAAGAAGAAAATCAGCAGACAACAATACAATTTGAAAATTTCAACAATTTACATTTTGTGGAAAAGACTTATGAGTTTTCTCATGCTAGTAATAATATTTAGTCATGTGATTCAAAGCAACCAAATGATAATTCTCAGGAATATATAAACATTCACATTCATCACACTCCTGAAGTCGTTTTAACTCACAGTGATTCAGATTTCCACAGTGAAGAAAATATTGAATAAATAGCGCTGAAATCCTAGGAATCAATTTATAATTCTAACAGTCAATCTGTAAGAAGATAAATTTCCATATTTGTATGCTTCAAAAACCATTATGATTTATATCCTGATCTTTTTGCTATTAATCATTCAATTATTCCTCTTTACACAAATGCTTTTAAAAAAAATAGAGGAGATGCCATAAATTAAATAGTGATAAATTGTCATACAATTATGGTGAGGATTATGTATTCTTAACTTCTCATGCTTTCAATAACTATGAGAATTCCCATACTCGTACATCTGATCATTCTTCTTGTTCCAATTTATCTTTTAGAGAGGAAGAAGTTGAACCCATTTATGATGATGACTTGGGGTTTGAAAATATAAAAAAATTTCATACTTTTATTAATATGTCAAATTTCAATATTGTTAATCCTTAGGTTGAATCTTTAATTCAAGGTGAAATATTTCCTCATAATGATAAAACTGCTATAGTTCCTTATCTTGAATTTTCAAAAAATCATAATAACTTCAATTTTGAAGAAGATCAATCCATTCCAATTTATGTTTTTGAGGTTATTTAAGTTCCTATTTATTATCATAATATTGAACTTTGTCCATAAGTGGATGCCATTATTAATCCCAATTGCATTATCTTAGTTGATACTCGTGAGAAGGAAATTCTTTGAATAAATCCTAGTTTCCTTGCAACATTAGTTGTAACACTCGAGTAAATAATGATATAATTATATTGTTTATTCTTCACTTATTATGGGTCCTTTCAAATTTTTATACGACTTTCATTTTTTCATTTTTGAAAATTGTTTCTTGGCCTTTCATTAAAAACTCATCAAGTGCATTAATTGAAGAAAACTAGTCTCATGGCTTAAGTTATGAGCATCAAGGATTTCAAACTTTTCAATTTCAATTTCAATTGATGTTTATAACATACTAGTTTATTTTATCTTCTACAATAAATTTTCCACAATCTTCAACACTTGAAAGTGTAACATTAGAACCTATCCAACTATCTAAAAATCTTATGAAAAAATAATTAGATTCCCATTCCCACTTTCATGATCCATTTGCATTGTTTGGAAAAGGCATTTACACAAAAGATTTATGATATTCTTCATGTTATACATATTACTAACATGTCTCTACAAGCAAAAATTTGTAATATTTCTCGAAAAGTATTGTTCCAATCATATTTTCATTTCAATGGTTACATAATGATTTTCATGACATAATAGAAAGGTAGATGGAATATTCATTTTGAGCTAGGTTTTATGTAGATATTAAATGTCTTTTCACACACACACACACATATATTTATTTTAGATTAACGTTTTCATTTAATAGTTTAGTAATAATTTTATTATTATTTTTTAATGTGTATATATGTGCATCAATAACAATATTTGGCTGGCTCCACTGGAAATATGATTTTACTTAGTTTAATCTGCTTTATTAAAGTAGGATAGGAATAGGAATAGTTTAGTTTAGTTTTTTTTTTTTTTTTTGTAATATTGCTCGACAAAGTATTGTTCCAATCATATTTTCATTTCAATGGTTACATAATGATTTTCATGACATAATAGAAAGGTACTTGGAATATTCATTTTGAGCTAGGTTTCATGTAGATATGAAGTGTCTTTCATATATATATATATATATATATATATATATATATATATATTAGAAATATATGTACATTCTAGATTAAAGTTTTCATTTAATAGTTTAGTAATAATTTTATTATTAATTTTTTATGTGTATATATGTGCAGCAATAAAAATTGGCTGTCTCCACTGGAAATATGATTTTACTTAGTTTGATATGCTTTATTAGAGTAGGATAGGAATAGTAATAGTTTAGTGTATTTTTTTTAAACCAATTAATGCAGATATGAAATAAGCAAGTAATGAGCATTTAATTCTTTTGGCGAAGAATGGTTGAAAGTGTGTCAACAAATCAATCAATTCATTGGACATGTTCAGGGAAGTATTCAGTTACTCATCAAATTTTTGATTTTAACAAGTTGTGTTTTGGTTAATATTGACCAATGAATTTGTACATGCTCTACTCTACAATTGTTTTGCTTTGCAAATTCACGAGATTTAAAGTTAGTCCCAGTCCTTGGCCACATAACTCCTCTCCATCAACGTTAGTGCCAAGGTAATTTGGGTTGTTGTTAATTTTTTCTAATTTGGACTTCAACATCGTTTAATTGGGATTTAAATTTTTAGGGGGCTTATATATGATCAAAGAGCTTTCATCTGGCCTGCACATTTGAGTAACATAACTCAAATTAGAATTTTTAAAGAGGACATCCATAGCTATAATGCAAGGCGACTTATATTCTGGTAGATTTTCATTGTTTTCTTTTTTATTCAAAGCATAGATATGAAATTTATAATGATTCTTAAAATTCCCTTCAACTGTCTGATTATATTTATATCCAAATATCTTGTCGAACACTTGCTATGAACATTAAACCATTTATTTTTTGGTGATCACTTTTCCTTGGCTCGATGTTTTCCTTAGTTTAGATTCGATAAATCTTATGAACATAGGCATTTGTGAACTTTGATATCCATTTATTTCTTGGTGATCACTTTTCCTTGGCTTGATGCTTGCCTTAGTTTAGATTCGATAAATCTGATGAACATAGGCATTTGAGAACTTTGATAAAGATGCAACTTCTTCATGCTATTTAATGTTGATCATGAGAAGAGGTCACTTCCTTAAAACATGAAATTTGGAGAAAATCACCTCTAAGGTAAATCATAACACGATTCTTCAAAGTAAATTTAATATGTTTATTTTCATCTCATAATATTTATCATTTTAATTTTAGTTTCATTCAAGTATTTTCTAATATGATCTTTGGTTTTGTAGGTCTTCACTGGTTACATTAAAGGTTAGATTTTGCTAGAAAAATAGATTAGAAATCCTTGAGTTTAGTTTGCATGCTTTCTAGTTAAGCGAAACAATTGTGATGACACTCCAATTGCAAACAAGTTGCATTAGGGAGTCTTTGTACCTTTATCCTATTTTCATTTAGCATATTGTTTTCAAAACTTATTGTAAGTCTCATCTTCAACAAATAATAATTAAGTATATTCAATTAAAGCTTATTTCTGAAACAAGATATTTGCAAGGCAAATGACATCTTGATGTGATTTCATCTTTTAGTCATAAATGCTCCCTAGATTTATAGTTTCCTTTTGAATAAAAGGCCTGATCTATTTCAAACCTTATGAGACGTAATTAATTACTCAACTTAAATGAGATTCCACATGTTAACTCGATATTATTCCTTTATAGGTTGAGATTTTTTTTTCTCATTTGGTCTTATTTGGGTTTTCATATATTCATGGCTTATTCATTTACCTTTTCTTTTGGATTTTCATTTTCTTTCTTAATTTTCAAATTTGTATTACTGATTTGATTTTTCTTCTGCATTGCTTTAGATTTGTTTTTTGAAAAAATTGCGAAATCCTACATTTGCACTCTTTGCAATCATATTATTTCACTTGTTTTGTTTTTTATTGGATTTCATGATATTCCCAAAATCTACATGGGAGAAATATTTCCAACGCAACACCACTTGGTTTCTGAGGGGAAATATTTAATCTATCATTTCAATAATATTTCATTTATCAAAAGGTCATTTGTGTCAAGTTTTCACCTTTCTCTCTCATCAACCATTATCTATGGGGAACATTAAGATACTATTCAAGTATTATAAGTTCACCTTTATAAAGGAACGACATGTCTCCAGCCTTTCCTTTGAATCCCTCCCATACTCCTCCACAATTAAATCCTCTACTTTGGTAGATGAAGAGAAGGATAGTGGGGTCAAAATTAACTAGGAGCACATATTTTTCTTTAAGTAGAAAGCCTCTTGAACCACCCTGCTCTCTTCACCCTATTGGTAAAAGAAATTCTCCAAATATGTTAATCAAAAGGGTGGCACATAAGAGAGTTGAAAGCACATGTGTGTGGGAAGTACAAGCAAACTTGTCGAGACTATGGATGCTTGCTAGCAGCGGGGCCATGCTTGTATGGTACCGAGACATCTTTGTCGTGACCATGGATGCTCGTGGGAAACGAAGGAATGTCGGGAAAAAAAGGTAATTTTATATTCAATAGATGTATACCACTCCTTAAAACCTCCTAGATATCTTTGTTATCCAATAGTAGAGAGATGATAAAAAAATAATAAGTATTCCCTATATTTGGATCCATTGTTTAAGAATTGAGCATTCAAGTAATTCCACTTTTTAAAAGCTAATATTACTTTGATTCATCTTACGTGGAACCTTTGGAAATGGTGTAATGTGTGAGAATATTTTGAAAGATTTTAATTTTATCTTCGATAAATTTAGCCCTATTTTTTAAACCGGAGATATGATGTAGGAGCATCAAAGCTAAATTTTCATTATTCAATTATGTAATTAGGGGGGTGATGAATTTTAATTATTTTATTAATTAATTTTCTCATTTTTAATCAATTATGAGAGAAAATATAAATGTGAGGATTATTGTAAATATTCCTTAAATAATTAAGGATATGAGTGGAGTTGAATTAGGTAGATAATCTAGGGATTAGGAATTCCATAAATGGGACTTAGTTGAGTCCAAAAAAAGATAAATCTAATTTAGATTTTGAGTTGAGATTTGTGTGGAGGAAATCATGGAGTGGAATAAATTCATATTTATGTATAAATATGTAGCTTGTGAGAATGTGAAAGGAAGCGAGGAAGTGAGGAAGTGAGGAATACAGAGAGAGGAAGAGAAATGGTTTGAAGGGTCGAGAGCCAAGAGGCTGCCCATTGTAATATTTGGCCAAAGAGTTTTTATGTTATTATATCAGTATTTTATTTATATGGCTCTCTTTCCTTCATATGCATTTTTGAGCTGAACATATTTGTGGTTTTAACAAGAATTTTAATTTCAAATTGGAAGCACATGAGTTTATATATGCTAGGATATGTTTAACCCAGTATCCTGTCATCAATTTGGTATCAAAGTAGGAAAGATGCCTGTTCTACATTTTGTTTTGAATCTGAAAGTATATTGATATGCCATAGATTAGTATGGAAATTGCGGGGAGACAATTTTCGTTGTGGAGTATGGTGCGCAATTCTAAAGCACTGTAGTGGAGTGCGGCCTTGGTGTGGACGCAGGCAAACACCCAGCGATATGGTAAAAGGAAGTGGAAGCATTGGATTGTTCGGGCTTATTTAACAATGTTATACAATTATGCAATGTTATTCAGATGGAACACATTCAACGTGATCATCGTGTCATGTTTAGCATCGCAGAGTGGCCTTGACCGCAACCTAAAGGCGTATTTCTGGTGATTTAATGGCAAAAACCTTCAGAAATGAAAATTAGTGGCTTCTATTACATTGAATTTATATATATGTCTTCATTTCCTTGTGTTAGCATCTGCAACAACGATTGCAGTTTGTTTTTTTGATTGCATAACATTTAAGCCGGAATAGAAATTTTGGTTGATGTTGCTTGGCTGTATCATGTGATAGCTATGTTTATTTATATAAACTGTGGGTTCAAGAATTAAGATTGTGTTGAATCATTGCGTGGAGCTTAGTGCAGGTTCCAAATGAAATTCCAAATTACAGAGCTTGGACAATATTTAATTTCTTGATTGCCGTAGTGGTTGTGAAGCAAGCTACGGGAAATTTAAGCAGTGGATCCAGTGCATGATGAAGAAATCAGATTTTAACATCTGACACGCAATAGTGACGAAGAAGTTGCCTTGAATTCATGAGACTATCGATTGGCTGGAACGACCCTTGGTGACAGAATTGTGCTGTGGGATTAACTTCTTCAAAGTTGTAGAAGCATCAATTTCTTTAATAGCATTGGAGATATGTGTAGATGTAAGATTGTGGTGAGATTGGAGTGTGGCCAGGCATAAGCATATGGTGATGAGTAACACACATGGGAATGAAGCATGCGACATAGCATACGTTCCACGGGCGTTAAATTGGGTGATTGCGAGCTCATGCGGCCGAGGGGGTGAAATCTAGTAAGTAGTACAACCTTTATTGTAGACGGAGTCCACAAAATTGAACCCATCCCAAAGTTTAGACCATGGCTATTAACATCACAACACTCTTGTTTAATAGCAGCGTTTCCCTATTTTGAATCGTAGCCTGAAAAGTTCCTTGACACATTTGTTAGTGGCGTTGGTTCTAAAATCAAAACTGAGTTGAATTTTGTGAATGGATTCCAATTGCAACTTTTAATTATGTTATTATTATATATGATAATAATGATCCATTGATTATTGTAAAAAATGGAATTTGTTAAAATTTGCAATATTTTATTATTATATGTAATTATAGAGTGGAAATTGGAAGGGCATACTAAGTGGTGAAATACGAGTCAATTCCATCATTTTAAAGAGAAAACCCGGGCCTTGGAATAATTGAAAATTTTGCTATACTAAATTGTGAAGTGGAAATTGTTTTTTCGGCATCAATTTTTGGGGCATGTGTGGGGCTTGTGAAAGAGGTGCAGTTCCAGTGGAACAATCAAGGTATGGATCTAGTATTTCCACAGTACAACCTTCCAACATAAGAAAAGGTCACTGGGATTGATCGAGGTAAAGTTTTTGAAAAAAAATCATGCACATTTTTTTGGGAGAATGTAATCTTGAAAGGATATTTGGTTACATTAAGATTTCATGTTTTCAAAGCAAGAAATTGAAATTGAAGAGATTGAAATTGGGGAGATTGTGTGTACTTTGAAGGTTTCTAACATTATTTTATGGGAAAATATTTATGTTAGAAAATTGCTGGGAAGAAATTTATTTGTTGGGGAGAGATTGTTAGAGAATGGACCTTGCAAATTCAAAATTCAAAGTAAATCTGTGGAGGCTTGAATGTATTCCTAAATACGCGAGAGAGGGGTTGGATCATTTCAACCATGAGAAGATTCAAGGTAAGTGCTCATTGAATGAATCAATATTCATTGAGTAGAGGTATTTTAAAATCTGGATGATTAAATTTCCTTACCATACTCGAGAAGATTATATTTTGTAAATGTTATGAAAGAGTGAAAATGTTGCAAATGTAGAGGTATAAATGAATGAAAATGTGCTAATCATGGGTGATATAAAGAGAAACATACATTTTTATGTGAGAGGGTTTATTATGCATAATGTGGATTCTTCACAGTTTTGGTTAAATCATTTTGGACCAAAGCTTGTAGTTGGAATGGGAGAATTCTTTTGATTTGTGTTAAGGTTGAAAACACAATTGCTTGATGTTGTAAAATCTTTGTTTTTACCATCATGTGGCGGCAACTAAGGAGGAATTATTCAGGATGGACACAATGTACAAGTTGTACATTATTCATCGAATAATTTGAAAACATGTTCTCTGTACACAGGTGAAGAGGTGTGAATTGATGTTGTATGGTGCATAAAAGTGCAGGAAAAATGTTTGCATTAAGATGACAAGCTTATGGTGTGAAGGGCATGCGAGTATTTACAGTGACAAAGACGACACATAAGAGTGGAATCCAGAGAATTGATTTTGCAAAGAAAAAGGTTTGTTAATAACCTTAATGGAAGCATAAGGTATGATACATCATTTCGAGAAGATATTTTGAATGTTGAAAATTGGATGGTTTATTTATTTTCACCATAAAATAAATCTTGGAAAACATGGGTTGCATTTCGACTAAAGACTTCAGTATCATATGAAATGATAATGGGAAACTGATGATTTTTCATAAGACTGAAGTATAAGAGAGAATGAAAATGTTACATCCTAAAAAAATGTAATAGGGGTGTATGTTTGTTGGAGGATTGTATAACTTGAATTAAGTCAAAATATCCACTAACATAATTATTGGGTTGAGCCTTGAAGTCAAAACAGAGGTTAGAGTTAAATGAAAGTTTAGATAGTCTGAGTTAAGATTGAGTATTTTATCATCAAAGATGAAGAATTGGTGTAAGTCTGAAGTCAAAGAGTTGTAAGTTAAGTCAATGGTCTTAATGTAATTGGGTGCATGATCGACAAAGCCCGACACCCAAAGAATTGGTCATTGTAACCCATGAATTACTAAAGCGTTGTTTGCAACAAAGTGAATCAAGAGAATTGCCTAGAGACTGATTCCAAGACAGAGAACCGAAAGAGGTCAAGCGCAGGAAGAAAGCTTTCATTTTTGAATGGCAAGTGTGAAGGATTGATAATAAGAGGATTCAATGAAATCCACACATGAACAGATGAAGTTCACAAAGAAGGGGAATATGACTGTTGATATTCATTTTAGAAGATCTGATGAAGACCACAACATAAGGAAGAAGAAAGAAAATGCCAAGGTAAGTGGCATATGTGAATAGTTGACTGATGAAGAGTATGAGTGGGAGAAGGCTGAGATAACAGTTCACCTTGATATGTTAATGGAATTATTGCAGAGAAATATGAATGACCAGACACATGGTTGGACCATGGGAAAGAAGGTAAAGTGGCAGAGACTACACGCAAAGAAGGAAAAGCAGGTAAACATACAGTTGGCAGAAGAGCTGAGGAAGCTCGAGCAGATGATGAGGTGTGAAGAACTCAGAGAGGCTGAGTTAAAAATGGATGTTTCCATTTGTGGCCCAGAACAAGGTGAAATTCTGGGTGAAGAGATCAATGAGGAAGATCTCATGAACTATTGGGATAGTTCAGAAGAATCTGAATATGTATTTTTGAGAGAAGCAGATGAGGCTATGAAGCCTTGAAATTTTTCTCATAGTTTATATATGTTTGTAGGATGTGCGAAAGATGGTGAACAGTCTAGTTAAACTGTCATAGAGAAGAATGAAACTCTTGGGGTAAAATGTGATGTAGAATGCCTTTCAGACGAGGAAGGTACTGATTTGTTGCAGCAGGAAGAAAACATAAATGAATTCTTGGTTTGCATAAGATAGCCGGTTGAAGCTGTATGGAGCAAGAGCATAAAGGAAACGATGAAGAGATATTCCAAGGAGGTAAAAAAATGTATCTGTTTTGTGAATTTGCTGACAAAATTTTACAATGTGATGATGTTGAAACCAGGACAACTCAGGAAGATTACCAGAAGAAGAATGAAGCTGGGAATGAAGGTTGTGATGAAGTGTTGGAAAGATTTCATATGGAAATCTAGTTCTTGGAACGATGGCTTAAGGAACCTAAGGAGAAGTAAAGATTGCAGAGCCTGATCCAGAAGAAATTGCAGTTACTATGGATGATAGGGATGAAATTTTTTTAACATTTATGGAGTTAAATGAATGTTATAACTTTTCAAATAATGATGTACCTGTAGGTATAGAAAATGATATTAATAGATATGATGTCAAAATCAAAGAAATTGAGCAGAAATTATTTGGCGTTGAGATGGAAGATCAAAAGTAGCATGAAAATTATGTCCGTAGAGACATAAAGGAGACAGAAATATTGATCAAGCAGGATAAAGAGGAAAGCAGTCAGCAGTTCAAAACAGGATCTATTGAAGTCCAGAAAGTCAATGATGGAAGATTGGTGCTTGAAACATCAAAAGAGACCACAAGGTCTTATATTTTTAAAACTAACAATTTGTTGGTGAATGCAGGCACAACACTGAATGAGAAATTTGTTGCTATAAAAGAAATCAAAGACTATAGTTGTAATCAAGAAGGAGTTCTTGATTATTTTTCATTGCAGAAATTTGAGTGTTCATCTCAGTTAAAGACGAAATAATTCGACAAAGAGGAATTACTCCAAAGAATTGGAAAAAGAAAGTGTTGGAGAAGCCGATGGAATCTAATCAATAGAGTAAGCGATGAGCTACCAAATTGAGTTGATACTTTGAAGGACCAGTGGCAGAACCGAGTTTGGAATCCTGGAGGGAGCAAGTCATCAGGACTTGTGGTTGTCGCATTGTTACAGAAAACTGACAGACCTCATAGACAGGAGTCTATGGAAACTTCTCTACATGGAGAGTCTGATGAAGGAGTTTCAAAGCTAAATTTTCATTATTCAAATATGTAATTAGGGGGGTGATGATTTTTAATTATTTTATTGATTAATTTTCTCATTTTTAATAAATTAGGAGAGAAAATATAAATGTGAGGATTATTGTAAATATTCCTTAAATAATTAAGGATATGAGTGGAGTTGAATTAGGTAGATAATCTAGGGATGAGGAATTCCATAAACGAGACTTAGTTGAGTCCAAAAAAAGATAAATCTAATTTAGATTTTAAGTTGAGATTTGTGTGGAGGAAATTATGGAGTGGAATAAATTCATGTTTATGTATAAATATGTAGCTTGTGAGAGTGTGAAAGGAAGTGAGGAAGTGAGGAATACAGAGAGAGTAAGAGAAATGGTTTGAAGGGCCGAGAGCCAAGAGCCCGCCCATTGTAATATTTGGCCAACGCGTTTTTATGTTATTATATCATTATTTTATTCATATGGCTCTCTCCCTTCATATGTATTTTTGAGCTGAGAATATTTGTGGTTTTAACAAGAATTTTAATTTCAAATTGGAAGCACATGAGTTTATATATGCTAGGATCTATTTAACCCAGTATCCTGGCATCAAGATAACTGCTTCATCCTCAGGTGTCGTCAATTGTTGAGGCCTCAACCACCCTCGTTAATTTCTCGAAATTATGGGGCCCTCAATGTAAATTTTCTAATATCACTTCTAGGATGCTTTAATTTGCTTTATTTTGGGTGATTTTTAGTTTTCTTTGATTTTTGTTTTGATGGCTCCATTGCTTTCATTTTGCTGCCAACTTTCCAATGATAGTAATTTTGCTCAATTCAAACTTATTGTTTGAAAGTTGTGATTGGTCAAAGTCTAGTAATTTTTTATCGCCTAGGCATTAAAATATGTAAATCTGTATTTTATAATGTTTTATTTTTGAAGAAAAATCATAATTTTATTCAACCGTAAAACCAAGGAATAAAATTACATTTTGTAATTCCTTGAAAGCATTCGACAAGATCAGCCTTTCGGCCATTGCAAATAAATAAATAAATAAATAAAAATAAAAAATGTTAGGGCTAAGTGTAAAAATAATCAGTTAGTTTCCTCTTTTTTCCTTTTCCTTTTTTTCACCTTGCACCAAACTCCTTGATTGGGTGTAGTTGGTACTATTTCCAGTTGGTTTCCTTCTACCTTGGGGGGAACTTCTTTGTCTAAATCCGAACTCTCATATATATGCGTTAACTTTATGCACCCTACTTCCTTTTGAAAGGATATGACAACATTCTGCTACTCTGCTACTATGATATCTGCTGCTCCTTGGATGTTGTTGTTTTCCTCATGTTGATTTCCTGAAGTTTGGATCACTACTAAATCGGTGGTTTTTTCGGCATTTTTAGCAAAATCCTTTTGCTTCTCTTCTCCCTCCTCCACCTGGGAGCCTTGTTGATTATGTGCTTCTGTATGTTGAATATTCTCATCCATTTATTCATATTTTTCATTTGAAGAAGGCACATCTAAAAATTACCATCCCTTTGGCTTTTGCGATATTTTATTTGTCCTTTTTTTCGCTTAAGGGCATGAGTTTTGCAGCTGACCTGTCTCGTGGTAGATCCAACAACTAAATTGAGTATTTTCAATGTATAGCCATTATGTCCACATGAAATATTGATGGGTAAAATGGATGCAATTTGGTAGGCCTTTGCTTCGGTTTATCTCCATGCAGATGCAGGAAAAAGTAAAGATATCTTTGTCCATTCTTTCTTGATCCATGTGTATAAATATCCCTAATGAATTTCCAATTCCTTCTAAAACTTGATGGTGCCAAAAAGGAAGCAGAATATTGTGTAACCTTTCCCATACCTACATCTTTGTAATCATCATTGTTGTGGCATAAAAAGCTGGAAATCATGGAGTGAAAAAGAGACTTTCCCTTCCCTTAAACTGTGGTCTTTCATTTATGACATAGTCCAAATTTGTCTGATTTCGAATTGAACCACAAAAATTCCTTTGCACATAGGTATATATCACAATTTTTAGTCTAGTTGACGTAAATCCATTAATCTAGATCTTCAAACTTAGGCCAGAAGCCATTAAACTGGAAGATCATAGATCTAGGTTGGAGAACAATGAAAATCCCACTCACGTCTTTCAAATTTATTAACAAATCTGGTGATTTCTCCACCTTCTCACCTAGGTAAGACCCTCAGATAGTAATATTTGGGGTTTGTGTGACAACTTTCCCTCTCACTGCATCCTTAGAAGAACTTGGACCATTAACCATTGAATTTTTTGCTGGTGGTGTTATAGCTCAATTTGGGCATCATTCCCAATGACTTGGTCAAACTGGACATCATCCCCAGGACCAATGAAATAGGGTCTATCATCCCCTATCATTTCATTTGCTACATGCCCTAAGACAGGAACAAACCATTCATGACTTCTATTGCAAAGTTTCCAAGGTTTGAAGTATATGTTATATCACTTATGAGCTCACCAATGTTTCCTCTCAAGGGAATAATTGCGTTGCATATGCAGTTACCTCCATTCAAGGGTGCTTTGAAAAGCACTTCCTGACATTCAAGAGTGCGTTGGTCAAATTGGAGTGAAATTCTCATTGTTCCAAAATCTCCACATGGCTAGTGCCTTCTAGAAGAGTCCATATGTGTCAAACTTTGAATCCATGTGTCCATTTAACACTTTTGAGCTTGGGAACATGTATTGCCTAGAAAGTCATTGATTGAGAAACTACCTTCAGTTGCCCTATAAATTGAGCACAGATCCTAGTGCTAGGGAAGGAAGAATTTTGGTAAATAAATGTTGTTGGATTCTCATTTGAGAGAGTGATATGCTACTGGTGAGATGTTGATTGTGATGAGGTTGGGATTATGATGGAGCTGGTGACATCAAATCGATCATTGGTTGTAACCTCCCCCTTCTACTCATTAATAATAATTGTTGTTCTTTTTCTCATATATGTATCTGTTTATGTTTCTATTTCTCATATGATGGATTCTTAACTGATATACATGTTTCATGTTCAATCGATTTAATTGATTGAGATAAATAGGCATTGTATATTGCAATATCTTTGTTGTTTAGTGTTTATACTTGCAGGAACTAGTCTGGCGATCTAAGTTGGATTGGAAGCTACAACAAAAGCGACAGAAGGAGAATAGGAAGCGCTTGGATCACAAGTAGGTTCCTCTATCTTTTTGTGTGTCTATTTAATCTTAGAGAAAGTGTTTGCAAAGTCTTTGATCTGTTGTTCTAAATGCATAACACCACATTTAGGGAATTTGATTTATCTGTAATTCATAATTCCGCATAACAAATTGGCAACTCAGCTAGGGATTTTTCCTTATCATTCCTGGTGTTTTTTCCTCTTCTTATCCACCTAGTAGCATCTACTTCCAATTATTAGACTTTTGAATCAAAGGATTTCATTAGAAGTGTATTCTGTAGCTTGAATTTTGAATCTCTACTGCGCCCAACGCACTGTTGGTCAAGACACAGTGCTTTGCAGAGCACTATCTCCTACTCAGGGGTGCTTTACAATGTACCATCTCCCGTTAGAGACTGCGTTGCCCCCTTATCCAACCAAATTCCCTTTGAATTTGTCATTGCCATCATAATCAGCCTTTTGTTTGCTATGTTTTCAATTTTCTAATACCTCATAGAGACCATTGAATTTGATTGATTCTTCCTCCTTTGAAAAGTAAATTTGTTCAATGTCTCTTTAAATGTTTTTCTTTATCATTGACAAATCAAATTCAAAGTATTTTATTTATGCATTAGATCCATTTGTTTTTGTAAAGGAGATTTTCGTTAAATTCTTCGTTTCCTATAGGAAAAATTGTAGTTCCATTCTTCATTTTTCCTAAAAGAGAAATTCTTGTTAAATTCATCATTTCTCAAAGAAGAAAGTATTTGTTTTTTGTTGATTTGATGCGTATAGTTTCCTTTTTGCATTCACATTAAGGGGATTGAAAAGAAAAGCCTGCATTTTCATATAGTGAATTGTGTGTTTTGCATAGGACTAAGTTAGGAAAGCTGCATATTAGTTTGTGCTCTTTGTTTTTTTCTCTCAAAACTTATTTCTCTTTCCCCTTAGTAGCTAAGATTTTCATTGAAAAAGATAAAATTGAAAAGTTTTATTATCATTTTAGTTTGAATTTTAGGAATTTCCATCACATCATCACGGTGAACCTTGAAAGGAAAATTGATAAACAATATCAACTAAAAATTTAAATCATTTTACCTAAAAAAGCATTGGAACCATAACAATAACATTTAGAAGGTCTAGGTTAGAGACGTGTTCCAACGTCGTTAAACATAATAGTTTTCGTTAATTATCTGCGATACATTTCGAGTGTGATACCTCACTCCACGTACATGTGTATATCGTAGCTCATCCACGTACCTTCGGGTATATCAGGCGGTGTTATAGTACGAAAATTATAAAGGGGTGATCTCACTATGTGGTTTCGCATTAGACAACTCTAATTCGGACTTGGGCCTCAACATACCTTTGGGTATATTTGGGAGGACAAATTTAGGTTGCTATCCATCCATAGTGAACCAAGTCTACCACCTTGTAAATTGTGATACACCAAACACAACATTTGGGGAGATTGCCTGCCCGTACTTCTTGGTTTGCCAGGAGGTATTATGCAGTTCATAGTTTCTTGGTAAGCCTTTTTCCTAGAATTACCCTTTTATTTTGTTTATTTGTTTTTGGTCATAAAATAAATCAATCATCATGGAAGAAGAACATCGCTTTCCCCGTCGTTCGCGTAGACTTGCATTGAAACCACCTTTACCACCGGAAGCCACTTCTGGTCAGCGAAGGCAACATCGCTCTACCGAAACTAGTACCATCAATACCTCTGGTGAAGCATCATCTTCACATATACTAGAGTCGGCACAAGTTGTTTCTACAAATCCTGGTTCATATATTGTTGCCAAGACAAAGTCCTCACAGCTACCCGTGGTCACGATCCATCCAATTAGTGAGACCATACCTCCCGAACCTGACGTTGTTCAACTGGAAGTTGATCCAAATCCTATCTCTTTTTTGCCAGAACATATGCATCCCGAAGTCGAATGACCGAAATATTGGTCTCCCCATAATCTATTGTAGCCATTGAGTCTCCCATATCGCGTAGTCAATCTCTTGAAATATAATTTGGGCCTGATGGCAAAATCCTTCCACCTAGTTTAATTTCAATTGAAGAAATACCGCAAGATGAAACACCTTTAACTCCAACTCATTTTGGGGTGGACCTTTACCTGTACAAGTCTTTTCCTCAATCACCTGCCTCTGATTTTGTTGATCATGTGTCTATTAAAGTTCCCGTCGATCCAGTAGGGTATACATTTGGTCAAGTAACCATGCCTGAGCCAACATCTTCGGCTAGACCATATATTCCAATTGTGGCAGCACTAGCTCTCGCTACCCCGTCAATGTTCACAACTTCACCAGAGTCATATTTACATGGTGGCCCTATGGTTCCATCCTGTTATATATATTTATCTGGAATTTTCTCTGGTGCATCATGAAACCCATGGACTTCACCAATGTCATCGCCTGGTATTCTAACTAGTAAATATATAGTGAGTACTAAATGGATTGATCCTTTATATCCATCATCAGGGCAATATCAAGCTGGTCCATTTGGGTGTATTCCATCCAGTACAATTTTGACTGGACTCCCTGCATCTGGAAAACAATATTTTCTGTCTTATATACTCCTCATGCTGGGGGGCAACCTATGGTCGCCCACTTTGACAGTACTACGTCATTATTAGGTCAACCTAATGTTGGAATGAATGTTTGTCATTGGTAGCCCACTCTGCCCATCCAACCACAAACGGTTGTACACTCATATTAACTGGTTCAACCTGTTGCACCCACATCAAATCCACTTGTTAATACATCTTTACCCATGTTACGGACTCAAACTGTTGTGCCTCAACCGTCTCAAGCGGGTCCTTCAACTGAATACTATCAAGTATTGGGCCCTCAGACTCCAACTCCTTCGGCTGGTTTACAACAAACACCTGTATTCGGAATCATTCATTCACCAGCTGGATTACCATATTATGGAATGTCGCAGCCACAACCAGGTTATACCTATCCTCAACTGAAACCAAGTTATCCTAATTTTTGTTATAACATTGGTGGACATACCCCTGGGCAGCCACAAATGCAAATGCCACAACCTTCACTTCAACAAGTATTGTATCCAAGTTTTGGTCAACATAATCCTCAAGCATTTGCTTATCAAAACAACCCCGATTTGGGTTACCAACAACAGATTCCTTATGTTGGTGCTCAAAGGCCTATTGCCCAAGCAATTCCATCATACCTTGGCTATGCTCAACTCGACCTCAATCGACATTTTCCCTTTGTTGCAACTTTAGAGTTACCAGATTTAAACTGGCTCACCAATGATCCAATCAACTATGCTCCTTAGTGGTCGGTGATACCTCATAAATTATCCACGAATATTCCTAAGTTCAATGGAAACCTTGGGGAAGACCTGTCGACTCATGTTATGACTTATCATTTGTGGTGTTCATGATGCAGGGGCATTAGATTCGAAAAATACTTGTATTTTATTAAACATAGGGGGTCTTATGTTTTTGAGAAAATATTGAATTTATGTAAATATTAAATAGGCTTTTTGAGTGATTTTAATTAATTATTGTGAGGATTTGTTAATGTTCCCATATGAATGGAGAACATGAGGGAAATTAGATTTTAGATATTTAAGAATTGATTATGAAAGCCTAAGATAGATTTGGTTTCACGATTTTGGGGACAAAATATATAATGTAGGGGTTGGAGATATTTGAGGACTTTGTTGAGTTATTGAAGGGATATTGAACCTAAATTGGTTCAATTAAATTTGTATAAATTAATAAGCTTAGAAAAAAAAATAGAATCAGAGCGGTGAGAAGAGTGGAAGTAAAATTCGAAGCATGGCTTTTGCTTGTAAGCTCGCGGGCTATTGTAAAAGGGCCAATGATTTGAAAATCAGGCCAAGAAGGAATAATGTTGATGTAAGTATTGTGTATTAATGAAAAATATGATTTTCTGAAGTTTATGCCATTATTGAATTTATGTGTTCAATATATGAAGGAATGGTTCGATTCCTTTTAAATCCTTGAGTTTTTATATTGTGGAGGAATTTAATTTAATTCTCCCTGCATTTCAATGATGAAGATCGATGTGATATATGACCCATGTTGTTCAAGTTGCATATGGGAAAGAAGTGATTCGATATGCTTGAATACACATTGAATTTGTGTGAAAGCCTTAATACATAGAATCGATGGGTTTTAACCTTTTTATGAAGAACACAGACAATGCAATTTATGTTTATCTATGCATATAAATTGCCGCATAAAAGTCTGTAAGGACCAAGCCCTGGTTCCTTTGTTAAATTTGGTTGAATAGATGAGTGTTTTGTTGATTTATAAACAGTAGAGAGGTGGTTGTGAGAAATGCGCTTGCCTGAAGGTTGAAGCAGCATGAATACATGTTTCCTGGTTATAGATTACATTGTTCAGTTCTGAATAAAGTGCTCACTAGTAATGTGTGAGGAGATTCTGATCAAATCAGAATTACACTCAGAAGTTGGCATGAATATGTATAAAATATTATGGGTTCGATTCACAAAATCGATATCGATCTTGTCAAGGCCATGAAACAATAAATTAGTAAAGGATTCAAGCCTATGTGAAGGGTTCGATAAGGCCGATGAAGGTTGATCCATTTGTTGAAGAGCGTAAGTAATCTAACCTCTGATTACCAAGTATGTGTTAACCTCTATTTGCTGGAATCAATTAGCACAGTCCATAGCAATGGTAGAAATCGCATTACAGGTGTTCGATTGGCATAGTAGAGATCGATTTCTATATTAAAGCTAAGTCAAAATGTGTGGAGATTACATAAGGGTAAAAAACCAGCGTTCTGAATTAAAAGGCCATGTTGCATTATAAAGGATGAATGACATTTGCGGAGGACAAATTGAATGATTTTAAATATGTTGAAAATAGGCGAAATGGGAAACCGGTCTTGCTTGAATGTTAAGTTAAAAACCGTAGGACGGAATTGAGGAGGGAATCGATTTCTGTGTTAAATTCAACAAACAGGCAATCGATGATGTTGAATTTATATTTGCAGCATTTTGAAATAACGTAATTTCTAGTGAAAAATCTGAAAAGTGAATGCGTTGGAAGGATGGGAAACACAAGGTATGAACAATGTTTCTTTGAGATGAAAATTGTTATTTGAACACTTGAATGATGTGGGATCAAACAAATTTAATGGTTGTTGAGTTCTTAAATGTTTTATAACATTTGATTTGTGGAATGTGAATGGAAAGCCGTGGACATATATGTTTGATAAGCTGTGAGTCATTATTGTATTGGCCTTTAAATGAAGGCAAAAGTCAAATATTGAGTATTCATATGAATGGAACATATGTTAATATGGGTGTTGGAATTCCATTGCAAATTAAATGATATGAGTGGATCAAAGTCTTATAAGGTAAAGGGTAGCTTGTATTTGGGTTTATTTAAATCTGAATAGTTGATGTAAAATCATAATATGGGGTATTCAATTGTTTTATAATCATTGGGTAAGTAATAAGCTTCCGCAAGAGATATTTAAATCTGGGCTGGATTATTTGAGTTTAATAGTCATGGTTTTATAACCATCAGAAAAGATAGAAGCTTCCGCATATACATATATAAGTTTGCCCAGATTATAAAAAAATTGAAGACCAGTTTGGTTTTTAATGAAAATGTGTTTTATGCATTATAGAGTGTGTGATTGTGGGTAAGCAGGGTTTGCCCGCTATCAGTTCATCTAAATCCTTGAATCATGACTATGTTCGAATACATCTTTTCCAACGTATGCTCACTGATCCGACTGCAAAATGGTACATTGAGTTACCACGAGCTTCTTTCAATAATTTCGCTGCCCTATCTACTGTCTTTTTGACCCACTTCCAGTTACCCATACGATATGAAATTGGAACGAAAGTCTTGACTAATTTTAAACAGACTAATGCTACCCACATTTGTGATCATATTCATGAGTGGCGTCGTTGTTGTAGAATGGTTAAGACATTTCTTCCTGATCAGCTCCTTGCTGAATGGTTCATTAAATCCCTATTACCATCTATAACTGAGTATGTGGCTAAGGGTGGTGTCGTCATTTAAGAGCAGGCCATTGCTTGTGCCTAATATTTAGAATTTATTTATACTTAGTCTGGCACGCACTATGAGAAAATTCCCAACGTGCCGTGATCTAATTTTTATGTTCCTCCTCCATCAAAGTACTCTCATGCTGGAGACGGTATGATCGGTACTGCAAGCACAAATCACATTACTGCATCTGATCCTGTGACTTATTCCAAAATCCATGCCTTGTCATATGACAAGGGAAAAAGTGGATGACAAGGGCAAAAGTGATAAGCAACCCGAAAGTAAGAAAAAAGGGAAATCAAACAAAAAGAAAACTTCTACCCCGTAGGAAAGATCATCTGATTAATTGTCTGGAAATCAGAAACCTCGTTACCCTTGTATAATCTGTAATGAGGAACACTTTGTTCGGGATTTTCCTCACCGTGCTGAAGTCTAAAAAATGGTTAATACCTCACATGCGTTAGCTGTGTTGACAGATGCATTTCCAAATCTGGACACAAATTTGGTTGCTACAGATCGAACTTCTAGTTCTCAAGTGCTTATGTTATGTGTCATGAAGCCATCAACTGATGTTTTGGTGTCAAAGCGTAATAAATAATATGGTATTCAGGCTACTTATCAACCTACTACCTCGACAACGAATACATCCACATAATAAATATCGCCACCTGCTATTCCTGAATTAACAATCAAGCCACCGAAGGGAATCATTCATAAATCGACATTTAATCCTCGAGCTAGAGCTACTCAAAATTATAATATAGTTGAAGATTTGGCTCAATCACCTTAAGCTATGTCAGCACTTGAGGTGCTACAAAATTTTCCCTCCCAGAAATAGGCTTTGTTGTCGGCAATTGGTGGAATTGATTCGGCTGATTCTAATCTTGTATTCTTTAATCATATAGGCTACGTGCCACAATTACCAGTAGAATTGGAATTCTCCATCAAAGTAAATGTTCTCAATCACCTTGCTCACTTGGATCACCATGCCTATCTCACTCGCCAACGACGTTGAAAGCTTTCAAAGGACGTACATATAAGCCTTACAGTATTATCAATAACTTGCATGTTGCACTAGGGGGAAAAACAATAAATGTTGAAGTTCAGGTCGTTGACGGACCCCTTGAATATAATATTTTACTTGGAAGGCCATGGGTATATTCTATGACTGCGATCGTTTCTACATATTTTAGAATGATCGCCTTTCCACATAAATGTGTTATCAGAGTCATCAATCAGCGATCCTTATTTGCCTCCAGTTCCCAGGTAACTGGAAGTGTTCTGTTAGTTCATGCACCCCAACTCACACTTCAGAACATTGGTGTAGGACTCTTAAAGTATAATGTTCCCACTTAGCCTTAGCTAAGAGGAACATTCAATTTTGTTTTAATTCCTATTGCATGAATAAATGAATAAAGGAGGACATGTAAAATTCTGAAAAACTGAATAAATCAATGTTATGTGAACAAAGATAAATCGGAGCCATGTAAATAATCACTTGCGGGTGTGAAATAGGTTTGAGCTAAGGCGGGTCAGCCTTGACCAAATCAACAACGGCTTGTCTAGGTTCATTGCATCTCCAAAGGTTCTTGTGATTCTAGAAGAAGGCCTCTCATGTCGAAGAGGATAACTCATCAAGGTGGTTTAGGGTTTTAAAACGCTTTCTCATCTTATAAAAGGAAAGGAAGGGCAGCAAGAGAAGGTTGTTGATTGATCAAATTTCTAAGTATTTGTCTCCTTAGACAAATACCATTCTCTGTTGTTTAGTGGAGGATTGTATTTGGGTCCTATGCGGGGAGTTTCACCTCTTCCTTAAGGATTCTTGGAGGAGTGTTTCGAATTAAACCACTATTAGGCTTGAGGCCAAGCTACTACTTTCATGCTTAACGGCCCGATCCATTGAGGAGTTTTTGCTACTTCTGTAATTGCGACAAGTGGGAGTCTAGATCTGTGAGAGATACAGTGTATTTTAAGGAGCCTCTTCTCTCATGGAGTGTGTCTTTTAACCTCTGGAAGAGTGTCTCTTCTCCTTGTACTTAGGATACTGATTTTCAATGGTTATCTATGTCATTTGAGCTACAATGCGATTCATCTAGATGAAGCTGGCGTTATTTTGTTCTTGCAGGCCTCTTCATGGTGTTTTTCTCATAGTTTAGATCAAAGATCTCTAGTGTTGGCATTTTCCCTTCCACTTGGTGATCCATGGATTAGCTTGCTGATCCATGTTACCCCTTAGAATCTGATCCATTGTAATGAAATGTCATATTCAAAAAGTACGCAACATTTTACGGATACGCAGAATTTTTTCTCGAATCTACTCTTATTCCCATGCATGCTCTTGTCAAAATTCAGGGGATCTTGAAGAAGACTATCTAGCTTCCGGATCTAAAATAGATGCGATGTTTTCCACATATCTGCTCTAGATCTGAGTTGTAACCTCGATTGCTAAATATCCTTAAAATTAACGTTGTTGAGCCATTTAAATGTGCATTTTATTCACAGCTCTCTTTTATGAATATTTCTTGTTGTATTGTCTCATGCATTCTCTTGTATAGTGAGAGAGCTCCATCATAATGCTGATTTGCTGCTATATTACTGAAATATAAAACTCCTTGCTGATCTCCTTTGAATATACGGTAAGCGTACCCAGTTCCTAGAAGTAGTGTTTGCATTTGATGCCGGCCTTCCTCTTTGGGTGCTTTTTGGCTAAGTCTAGTTTTTGGGAGATACATTTTAATGTATCTAAATTGATTTTTTTTAGATGAAATTCCATACATGAGTCCCATACATCATAAATAAGAGGAACCAAGTCTTGATCTACGTTTCTGTTGCACATTTTTCCTTATACAACATTTCTCTTGAGCACATTGTTAATATTACTGAAAAAGGGATATTACAGTGGTATGTCAGAGCTCCTTTCTTGGCACGGCTTTGTGCTTTCCTTGGAGCACTAGTGATGCTGCATTTAGAAGAATATGATCCACTCTTCTTTGAGATGGAGAGGAGGTACCGGAGCTAGAAGTCATAAAATCTGTGACTATCTGCGTCTGTGGTACGACAAAGTCGAAACCAGAGAAAGCCTGGAAAGTGGCGAATGACAAGGAAGCGAGAGGAGTTTGCAAAAACTCTTGGAGACCATGCAAGATATTTCCAAGGAGATCAAAGAGATTAGGGTGGACGGAATGAGGAATCTCTTGGGAGATTTCATCAAGGAAGAGAAGTTTGACATATATTCTGGGGTAGTGACAGGCAGTGAGCACACTGAGTCCACAAGCCTCACGATGCTCTCATGCCCACCTTCTTGGCTATAGATAATGAAGGACCACAAGAGAAAACTTCCTTGAAGGTTAATTTTTACGGAGTATGACTCTCGGAAGTTAGAGATTCAAGAATGGCTTGAAGTTTCAAGACTTTCCATCTAAGGGGCCAAGAAGAGACCATGGCGGCAATATAGAGATGGTGTTTCTTTCATGGAAGACACCACTGCCTTAGGCATATTATTTTTTCCCAAGTTTCATGGATCATCCTCGATTACGCAAAAGCATGGGTGGAAAATCTGGATATCTATTTCCGGTTAACGGAAACAGAAGTCCATTTGAAGTTGAAGCCATAAATATTGCGTACTTTGCACTTTGAGTGAAGCACAGAATTGGTGGTTCCATGGATTGTCTACATTAGGACACATCAATGTGACTACCTATGCGGGATTCACTAGAGAGCGGTGGAGAGGTTTGACACGAAGGATCACGGAAAGCACCCTTCATAAGCCTTGCAAAGCGAGAAGCGGGCGAGGAGATGCGAGGAGACTTATATATTTGAATTTACCGAATTATCGATCATGGTTCACGATCTATGCGCGCGAGGAGAGTCTACATGTTCATTGATGGCCTAGAGGAACCTTTAAGTGGTTTGGTTAAGTCTACCAAGCCCATTACTTTGCATGATTCCATTGAGAGAGCTAGAGATCTCCAAGATGCCTTGCCAAAAGCAAAGGAAACTTTCCCAAGCAAGGCCCCTCACCCTTATAAGGGGAAGGAAGGTAAGGTTGCTCCTCCCAAGGAGAGCTCAGCAGGAAAACCTCTTGACATTGATCTGCGGAGGGTTGGGGAAAAGATATTGTGTTTCACTTTCCAAGAGCCATGAGTGCGGGGACATAGATGTGCTACTGGAAGGGCACACTATATAGAAGTCTTCTCAAATTTTGACGAGGAAGATGGGAATGATGGACATAGGAGGGGTCATAGTGTTGGTGATGATGTGGAGGAAGATCGGAAACCTGCATCGAGGAGATGGAGAATGAGCCTTTGCTCCAACAAGTGGTACTCTTGCCTCTGAGGAGTACCCAAGTACTTGACCCTAAGAGTTCAAGGTTCAATCATGAGCTAGAGAGTGTCTATCCCGATAGATAGTGGGGCAACCCACAAATTTATTGATGCTCAACTTGTGTGAGAGGAATCCCCACCGATACTTTTGATTGATTTTCATATTTTATTTGGGGCTCCAGAGCCATGCAATGCATACAATATGTTCCATCACTTTTGTCACTATGGGGATCCTATACTTTGGTGGATCACTTCTTTGTAGTTGACATACCGGACACCAATATCATCTTGGGTGTCCGGTGGTTGATTACCTTGGGGAAGGTTACGAATGATTGGGAAAGCCTTGCACCGGATGGAGTGGGTGGAATTGAAAAAGTGAGAAGCACGCAAACAATTCCGAGCATGCACACTTGTCCTTCACCTAATGTTTCCACACAAACAAAAAGATATGGATTTGCACGGTGGAAGTAGGGATCTCACGGTTCCCTCTCTCATGTTTATGAGGATGCTGAGGAACATTCTTACCTCATGGAAAACCGGAATGTCATTAGATTCTGATCTTGTGGGGAAAGCCTCACAAAGTGCTGCTCCAAATATAGATCCGACGGGATTAGACGATGAAAGAGCAAGTTACAACGTTGTGGGAGGAAGGGCAGGTGGAGGATCGGCCTTCCGGCAAACAATTTTGGCATGTGTAATGTCGAAGAAGCAATCGATAATAAGGCAAGCACTCCCATAGATGTATCCCTTCAACGTTGTCGTTGTTGAGTTGTGTGGATCCATATTGGAATCTCAACTCCTTGTGGAGTACTCCAAAGATCTTCACCTTAGGGATGATACTAGATGGCATGAAGCAAGAGGGAGGCTATTTGGTCCATGAAGGGGTCATCTATCATCTTGGTAGAGTATTCTTGTCTAAAGCCTCGAAGCTTAAGCGAGATATACTACAAGACACATAAAGATTTCCTTTCTAGCTATGTACGGTCAACAAAGATCTACCCTAATCTGTGAGGTTTTGATTGGGAGGGTATGAAGGAGGAACTACATCGGCACTATGATTGGGAGGAACTACACCAAGCACTTTCGAGAGTGAAAGAGTTATGAGGAGTAAGGACGCGAGGAATCTGCGGGGGTCATTTGACCTTCTCTTCCTTCTCTTGAAGAGGAGAAATATCATCTTGACTTCACATGTGTGGGAGACTTGTATGGTAAAGAATATGATCTCATGGATCATGTTTATTTTTCTGATTTGACATATTCTCTTACCATATGTATGCAGGCTGTTGAGTCCCGAATTTGCATCTTTTCCATACACTTTTCCATACCTTTTTCACTCCACTGAAACCTCCAAAATTGTCAATATCATGTGCAAAAGGGTATCACTTATGGTTTTTAATTATGTTTTTGTGTTTTCTATTTGATCTAGATTTTGTTCATGCAATTGCGGAAACTTGCCACTTTCGCAGTGCTTTTCACTAACTTTCCGCGGCTATTTTGTGGGCCCATGTACTACGAGTGTCTACAAAGGGGAAACGAGCCACATGGGCGGTAGGAATGACGTGGACATGGTTCGTCCCTCTTGGTTCAAGCAAACTCGTCACGAAGCGCAGCGGTCAAAGCCGTCCACGTGGAAGTCAAGCTAGGGTTTCATGTACGTAGGACTCTGTTTGGTGACGATAAACATCCATACGGCCGTTTACAGCTTGCGGAGGTTAAATCGACATGCATGCGAGCTGCGGGTTGAATTCTGACATCCACCTTGGTAGATTCGCTTTCCAGCACGGCCATGCTTCATATCCGTGGGCGTAGTGGTCTGCGTGCTCTCTGCCATCATGAAATTTGGGGGGCAGTTACGGTTTATTTATTTATATAGAGCGTTTGCATACGCCTGAGAAAGTGAGTTGTAGGTTGTTAGTTGATAGTTGATGTTCGTGAATAAACTATAGTATACGGTAGTTTGCTTTATAGTGATTACGCGCCCTTGGTAAGTAACACTACCAAATGCAACATCAATGAAGCGCTTTTTAATATGAAGACTCTTTTTTTCAACTTAATTCGTGTTTGAGGATCGTTGCAAAGAAAACATTGTAGGGCCTAACTCGGCTAAGGTTTTGTGTATTAGTGTACATTTCTCATTTCATTTCTTTTAAAAAGTCATTGTATCTTAATCCATCCATATGTTTTGTACTTTGTAGTTGTTTCATTTCTGTTTGCATTTCCATAATTTCCATTTCATTTGTCTTACATGTTTTATGATTGTTAATCCTTTGATCGGTTTTCTTGTGTAGGTTTTAGGTAGACGACGGGCATTTTTATAGCATTTTGACTAATGACATGAAACTAACATTGTTCTTTAACTGGTTGCTTTTCTGCTTTTGTTTAACTTCGGTCTTGCTTTGTACATTTCGGTTGCTTATACGATTCGATGAAATTTAGATATGTTAAAGGTTTGCTCATAGCGTCTTCGGTTACTCAGAAACCCATAATTTTGGGCCGTGTTGAGGAAGCACGTGTAAATGTGTAGTTTTAGTAGTTTCTTTTACGCAAATTTAGATATATTAAATCATGAAGCATCTTCGATTTGCCCTCGAAAGCCACGAACGGGTGATGGCGAGGATTGAATATTAAGTATGGTTTAGTATTAACGTTTACTTTACGCAAATTAAATATCGATTTTTAAATTGTTTATGATTTCTTCAGGAGTGTATTTGATCTAATGATGAAGATGGAAAAAAATGAATTGATGTAATACGATTTAGATTTATTTTATTTGCGATTTTGAATTTCCTTAAGCATAGTTTCTTTTGTATTTAGTTAGCGGCAAAATGGACTTGGTTTTCATGTTCACTAGTTTACTTTATTTTGATTGTTAAGTGTGACACCTTTTAATTTTCAGCGATGCCTTTATATTTTCAAATATTCTCATTATAATTTTTCAATTTGCTTTTAAAGTTTCAAATTTAGTAGAAAAATCGTATAAGTTATCGCCTTGAACAAATATAATAAACTTGCTTTTCATTTAAAATTCTACTGCCTTGAAAAACCAGCGACAAAGGATTAAGAAATGAGTTATCTTGCACATATAGTCGTCATATGTATTCTGATTCCGGATTGACAAATTAAATCGTAATTTAGGACACACTAAATTGACCAAAATTCTTGCATTTAATTTGTCAATCAACAATAAAATTCATGGCAGAAAATCTTGGCGCTATATATGTCTGCAAAAATAATATTTTTTTCTTTGCGTCGTTTGTTTTTTCTAAAGGTGAAATAGAAATTCTAAAATGAAAACAAGTTTGGTGTATTTGTTCAGAAATTGATATCCCCTATAATGATTTACCAACTTGAAACTTTAAAAGCAAATTGAAAATTACAATGACAAGACTTGAAAGAAAGTAAAAGTGTACTGCTGAAATGAAAAGGTGCTGCTAATCTAATGAATCAAAACAGTAAACTAGTGAACATGAAAACCAAACTATTCTTGCTGCCAACTAAACACTAAAGAAACTATGCTTAAGGAAATTCAAAATTGCAACAAAATAAATCTAAATCAGATTACATCAATTCATTTTCTGACCCTTCATCATTAGACCAGCTATGACTTTCGGAAGTAATCATAAACAACTTGTGTAACTGATATTTAATTTGCATAAAGTAAACTAATACTAAACCATACACTCATGATTCAATCCCTCGCCATCAGTCCAGCTGTGGCTTTCAGAGGCAACTGAAGATGTCATATATGATTTAATATATCTAAATTTGCAGAAAAGAAACTAATACTAAACTACACATTTCATAATGCAGTCCCTCACCATCAGTCCAGCTGTGGCTTTCGGAGGCAACTGAAGACGCTATGAGCAGCTTAATATATCTAAATTTAACTACCGAATCAGATAAGCAAAACTGAAATGTACAAAGCAAGACTGAAGTTAAACAAAAGCTATGAAAAGCAAACTAGCAGCAGAACAATGTTAGTTTCATGTCATTAGTCAAAATGCTATAAAAATGCCCGGGCTGTCTACCTAAAACCTGCACAAGAAAAATGATCAGTGATTAACAATCATAAAACATGTAAGACATAAATGAAATGGAAATTATGGAAATGTATAAACAGAAATGAAACAACTACAAAGTATGAACATATGGATGGATTATGATACAATGACTTTTAAAAGAAATGAAATGAGAAATGTACACTAATACACAAACCCTTAGCTGAGCAGGGGCCCTCTACACAGCTTTGGTAACGATCCTCAAACACGAATTAAGTTGAAAAACAGAGTCTTCTCATATTAACAAGCAGTTCATTACAGAATGGTAGTGTTACGGCTCAAGGGCAGCGTAATCACTACAAAGCTAACAAATAACAGAGTTTATTCACGAACATCAACTATCAACTAACAACTGTCAACTAACTTTCTGTGCGTATGCAAACGCTCTATATATAACAATAAACTGTAACTGTCTCCTAAAGTTCATGATGGCAGAGAGCACGTAGACCACTACGCCCACGGATATAGAAGTATGGCCGTGTTGGAAAGCGAATCTACGGAAGGTGGATGCTTGAATTCAACTCTAGAGCTCTGCACAGATGTCGATTTAACCTCCGCAAGCTTAGAAACGGCCGTATGGATGTTTATGTGCCACGAAACAGAGTCCGGCCGACATGAAACTCCATAGTTGACCTCCACGTGGACGCCTTTGACCGCGGATTCTTTGGACGAGTTTGCTTGAACCAATAGGACACGAACCATGTCCACGTCATTCCTAGCCTGCCCATGTGGCTCATTTCCCTTGTAGACACCTGTAGCATATAGTTCCACAAAATAGCTGCGGAAAGTTGCAGCAGCTGCGGAAAGTGGCAAGATTCCGCAGCTGAATGAACAAAATCTAGATCAAATAGAAAACAAAAAAACATAATTAAAAACCATGTTAGATACCCTTTTGCACATGATATTGACAATTTGGGAGGTTTAGGTGAGTGAAAAAGGTATGGAAAAGTGTATGGAAAAGATGCAAATTTGGGACTCAACATACCCCCACTGTGAAGGTGTTGCATGTCCTCATGCAACCAAAATTTTGATACTCTTTGTTCAATTCATGTGCCTTGATACTTCAGCCAACACATCCAACCCCCTTCTTTTCTTCTTTGGTACTGCCATCATTATGGGTTTCTTCATTAAGCACCTAAATTTGATATTCACAAGTGCTCTGCTCAATTTCTGGCATTTCCTTTTTAATTTCTTATTCTTCTTTTGCCAAATTCCCAAATGTAACATAGTATTATCATGGATGATCTTGTCCAGTTTGCCTTGTTCTTTCAGTGTTTCATTTTCATTTTTGATATGCCGATTCAAAAGCTCAAGCTCAAAAATTTCCTGTTTTAATGACTGAACTAAATCATCCTGCAATGTGTGAGGCCGAATGGAAGAGGTACTTGGACCTGTGGCTGCCTTCTCCAAGGACTCTATATAGTCATATACCTCCTGCTGCTTGGGATCTACTTCCGGTGTCTTTTTCATTGGGCTGTCCCCAAAATGCTGCAAGGGAGAATTATGTTCAAAATCTGGCCGAGGAGGGCTTACATCAATATTTTGCTGAGAATAAGATAGAGTATGCTCATTGTCTGATTGGGAGTGAAAGGAGTCAGGTTCACTAACTGACTGAAATGGACTATGGTCAGTTGGAGACTGTTCAGATGTCTCCTCACCCAAATCAATGAAATGAGGACCCTTAATTTGTGTTTTTCTCAATTTTCCTTTAAGCCTGCTGCTTCTCCTCACATGCTGTGGTACACTACCCTTTTGTTCTTGTTTTCCTGTCTCTGCCTTCTTGGATATAGATGACTGCTTTTGAAGATAAACTAATCTTTCAGATAGTATTTGGTGATCTTCTTCTTCAGAAGAAGGAGTTTTATGGACAGCCTCAATAATTTCTTTCCCTTTTGGTATTATTGGCTTCTTAGCTTTAATTTCCTTCTTCTTCCTTTTTACCAATCTGTCTTCCCTATCAGTTTTTTTCATAGTAGTAGTAGAAGTATTTTGGATTTCATCTATTGTTCTTTTCCTTCTACTTCTTTTTGCTGTGCTAGCTGCGGGAATTTCCTGAGTAGGAGCAATTTGGGTTTCAACATTCATTCTCTTTCTTCTACTCCTTCTAATTGAACTACCTTCAGAAATTTCCTGAGGTTCTTCAAAGAAGTTTCTAACTAGGAATTGTTCCCATGTATCTTTTCTTTCCTTTAGCTCCTTTTCAATCAGAATTTTTATAAGGCCGTGGTGATAAAGATGAGGCTCTACATCTCCCAAGTGTTTTTGAACAGTCACAGCAATTTTCTTTAAGCTATTGAATAGAAAATAAGGGAGATTGAGAGTTTGGTTTTCAAGAAAATTCATCAATAGCCTAGTATGGTACATGTACATAGACCCAAAACGGCCCTCACATGTAATAAATTTCTAAACAATTAGTAGTAAAGTGGCCCATTCATCTTTTATTGCATGCACAGGGATTCCTCTTTTAAAAACAGTGATATCCATACCTTGATTCCGTAGGATTGTTCTCCATGCCTCATCACTGATACTTTTATTTTTGAACCAACGTTCTCCTTCCCGAAGAAGCTCTGTGGCTGTTGCTATTGATGCTTCATTGACCAAAAACTTGAGGTCTCCAACTTCTGCTTCCGAGCCATCAAATGATCTTGCAAACGCTTTTGTAACTTCTCTGTGGTAACCCCTGAATTTCTGAATAAAACGCAGCCATTTAGCTTTCCTCAACATCTCTTTTGCTTTCGGATATCCCTCTATAAACTTCGGTCCTTCCGGCTCTGCCCTTAATAATTTTCCCATTTCACTTCTCTGTGCTTCACAAGTTTGCCTCTGTGAGGGTTTAAGTGAAAATGGAACGATGGAATACACAGGATCGAGCACAATACTGTGGGGATGTTATCATAAAATGGAAATGAGCACCATAAACAGAATAGAGTAAGACTGTGGGTAGATATACGGGAGTGAGAGTGAGCAAAAGGAACGAAATGGAGTGAAACAGGGAGTGAGAATGAGTAGAGCGGGGTTTTGTAAACACGACAGAGACACGACAAAGAGGTTAACAAAGTATAATGCATTCGGCCGCATTTTGAATTTTGGTGGCTGTGTAATAAATATGAACACGCTTCAATCAATGATTATGAAGTTATGCGGCTTGTAAGAGTCCTTTGTCAACTCAAATACGTCTCATTATCTACGGTGGGATATTGGAACATGAGTGAGAATCGGAATTTCAATGATGAAACCGTTTGTGAATAAATGCAAGAGGATAACATGGAGATCGTGGAAGGTTATGGGACTGTCAATATAATCATTGCGCGTTATGGGTAGAGCTCATAGTTTAAAATTATATAAAAATGTGTTTTTCGATACTATTTGAAATAAACTTTATTCATACCTTTGGAATCCTTGCTTTTGCCCTTGGTCTTCAACTGATTGATCTTCATTAGTGTCTTGAATGTCCCATTGATCCTCTCCCGCATTTTATTTCATAATTTATGCAAATAACAACTAACTGTACATTCTTTTTGAAAACAGAGTAGTAGTAGCTGCGGAATCTGCTTCTGGCTGCGGAAACAGATGTCAGCTGCGGAAACTGACACAGCTATTACTTGGCTGAAATAGAAATGAACAAATGACAAATGACCAGGTGGAAATGGTCATAAAAAAGATTTTTATTGATGGAATGGATGAAATGAAGTGGAATGAAGTGAAATGAAATGAAATGAAATGAAATGAAGTGGAATGAAATGGAGTGGGTGGTGAAATGAAATGAAATGAAAGACATATTTTTTTTTTTTGGAAAATATAGTGTCAGGTGTCCCTGATTTTCACCCCATATTTTTTGTATAAGACTGCCAATCAATGATTGGTTTTCAGGCTTATACCATTTTTTTTTTCTCTCTCTTTTTTTTTTTTCTTTTTTTTTTTTAACTTGAAAAACAAAAGCTAGGCTGGTGGAGAAGAAGAATTCTTCTGTACCAGCCTGATTGCAGAACTTTCTTGAAACAACTTGACAAAATCCTCTTTTGAGAGTGGCTTATGATAAACTCTCAATCTATGGCCATTCACAATAAGAGGAGTTTGAAACTCATCAATGGTCTTGATTCTTACCGCTCCATTGCTAAAGATCTTGTCAATCTCATATGGCCCAAGCCAATGAGTCTGAAATTTTCCTTGAAAAACTTTAAACTTGGAATCAAATAACAATGCCCAATCTCCTTCTTGAAACTTCTTCTCTTTGATGTACTTGTCATGCCATTTAGCTCTTTGATATTGAACTAGATCGGTTCTTAAAATTGCTTCTTGTCTGATCTCATCTAGCTCATTCAACTGCTCCATTCTATGCTTTTGGGCTTCTGATAAGTCCATCCCCAACTGAACTGCTATCTTGAAGGTCTTGACTTGGAACTCAATGGGGAGCAAGACTTCTTCCCCATAAACAAGTTCATAGGGAGAATGTCCTGTTGTATTTCTCCATGTAGTTCTGTAGGCCCACAAGGCTTCAGGAAGCCTTTCTGCCCAATCTCTTCTATGTAGATGAACAGCTTTGGTGATGATACTTTCGAGAACTTTGTTGGTAGACTCCACTTGACCATTTGCTTGTGGATGGTAAGGAGTAGATCTTCTATGCTTGATTTTGTATTCTTCCATCAGCTTCTCCACCAGGTTGGATGTGAATTGGCTTCCTTGATCTATCACAATTTCTCTTGGAACACCAAAGCGAGTAAAAATATCCTCATAAAGAAAATGAACAATTGAATTTTCAGTAGCAGATACTAATGCTTTGGCTTCTACCCATTTAGTAACATAATCAGTGCAAACCAATATATACTTCTTTTGCTTAGATGGTGGATTAATAGGTCCAATGAAATCTAAAGCCCATTTTTCAAAGGGTTCAATGAGTACCCGTGTTTGCAATGGCATTTCATTTGAAAGGGTAGGTTTCCCTACTCTTTGGCAGCTATCACACCTTTTGACATATTGTTTTGCATCTTTGAAGAGAGAAGGCCAATAATATCCCAAGGAAAGGATTTTATAGGCCGTCCTTTTGTTCGCAAAGTGTCCGCCGCATGGTTCATCATGACATGCCTTAAGAATATCAGGCATTTCATCTTCCCTGACACATCTTCTGATCACAAGATCTGGCCCTGTTTTAAACAATTCGTTAGAAATCCATGAATATCTTGAACTCTCCTAAATAATCTTTCGTTTTTCTCTTGGAAATAAATGTGAAGGTAGTTTCCCTGTAACCAAATAGTTAGCAATATCTGCATACCAAGGGGTTTTAATAGTTACTGCAAACAAGTATTCATCAGGAAATTTATCTTCTACAGGAGAATCTTCTTTAGTATTCTGAATCCTAGACAAGAAATCAGCTACTGTATTCCGTTTTCCTGGTCTATCCAACACAGTAATATTGAATTCTTGCAAAAGTAAAAGCCATCTTGTCACTCTGCCATTAGTAACAGGTTTGTTCATCAAATATCTAATTGCAGAATGGTCAGTATGAATAAAAGTTTCATAGCCTGCTATGTAATGTCTAAACTTATTAATTGCATGAACAACAGCTAAAAACTCTTTTTCAGTCACAGTATAGTTCAACTCTGTGGGAGTCAAATTTTTACTGGTATAATAAATGGCATAAGGAATTAAATCTTTTTGACCCAACACAACTCCTAGAGCTGTATCTGAAGCATCCGTAGAAATATGGAAAGGGAGTTTCCAATTTGGTCCTCTCAAGATAGGTGCTTCAGATATTCTTGTTTTCAAAGTTTCAAAAGCCGATTGACAATCAGGATCCCATTTAAATTCATAGTCTTTTGTAAGCAACCTGAAGAGTGGAGATGCTATTTTAGTGAAGTTTTCTATAAATCTTCTATAATAACCAATAAATCCTAGAAAACTTCTAACATCTCTTTGACAATTTGGAATAGGCAACTTGGAGATGACTTCAACTTTCGATCTATCAACCTTAATCCCATCTCCCGAAATATGATGTCCTAAAACAATCCCTTCAGTAAACGTCATAAAGCATTTTTCATGGCTTAATGAAAGGTTTGTTTCTTTACATCTTATGAGAACTTTTTCCAAATTTTCTAATGCCTCTTCAAATGAATTACCATAAACCGTAAAATCATCCATATAAACCTCTACACAATCATGGATTAGATCAGAAAAAATTCCTAGTACTGCTCTTTGGAATGTTGCTGGTGCATTACATAACCCAAAAGGAAGCACTCGGTAGGCAAATGTTCCCCATGGACAAGTAAATGTGGTCTTATCTTGATCTTCAGGTGCTACCTGAATTTGATTATAGCCACTAAAACCATCCAAAAATGAAAAGTACTTTTTACCTGCTAATGTATCTAATACCCGATCAATAAAAGGCAAAGGAAAGTGATCCTTCAAAGTTGCTTTGTTCAATTCCCTGTAATCAATGCATACTCTCCATTTACCATTCTTTTTAGGTACTATAACCAAAGGAGAAACCCATCGGCTATCCGAAATTGGATAAATGAAGTTTACATTGAGAAGTTTTTGGAGCTCTTCTTTCACTATCTCCCTAAGATTTGGATTCATCCTTCTTTGAGGTTGTCCGATTGGTCTACTGTTTTCCTCAATATAGATATGATGGATGCAAGTCTTAGGATCAATACCCTTCATGTCAGTATACTCCCATGCAAATGCAGTAGAATGTTTTTGCAAGATTCTGGTTAGTTCTTCTTGTTGTGACTTCTCCAGATGTTTGTTGATATTCAATGTCTTTTTTGGAAAAATCTCAAAAGCAGAATTACCAAACTCTTCCATAGAGTAGAGAGACATTTGTCTTGATGATAAATATTCTATGTCAGATTCCAACTGAAATTGTGTGGGGTCATATTTTGAAGTTATCTCAAAATTTTCTAATGTGTTCAGAATTTGACTATCCTCACTAATTTCAGAAATGGTAAAGACAGGTTGTATAGTGTTCTCATCATCGACCCATTCATTGTCTCCTATTTCTGTAATTGCTCTTGCGGGAGGATACAAATTGAATTTCTTTGTCGAATTACCATTTGAAATGTACATGTCTCCAGATCTACAACTAATAAAAGAATCAGCTGTGGCCAGCCAAGGTCTTCCTAAGATAATTGGATGTCCTCCTAGATTACTTTTGGGAGTCAAAATCATAAAGTCTACTGGATATTCCCAAGAATCTAAGGAGACTGAAATATCTTCTAATACACCATCTGGTTTAATAACCGATCGATCCGCAAGTTGCAATAAAGTAGGTGTAAAAAGAAGGTTAGGAAGTTTTAACTGTTCCATAGTCTGTCTACTCATAATGTTGATAGCAGCCCCTAAGTCAATCAATGTGTTTGGAATTTCTATCCCATTTATATGTGTCTTGACAATTGGACTTCCTAGATCTACATACTTCTGCATGGAAATTTTTCCCATCATAATGTCTGCAATCTTTCCTACCAGGTGGATTCTTCTTGTGTCTTTTAGCTTCCTTCCTGGTCTTTTGAAACTCAACTCCTTTATGGTTTTTGCTAGAATAGGAATTTCTCGAATGGCTTGTAGCAATGGAATCTTGATACAAACATTCTTCAATTCATCTAGAAAGTCATAGTTAGGCAACAAGATTTGTTTTTCCACCCCTTATCAATTTGTAGTCTTTCCGGAAAAGGAGGTGTAGATGAAGATACAGGTTGCTCAACTATAGGAGTTGAGGATGTTAGCTTTTCTTTTTCTTTTTGAATTTTTGAATTTTGAAGAGATTCTTCCTCAGAACCCTTATTGACTTGAAGAGAGTCCTCTTCAGAGGTATCTTGTTCTTGAATGTCTATAGAAGGTTTTTCTAAAACTCTACCAGATCTGAGTTGTACATCGTTGAGAGGAACAATCATATAGGTAGGAAATTGTTGTCCTTCTACCATATAAGTAGTTTGAGGATTCTTATTGTTAGGATTTTGCAATGGCTGAGCTGGAAGTTGATTTGTCTTCTGTTGGTATGGGAGCATGAGTTGAGGATTTGTATTTTGTTGAGAAGGTTGTTGTTGTGGAAATGGCAATGAAAGTTGTGGATTTTGGCTTGGAAATTGTGGAGCTTGTTGATTTTGAAAAGATGGAGGATATTGATAAAATTGAGAAAATCTCCCATAAGGATTTTGCATCCCTTGTACCCATGGCTGATATGAATTTTGATGTTGGGGCCAAGATTGTTGCCAAGGAGTCCAATTTGGTGGGGTTTGAAGATTCATAGGGTTATTAAACCCTTGAGATTGTTGTCCTTGCCAAGGTCTCCTTGCGACAAAACAGAGAGATTCTATTGAATTTGGATCTTCTTGAAAAACAGCTTTGAGTCCAGGGATTGAAGGACAATCCTTGATCTCATGATTTTCCGAGCAAATCATACATGTTTCTACAACTTTTGCATCCAAGGGACATTCCCTTAAAGCATGTTTCTTTCTACATTTCGGACAAAAGATGGCTAAAGCATCTGCTTCTGCTTTCTGCTTGTTTTGGATTTTAAGGGTGTCTAGTTGTTCACTAAGACCCCCTAAGATATCAGTTTTAAACTCATCAAGCATATTACCAATCTCTGCCCTACTTACTGATCCAGTTGCAGATTTGTTAGCCCTAATAAGAGAAGAATCCCTAGGTCCTTTTCCAGTTTTAGATTTTCCCCTTGAGAGATGGATACATAGTTCTGTTATATCACGAAATGGAAGTTGAGAAATGTCTCCTTTCCCCATCATGTTTAAAATGTCTATCCATTCATCTCTAATGGCTTTTAACAGGAGGGCTTTCAAAGTTTCATTATCTAAGTTGCTCATCTTTGCTCTTTTCAAGTTGTATTGAAATCTTTCAATTAAGTCTTCCAAATTTTCATCTTCTTTTTGCATCATTTTGAATACCTCATCCTTGTGATTGGTGGGCATACAATAGTCCAAGTATCTATCCAAAAATGTTTGTTTCATTTCATTCCAAGTTTCGATAGATTGAGTGGCTAATCCCATGAACCATTTCAAAGCAGATCCCTTCAATGTTGAAGGAAACAGTTTGAGTTTTTGAGAATCTTCCATATAGTCATAAGTTCGGCACACTACTTCAAACTCAAACAGAAATGTTTCAAGATCTTCACTTCGCAATCCATAAAAGTTAGGGAGAACAAATGGTGAGATATTTTTCATTGTTGCATGAGTTTCCTCATCAACTATAGGGAATCCAAGCAAATTGTCCCTATTTCTACCATCATTTCCTTCACCATTGTTATCTCCATTATCTCCTCCTCTTCTACCTCCACCTCTATTTATTACTTCCTCTGCCATGATAGTTTCTTTAGAGTCCTTATAGTCCTCTAGTTCTTCTACCAAGGAAGGATGAGAGAAAGTCTCTTTGTTTTCTAAGTGGGTTTTAGTAGGTGGTATAGGAGAATCCTCTAATTCAGCTGTTCCTTGACTTCCAAGAATCTTAAGGCTAGGTGTAGATGGTGGTGAATCTGGTCTATGCCTTGAAGAAGATGGAGTTGTGAAAATCGAACTCTTGGCTTTAGCTATAAACCTTCCCCTAGAATCTCTTGCTCTATGCATGTCATTTTTTTTATTTTTATTTTTAAAAAGTTGGGCTAATAATTCTCTTTCTGATCTTCCAGGTCACACTAGGTGCAAGAAGAGAGCATACTTAAGAAATTACTAAACCAATAACTCTCTTTCCTGATCCTCCAGATCACACTAGGTGCAAGAGGAGAGCATACTTCAAGAAGTTATCAAGTTTTCCCTTCTTTTATGATTTTATGTTTTTTTTTTTTTTAAAGAAATTGGCTACCTAGTTACACTTCCCCGGCAACGGCGCCAAAATGTTTGGTCAATTTAGTGTGTCCTAAATTGCTGCATTTAATTTGTCAATCCGGGAATCGTAAGCTGATGAAGTGCGGCGCACTATATGTGCAAGATAACCTATTTCTTAACTTTTGTCGTTTTTTATTTTTCTAAGGTGAAATAGAAATTCTAAAATGAAAAGCAAGTTTGGTTATATTTGTTCAAGGAAGTGATATCCCCTATAATGATTTACCAACTTGAAACTTTAAAAGCAAATTGAAAATTACAATGAGAAGACTTGAAAGAAAGTAAAAGTGTACTACTGAAATTAAAAGGTGCTGCTAATCTAATGAATCAAAACAGTAAACTAGTGAACATGAAAACCAAACTATTCTTGCTGCCAACTAAACACAAAAGAAACTATGCTTAAGGAAATTCAAAATTGCAACAAAATAAATCTAAATCAGATTACATCAATTCATTTTCTGACCCTTCATCATTAGACCAGCTATGACTTTCATAAGAAATCATAAACAACTTGTGTAACTGATATTTAATTTGCAGAAAGTAAACTAATACTAAACCATACACTCATGATTCAATCCCTCGCCATCAGTCCAGCTGTGGCTTTCGGAGGCAACTGAAGATGTCATATATGATTTAATATATCTAAATTTGCAGAAAAGAAACTAATACTAAACTACACATTTCATAATGCAGTCCCTCACCATCAGTCCAGCTGTGGCTTTCGGAGGCAACCGAAGACGCTATGAGCAGCTTAATATATCTAAATTTAACTACTGAATCAGATAAGCAAAACTGAAATGTACAAAGCAAGACTGAAGTTAAACAAAAGCTATGAAAAGCAAACTAGCAGCAGAACAATGTTAGTTTCATGTCATTAGTCAAAATGCTATAAAAATGCCCGGGCTGTCTACCTAAAACCCGCACAAGAAAACTGATCAGTGATTAACAATCATAAAACATGTAAGACAGAAATGAAATGGAAATTATGGAAATGTATAAACATAAATGAAACAACTACAAAGTATGAACATATGGATGGATTATGATACAATGAATTTTAAAAGAAATGAAATGAGAAATGTACACTAATACACAAAACCTTAGCTGAGAAGGGGCCCTCTACACAGCCTTGGTAACGATCCTCAAACACGAATTAAGTTGAAAAACAGAGTCTTCTCACATTAAAAAGCAGTTCATTACAGAATGGTAGTGTTACGGCTCAAGGGCAGCGTAATCACTACAAAGCAAACAGATAACAGAGTTTATTCACGAACATCAACTATCAACTAACAACTAACTTTATGTGCGTATGCAAACACTCTATATATAACAATAAACTGTAACTGTCTCCTAAAGTTCATGATGGCAGAGAGCACGTAGACCACTACGCCCACGGATATAGAAGTATGGCCGTGTTGGAAAGCGAATCTATGGAAGGTGGATGCTTGAATTCAACTCCAGAGCTCTGCACAGATGTCGATTTAACCTCCGCAAGCTTAGAAACGGCCGTATGGATGTTTATTTGCCACGAAACAGAGTCCGGCCGACATGAAACTCCATAGTTGACTTCCACGTGGACGGCTTTGACCGCGACTTCTTTGGACGAGTTTGCTTGAACCAGTAGGACACGAACCATGTCCACGTCATTCCTAGCCTACCCATGTGGCTCGTTTCCCTTGTAGACACCTGTAGCATATAGTTCCACAAAATAGCTGCGGAAAGTTGCAGCAGCTGCGGAAAGTGGCAAGTTTCCGCAACTGTATGAACAAAATCTAAATCAAATAGAAAACACAAAAACATAATTAAAAACCATGTTAGATACCCTTTTGCACATGATATTGACAATTTTGGAGGTTTAGGTGAGTGAAAAAGGTATGGAAAAGTGTATGGAAAAGATGCAAATTCGGGACTCAACACAGGCCATGGCTCCTAAAGGGAGTGATATTACATGTAGATCTCATGGCATTGGTAAGGCCAATAAAAATTCTAAATTTGGTCACTCCCTTGACGTGCAAAGGGAGATTCTTTTTCATGATGGGTGCTTCCCAAAGGCACCTAACTTGTGTATCAATTTCAACCATGTTAAAGTGATTCATGCAGCAAAGGTGTGGTGGCAATACCACTTACCACACTCAGATCTACTAAAGACAAGGAGTGCATTGCGTTGGCATCTTATGTGGGAATGTGATCCACCTCCTCAAGTGCAAATTTAAGTTTGCATATATGTAATTTTGCTTCCATACATAGATGATATATTAGTATTGTTTATGTGTTTGTATGGTCAAAGGGTGGGCAGTGTATATGTACCACATGGGATGGAACTTCAACCTGTACTTCATGATACATGTTTTAGACGTAGCATTGCTTCACCCATGTTTATTTCTGTTGAGTTCTACGCTCCTGAAGGGATGGACTATGCCCCTATTATGTTAGCCTTGGAGGAGCAATTTTTGATGTATTGGCTTAATGAGCACTTGGCCCATGATGAAAACTTGATCCTTGATGGCGCCATCAATGGAGAAGGAGAGGAACTACAACTCTTACCCTATCAGTTTCTTGAGGACAAGCAAAATTTTGGAGGGGAGGACTGTAATGTTCCCACTTAGCCTTAGCTAAGAGGAACATTCAATTTTGTTTTAATTCGTGTTGCATGAATAAATGAATAAAGGAGGACCTGTAAAACTCCTTAAAAGTCTGAATAAATCAATGCCCATGTGAACAAAGATAAATCAAGGCCATGTAAATAATCACTTGCAGGTGTGAAAGAGGTTTGAGCTAAAGACTGGGTCAACCTTGACCAAATCAACAACGCTGTATAGGTTCATTGCATCTCCAAAAGGGATAGCGCAGTTCTAGAAGAAGACCTCTCATGTGAAAAGGGCTAACTCATCAAGGTGGTTTAGGGTTTGCAAAGGCTTTCTCATCTTATAAAAGGAAAGGGAGGGCAGCAAGAGAAGGTTGTTGATTGATCATATTTCTGAGTATTTGTCTGCTTAGACAAATACCATTCTCTATTGTTTAGTGGAGGATTGTATTTGGAATTCCTATGCAGGTATTTCACCTCTTCCTTTGAGGATTCTTGGAGGAGTGTTTGCTTAATTGAACCACTATCAGGCTTGAGGCCAAGCTCTACTTTCATTAGCAACATTGATCCATTGAGGGTTTTGCTGCTTCTGCAAGCTGCAACAAGTGGGAGTCTAGATCTGGAGAGATCTAGTGTATTTTTGGGAGCCTCTTCTCATGGAGTGTGTCTTTTAACCTCATGGAAGAGTGTATCTTCTCCTTGTACTTCAGAGCTGCAATTTTACAGTGGTTATCTATGTCATTTGAGCTACATCGTTGTTCATCTAGATAGATTGCATTATTTTTGTGTGAGCCTCTTCATGGTGTTTTGCTCATAGTTTAGATCAGAGATCTCTAGTGATGGGCTTTGCCTTCCACTTGGTGATCCGTGGATTAGCTTGCTGATCCATGTTCTGCTTAGATCTGATCCATTGTAATGAAATGTCATATTCAGAAATTTACTGTAGCATTTTACATATCTGCAACTTGTTTCTTAGATCTACTCTTATTTATGCATGCTTTTGTCAAAATTCTAAGGGGATCTTGAAGAGAAGACTATATAGCTTCCATATCTGAAATAGATCTGATGTTTTGCCCACAGACCTATCCTAGATCTAAGTTGTAACTTCCCGCTGCTAAATCTCCTTAAAAATAACGCTGTTGAGCCATTTCTGCAAATGTACATGTGTTCTAGCTGTCTTTTCTAAAGCTTTCTTGCTGTATTGTCTCATGCATTCTACTGTATAGTGAGAGAGCTCCATCATAATGCTGATTTGATAATGTATTACTGAAATATAAACCTCCTTGATGATCTCCACTGAATATCTGATAAAACTGCGCAATTCCTGAAGCAGTGTTTGCATTTGGCTGCAGGCTTCCTCTTTAGGTGTTTTTTAGCTAGTCTAGTTTTTGGGAGATCTGTTTAATGTATCTAAACTAATTTTTTTAGATGAAATTCCATACATGAGTCCCATACATCATAAATAAGAGGAACCAAGTCCTATTCTGCATTTCTATTGCACATTTTTCCTTATACAACGTTTCTCTTGAGCACATTGTTGATATTCCTGAAAAAGGGATATTACATAAAGGATTCCACTGTCATGGGAACCTTTGCATTACCGCTGTCAGTGATGTCGGAATAAATTTCAAGTATAGAGACCTGCTACATGATCTCTTCCACTCCATATGGCTTAAGGAAGAGTACGAGTGATTTTGAAATTGTTATGTTGGATGAGTTTCTACCGCCCAACCCTATTGAGCTAGCATAGAAATCAATCTATCTAGCTTGGGCGACGAATCTGAAATCATTGTCGCCGGTCATTTGGGTTGATCATTCATTAGATTTTGGTACTCCATCTGATCCTTTTTCCTCAACTTTCTTGATAGATGAGAATATTTTTCAAACGATGATGTTAGAAGGAGAACCATGGGAAGATTATCATCATCGTTCCCATCTTCCAGATTATGAAGAAGCTAATCTTAGTGAACTATATCACCCATCGATAAAAAATTCATTTTTGAATTATATTCATATTAATGGAATCAATTTCGAGTGAAATTTGTCAAATATTGAAGAAACCATTTCTATCGATATTTCGACCAAACCCGACATTGTAGAAAAAATTCAAGTCAACATGTCTTGTTCTCCATCAGAACTCGAAACATATCGCTCTCTCTTTTGTGAATTTCGTGATGTATTTGGTTGGTATTACGAGGAAATGCCATGCATAGATACTAGCATGATTAATATGTACCCTGATGTCAAGTTGGTATGTCAATGCCTTCCTCTTGTTCATTCGAAGAAGGTCGCTGCAATTAAAGCAGAAGTTGAAATTTTTTTGCGTGCTGGTTTCATTTACCCTGTTCCGCTAACTGAGTGGGTTTCCAACATCGTTCTTGTTATGAAAAACAAGGAACCATCAGAGTATGCGTTTATTATCGGGATGTCAATCTTGCTTGTCCAAAAGACAACTATCCTACTCTCTTTATCGACCATATTATTGACGATTGTGTTGGATGCGAAATATTTTCGTTCATGGATGGATTTTCCGGCTACAATCAAATCAATATCCTCCAGAAAACCAATATAAGACAACATTCATCTGTCCCTGGGGCACATTCGCTTATAGGAAACTCCCGTTTGGTTTAAAGAATGTTGGGGAAGCTTTTCATAGAGCAATGGATTATGATTTCAATGACATCAAGCACATTGTTCAACCCTATCTAGATGATTTACCTGTGCATTCACGAAGCCAGACTGATCACCCGATGCATTTGAGAGCTATCTTTTTACGCTGTCGACACTAAAAAATATGCCTCAATCCGCATAAATGTGTGTTTTGTGTTGGTTCTGGTCGTTTTCTAGGATTCATCGTCTCAAAAGAAGGAATTCGAATAGACCCATTGAAGGTCCAGGCCATTCTTGATTTTCTTGTGCCATAAAATTTGCTTCAGTTACGAAAACTTCAGGGAAGGATAACTTTCTAAGGAAGTTCATACCCAACTACACCGAAATGGCTAAAGTATTTTCTCGGCTCTTGAAAAATGGGATTCCCTTCCATTGGGACCAAGTTGTGCAAGATTATTTTGATGCTGTCAAGGATACTCTTGTCCAGGTGTCATTAATGTATCCCCCCAATTATCAGAGTGATTATTTCTTATATATCGTCGCGACTGATACGATCATTGCTATGGTAGTGGTCCAAGTAGAAAATGGGATAGAACATCTAATCTATTATTTGAGTCATAATCTCAATGACACATATTTGAAGTATTTGTAAGTAGAAAATCTTGTCTTGGCGGCTGTTCAATCTGTTCGAAGATTTCGCCACTACATCCTATTTTGGAAGACCATTGTCATTTCGGATTGAAACCCCATGAATTACATTTTATCATGTCAATTGTTGGGGGGAAAGTATTCAAAATGGATTGTCATGTTGCAGGAATTTTATTTGGAATTCATCAAATCCAAGTCAAAGAAATCTTTAGTTTTGGCTGAGCTTCTATGTGACCTTCCCTCTAATAGTATTGCTACAATGTCATAACCATCAATTTATGATGAGCCTCTTTTTCTGATCAGATCATTCGATCCTTGGTATGGGGATTTTATCATTTATCTCCAGAATTAGACTTTTCGGCCTTATACCTCTCGCTCTGACCAATGACGTATTCGATACCAAGCCGAAGATTATCTGATCATCGGTGATACACTTTATCGTCGTGTTGTCGATACAATTTTAAGAAGGTGCCTCACTCATGAGGAGGTCAAAAAGGTTTTAAATGATTATCATGCTAGGGCTTGTGGTGGACACTTGTTTGGATACGCTACTGCACAGAAGATAATCTGCATCGGTTAATTTTGGCCTACCATATTTCGCGACTGCATCCTCACGGTTAGAAGTTGTCATGTGTGCCAGATATTAGATTGTAAAATCTACAAACTCCCAGTGCCAAGGCATCTTGTTGTCTCTGTGGGACCATTTTCAAAATGGGGCATTGACTTCATGACCTGTAACCCTTGTTATTCCAGGGGGCATGGTTATATTATTGTCGCAGTAGACTCCTTTACCAAGTGGGCTGAAGCGATGCCAACATTCAACAACACAAGAAAAACAGTTGCATTGTTTTTCTTTAATCATTTCATTGCACGGTTTGGGGTCCCACAGGCTATAGTCTCAGATCATGGTAAGCATTTTGAAATCACATGATGACTGAATTGAATGCAAAGTTAGGCCTATAACATCATAGTTCTACTCCTTATTATCCACAATCAAATGGACAAGTTGAGGCTATTAACAAGATTCTTAAACGAATGCTTCAACGAATGATAGGAGTTCATAAACGAAACTGGCATTTGATCCTATACTCGGCCTTGTGGGTGTATCGAACCTCGGTTAGAAACACAAATGGATTTACCCCCTTTCAATTGGTGTATGGTATGGAAGCTATCTTGCATATCCAATGTGAAATATCGTTGTTAAAACTCACAATCGACTTGTTACCTGGCACCTCAAATGAAGAAGCATGTCTTTTTAACCTCATCCATCTTGATGAAACGCGTTGTGAAGCCCAATTGGCCAAAAAAGCGCATAAGAGACATATAAAGGCACAATACGACAAGAATGTCCAACCTTGCATTTTCTCATAGGGCGACTTGGTCATTCTTTATGATCAGGAAGCTGATGTAATAGGTACAGGTAAATTTGATCCATCATGGCATGGCCCCTTTATTGTCAAAAGAGTTCTTGCTAAGGGTGCCTATGAGTTGGTGGATTACGATGGAATTCCATTGGCGCAGCCCCGAAATGGGTTGTATTCGAAACGTTACTATGCTTAATCATGAGCTTAGTAATTATTTTGTATTATATTGTATATATATGTTGATTTCCATTCACTGTCTTAGTTTGTTTTTTAGAGTTTGCTTGATGTTAGTAATGCGCTTTACATTTCATCGTAGATGTCTGAATCTTTGAAACCACTTGTTGGGTATGTTGATGGTGCTACTCGTAGTACGCAAAATCTATCCTCTGCAGCGTGGGCCATTTTCGCTCTGAACGACGAGTTAGTGAGTTTTCAAGGGATTTGTATTAGTTTATCTACAAACAGTATCGTTAAGTATAGCGCGTTGATTGAACTTCTCTCTGATGACATTTCATTTGGTATTAACCGCATCATCATAAGGTTAGACTCACAACTTGTGGTATTACAACTTACTAGTGTTTATATTGTTAGAAATCCAACATTGCATCGTATGTTCCTAATAGTTCGACTTTTGGAAAGACACTTTGATTTCATTCAATATCAACACATTTCTAGAAACTTAAATACATTGACTGATTCTTTAGCGAATTATGTTATAAACAGACATTTGCAACACATGTAAAAATACATTCACATAATTGAATAGGATTGCGCAATAAACATAGGAAAACACTGAAATCAAATAGATAGATAGTTATAGGTTTTTACAAAAATTTATGCCCAAGACACATTGGTCATATAACCTCAAAATATATGCAACATGTCAAAAGTAAACTAGTGATGCTCATGGTAACATGCTATCAATCTAGCTATCCTACGCAGTAACTGCATCCAACGGTTAGGAACGCTAACCGTTGCATGGGTAACTCTTCGATCTAGCAATCCAGAATCTCGAAGGTCAACCCCTCTATGCTCTGCCGAAGCTCAACAAGAGTCTTAGCCATGTCTAAATCCTGAAGGACTGCTCTCCCGACAACCCTCTCTATTGGCTCATCTGCTACATGCTCTGGTTCCTCCACTGGTTGAACTCGACCCACATCTGCATTACATTAAAACTTCAGTTTAGTCTTGGGAAAACATAAAAATACAAAAAACATGTATAAACCTTAGAAAAATAAAGAAACATGATCAAAAAATTCTTACTGATTGCACCCCACTGAGCGCCTTCTGGTAAAGCTAAGTCTGGATCTCCTCGTAAATTGACGCCTGCATATGCATACTCATCGATGGCGATAATCTGTTGCCTGAACCAAGCGAATAATGCAGTCGTGAACACAATGGACGATTGGCCTGCATGTTTAGCCATCAATTCTACCCATCTCTGCATCCTCAGATCTCTAGGGTTAGACACACCTAACATTACATGCTAAGGCTACATCAGTAGAATCCACTCTAAGGCAAAATAAATGAGGATCGAACCATAACTAAAGTTTTTCTTCCTTCCTCCCTTTTCCTTGCTCAAATTTTCTTTCATTTGAGAGAGTACAACTTCCGCCCAGTTTAAAATTATTGGTTCCATGCACTCTCGTGCATACTACATAATTATTTGTTCTCTACATGTAGTGTAACGGTACCAACAAGCTTTGCGATCATGAATAGGCTGGTTCTCAATGGAAAATCACGAACATCACAGATTTTTATTTTCCCATCCTTGCTAGGCTCTGCCCCTGGATAGCAACGCTGCAAAATATAGTCTCTCACAATCTCTCCTTCGAGAGCAGACCCTAAGAGAGAAATGGGTAAGCCTCTCCTCGACAAGCCTGTCATAAAATATATGTCCTCCACTGTAATTGGAACCACTTTGTTCCTAATGTGAAATGCCTCAATTTCCAGATCCCATGCATGAAAAAGGAACTCTAAAAGCTCCATTTGTTGCCTCATACCTGCTAGGCGGAAGTACTTTAATAACCCACAATCACTTAGGGCTCTTACAGTACCCGGATCATTAAGGGAAATCATGTTTTGTTCTTCATGCTCTCTCTCTCCAAGTAATTGTCATTCTAGTTCGATGAATCCCTTAAACATAACCATAAGACTAATTAGACTCCTTTTCATGCAAAAAAAAAGCAAAATTTGGGTAAAATGCAAGAATAAAAAATGTGAATTGCGCCCAATGCAGTCTTGGTCAATAGACAACATGTTGCATATGTAGCTAGGCTTCATTTTGGGTGCATTCCAATGCAGTTTTCGATGCCCAAGGGTGCGTTGCCCTATTTTGAAAAATAATTTACCCTAAGGGGCCCAAATCCCTAAAAATTTGCAATTAAATGATTACTGAAAGAAAGAGGGGGTTTAAGGAACCAATCTGGATCAAACAACAATGAAAACCGTCCACATAATCGATCGCAATCAATAGTTGAAGTTCGGGGGAAAAAACAGGTTCAGAGATCCAAAATGAAAATGATAACTTTCAAATGGTAAAAATGAATAGTAAAACTCTTTTAATTATTCATTTGAAAATCATATTTATTGCTGTGACTATGGTTTTATTCAATTTTTATCATGAAACGGGTATTTTTAATCCATTTGATGTTGTTCTGAACATGTTTGCAACTGATGAGCAGATTGGTCATGCACATTTATTTCAAGAATGATTTGACCAAAAAGCATACTTTTATCCTTATTTTTCGAGCTTTGATAAAAATGAAAAAGGACTTGAAGCGCACTTTTATCGCTTTTTCGAGCTTCGATAATAGCAAAAAAGGAGCCCTTGGAGGCCTCTTTTAGCTATTTTTAGACTCCGATAATGTGAAAAGATTATTGAGCACTTGTCTTTTCGAGCTCGTAAAAGTAAATGAATTGATATCTACTCAATATGAGTTTAACCCTTTTCCGGACTGAGTTATATTATTTACAAAAAAGGAATGCCTTAGTCGAACATGGCTAGGAGTCTCTCTCATATATCATTTTACACTTTTTGGATCTGAGCGAAAACTTTATGAAAAAGTACCTATGGAGTTTTCTTTTTTCCTCTTTTTCAAACTCTCTAAATATGAAAAAGGACTGGGCTGTCACTGTCGTTAGGCTCGTTAAAACATAAAATAGTGACGAGCTTGTCGACCATGACAAGAATCGAGTTTCATTCATCACTAGACTTGTTAAATTATTAAATAGCGATACATTATTCGACCGAAGGGTTGAATTATATATCAAGCATATGCTATCCTCCTCAAGCTTGTTAAAAAATAAAAAGGTATTGGTCGACAAGTGACCGGGGAAAATTTGGGAAAGTGAACAAAAATTTTACGGTAGCAGGTCGCTCTTGAACATGACACTTCTCTCCATCATCGTGATTTTTTGGGTTGGGTAATCTTCGTGACGATTCATTCATACCTATGGTTCATCATAACTTCACTTCGGTTTTGGTTCAATGCTGCCAACTCATCTCAGTGTCGCCAATATGTTCAAGAGAAGTCATCTAGCGAATACTCAGCCTTCTGCAATACTCATAAAACTTCATTCTCATGACATTCATCCCTGAACATTGCTATATCAAGTCACATTTTGTCTCCAAAATCAGTAACGCCCATTTCGAAATAAAGTGGCTTCCTGTCAACATCAAATCATCATCCAAGAAGTTTACTTAGAAACATCATCTTCCAGTACCATGAGGCTTGTTACAGTATCGACAAGATCCTCGCTTCCAGAATTTTGACCGAAATATTTTGTTTGGCATTTGACATCAAATCATCTATTCATGCCTTACGAAATGTACTGCAGTACCTTGAGAGCCATTAACATCAATGGTGGTTCTCTCGCGTTTGTTAACAACTCACATCATTGTCTGGTAATCAAACGATGTCTTACCATGTTTGAATAGAAATCATATATTCACATGGCTAGACTTGTACCCAAACGATCGAGTGAATGAGATAAGAAGACCCCGGATCTGGTTTCAGCCATCCGGGCTACGATTTTAGGATTTTTTTACACATCATCTGTACGGTGACCTTTCATACATATCGTCATCCGAACATGGGCCTATATCTGTAGGCATGTATGTATTGGGCACTATTTACATGTTATTAGATAGTTTATGTGTTGAGCATGGGAATGCCTCCATCAAAAATTCGTGATAAAAAGGATATATCATGATGTAATGTATTGTAAGTTTGATGCAGGTCGCCACTTCGCTTCAGTTCTAGCCCATCACATCATAAAGAATCTGATTCAAAAAATATTGTTATTATTCTGACTTCATGCTTTAGGGGGCAGATGTTATAGGTCAATTTGGGCATCATTCCCAATGACCTGGTCAAACTGGACATCATCCCCAGGACCAATGAAATAGGGTCTATCATCCCCTATCATTTTAGTTGCTACATGCCCTAAGACAAGAACAAACCATTCATGACTTCTCTTGCAAGGTTTCTAAGGTTTGAAGTATATGTTATATCACTTATGAGCTCACCAACACTGCCTCTCAAGGGACTAACTGCGTTGAATATGCAACTACCTCCATTCAAGGGTGCTTTGCAAAGCACTTTTCAACATTCAAGAGTGCGTTGGTCAAATGGGAGCGAAATTCTCATTGTTCCGAAATCTCCACATGGCTAGTGCCTTCTAGAAGAGTCCATATGTGTCAAACTTTGAATCCATGTGTCCATATAACACTTCTAAGTTTGGGAACATGTCTTTCATATTATTAGAAAGTCATTGATTGAGAAACTACCTTTAGTTCCCCTATAAATTGAGCACAGATCCTAATGATAGGGAAGGAAGAATTCTGGTAAATAAATGTTGTTGGATTCTCAATTGAGAGAGTGATAGGAGTGATATGTTGTCGGTGAGATGTTGACTGTGATGAGGCTGGGATGATGCTGGAGCTGGTGACATCAAATCGATCATTGGTTGTAACCTCCCCCTTCTACTCATTAATAAAGATTGTTGTTCATTTTCCCATATATGTATCTGTTTATGTTTCTATTTCTCATATGATGGATTCTTAACTGATATACATGTTTCATGTTAAATGGATTTAACTAATTAAGATAAATAGGCTTCTGTATATTGAAATCTCTTTGTTGTTTAGTGTTTATACTTGCAGGAACTAGTCTGGCGATCTAAGTTGGATTGGAAGCTACAACAAAAGAGACAGAAGGAGAATAAGAAGCGCTTGGATCACAAGTAGGTTCCTATATCTTTTTATCAGTCTATTTTCTCTTAGAGAAAGTGTTTTAAAAGTCTTTGATCTGTTGTTCTAAATGCATAGCACCACATTTAGGGAATTTGATTTATCCGTAATTCATAATTCCACATAACAAGTGGAATGCTCGATATTGGGTCTCCACCCCGCAATATCAAATTTATAATAATGAATGAATCCCAAACAATGTGATATTCGTGCAATTGAAAGGCATCTTGCAAAGCTTTAGTCACATAAATCATACTTTGTAACTTCGTCAAAATTCCCAACTTATCTTGAACCTTCTGCTTCAGATCTTAAACTAAATCCTCAACCCGAACACTTATTGGGACAGATTCCCAATTGGGGTTTTGACAAAGATCTGGAAAAAAACCCTTTGAATAGATCTATTTGATGTCCCTCGCATCCAATTAGTTTTTTGGATATATCTCCCAACTTCTGTAGGTATTAATAATGTAAAGAAATTATCTGCAAACAAACCCTTAAAATGTAAAATAAACAATAGTGAGAGCATAAAACATAAAACAAATATACACAGATGTTTTCCCCTGGATCCAAAAACCGGGACTGCCATCTTTATTTTTTTATTATGTTCCTTTCAATGTTACAATGCATATATATACATGCCAAAGCATTCATAAACCCCAATCCATTAACCATGGATCAAAAAATAATCACAGTTCCCTTGACCAGATCTACAAAATACCATGGGCATAAAACCATCATGCTGAAAATCATGTGCTAAACCCATTCAAAAAACCATATATAGGTCAGCCCACCTAATATAGGAACCAAAAAAATTTCCTGCGGCACTATGCTGAACCTCGCGCAGGGGGACTATTGCCCCCCTGCAAACCCCCTGACATGGGGGGGGGGGGGGGGGTTGCATCCCCTCTGTGACCCCCCTACTGTGCCCGTCACAAGCAAAGGGAATTTGTATGTCCCCCCGCTTCACGTGTGGTACTAGTCGTGGAAAGAATTCACACACCCAATACTCTCCCACTTGTTGTTTTCTTTCCACAAGGGGGCCAGAGGAGAGATTAGTCATTGGTCCACCCCTGCAACACCAAGTGTTTCTATACACCAAGGGAACTTCTCAGTGCTCACAAACTTCATCAATGCATTTGCAACATTCTTCAAAGTGTCCACCTTTACCAACAACACATTTTTATCCTCAACCATATCTCTCACAAAGTGATACTTAACATCAATGTGCTTTGTATTTGAATGATAAGCAGGGTTCTTAGCGAATAAAATTGCACTTTGTCTATCACATTTTATCCTTATAACTCATTGCACGAAGCCCATACTCAAACACAATCTCAACAACCAAATTTCTTCCTTGCTTGCATGAGTGGTTGCCATGTATTATGCCTTTGTAGTTGAAAGAGCCACTACAGACTATTTTTACTCATCCAACTGACTACACCTCCAAATAGGCTAAACATAGACCCACTTGTAGATATTCTTTGATCAAGATCACCGACCCAATCTGCATCAACAAAGCCACGAGTATCCAAAACTATTTCCAATCCTGGTCTTCCTTGGTAGTAAAAACCATAATCACTAATGCCACACAAATATTTGAAAATCCGCTTCATTGTTGTCCAATTCTCCTTCCATGTTTTTAACATAAACATGCTCAATACTCCCATTGCATGTGAAATGTCTAGTATAGTACAAACCATTGCATACATCAGGCTATCCACTTCACTTGCATATGGAACACGAGACGTGTCCTCTTCTTCTTCTTATATCTTAGGACATTGTTCAATAGATAAATTTACACTTACAGGAATATGAACCTTCACCAGTTTACTATCCTGCATATTAAACCTCTACAAAATTGTCTCGACATACTTCCTCTGGTTTAACCAAAGCTTCCTCTTTACCCATTCTCGTTTAATTTCCATGCCCAAAATATATTTTGGACCACCAATATCCTTCATGTCAAATTTGGAGAACAATCAGGTCTTCAAATCTTGCATAATTTCTTTGTCATTTCCAACCAACAACATATCATCCACATACAAGACCAAATAAATAACACTGCCAGGAATTAATTTTAAATACACATTGTTCCTCTTTGTTTCTGGTGAAGCCAAGTCCCCGTTTATATGTATCAAATTTCTGATACCACATCCTTGGTGACTTTTAAACCCATACAGAGACTTTTTACCCTACATACCAGTTCTTTCGTACCCTTCACCGCAAATCCTTCAGGTTGCTTCATGTAGATCTCCTCTTCTAGATCCCTGTGAATAAATGTTGTCTTCACATCCATATGTTCTACCTCAAAATAAAATGCAGCAACAATAGATAAAAGTAATCTAATATAAGTTATCTTGGCAACAGGAGAAAAATATCACCAAAATCAATTCCCGACGCGTGGGAATAAAATTTTTCTACCAACCAAGCTTTGTATTTCTCCACCTTGCCTTCTGCATTCATCTTCTTCTTAAACACCTGTTTTCTTCCAACATGTTTCCTTCTAGCCTATAGCTCCACCAAATCCCGTGCCTCATTTTTTGTTCAAGGATTCCATTTCATCAACCATGGCCTCCTTCCAGAGTTTTCCATCATTTGAATCCACTACCTCCCTGCTAGTTTTTGGATCATCATCGGTGATAGATAAAGAAAAATTTGAACAGAAAGAAGATGGACTATACCTTTCTGGCTACATTATTTCTTGAAGTGATATTCTCACAGATGGAGTTTGTGGTTCTTCCTCTTTTGAATATTGTTATGTTGTAGAGGCTGATTATTCCTCCTTTATCTCAAAATCTATCTTCTCAGGTTCCTTTGGTAGGATTTGATGTTTAACAACACCTTTCACCTCTCTAAACAACACATCTCAGTTGTACACAACCTTCCTTATTTTTGGGTTCTAAATATTATAACCTTTTAAACCATCCTTATACCCAATAAAGATGCACCTTTCAGATTTAATATCCAACTTAGTTCTTTTCTCCTTTGGAAAATTGTACATATACATCACAACGAAATACCCTTATATGGGAAAGAGATGATTTCTTACTAGTCCATACCTCATGTGGAGTCTTATCCTCCAACGCTGATGAAGGTGATATGTTAACTAGGTAACATGCAGTCTCCATTTCCTCTGCCCATAATTCATGTCCTAACCTGGCACCACTAAGCATGCTTCTTTCCTTTTCCATCAACGTCCTCTTCATTCGTTCTGCAACTCCGTTTTGTTGAGGTGTGTATGGAGTAGTGTTATGTCGTGCTATACCACATTTCTTACAGAACTCTTAAAATTCCTTCTTTCAGAATCCAGAGAGAAATTAGACATACCTTCTACCATACCATTACCATGCAACATTAGAAAGCCGTTCTCTCCAATATGTCCAAGCCTTTGATGCCATAGCATGGTATTTTATTGAGAGACCACTAGGCTTTCTGCTTCACTTTCAGGAACCATAGAATTGTTGCACCCATCAATAAAAGTGATACACAAAAGCTTGTATAGAGTTCCAATCCGAACTCCTCACATCAATAACAATGCTCCCTGAACTATCTTACATGTATATTTCTCGAACATTGTTTTTACAACTGCATCATCCATATTGCTTACAAAAATCATATTTCTGGTCAATTGAGGATTATGTAGAGCACCAGGAAGTGTTCTAATCCTTCCACCTTGTAACTTCAACTTGATTTTCTGTGTCCAATGTTTCTGGCCTTCCTATCATCCCCCATGAAGACATCACCACCATCATACCTCTCATACTCCCAGAACCACACCCTATGGGGAGTGAAGTGAAAGGATGCACATGATCAAGCTTGCCTCATGATCTACATGTGTATTTGAAGAAGAAGCCAAGTACACATCCTCACCTTCATCTGATGTGGTTTTCACCTTTGCAGAAGGAGCATCATCACATCCATTTCCTTTCTCAGGAGCTTAAGATTGACAATCCTTTTTGAAGTGCCCTTCCTTTCTGCATTTATAACACACCTTTATAGGATTTCCTGGAGATTTAGATCTCCCACTCGAGATTTTTTTTTTTTTTTTTAAATTCTGGGACCATCCTCGTACAGACATGGCATCCTCATTCTGGCCCTCCATATTTTTCCGTCTCATTTCCTTCGACTGCAAGGCTGAGTTAGTTTCATCAACATTCAAGGTAGTTATATTACTACCTATTGCAACAAGAAGACTATCCCACAAATCTAGTAGAGAACACAACATACTGATGCACTTATCTTCATCTAAGATTTTAATATCAATAGATAACAACTGACTTACCATAGTATTGAAGGTGTTCAAATGCTCTGTCACCGACTCTCCATCCTTCATCCTTAGGTTATACAACTTTTTGTGCAGGAACAATTTATTCACCAGAGACTTAGATTGGTACAAAGTCCCTAACTTGTCCCACAAATCCTTCACCTTAGCTTCTCCAGATACATTCAAAAATACCTAATATGAGATACAAAACCGTATTGTGCTCTTTGCCTTCCAATCCAACTTCGCCAAGTCTTCATCTGACATTTTTGTTGGTTTATTACCCGGACCTACTGCGATCCACTGATATTTATCGACCATCAGATTCTCCATCTTGAGCTTCCACATTTCAAAACTCGGACCATTAAATTTCTCGATCTTTATCTTTTCACTGCTTGCCATTTTATTTCACCGCAAGAATTGATCCAACAGATATCCCACTGAACATGGTTTACCAAAAACATGAGAAAAACCCCTCAGTAGCAAAGGTGTCCCATTGAATATGAAACAACTATGATACCAAAGGTAGGGTTTAACCCTCTACAGAAATTATCTGCAAACGAACTCTTAAAATATAAAATAAACAATAGTGAGAACATAAAACATAAAACAAATATACATAGAGATTTTCCCCTGGATCCCAAAATCGGGAATACCAGCTTGATTGTTCATTATGTTCCTTTCAATGTTACAATACATATATATACATGTCGAAGCATTCACAAAACCCAATCCATTAACCTTGGATTAGAACATAACAATAGTTCCCTTGATTGGATCTACAAAAAACCATGTAAAAAAAACATCATGCTAAAAACCATGTGCTAAACCCGTGCACCAAACCATAGGTAGGTCCGACCTCCTAATATAGGGTCTAAAAATATTTTCCCAGGGCGTTGCCCCAGACACCATGCAGGGGGGCTACCTCCCCTCCTCTTACCCTCGCTTCATGCGTGAGATTATTCGTGAAAAAAATATAACATACCTAACAACTTCCATGTTTTTTCATAAATTTAAACATACTCTTCTTATTTTATAATGTTTTATAAATTATATAAATTAAATTAATTAAAATATATAAATATATTCTAAATAATTATAAAATATATTATAAATAAATATAATGAACAATAATTATATATAAAATTAAATTAAAATAAGTAAAAAATATTAATAAAACCATCTAGTTCAAGATGACGCCACCCCCGAGAAAATATCCCCAAGGATTTCATTTGGAGCTCCATCGAAAAATCGTGGGGTATTTCCTTTGGGGTGACATGGAGGCAATGATATAAATTGAGCATATAATATGAAGTGGGAGGCATTGAATTAGGATTTAGTTGAGGGCATGTTACATTATTTTTGAAATCATAATGGAAGCAGGGTCCCACTCTCCACCCATAGGCCTCCCTCCTTCCCCCTCTCTACTCCTTCACGTGCTCCATCCATCTCCACATAACGTCATTCCTTCACACCCTCCCGTCCCCTTTTTAATTTTATCAAATTTAATAGTTTTTATTTATTAAAGTTAAAAAAAACAAAAAAACAAAACAATACGTGCTCATTTTAATAAATGAGCTGAAGGACATCGAAGGCGTGTCGTGGATTGGACAACAACATAGACTAAGGAAGGAGATGACGCGTGGGAAGGAGTTGAGAGCAGTAGAGCAGCATGGTGGGATGGATGGCTGCCAAGTGTCAATTTTTGACAGGGAAAAAGGGCAATAGGTGGAGCACAGGGATTGGCTGGGATGAATAGTGTTTCCCAGTCAATCTCATAGAAGGAACACCTTCGGTGTAAAAACAAAAAAACAAAACAATACATGTCTATAATTTTATAACATAAAAAACTTTAATAAGTTTTGGTGATTCAACTTTAGGAGAGTTCTACTGCTTCAAATAAGATAAATGCGGGCTCCTTGGAAAGCTATTTCAGTGGAAAATAATCTGGTAATACTTATTTGACTAGATATGGCCATTTAGTGCCCCAAAAATTGAGAAAAGGGATTTTTTGAGTCTTTTTGGGAGGAATTTCATTTGCAGGAGTTATTTTTTTTTTTGTTGCCAATTGAATTCATATTTCTCATTTTCTAGAGAAATCTCAACAAAAAGCAAAGAAAAGCTTGGATTTTGTTTTTATTAATTTATTAAATTGAATTTTAATTCAATTGTTTATTGTTGACAATTTTGGATTTTTTGGTTTTGTTTGCAAATTTGATATGTTTTTTAACTTTGTTTTTGTGATTATTTTGCAGATATTGTTGGAGAAAATCATGACCTGCAACATCTAAGGAATGGTATTGGAGCAACATAGAGGAAAATAATATTTCTTCAACCTTCAAATCAAATTAAAAATCTTCACTAAGTTGTCATGGAAATAGAATTCCATTTTGGATATGATCTTGTAAACTATAAATAGAAGCTTTGAAGAAGACTCAGGGTTCCAATTCTCTACAAAAATAGCCTTTTTGCGCCACTGTAAAAGATTGGCTAATTGTTCTGCCAACAAAGAGAGAACTCTTTATTCTTTTAAATTATTTAGGACTAATTCCTTTTTCGAGAATTAATAAAGAGGTCATTCATTCCTTATTCATTCTTTGTTTTTATGAGTATGATTTCCTTTTCTAGAACTATTGTTTGATTAGAGTAAATCATGCTTATTTCAAATCAATGTCAATTTATCTTACAGTGTTGGGAAAAGATGAATTAGAGCCGATTGTTGCTTTTGTGCAAACTTTTATGCATTAAGTTGCTAGCTATCTATAAACTTAGTGCCATATTAGTTTTGTGTTATTCTTGTCATTCTATTTGGACTATTCCTGTATTTTGACATGATTTATTAGCTTTAATGCAATTTTGATTTGAATTTAGATATATTTACAACAAATATTTGGAAGCTGTTTATGAGATAATTGTATGTGAATATTTGTTTGAACAAGTAGTGTATCTTGGAACTATGTCTTTGATTGGTTAACTCTACTTTATTCTAAGTTCAAGCTAGTCCAAGTTTCGAGAAATATTTAGGATTTATTTTCTTTGTTTGCATCTTAGATTAGATTGCATTTATATTTTCATTTATGAAATTTTAGTAGAAGCTTCCTTTTTTAGGAGAAACTCCATTGGTGGCTTGGTTTAGCCCTTATGTCAGCTTAAGGACTAATTTCTTGCAAGCATGTTGTAGGAGGGTAAGTTTGAAGCCTTTTCTTATCGATAATAATTAGAAATATAAAAAATGAACAGGGAGAGTGATGGGAAAATAGAACCCATCTAACCAATTGGAATCGCCATCCCAAAAAGATAAGGGCCTAAATGGGGCCCTGACCGAGTGATCTCCCTAATGTTTATTATGGTAAATTTTTGCCATAAACACTTAGTTAGATCAACATATGTATATGGACAACAATCATCAAATGTATCAGCAGGATCATGGTTAATAAAATGACAAATTTTAGAGCCACTAATTTGATTAAATGTTTTGATGTTATCGATTCGATCATTCAATACATAATATTCTTCATTGATCGAAGATGTGGATGAATCAACTAGAGGGTTTACGTGAATGGAAATAATGGTGGAATGGTCTTCTTCACATGGTGAGGATTGAAAGTGAAAATAGAGTGGGTTGAAAATTGATTGGTTTCCTCTTCCATGAAAAACATCACTTCATTATATTTGATTACAAGTTATCCCAAAAAAATTAGAATTTAGAAGATCTAAAATGATTGTTGGTATAAATATTCAGCAAAAAAATCAAGGCATAAGGAGTGGTGAGTTGAAGATGCAGGAATGTGAAAAAAAATCTCGTGAAAAATACTCATTTCCCATCACATCTTATTATGATTCTATGTTTTTCGCATTCATATAATCTTGAGGAGTCAACAAATCAATGTTCATGTGATGCTCTATGAAATTATTTGAACAATTAGTATTATCCAAGATAATGGCTTGGTCATAGAAAGGAGGCAAATCACTGATCATATCATGAGAAGATTAAAGTTAACTAGAACCAACTCGAAATTCATCACATGATAATTGAAGGAAGGATTACATATTTCAGTTTGAGCTTGCTTCCCTTCAACAAGATTTATCATAGTTCATGAAACAAGACAACTATGTTCAATAAATTAATAAAGACAAGAAATTCATGGTCAATACAAGAAATCATTTCATTGGGTATTGAAGATGAAAGAGTATGAGATATGTTAGGGGAAACCATTTCCTCCTACAAGGCTTGAGACTTTCCTTGACTCATATATGAAAAAGAAACAAAAGTAGGCATAACGAAAGAAGATATAAAGTTTGGCCGATTGGATGATTCCACAATACTAGAATCATTTGATAACTAATTGTCAATAATCGATTCAAGTTTGAATTGTTTATTGGAAAGGTAAACCAACTGTTGAAACCATTTATTATGCAACCAACTCATAAAACATAAGAAAATATAGATCAAAGACTTAAAATTTATCCTCTTCAATGGGAAAACCTCCTTTACATTACATAAATGAAAAAGTCTTGGATGATACAAATAATAATACCTCCTTGGTATATATAGGAGTCTAAGGGGTCACAATATAATCAAAGCCTACAAAACAATAATAATGTAAGGGAAAAAAAATAACAATAGTGGGCTTCTATGGGGCGCAACGATAACAATAGTGGGCTTCTATGGGGCACAACAATAAGAATATGGTAGATACATAGGCACAACGACAATAATAGGGGGCTACACTAACAATAAGAATAAGGGGGATACACTAGTCTTATAGGAACTTAACATGATCCTCTCCTTGAAAAAAGTGTTGTGCTCAACACTTGAGTAGTTTCAGATGATTTTGTATAAAATTATTATCCTCCCATGTGGAATATTAAGCGGGTTCGTTCTTCCACTTATTCTAAAATTAATCGATTTCGTAGCTAACAGGTTCTTGTTTTCGTGACTGCTTCATGCTTGAATATGATTTTTCCTTCTTCGTCAAGTTCTGGAAACACTGTTTGAAATGTGAGCTTTTCATTGATAACCTTATTTAAGCATGAAACATGGGAAAATGGGCATACTCGGGAAGATGCAAGAAGCTCCAATTTGTATGTCATAGTAACAATATTTTGCAACACCTTGTAAGGACCATAGTACTCAGGTGATAATTTACTATCCTTCTTAGCTTTCTTGAGGGACATTTGTTTGTATTGTTGTAGGTGTAAAAATACCCATTCCCCTACATCAAAACTTCTTTTAATGCAGTGTTGATCTGCATGTTGTTTCATTTGATTATGTGCCAAAGTGAGGTTATCCTTTAAGATTTGGAGAGATTTTTGTTGGTGTTTGATGTGATCTTCCACTACTTGAACCTTAGAATTTTCTCTTAAATATGATGTGATGGATGGTGGATGATATCCATAAAGTGCCATAAATGGGGTCATTTTTGCTGCACTATGGAACTAAGTGTTATAACACCATTCAGCTAGGTAAACACTTGGCCCATTATGTTTTTTTATCAGATACAAAACAATAAAGATATACTTCCAAACATTTGTTCACTATCTCAGTTTGCTCGTTAGATTGAGGACGATAAGATGAGCTATGAGTTAATTGAGTACCAAGAGAAGAAAAAAATTTTGTCCAAAAATTTATAGTGAAGATGGGATCTTTGTCACTTAAAATAATCTTTGGGTTTCCATGTAGGTTTTTAATTGTTTCCATGAATGCAGTAGCAACTATACTATCTTTAAAAGGATGAGATAATGCACAAAAGTGTGCATACTTGGTAAGTTTATCAACTATCACCACGATGACACTCTTTCCTTCTGACTTGGGTAAACTTATGATAATATCAATTGAGACCTCCTCCCATCGCTGACATGGAATGCAAAAGGTTGTAACAGACCTAGGGTCTTAATTGTCTCAATTTTTTTTGTTGGCAAACCAAACATTCTATCAAAAACTTATGAATATCAAATTTAGGCCATCCCAAAAAAATTCCTTCTTAACCTTGTGGTAGTTTTTAAAAATCCTGAGTGCCCTCCTAAAGGTGAGGTGTGCAATTCCAAAATAACCTTTCATTTCAATTGGGAATTCTTACAAAAATATAAGAGATCTTGTACCATAATGAATCATTTTTCCAGCTAAGTGTATCATATGTACTGGGATCTTGTTGCAACTTTTGAATGAGTGTTCACACCTCTTCGTCATTCTTCCATTCATCCTTTGCTTCAGTTGTCCAATCAGGTTGGATATTAATATAAATGGCACAAACCAGTGCTTCCACTTCCTCATCCTTTCTTGAGGGTGCATATGCAATAATATTTTGCTTCCCTTTTTTGTAGATGTTTTCAAAGTCATAACCCAACATCTTTGTGACCCATTTTTGCTACTCTTCTAAAGATAATGTTTGTTTCAAAAAGTATTTAAGACTTTCATGATATGTTTTTACCTTGAAGTGTCTTCCCATTAGGTAAGGTCGACATTACTTTAATGCATGTAGTATTTCCAACATTTCCTTCTTCTAAATAGCTTTGTGTAAATACTTTCCATTGATTGGACGACTTTCAAAAGCAACAGGTCTTCCTTATTTCATTAAAACAACACCACTTCCATTTCCCGAGGCATCACATTCCACAATAAAGGTTTTTGTGAATTCTGTCATAGCTAAGACTGGTGCTTGGCAAATTGCCTCTTTAAGATGTTCAAAGGCGTTAGTTGCTTCTAGAGTCCAAAAAAATGCATATTCCTTCAGTAATGTTGTTATAAGTGTTGTTATTCTCCCATAATTCTTAACAAACTTGCGATAAAACACTGTCAACCTGAGAAATACTCAAAGATTCTTTACGCTTGTGGGGATTTTCCATTCGTTAATGTATTTAATTTTGTTAAGGTCCACCTTAACACCCTCGTGAGATACAATATGACCCAAATATTCCACCTCATATACTCTGTTGGTTCTCAAATTGCCTCGGTAACTGAGGACATCCTTAGACCACATCACTGAGGATCTTAAATCCTCCTGCTCTAGGTGACAAGGGTTGTCCTCCCTTTCACTACAATGGGTATTCCTTGGTGATAATCAAAATTGAATATTCATTGTAAAATAGTGTGAATTAAATAGATTTTCTAATTAAACAAATAAATAGGCTATATTATTGAATAAAGAGTGTTTTAAATAAAATAAAGCTTTCTAAGAAATAGAGGTGATAGACATATAACGTGTGAAAACTTATTAAAAATAAAATTCCATTGTGACTAAGTGAGGTTTAAATTAGTATAGTATATTTCTCACAAAACATAAGGGTTAATAAAAATAAAAATTAAAATAAAATGAAAAGAGAGAAGTTAGGAAAATTAGTTTAAATGAATTTAATAGAAATGTTGTAGTTGAAACAATATGGCATGAAGTGCTATTATTATTCATAGCGCAACAAAACAATTAAACTATTTGATTTATTTTTTCTAAATAGTAAATATTAGAGGAAAAACTATGCCAATTTTAAAGATTAAACAATCTAATCATGTCAAAGCATTGCTAATCACCACATATTACAAGTGCTTTAAAGAAATGAAAAATGAAAAATAAACTAACAAAATAAAATAAAATAGAAGAACTGATTTTGTGGTATTTAAATTTATGTGTAAATAAAAACCCTAAATAACATATCTTGATTTTGTGGTATTTAAATTTATGTGTAAATAAAAACCCTAAATAACATATCTTGATTTTGTGGTATTTAAATTTATGTGTAAATAAAAACCCTAAATAACATATTTTGTTAGAGTTTCGTTCTGTAACAAATAAATTCAAATCTAATTTAAAAAATATTTAAATATCAAATATTCAAATATTGAAATAATTATTGCATGCGATATTATTGAATAATCATATTACATCAATAACATGCACAATGAAGCAATAAATAAAAGCTCACATAAAAAAAATGCACAAAAAGAAAGAAAGAAATATATATTATTAAATAGAAATCCTCATAGTCACAATGAACAACACCATTGTAGCAAGTATATGATGACTTTAAAAAAAGAATAAGTCCTCATATGGAATGCACCACCATCCTTTAATGTACCCAACAAAAACTTTGTGGAACAATATTCTAAATCTTCCTTTAAATGTTTGGAAGTTAATTTCATATTTAGTTCTCGTAACTTCCCAAATGAAATTATATTAATAACAATTGTTTTAACTAAATGTAATACAAATTCCCTCATTTTAATGAATTTTCACTAGATTTCTCCACGTTAAAAATCCTTTGAATAATATTCTTGCATTAAAATAAAATGTATAAATTAATTCTCAAATATAAAACATTATAATAAATGAAATCAAACCATAAACTTACTTTTCATAATGTTCTCCTCATTATATTATCTCACATACATTATTTGGGAAATTTATTTTTTACCTTCGGCAAGACCCAATAAAATTTCCCCACTATATAAAACATTAGGTCATAAATGATGTATTTAACGTGAGCGTATTTTCTAGAAACACAAGAATACAAAATGTTAAATTTAATTTTTAAAGGTTGAACACTTGTATTTCTAAAAACCTGTCATGAAATCTCAATGCTCCTCCCACACACACACACATATATATATATATTCCAAATTTCTACTTTTGACATAGATTTCAAATAATTTTCTAGCAATTGCACCGAGAGGTGCAAAGGAACGTGGGAAGGAGTTAGGGTCTGTAGAAGGTAATAAAGAAGTGAAATATATTGACAATAAAATAAGAGCAAAATTTGGGTGTCTATATTTGTTAAAAAATATAGCAAGGGGTTAAATTTAAGAAGAAAGTGTAACATAAATTTTTCACAACAATGGGAATCAAGATACATGCCAAATAAGTTTAATTTATTTAATTTTTTAAAAAATAACATTAAATAAATTCCATGAAAAAAACAAATATCAAGACAACCACACCTTGATATTGTTATTATTCTATTGTTAGAAGAAAATAACTAGACACAACACAAATGGAATCAATGAGAGAATAGCCAAAATAAATATGTTTGATGTGAAAGAGATGTAAAATCATAAGTAAAATATTTTAATATTCATATAAGTAAAGTAATTTATATTAATTTTACAAGAAAATAAGTAAAAAATTAAGAAGTTCTTATAATTTCCATTTTTTAATAAAATAAGTCATATATTTTCTAAATTAATTGAAACTTAAATAAACGGTTCAAGTATTTATCTGAACTAATTTCATTCAAGATCAGTTTTATAGAAAGAGTAAATATATTTTTTGAATAGTTACACTAAGAGTGTGAAGTATAATTTATTCAATTATTATATCACTACTCAGTGTATTAGTTTATGCTATACATGAAATATATTTTTCAACACAATTAAAACTAGGATAGAACATTGGGTTCAGGTTTCATCATAGTAAAAATTAGGATTGAACATTGGGTTAGGGGTTCCCATAAAAGTGTAGATAAATGTAGAGTAATGTAAACATAAACTACATGAAACCAAAATGATTTGTTATTTTAATATATTCAAATAATAAAAAAAACATTATAAAAAAATGCACTCATAAAACTAAAATAAAACTAGTTACATCTCTGGTAGCTAGTAAACATATAAAAATTCACACTCGAATTAATTAAATCTGATATGTTGAAGAAGGACATCATGTATTTATCATCCTGTATATATTTCACAACCGGATTGTTTGATCAAAGATCCCACGAAGAGCAGGCTCCCATGACGTTCATATACTGCAAACAAATCATAGAATATACCATTCAAAATGTGTTGCGGAAATAAAAAAATTACAAACATACGACACAACACTTCAAGTATGACATAGTTTTACTACAACAAATTAATCATACAAAAAGAATTGAACCTATTATGACTGTACTAGTTTGATGATATGCTCGAGGCCTATAGGAATAATATCCACTAACTTCAGCATATTTATCCAGTAGTCTCTTCCATCTTCAGTATTCAAGTCCAACCAAAGATGGGTGTTGCCTGCTAACAATCCAAAGGTAGCATTTGGCTTGGCTGTAGTTGAAATTTTTGTAAAGTCTAGCAAGAGGTTAGGTGGAAACAATGATTGTTAGGTCCCTATATTACTAGTATAGTCCCTTATTGGTGTTAGCGTAACCCCCTTATTGTTATTATTATACCCCTGTAACCCCCATATTGTTATTATTGTGCCCTTAAATTATTATTGTTAGGTTGGCTAGGATTACATTGTGGCCCACTAGGATTACATTATGGCCCCATGGACTCCTATATATAGAAAGGAGGTTTTGTAATTTGTATCATCCAAGAATTGTTCATTTATGTAATGTATTGGAGGTTGTCCCCTCGAAGTGGCTTATTTCTAAGGCATTGATATCTCTTTTCTTCTATTTTTGGAGCTGGTTTCACAACATTTGGTATCAGAGCTTTGGGATTCTATGGTTTCGCTGCTCCAAACAGGTCATCGTCGAATTTTCGCTATAATTTTTTTTCTACAAAGGTTCAGAAGCTGAAATTTTTAGAGTGCGAAGCCAAAATCTTGAGGAACATCGTCGCAAAATTTCAGAGCTTGGTTCACAATAGTTTCAAAGATATGATCTGTGTAAGGTAGGTCATTTTGCAGACTCCTGAATTTAACCTAAACAGGTGATCGTGGTATTTTCACTATAAAATTGTTCCTGCGAAGGTTCATAAGCTGAAATTTTTAGAGTGCAAAGCCGAAAGCCTGAGGAACATCGTCGAAAAATTTCAGATCTTGGTTCGCAATATTGGCGGAGATATGATCTGTGGAAGTTAGGGATTTTTCAGGCTTCTGAATTTGATCTCAAATAGGTGATCATGGGAAAAGCTTCATAATTCTCTCTCTGAGCATCGGATTGGAATGCTGTAAAAAGTGACCGCAAAAACACAGACTATAGTTTTCTGTCTATCAATTTCAAAGCCAAAGGAGGAAATAGTGACACGTGGCAAGTCGTACAAGTTTGCTCTACTGAACCAGTCCATAATTGGGTCATTGTGGGATATTGGACATAAATTTTCCATGAAGAATCCAATTCAGATTAGATCTGTGGAATTTGAAAGAAGCTTCAGAGGGCTACTACAGGGTTGAATTTCAGATATTGAGGATCCACTATTATAGAGATAATTCAATTTCAATATCGAGCTCCTCAAAAGCAAGTAAAAGGTGTGTATTTTGTTTTTCCAAATTTCATAAGTCTTGTTTTAAGAATCAAGTTGAATTGATTCCAAGGGCATATTGTAGAATAGATATCAACATTGGATTCTAAAATGGCCCCTAAAAAGAATTCAACACCCATTAAGCCTTTAGAAGGCTCTACTATGACCCATGAAGATGAAGAATGGCAACATGACATATCAAAATTACAAGAGCAAGTGCAACAAATTTCGCTCTCGCAAAGAGCAACAGAGAATGACATGAAAGTTTTGAATAAAGGCGTGGAAACTAAGATGGATGGTTTGAAGAAAGGCGTGGAATCTAAGTTAGATGTCTTGAAGAATGGCGTGGATGTCATGGAAGCTAAGGTGGATGGCATGGAAGCTGGCATGGAATCTAAGATTGATGACATGGAAGCTAAGATCGATGAAAAAATGGAAAACATGAAGAAGGATCTAAAAGCAGATATGGAAGGTTTGACAAAGTTGATACAAGAAATGTTTCCTAATGGTGAAAAGATAGTAGATGAAAATCATGATGAGAACATAATAAATGTTAGTCATGATTTCATAAACTCTAATGTTGGAAGGAAGAACCACCATATTCCAAAAATGGATATGAGGAAATTTGATGGAAAGGATCCTGTAACATGGATACTACATATGGAGCAATATTTTGATCTCAATAATGTGAAAAACACACAAAAGGTATGCATCGCCACTTTACATTTAGAACAAAATACATTTGTATGGTATCAATGGCTTTGCTCTCGTAAAAAAATTGTCACTTGGTCAATTTTTACAGAGGAAATGATAGCACATTATGAGGATACAAAGAGAAACACCTTCTTTAGCCAATTAATAAATCTCAAACAAAAGTTTCTAGTGGGGGAGCACATTGAGGACTTACAAAAATTGAATATAAGGGTAACCGATATTCCAGAGGAACACAGGATTGATCTCTTCATAGGTACTTTAAAGGATAACATCCAACATGAAGTTCGTGTTTTGGAACCTGATTCATTGGAGAAGGCATTCAGGTTGGCAAGAAAAATAGAATGTAAAATTATGGTGACAAGGAAGCCTAACACTCACTTCTATAAAGAGGGAAGTGTTGCTACTCCTAGATTTCCACAACCTACAAGGTTGACACCACAAAAATTGGAAGAAAAACGAGCAAAAGGGCTTTGTTACAATTGTGATAGAAAATACACTAAAGTTCATAAGTGTGCTAAGAAGAAATTATTTTACATAGATTGTGAAGAGGAAGAAGAAAATAAACAAGAATTTTCAAAAGAAGAGGATATACACCAGGAACCAACCCTAGAAGAAGAAGAAATGAGTCCGATCATATCATGTAATGCATTGGCAGGAATTACCACTCCTCAAACTCTTAAGATAGAAGGACATATCAAGAAGAAAAAGGTAATAGTGTTGACTAATTCAGGTAGTACCCATAATTTTATTCATTGTAAGGTAGCCAAGGAATTGAATTGTTTCCTATACCGAACACCAGAATGTCAAGTGATGGTTGCAAATGGAGGAACTATAAATTGCTCTGGAAAATGCCATAATATCAAGCTAACCATGGGGGAATATGTATTGAATAGTCCCATGCTTTCGATTCCTATGGGAGTTGCTGATGTTGTACTAGGAGTACAATGGTTACAATCTTTGGGGATGGTAGCTTTTAATTTTCAAGAACTTTTTTTGAATTTTTTTTTCAGAAGGTAAGGAAGTTGAATTACGGGGTATTGTAGGGAAGCCAGGAAAGATAATAAGCTCTAATGTCATGACAAAGCTTCTAAAGAAAGAACAACAAGGCGTAATTGCATAATTATGCTCACTAGAAGTTCCAACATCAAAATCATCTATTTCTGCAGATCTCCAAAAAGTCTTGGAAAATCATTCCAAGGTGTTTGAAACTTCGAAAGGACTCCCACCTATTCGTGATCATGATCATGCTATTCATTTGATTCCCGTAAGTGTTCCTCCAAACATCAGGCCTTATAGATATCCTTATGTCCAAAAGAGCGAAATTGAACGTATGATTGCAGAAATGTTAGAGGCTGGTATAATTCAACCTAGTCAAAGTTATTTCTCCGCTCTTGTAGTATTGGTGCACAAGAAGGATGGATCATGGCGCATGTTTCCAGATTATAGGGAGCTCAATAAGCTCACCGTTAAAGATAAATTTCCCATTCTTGTGATTGATGAATTACATGGAGCAATTATTTTACCAAGTTGGATCTTCGTTTAGGATATCATCAAATTAGAATGAAGACTGAAGATATTCCGAAAACAACATTTCGAACTGATGAGGGTCATTATGAATTTTTGGTCATGCCTTTTGGCCTTACCAATGCACCTTCTACATTTCAAGGATTGATGAATTCCATTTTCGAACCCTTCCTTAGAAAATTTGTGCTAGTATTTTTTGATGATATACTAATATACAACAGGTCTTGGAAGGATCATGCTCAACATGTTGACAGGGTGCTGAAACTATTGCAGGAGAAACAATTGTATGAAAAAACATCCAAATGTTTCTTGGAGTACAAGAGGTGGACTATTTGGGTCATATTGTATCTCACGATGGTGTTAAGGGAGACCCTAACAAAATTAAATCCATTAAGGAATGGAAAGTCCCCACAACCATTAAGCAGTTGCGAGGATTTCTCAGGTTAACAGGGTATTATCGCAAGTTTGTTAAAAATTATGGGAGAATAGTAGCACCTCTAACAACATTATTGAAGAAATTTGCATTTTCATGGAATCCTGAAGCAACTAAGGCCTTTGAACATCTTAAAGAGGCAATGTGCCTAGCACCGGTCTTAGCTACGCTAGACTTCACAAAAACATTTATTGTGGAATGTGATGCCTCAGGAAATGGAATTGGTTCTGTTTTAATGCAAGAAGGAAGACCCATTGCTTTTGAAAGTCATCCAATCAAAGGAAAGTATTTACAAAAACCTATTTATGAGAAGGAAATGTTAGCAACAGTGCATGCACTAAAGAAATGATGACCTTACCTAATGGGAAGACACTTCAAGGTAAAAACTGATCATGATAGTCTTAAACACTTTTTGGAACAAAGACTATCTTCAGAAGAGCAGCAAAAATGGGTCACAAAGATGTTGGGTTATGACTTTGAAATAATCTACAAAAAAGGGAAGTTAAATGTTGTTGCAGATGCACTCTCAAGAAAGAATGAAGAGGTGGAAGCATTTCTTTGTGCCATATCTATTATCCAACCAGATTGGATAACCGAAGCAAGGGATGAATGGAAGAAGGACGAAGAAGTGTGGACACTCATTCAAAAGTTGCAGCAAGATCCTAGTACATCTGATACATTTAATTGGAAAAATGATTCCTTATGGTACAAAGATCGCTTATATCTTTGTAAGAATTCTCAACTAAAACAAAAGATTCTTCTGGAATTGCACACTTCTCCTTTAGGAGGACACTCAGGATTTTTAAAAACTTACCACAGGGTGAAGAAAGATTTTTTTTGGGATGGCCTTAAATATGATATTCAAAATTTTGTGGCGGAATGTTTGGTTTGCCAGCAGAATAAAGTTGAGAAAATTAAGACCCCAGGTATTCTCCAACATTTATCCATTCCAAGCCAATGTTGGGAGGAGATTTCGATGGATTTTATCACAGGTTTACCTAAGTCCAAAGGAAAGAGTGTCATCATGGTGGTAGTTGATAGACTTACCAAGTATGCACACTTTTGTGCATTATATCATCCATTTAAAGCTAGTACATTTGCTACTACATTTATGGAAACAATTGAAAAGCTACATGGAAACCCAAAGGTTACTGTGAGCGACAAAGATCCCATTTTTACTGGAAATTTTTGGATGGAGTTATTTTCTTGTTTGGGTACTCAATTAGCTCATAGCTCATCTTATCATCCTCAATCCGATGGTCAAACTGAGATAGTAAATAAATGTTTGGAAGGATATCTTCCTTGTTTTGTATCTGATAAACAAACACAATGGGTCAAGTGGTTACCTCTCGCCGAATGGTGGTATAACACTTCCTTCCATACTGCAGCAAAAATGACCCCATTTATGGCACTTTATGGATATCATCCACCATCCATCACATCATCTTTAAGGGAAAATTCGAAGGTTCAAGCAGTGGAAGATCACATCGAGCATCAACAAGAAGTTTTCCAACTCTTAAAGGATAACCTGAATTTGGCACAAAATCGAATGAAACAACAGGCAGATCAACATCGTAGCGAGAGAAGTTTTGATGTAGGAGATTGGGTATTTTTACGGCCACAACCATACAAACAAATGTCCCTCAAGCAAGCAAAGAAGGATAATAAATTATCGCCAAAGTACTATGGTCCTTACAAGGTGTTGCAAAAGATTGGTACTATGGCATACAAATTGGAGCTTCCTGCTTCTTCGCGAGTACATCCAGTTTTCCATATTTCATGCTTAAAGAAGGTTATAGGAGAAAATCTTCCAGTTCAAACAATATTGCCAGAACTTGATGAGGAAGGAAAAAATGTCTGGGTTTCAGAGCGGTCATGGAAGCAGAAATGTTGACTACGAGCCAGTGCGTTTTGGTATCATCAAGTGGAAGAACTTACCCACTGAATATTCTAAATGGGAGGATGAGAGTTTTATACAGAAGAACCCAGAGCTACTCAAGCGTTGAGGACAACACTTTTTTGAAGGATAAGGGCATGTTAGGTCCCTATATTACTAGTATAATCCCTTATTGTTGTTAGTGTAACTCCCTTATTGTTATTATTGTACCCCTGTAACCCCCATATTGTTTTTATTGTGCCCTTATATTATTATTGTTAGGTTAGATAGGATTACATTGTGGCCCACTAGGATTACATTATGGCCCCATGGAATCCTATATATAGAAAGGAGGTTTTGTAATTTGTATCATCCAAGAATTGTTCTTTCATGTAATGTATTGGAGGTTGCCCCCTCAAAGTGGCTTATTTCTAAGGCGTTGATATCTATTTTCTTCTATTTTTGGAGCTGGTTTCACAACAGTGATCCTCCATAGTTACCATTGTTGTTGTTGATCATTGAAGAACTACTTTCATTAGAACCTAGGTCACTAGGGCCACTGAAAATATTTGATGTGGGAGAGCCACAGGCTGCTATCAAACCTGGAAGTGAATTGGACTTGTGGTATGGCCACAGGAAATTAATGTTATGATCATAGATTTATTCTTTTATATTAACCGTGGGTCCTGTTGTGGCTCATTTTAATTTACCTTTGAAATATTTTTCAAAACACAAAAAAGCATATATTATAGAAAACGTAAAATTTTGTGTGTAGTAGATAGAAGGAATCTGATTTATATGTTGATACATTAACATTACATGATGAGATGTGAAGGTGGGTCTAGTCGGGCTCATTCACGTGCAGAACAGTTCGAGAGTCGGACCGATGGGCACGTTCAGAACATTGCACACCAGACAGGGTCAAGTCGGGCTCGTTCGCAAGCTCAGGAGAGATCAACACTCTTTAAGATTAAATAAAGCTCAGGAGAGTTTTAACACCGTGGAGTAATATGGAGTCACATGAGTGCATTGAAGGAAATATTGTAGGGAGTAGCATAGAGAATATGGAGTTGTAAAGTGGTGACAACTGAAGGAACATAGATATCGGTTAAGGCAGAAAACCTTTAAAATATTCCCAAAGGAGGCGATCAGACATCGAGGATCAAGTCGCAAAATTAAAGTGAGAGATGAATGGACCAAGTTTCATCTCAAAGTTAATTTTGAAAATTTTCAAAGTGGACACGTGTAGACATAGCGCAATTTCGCATTGGCGATATTTGGGTTTATGGGTTAAGGACTTCGCAAGTTAAATGAAATAACTTGCTATGCGGTAAGAAACGAAACTCGCGATGCGATAAAGGGAGGAGCCACGTGTTGGCACAAAGATTAAGCGCATATCACACATCAACAGGTTTAGAGTTTAGAATTAAGACTTCGCATGGTAAAGTATTTTGGTTGTGATGCAACAAGGACAGGAGGTGGCAGTGTGAGACGATACAATGGGGCCGTTAGATCTGGCGAAGATCTACTATGGAGATTACGTCGCACTTCGCATCGGCGTTTGTATTGTCTAACCGTTTAAGTTATATGTTGAGTTCGCCGATATGCGTTGCACCGTGATTGGTCACCATATTGTGGGACCCTACAACCATTGTTCTACGTATATGTAAGTGGGTGAGTTATGTGCGATCTGTTTTAAAGTAAATCACCGTTGATTGCGCACATATGTATGTTGAATAAAATCAAGTATGGTAGACCACTGCGTATGTAAAGGGAGTTTATGTGTGCGATAACCCATAGGTCCACGGTAATGTTTAAAATGCAGTTTCGTGATGCAGTGGGACCTAATCGCGTAGCGCACATCTCAAGTGGTAAAATATCATTGCTAAGGAAAATTTAAAGGCATTGAAATGAAAAGTACGATGTTTGCACTGACGCGATACAGTTCCTAGATGAAATCTAAAGGATTTCAAGTACGGAGTTATGAGGTTTGTGCGCCATTTTATTAAGGAATAGGAAAACACGACAGAGAGACTTAGGTAAGTGACCTGACGTAGATCAAAGGAGAAGAGGCAGGGTTGGGTAGCAGGTAACATGATGACTGCATTTAAAGCACAGGGGCATAGGCAGAGTCGGGCAGAGGAACGTATAGTGGAACTGTTGGAAGCACGACAACTGGGTCAAGTCGGGCACTGAGGCATCGTTACAGAGTTGTGCAATTGCTGCATCATAACCAGAAAGGACACCTCGACACTTTGGGAGGACGCATCAGCAAAATGAACAATATTTCCCGTTTTAATTTTTTTTCTCAAGTATGATTTCATAAGTGATGTTAACAGTTTAGGTAGTCGAATAGTTTCAAGAAGTTCAAGATTTATGAACCACTATGATGTATTTAAGTAGATAGAAATAAAGAAAATGGGTCCGAGTTTTGGAATTCTAGAGGATGGTTAATTTGGTACTGAATTTTCTGAGAAATAAATGAAAGAAGATCAAGTTTCCTGCAACTGTTGATGCTGATATGTCTTTCCAGTTTTGCACTGTGCTTATTCCTCTTTGAATGAAGTAAAGTAATGTAGCAGCCAGTTTCTTGATTACATCTACGAGTAAGAGTTAAATAACCTTAATTTTCTCTCCTTCACCTCATCTCTTCTTTCTTCACAAAATCCTGATGAAACTTTAAAGTAATAGATTCTGTGTTTGCAACATATTATTTCGAGTTTCCTATCTCTCCATGAATTTCCTTTGAAACTTAAAAGTGATAGATTCCATTTCTCAGCATATCACTTTAATTTTCCTTTACAATTCTTCTTTTCATTTCATTCTGATATCAACAGTTTATGGCATTGTGAAGGCTTTCATTATATCAGATTATTGAGTGTATTAAATAATTAGATTCCAAAGGTGTTAAGCAGAGGACATTTGATATTATAATTGTGACATACATTTACAAATTGTCTTAAGCACTGATTCCTTACCACAGCCAGGGGATTGTTTCTTGAGATACAACATGTCCTTGCATCGTGAAGGACAACAAATTATGGACATATTCATCTTGCTATGGCTTCATTTTCTCGGTCTCATTCAATTTTAGATTGTTTTCACCATTGAAACATTACTTGTTTCCTTCAGAGCATCAATAGTTATGCATGAATCGCTTGAAGGTGCAATGGAACCTTGACCAACTGCAAATTAGGGGCAGAGTACGCACAACCAAGGTCTAAGGAGCACATTTTTTCTAAAAATTGAGTAACAAAACCCTGGTGATCTTGGTGCAATGATAGTCCATCCACATTTCCAGATTGATCAAATCTGCATGGAGCAGCAGACCTTAGCAGATTTAGGTCTGGCTGGTTCATGTTTCCATTTTTAGCATTCATCATATTGGATGAATACCTATATGCAGCAAGCTTCAAGTAATCTCTAAGCAACCGTGCTTTAGCCTCCATCATTGAATTCTCTCACTATGTCAACGATCAAAGTACTGAGATATATGGGAAGCATAAAAGAGGTTTGTTCGTAGTTTCTTCAAATGTGTGTTCCAGTAGTTCTTAATTTCGTTGTTTGTTCTCCCTGGTAGATGAGAAACTATTACATACCACCTAAACATTGAATATAATATAAAAAATCCACCAGGATAATCGACCTCAAACATCATAACTTATAAAAGTACATGAGAGACATCAAGGTTTGTTTAAAGATGACTTGTTTCCAAGGATTTCATGGGGTTGGAGAATTATTTTTTCCTCGTCAAAAGAAAACTTTACCTGCTTTATATCAGACCTCAAATAGTTGGTCCATCGAAGTCTACAAAATTTTCCACACCTAAGAAAACTTGCGACATAGGAACATCACAATTTTTTACGCGGTATATGATGATAGAACTTCGCAAAAGTCAACCATATCAAAAATTTTCAGGAAACCTTAAATTCGAAACCTAAGGGCCATTCAATTTCCCTAATTTTCCAACGAACATTCTCGTAACGAAATGAATATCCCCTAAATTTCATGCAATAAAAAAAATGTAATGTGCAGCGAAACTACATTCTGAACAAAAATAATCAAAATCGTAATCCCAATAGTGGAATCATGCCATATCAACCATTTTGAGTTTTCTGAATTCCAGAGCCATCGATGGAAATGGGGGCAATGAGTGTCCATATACAATGCTTCCTCTCTTGTGTTGTGTGCAGAATGTGCAAAGAGATCAAACTATTGCGAGAGATCATATGCTCCGCTTTCATGTCAAAATAAAGGTCGGTGGATGTGATTTGCGTGGGGAGGAGAGACGGTCATGATCGCACCACAAAATCATGGGGATCCGTGGCAAACAACTGATTGAGAAGTGATTAAAAATAAAAAAAAAATTCAACGTCAGAATATAATTCGTCAGAAGGGTGATAAGAAAGCTTTCTGATTGCGTGAGGTGAACAGTGTTTGCTCACCCATTTTCATAAAAAAAAAAACATCATCAATGTAATTATATATGTGTGTGTGTGTGTGTGTATGCGTGTGAATTTTAATATAATACATGTACTATATGTAAAAAATATAATATATGTATTGAACTTTATTCGAAATATTTCTTAAATATATTTAATACCTTTGTCGGGTCTGTGGAGGGAAGAGGGAGTTGAGTGCAATTCGGGCCCGATGTGTTATACCTTGAAAAGAGCTAATATATCAAATGTCTTAACATATTCCACATGAAGGCAATATTAATATGAGTTGTCTTTAGTGAGACTTTTTGAAAGATTTTCTAGTGGATTCTTTTGTTCTAATTTCTCTAAAATCCCAGAGGAATTCATTGAAATCACAAGCTTGATGGGTAACTCCTACACAATCGAAGTGCCCTATGGGTTTTTCAGGGTGTTGAATCCATATATACAATAAAAAAACCAATTTAAATAACACAAATTAAGATTTCACCTTATATTTTTCCGTCGGATTCTGGCACCCGAAACTCTAAAAAGTCGCACTAAAGACAACTCCATTTGAATACCTTGAAGCGTACTAGGTAGGGTATTTGGTTTAAATATTTGTTAGGAGCACAAGGACCAAGGCATACATTTCCTCCTTTACTCACATGCATGTTAATGAAGTGCTCCTTTCTCTAATGCAACATGCTCTATTTAGGAGGTAGAGTAGTTATTATGTGGGAAGGTAGGTAAGTTATTAAAATTTTGTTATCATTATTATTATTATTATTATTTTTAATTAATTTATATAATTCATATGCGTTGTGTTTTGGTTTAGTTAAAAATTCATATTTTATTTTTGTTTATCATTTTTTAATTAATTATATTTTATTTTTTCTAGTTTATTTATTTATTTTGCAAATATTTCAAGAATAATGATTATTATAATAAAAATTATAACTTATAGTTAGAGTATTTTTTATGCAAGAAATTAATTTACGATTATAATTTTAAATTTTCATTTATTGCAATAATTTCTATAAGTTACAATTATTACTATAAAGACCAACTTAATGTAGGGCAAATAAGAAAATTCAAGGGAGCGATTTTTGATGATGAGAATACGAGAGGAGGCAGAAGGGGAAACTGACACAAGGAGCCAAGATCTAATTGTGGTCAAATTGGCGACAACATTCGGTCCCAACTGGGGATGATGCTCCCTTATTGACACATTTTCCAAGGAGCACCATGTTTAAAACAAGCTCATTGAAGCCTAGGTTGTCGGTGTTTCAAATTTGAATGTAAATGTTCTCATATTTGAATTTTGAACTTGTAAAATATAAATTTATTTATAAAAGTATTTCCTCAAAGTCAATTTCTAAATTCATGATGAAGTTGAGAGCCTTAAGGGATTTTCTCTCATCCCTTGAGTTTTGGATAAGGACCTTGATAGGTGGATTTGAGAGATTTCTCCACATAAATCACATGGAGCATATTTTAAGGGATTGCGAGAGTTTTTTTCTCCTTGGAGTGGGGATCTAAGGAGATATAATCTCCTTTGTTTTTGGATCTTGAAAGCTATAAAACCATCCTATGTACTTTGTATGGTATGCGATTTTTGGAGAAGAGATATTGAGATAATTTTTGAGAAGTCTTTGAGAGATTCATTTTGAGGAAGCCTTGGAGATCTTGGAGAACTCAAGAGGTATTTCACATGATTTATTGATATATACAAGTCTTTAACTCCTTTGTGTACTAGAATACAACTCTAGGTTTGGCCACCCTTTTGTAATAGAGAATTGTACATCTTCCTCATTACAGAGAGACAAAAAAAGCGATTCGACTTGTTGGAAGCGAATCTAGAGATGTAGCGCAGTGGAGGGGGTGAAATCCGTTATCAACCTTGATGTTTTCATGTTATGTTTATTCTTATTTTGATCAAGTTATTTTACATGCATTTTAAGTTACACGTTTATAATGAATTGAACATCTTTTTGGATAATTTGTAACTTAATTTCACAAGCCCGTATGGTCAGTTAAAAAGGTCTTTGTTATAAGTTTTTATGCCCTCTCAAGTTTTCAGAAGACTTGGTATCAGAGGAGTTAATTTTTTAGCTTAGTGGGTACATTTTCTAGATTTAATTCAAGCAAGAATAAGGAAACTGCTTAAGAAGGTAATTGGTTAAGTTTTTAAATGTCGATTTCATAAAATGAATATATTTATGATCCTTTCTTTGCAAACATTTATCAAGATTCAAAGATGTTTAAAGAATTATTAATCATGAAGAAAATGGTAGAGGAGTTGTATGATGATGACAAAGAAAGCAATAAGTTGTGGAAATAATTGAAAGCATTGGAAGATGAGAAGCAAGAACTTTAATATGGACTTCAAGTGATGAAGTTGCAATTAAAAACTTAAGAAGATGCCCTAGCAAAGTGTCAAAATTCTAAGGTAAACGAGATAAGTAACACTTGTACACATTCAATTTCCTCTCAATAAGATATTTTTTTTGGTTCCTTCGAGAAGAACACTCGAGGAATTGGGTCGAAATTTTTATTGAAAATGGGTTACGAAGGGAAAGGCTTGGGAATACATGATCAAGGCATAATAGAGTCCATTATGGTTGAAGGTGGACATCAATATGCTGGAATTGGATATGGAAAAGAAGAGGTTGGAGAGAGTTTCAAGACTGTTGAAACAAATGATGTTTCGAAAGGAATTTCTGCATCATGAGGTTCACCCCATCAGAGTTGCAACAAAAATGATCATCAAAGGTATAGATATGATTATACAAAAGTTTCTTTTGATTATAGAAAGCATGGTAAGGTCATCCATAAATTTTTTCATAAGATTCCATGTTTGCTTTGTGGCCTATATAATCATAAAGTTTCAAAGTGTTGGAGGAGAATGTCTTCATACAAGAAATTATTGAAGGAAAAGAAAAAAAAAGGTACCAATCTCCAAATCATAAGGAAGTTGATGGTGAGACAAAATATTAACATTGTTGCACACATTGTCATCAAAGTGGTCATTTGGTTGACAAATGTTGGAAGCTTTATCTAAAATTTCGTCAACAATATTGAAGAAATATTGCACAAGACCTCGTCAAAAACGAAAAAGTTAGTCCAACAAAGATCATTAAGAAAACTGAGTTTGATGAAATGCAGTTAAATATGGATCCATTCAAATGGCTTGGTAAGAAATGGTTAACATCTCTACATAATTGATTTTTCATGCATGATTTAAAACCTCCAAAAATAAATTTGTTTTTGTTGAAGAAACCAAGGAAATAAAAGTTGAATTATATGCATCTGTGATAGAAGATTTCCAAATTATAGGTGAAGTTGATGACATGGCAATGCACCATAACTACCGTTAGTTGGTAAATTATGGCAAATTTTGGTATGGATTTCAGTGCAAAAATGATAATTTTTTAGGATTCCATATTCTGGAACATACAATAATATTTGTATTTGTGGAACTTAAGCTATCTAGATCAAGAAAGATTCAATTTTGTTGCAATATTCTTGGGTCCACGTATTGCAGGTTTTGGTGGTTATGACATTCCAAGACAACAATGGAACATATATTCAATGTTTATTTAGTGGGTTAAACTGATCCACGATTTTCCAAGAATCATTATGAGTCAAAGAGCTAAAAGGAGGCTCGAATTTATTGCATGAAGGAGGGTGTATTTTTGCACAAACTTTATGAGCGGAGGCAGTTGAGATCATGAGGAGTGAAAAAGGAGAATGGATATGTGGTTGTTGGGGAGGGGCGAAGAAGTAAACATCACAACAACCAAAGCGTATTCTCATCCTCCTGGCACCGTGGAGCGCATGTTCGTTGCGCCTGAAAGATGTTGCAGCTGCTAGATCATAGATTCAGGAAAAAAGAGAAGTTTGGAATTGTGAAGGACACTGTGATCGGACACCATGCTCATGTAAGGGAAGCTGAAAACCCTAGGTTGAAGATGGGATGCATGGACATGATGAATAATTTAATAAATAGACCGATTCCAAATGCATGGAGAACTAACACTAAAGGAGTCATTCATGATGGTCGTCAAGCATAAGGTGATTGTCATGAATTGAATTGAACTGTGGAGATCCCTCAAAAATTCATCATGCCTCGTTGGTGGCATTATATATGTTGTGATACGATCTAAAATCTAGATTTTGTGGGATTATGGCGTTGGATATTTTTTATGGCAACATGTACACGTAGTTTGTTGGTTAATTATGTTTTACAATTGACCCTTGGATAGAATGATACAATGTGAATGAGGGAGTAAAACTCATAATTCAACGTAATCAACATTATGGGTGTTGGATATATACGACAACCCAAAACAAGTGAATAAAATTCCATGTTACTGGGCCATGGTACAAAAATTAAGGATGCCCGTCAATGTGGAAACTACAAGGAGCATTGGATGAAGGCACAAAGTTATATTGCAATACGTAGGGTATGGTGGGATATTCCCCACAATTTTTCAATATATTTGGTTTCCTGCTTGTGATATTGTAAAAATCTTCATATTTTGTGATCCAGGAGGATATTGGTGACCACGCGCCTATTCCACTTGGACCCCCACCATTGTTTCTTTTAGTTTTTCAGTTTCCTTAATTGTATCATAGTTTACTATTTTTAGCAGTTTTTTGGGTCCTAAACTTCCTAACATAATTTGAGGCCCTAAATGATGGCCTCGGATAGATATTTCTAATGAGGTGTTGTGTGCATCAAATGGAGATCGTATGCCAAAGTTACGACTCTGGGAAGTTGATGTACCAATTTACCCCAATGGGGCCCATAGGTTTGGAGCTTCATCTCTTAGGGTTATGTTTTTGGATGTTTAAAGTTTTCCATTATTTATCAATAATAAATAGGCCTTTTATCCTCACTGTAACATAGTTCAGAGACATGTAGCCGCCACATCTCTTCTCATAGCTAAGCTACCATCACGTGAGCTAGTTTATTTCCATTATGTATGTAAACATATTTCAATTCTTCGATATTAATGAAATGAAGTTTTATTTATGTTGCATCTATGTGTTTATGGTTGTATCTTATTCTATTACATTCTTGTATAAGTTTGGATCAGTGGTATAAGAGCGGTCTTCTCTTTCCCTTTTTTTATTTTCATGTCCCCAACGAGGTCAGGGTATAAGGCATTAGGGATCGAACTGGTTGAACGTTTGCAAGATCAACCACGCAATCCCTTAGGAACTCCCATGGTGGATGAAAAGAAAGATGAGGGAGAAAGAGATAATTTCAAAATATTTCTTGAAGAAGCCCTTGAGCGAAAAAGGAATGAGATGATGGAAAAATTTTCCCAGATCCTTGAGCAACTGCCCAAAAGCGATGGATATTCATCTAACAACCACTTTGGAGGCACCACTTCCTTTAAGGTACAAGTCAACTTTGATATCCCAATATTTCAAGGCCATATAGATGAAAATGTTGTAGATAAATGGTTAAATATGTTATAAGGATATTTTTTGGTTCATGGTTTTTCCAATCAGGAAAACAATACTTTTGCACTACCCAAAGTCGCCCCCCACATCAAGGACTGGTGGGAAACCTACTGTGAGAAGTGGGACTAGAGGGAACCCTCACTATTTTCAGTTGCACCTAATTGGAATTATTTCATATATTCTATCAAGGAGCAGTATTTCCTCGTTGGGAGCTTTGAAGATAAATACATAAAGTGGACCACGTTGTGGTAGGGTAGGTCCTAAGATGTGCCAGATTTCTAAATATTCTTTTATACCTTCGCACAAAATTGAGAGTAAAGGAATATGAGTAGAATTTGGTACTCAAGTACCACAACTATCTGCACAAGTAAATCAAGGATGAGATGGAGTTCCTGGACATATGCTCTCACATTGTTGCCTATCAATACGTTGTAAAGATCGAGCAAAAATTTAAACAAAAGAATTGAGACTTTGTATACGCTAATTCAAAGTAAGGGGAAGGTGCCCAAAACCGCAAAACAAAGCCAAAGCGGGGTGACCCGGGACATCCCACCTAAGATGCAAGCAAAGAACAACACCGCAAAGGCAAATAAGGACACAGGAAAATGGTGTGAGTTCCATAAGAGCCCCACTCACAACAGAAGTGAGCGTCGGGCCAAGCAGTCACTAGTGGTTGAGTTGAAGGCTTCCGAATCAAATGCATGTTTCTTCTCTGATTCAAAACCTAACAACGGGAATGACAAAGGGAAGAAAGGAAGATTTGAAGGATGGAAATTTATTTTAATGTTTAGAAACCTTGACAAATCACACTAGTTCATAATATGCAACATGTAAAATGTTTAGCAATATTTTTTGTAAAAATATTCAAATTTCTAATAATTTTATGCATTATCTATATAAAATATTGGCGATTTTACAGTAAAATAATTTTATACTATAATTTTGGGAAAATAATTTTTAGAAGAAATGAAAATTAGAGATTTTTTTTTTGGAAAAAACAAGGAAAACTAACCCAATTGCGAATATTAGCCCCTAAAATTTTCCCTGAAGGGAAGCAGATTATTGATGCAGAGTCTAGTACCACCGTTGCCACCACCAAGATCCAGAATATTTAGCTCGAATATCTGGATGAGCGGGAGTGACTCTTCCACTCATAGATGTGGGTGACGGGTTCTTTGTTTCAGTTCATTATTGACAGCGGGAGCCAGAAGAACCTCATTTCAACAGAGGTCGTCAAGGGGTTGGGCCTACCGACCAAAACGCACCCGCAGTCGTACACCATCGGGGGGCTTTACCAAGGACGAGATTTTTGCTTTAGCTGTAGAAATTTGAATAATAGATGAGTTATTCACCGAGATTATCCTGATTACACACTATTTGATCTTCATGCATAATACATAACCTCTTCTACCATTGATCATCAATTTGTGGAATTAAAAACAATCGCATGCACACATTGAAACATTAATTAATCACACATATCAACACAGTATGTAATGGGGAAAGCTTACAGCTGAAAACCCCCAACTATCTGTATATTATAATGATAGAGAAAATGTAACAATACATAGCACAAACTCCTCACAAGCTCTCAGCACTATCTCCAATTGTTACACACTACACAAGCTCAGATATGAACAAGTCACAAGTTCAAATCTCCTCCACCTGTTAGCCTGCCTCTACTGCGAAATCCAAGATGAATAATGATCAGATCCAAGTTCGAATCCCACTATCTTGTACTGCGCAATCCTCATTGGCAATCTCAATCAATGTGTGTGCAAATCTCATGCACAGCTATAGTCACAACTGATAGTAGACTCACCCTTTCACCCACCTCTAACACTTGAGTCTCAACCCAGGCCCCGTCCATGCACCGCTGCCGGTTCATGATGTATTCTTTAGTTGATTTATGAGTTAATAATTAGTGAATTAATTAATAATTAATTCACACCACTCATCACTAGTGTATTTATCGTTTAGACCAAATACAAGCCCCAGTTCAACCCAAGATTAAGCATAGAGACAACTCCATCAGCTTGTCTCATAAACCTCACACAAACTACGCCACATGAGTTCTAGCTGATCAGCCATGCAATAGCTCAACTCAGCCTTACCAGGAATAACGTGGTAGCCACGTGGATGCATGTGCCACATCAAATGCTTCGAATTGAAGTCTTTATGAGGATAAAGATAATGTTTATAGTCCAAATATTGTGGAAACTAATAATATTCGATGATCTATTTTAGGCCCGGCCAGTCTAAAAATAGACTCCGCCAGTATGTCTAAAAATAGAGGTCTATCTATTTTTACCAACTTGACCAATCATCCATAAATAGCATCCTGCAACTCATAGACCATGATCCATATGTCTAAAAATAGACATAGTCTAAAAATAGACTTTGCGCCAAAAATAGCCTGCGGGCCCACTTAGTGAAGGCTACTTCATTTCACTAAGCTCCATCATCTTGTTGCATTTTCAACACTCCCTCTCAACAAGATATGGATTATCTGCAACCCCTATCCTGCCTCTGTGGAATTCGAATTTGCTCTTGGTGAGCGCCTTCGTCAAGATGTCAGCATCCTGATCCTCCGTGGGAATATATGAAAGTAACATGATTCTCCGCTGCACAAAATCTCTGATATGATGGTACCTGATGTCGATGTGTTTGGATCTATCATGAAATACTGGATTAGCCGAGAGTTTAATGCAACTCTGGTTATCACAATAAATCACAATAGGCTCCAAGTGTGACCCGAACAACCCGACCAGAATCTTCCTCATCCATATGGCCTCGCATGCAGCCAAGCTTGCTGCCATATACTCAGCCTCTGCTGAACTGAGTGCCACGGATCTCTGCTTCCTGCTGTACCAAGAAACTGCTGTCGACCCAATACTGAAGATCCCTCCAGATGTGCTCTTTCTGTCCGTTGGGCTCCCTACCCAATCTGCATCCGTGAAGCCACATAGCTTCACCTCATCCTCCTGTCTGTACCACAAACCATATCCCGATGTGCCTCTAAGATAACGCAATACATGCTTTCCTGCCTTCCAGAAGAGCTTGGTAGGATTAACCATAGCTTGCGAAATCTGGTTAACATCATAGCATATATCAGGTCGTGTATTGACCAGATACATAAGCGACCCCACCAACTGTCGATAAACAGTGGCATCCACTACCTCCGCTGAAGTAGCATCCTCCTTCCTCCAACCTCCAAGAAGAGGAGTATCAACAGGCTTGCAGCCATGCATGTTGAACTTCTCCAGTATCTCCCGGGCATACTTACCCTGAGAAACAAACAGTCCATCACTACGCTTCCAAATTTCCAATCCCAGGAAATAATGAAGGAGGCCCAAGTCCTTCATCTCAAACTCTCTAGCAAGATCCTCCTTGCATGAAAGTATCAACAACTCATCACCTGTCAGAATCAAATCATCTACATAAAGTACAATGATCAGCAACTTACCCTCCACCACAATCTAGTATAGGTTAGGATCCGCCTCACTCTTGGAGAATCCAAGTCCGGTGAAATAACTGTCCATCCGTGTGTACCAAGCACGAGGTGCTTGTTTCAACCCATACAACGCTCTCTTGAGCCTGCACACATGCGACTCGCTGCTGAAGATCTCAAAACCTTCGGGCTGCTCTATGTACACCTCCTCCTCAATGACTCCGTTGAGGAACACAGTCTTCACATCCATCTGATGAATGTGCCACCCCATCTGCGCTGAGAGAGCAAGAATTGTCCGTATGGAAGAATACCTTGCGACAGGTGCAAAGGTCTCCTCATAATCGATCCCCTCAATCTGTGAAAAGCCTCGGGCAACAAATCTTGCCTTGTACTTCTCCACACTCCCATTAGCTGCCTGCTTCACTTTGTAGATCCATCTCGAACCCACCACTGATTTCCCCTCTGACCTTGGGACAATCTCCCATGCACTGTTTCTGACAATCGAATCATACTCTTCCACCATGGCATCTACCCATGCGAGGTCCTCCACAGCTTCCTCGAAAGAGGATGGCTCTGTCACGACACATTTTCTCACAAGAGCCATGTATCCAATGTACGGCTCTTGACCGTCTCTATCTCAAGGCCGGTGGCCGTAGGTGGTCCTACAACCTTCTCCCCGCATCTTGAGCCGCTCACTTCCGCCCGTAGTGCACTTCCGCCTCCGATCCCGTTGGCGCTGCATGAGTGGTCTCTTCCACTCCATGAACTTCCTCTTGTGGCTGATCCACATCCCGGCTCATCCTTAGGAACTAATAGCTCCTCCTCTCCTCGCATGCAAGTGTGGCTCCCCTCTCGGCTTAACACTTCATGGCTTTCTCCTCCCGAAATTTGATATCCCCGTCGCATGATACCCCGCGACCGTCCGGAAAATACACACACGATAGTTGTGCTGGCATCCTTTGTAACATGAATGTAAACAGGTGAACCAAAAATCCTCAAATGGGAAATATTAGGCTTCTTACCAGAAAATGCCTCCTCGGGTGTACTCATGCCAAGTATCTTGTGAGGACAACAATTCTGCACATATACTGCAGTATTGCATGCCTCCGCCCACAAGTGAATGGGTAGGCCCTGATCATGCAACATCGCCCAGCAGGAAGACGACGATCGTTCTATTATTCTAAGCCAACAACCCCATTCCCCGTCGGTGGGTTATGAGGTGCTATGAGCTCTCTTCGACCCTTCGCGCCGCAAAAGTCCTTGAATTCGCCAGAGATGAATTCACCACCATTGTCGCTCCTAAGAGCCTTCACCTGCTTCCCCGATTCCTTCTCAACCAGCGCCTTGAACTCACAAAACTTTGAGTATGTCTCACTCTTCTTCTGCATGAAGAAGATCCAGCACTTACGAGAATAATCATCAACAAAGATCACATAGTACCTATGGTTTGCTGTCGAAGCTACTGAGAAAGGTCCACACATGTCTGTGTGAATTCTCTCAAGGATCGTCATGGCACGACTATCCTTCTCGTGAAAGGTGGCTTTCACAATTTTTCCCAAGGTAAATCCCTTGCACTGATCTGACTGCGCAAGAGTACCCTTAAGAAGCCCAGTAGAAATTTGCTGTAGTATCTTCAAATATCCATGGTGAAGGTGGCCCAATCTCCGGTGCCACAACTCGCCATCATCCCGGCTCACCACTCCTTCTGCCTTGCATGCCATTACTGCACAACCATCTACTTGCAATTGATAAAGGTTCTTAACTTGAACCCCTATCTTCCGGGTTTCTCCAGTTGTCTTACTGTGCAGGAAAGCCTTTCCCTTGCTGAAGACAACATCATATCCCTTGTCTTCTAACATCGCCACAGAGATAAGATTCTTCTTCAATCCTGGAACATGCATCACTTCGTTCAATACGAAGGGTTTACCAGACTCCCTCTCAAAGGAAATGGTACCGATACCGGTCGCACTGTATCTACCATCATCGCCCATCTCGATGTGCACTCCAAGATCTTTCTCATCCAGATCAGAAAACAAATCTCGATCTCCTGTCATGTGAAAAGACACACCACTGTCCAAGAACCAAACTGAACCCATAACACTTGATACCAAGCATGCGATCAGCGAAAAATCCAGCTCAAACTGTGAGGCTAAGGCCTCTCCCGCTGCAGATCCAGCAGCCTTCTTATTTTTCTTCTTCTGCGGACAATTTGTGGCATAATGTCCGTGTTGGTGACAGTGAAAGCACTTCACCTTGGAAATGTCCTGCTTCTTGCCTTTCGCACCAGACCTAGAAGATTTCTTGCTCTTCCCCTTCTTTGCTTTGGCAGCCAAAGCGCAATTTTCTTCATCAGATGCCTTTGATGAAGATCCGCCCTGGTACTCCGCCTTATCTCCTCTTGCACAAGATCCGACCAAAGTCGCTCCCATCCTGGCAATTTCTCCCGACCATTGACATAGTCCTGATAGGAATGCCAACTCTTCGAAAGCCCAAGGAGAGCCAAGCTCACCAAGTCCTCATCATCTACAGTCACCCCCACACTTCCCAGCTCATCCCTGCATTGGGTGAACTTCGTGAGGTACTTGGGCATACTGTCACCTTTCTCCATCTTTATGTTTCTGAGTTTGTCTTTGAGCGCCAACTTCCTCTGGTCGCTCTTGCTTTGGAATAAATATATCAATGCTTTCCACATCAAGTATGGAGAAGCTTTTCCATGCAGGCTGGATACAATGTGATCCTTCACGCCCTCCAACAAAATCCTTTAACACTTTGCTGTCTTCTTTTTCCAAGCCTCAACTTGAGCAGCATCAGTAGGCTTTGGGACTTCAGCATCTATGAACTCCTTCAACCCGTTGTCATCTAACATGGCCTCCATCCTGTCCTTCCATGCAATATAATTCGAGCTGCCTTCAAGGGAATACTCCAATCACAATTCGTTGAAAGACATCTCAACTTTCGACACCAAGAAAACATTGCTGCAAATTCGAATTCCACCAGCTCAAAACTCAACCGCTTTTGATCTGTGAGAACAAATTATTTCTAGTACAGAGATCGACTGTAGGGGAATTTACTGGATATTTCACCTTTCAAAGAAAGGATGGATCCAGAGGCTACCTGGCCCTCTTACAGACTCTGCCTAAAGAAATAAAATGTAATCACTATAATAGATCGATGATCAACTTTGCTCTGATACCATGTAGAAATTTGAATAATAGATGAGTTATTCACTGAGATTATCCTGATTACACACTATTTGAGCTTCATGCATAATACATAACCTCTTCTACCATTGATCATTAATTTGTGGAATTAAAAACAATCGCATGCGCACATTGAAACATTAATCAATCACACATATCAACACATTATGTAATGGGGAAAGCTTACAGCTGAAAACCCCCAACTATCTGTATATTATAATGATAGAGAACATGTAACAATACATAGCACAAACTCCTCACAAGCTCTCAGCACTATCTCCAATTGTTACACACTACACAAGCTCAGATATGAACAAGTCACAAGTTCAAATCTCCTCCACCTGTTAGCCTGCCTCTACTGCGCAATCTAAGATGAATAATGATCAGATCCAAGTTCGAATCCCACTAGCTTGTACTGCGCAATCCTCATTGGCAATCTCAATCAATGTGTGTGCAAATCTCATGCACAACTATAGTCACAACTGATAGTAGACTCACCCTTTCGCCCACCTCTAACACCGGTCTCCACTGAACTGTCCATGCACTGCAGTTAACTGATGTATTATTTAGTTGATTTATGAGTTAATAATTAGTGAATTAATTAATAATTAGTTCACACCACTCATCACTAGTGTATTTATCAGTTAGACTAAATAAAACTAGTTCAACTAAGTTAAACCGAACACAACTCCATCAACTGTCTCATCAACTCCACCAAACTATGCCACATGAGTTCTAACTGAAGTCAACCATGCAATAGCTCAACTAAACCCTAGGAATAGCGTAAGTCCTTCTGTCAGCTGCATGTGCCACATCCGTAGCTCGAACTGAAGTGCTGCAAGAGGATAAGATAATGTTTATAGTCCAAATATTATTAAGAGCTAATAATATTCGACTGATCTATTTTTAGACTGGCAGTCTAAAAATAGACTTCGCCCAGCATGTCTAAAAATAGAGGTCCATCTATTTTTACCAACTTGACCAACCATCCACAAATAGCATCCTGCAACTCATAGACCATGATCCATATGTCTAAAAATAGACTTTGCGCCAAAAATAGCCTGTGGGCCCACTTAGTGAAGGCGACTTCTTTTCACTAAGCTCCATCATCTTGTTGCATTCTCAACATTAGCCAACAATGTTGCCTTCCCAACAACATCAAGCCCTTCACAGATGATGTACTATGTGATGTTGCTCCTCTTGAAGTTTGTGATGTATTAGTAGGCCAACCATACTTGTGGAAGTGTCATGTTGTGTATGAGTCTAGGCCTCGCATAGTTATTATTACATTGGGAAATCAGTTATACATGATACCAGAGGTAGAACCACCTACCACCATCTCTTTGATCTCTGTGAAGCAATGCAGTAATATCATTTCCCAGATTGGGAATATTGTCTTCCTTATGATTGACCCTCAGGGTAGGATTAATATTGTGGCCACATCCACGGCCTCTAGACGTGGCTCCTCTACACAACAAAAACAGATGGAGAAGGTCATGGAGGAGTACAAAGACATCTTCACCTCACCCACAGGGGTACCCCTGCAATATCAAGTCAAGCAATCCATCGATCTGACCCCAGACACGTTGCTACCCAACGAACTAATCTATCAACACTATGTTTTGGAGAACTCTGATATCAAGAGGTAGATTCAGGGGTTGTTGCAGAAAGGTCACATTATTCCAAGTTCATCACCCTGTGGGAGCCTTATCGTGTTGGTACAGAAGAAGGATGAGACCTGGAGACTTTGTATTGAATATTGGGTGCTGAATAAGATTACTTTCAAGAATATGTATCTAATCCCACATATTGATGACCTTTTGGAACAGCTTAAGGGGGACACATATTTTAGAAAATTTGACTTGAATTCCAATTATCACCAAGTACCAATAGAACTCTCTGATGTGTGGAAGACTACCTTCAAATCCAAGGAGATCCTTTCCAAATGGTTGGTCATGCCTTTCTAGTTGATGAATGCCCTCGCAACATTCATGAGGTTGATGGATGCCATCTTGTGACCCTTCACCAACTCATTCATGGTGGTATATTTGGACAATATCTTGATCTTCAGCCAGAGTTGGGAAGAGCACGCCCACCATATTCAACAGGTCCTTTGACCAGCAACAACAAAAAATTGTGTGCCAATTTGGATAAATACACTTTTGGTATGACCCAAGATCAATATCTAGTGTACATCATTGATAAGCGGGGGTTGCATGTGGAAACAAGAAAGATACAAGTCATTCAAGATTGGCTAGCCCCAAGCACTCTAATAGAGCTCCAAAAATTTATGGATCTTGCCAATTTCTACCGTAGGTTTGTGTTGGGGTTCTCTCATATCACTTAGCATTTAAGTCAAATCACCAAGGATGGAGTGAAAGCAAAGTTATTTTGGTCCAAATCCCAACAGAAGGTGTTTACTGAGTTAAAGAATCACCTTTGCTCTACACCAGTGCTCACATTACCAGACCTGCAACAACCATTTGAGATTGAGACATATGCCTCTGACTATGCTATTGGTGCAGTTCTTACTCAACAGGGGAATCTAGTGGCATATCATAGTGAGAAAATTATAGACACAGTATTATGACAAAGAGATGTATTACATTGTGTAGGGCGTCGACAATGAAAGAATTGCCTTATGGGGAAGGAAACAGTCATTCACATAGACCACCGACCCCTGCATCTCATACAGACACAAGGAAATTTGCAGAAAAGTCGACATCAGAAATGGTCCACATACCTTTAATAGTTCCATTTGAACATTAGGTACAAGAAGGGAAACATCAATAATGTTGCAAATTTATTTAGCCGACCATTGGTCATGGTTCTGACCACTGTGCTCAACTATTGTGGGCATGAGACTTCGAGGTTGCCACATATTTACAAGAGTGATCCATAATTTAGCAACACATACCAAACGCTCTTGGAAGGAAATCAAGTTCCAAATTTTCACCTCCAGGGTGCACTCTGATGCCACCTAGGACACCTCTTTGTTCCTTCAAGAGAGTGTGCCAAGATGATTTTGGAGGTGGAATACAGTAGGGTTGCTGGACATTTCAGAGTAGAGAAAACAGTGGTAGTGCTGCAGAAATATTTTTATTGGTCAAACCTTTGACAATATGTTGGGAAGTACATCATATCTTGCACTACGTATGTCATTGCAAAAATTACCATCAAGAAGTAAGGCCTATATACTCCTCTGCCTACTCCTAGTCGACCATGGGAATCCATCTCCATGGATTACATGTCGGGCCTTCCTTCTACTAAGCATGCATCAATTGTGTTTTTGTGTTCGTTGACATATTCTCTAAGATGGACATTCTAGTGGCTTGTAAGAAGAGTATCATAACAGAAGCCACTGCTAAGATCTTCTTTGAACAAGTGTGGGTACACTTTTGGATCCCATAGTCCATTATATCAGATCAGGATAGCAGGTTCCTGAGTACATTTTGGTCAATTATATGGTCGATGTTGGATACCAAGATCACTAAGTCCACGACTTTCCACCCCCAAACTGATGTCCAAACAGAGGTCATAAACATGATGATCGTAGACATTCTATGCATGTACAACTTGAAATATCCATGCACATGGGATGAAAGCCTACCCTATTTCCAACACAGCTACAATAGAGATCTCCATAGCTCAACTGGCCACAACCCATTTCAGGTGGTGTTGGGATTCCAACCACTATGTCCCATTGATGTGGCCATACCATTTTAAGCTACTCAGGCAGGTTTGACTCATGTCCACTCTGAAGCTGACAGAGCTAACAACTTCATTAACTGCATTCATCAAATCCACCAACAGTTCCATGACATACTGGACAGAGCTAATGCTAAGTACAAGCAACATCATGATCAACATAGTGTACCACACAAGTTCTAGGTGGGCGACAAAGTTTGGTTACATTTGCAAAAAGAGCGCCTCGTTGGGCCCCACTGCAAGCTTTGCTCGCTCTGATATAGGTTGTACGTAATCACCAAGGTTATAAGGGACATTGCCTTTGAGATCAACATACGACCATTCCTTGGCCTACACCCAGTGTTCAATCTGAATCGCCTTCGACCATACTTTCCACCATTACTGGCCACATTAGACATTGCATACCAACTCACACAAATAGAGCTAAACCCAAACTACATGGAAGAGGCCACAACTAATCAAATATGAACACGCAAATCCAGAAAACTCTCTAGAAGAATATCCAACTGTATCGGGTTGTCAAAGTTGGTTAACTCTTGCACCAAGGGAAGTGGCTCACTAGGGACTAAGTCCAAACAAATTTTCATAATATCATGGAGCCACTCAACGTAATAGGGACCATTGCTTCCTAAGGGGGGAGGAATAATCCAGGTGGATATTGGTGTCCACGCGCCTATTCCACTGAGAAATCCACCAGTGTTTCTTTCAGTTTCCTTAATTGTAGCATAGTTTACTATTTTTGGCAGTTTTTTGGGTCTTGAACTTCTAAAGTTGTTTTGAGCCACAAAATGATGTTTTTTTGGAAAAATGAGCATACTCTTAGTGAAAATTTCTAGTACTCGGATATATCTTTCTGACAAGGTATTGTGCACGTCAAACGAAGAGTGCATGACATAGTTATGACCCCGGGAAGTCGATGTACCAATTTACCCCAATACGACGCACAATTTTGGCACTTCATCTCCTACGGTTAGGTTTTTGGATGTTTAGGGTTTTTTTTGGCTTGAGAGGTTTTGACCGAGGTTCAGAGTGCAAGGTTTGCTAACAAACCCCTATACTACTGGCCCTTTCGGCAATGACCTACTTGCGCAGGTCAAAGTCTCATCCGAAATAGTATGGGTGGGTGCTGGAACCAAGTTTCCGCACCCTAAGAAAAGATGGGTAAGGCAAGCGGAGCTGCGCTAGGCCCTGCGATACCCAAATTACCTTGTTCTTCGCAGGGTCAATTAGGTCTCCATTCGCATCCACATGCACTAGATCTATAATTATATGCTTTTATGACAGTAGCACAACATTGCATAAATAGAACAAAACGGATCCAGAAACAGAAAACACACTTATACAGATCTTCGTAGCTTAAATATAGAAAACACACAATGGATTCATTACCAATGATTCACACAAAGAGTACTCACAAATTCAATTCTCTATCAACCTTCCTTATTCATCAATTCACCAATTATTTCTTACAATTCCCTTCCCAGCTTGCGCACACATCAGTAGGGTCCGCACACAGCTGGACTTGGATCTCCACGCACACAGCCAGCACGAGTCCTTTCCCCAAAAACCCAAATAGATAACTTAAACCACAATTTGCATCAATTTCTCTTCAATTCTCTCTCTTACAATACAAAATGTTCCTCTATTTATAATAATCTAGCCTAGACTTTCCTATGGTCCACAAACCATGGTTTTCGGACCCTTGGTTTACCCTTTTACCCATTACAATGCTTTTGGGGCTTTGACCCACCCCAAAACCCCTGCGCTAGACTAAATATAATCAAAAGTATTCAAAATGGACTAGTTTCACAGCTTGTAGGAGACCCTGTTCCAACAGTCCCCCAACAAATCTTGTGACTTGTCCCGAGTCATTGCGGTGGTGCGGCCTCGATTTGCGCACGCAAGGTATCAAGAGCACTGTTGAGCGGAGAGAGTACATCTTGAGTTTGGGAAACAACATTCTATGCAAGATCTACCAGCTTCTGGAAGGGCGATCCTTCAGTGGCTATGGTAATGCTTTTAAGAATCTGATTAAGTCGCTTGGTCGGGCCATCAATGTCTTGTGATAATCGGAGGGCTGTGGCATTCCAAGGCTTCAGATGTTCTGCCATGATGTGCTGTTTATGCCAGAGTTTCTCAATCTCGTCCTAGAAATCATTGCTGGTTTTAACCGTGTCAAATGCTGGGCAGGTACCAAAGTAGGCAGCGTAGCGTTGATCTTTTCAAAGGCTTCTTCCTTTTGTCATAAGTCCTGATTGATTTTTTGAAGGACTAGATCGCGCTAGACCCTAGTCCAAAGTTGTATGGATGACTCCAGCAGCTTGGCACCTTGAGCAATTTTCCCTGAAATAACAGTTTTCGTGTCGGTGACTAGAGCGGTACGGGAGGCGCGGACTTCCAGGGGCGTTTCGGGTTGTAGTCTGGCTTGCAAGTCAGAGATTTCTTGTTCCAGCTGTGTCTTGATGGTGTGTATTTCCAGCCGAGACGTTTTGAGGGATTTAACCAATTTTTACACCTTATCCCGAGGCGTGTCTGTAGCCGAGATCTCATCTATAACCTAGGTGCAGAGCTGGTGGATCACAGCTTCAAGCTCCACCTGTTGGGACACGGCCAGGAGTAAATCAGCAGCCTGCTGCATAATGGTGTGTTCAGCTGCACTAAGTTGTTGGTGTACTTGCTGATCACAGTAGCAAAATTCCTAGAAGACAACGTGATGAAGGCCTTGTAAGGCTGTGTGGGGCAGCTTAGCTAGGTCTAGCTGAGTTCCTGTGGCTGTCGGGGGCAGCGTTCCTATCAAGGCACCGCTTGGTATATCCTAGAGACGACTGGCCTCCCTAAGTGGCGCCGAATCACTATCAACTGACAGGGGTTGTGCCTGATCAATGCTGGTTTGGATTGTATGAATTTTGATTCGGAGAGCGCGGAATTCGGCCTGGAGAGAGTCGATCTCAGCCTGCTGTTGTGCCTTGACAAATGCCCACTTATCTTCCGTCGCCATGGTGACTGTGTCCGCGATCTGATCACGGTCACCATCTGTTAATGTGACTGTCGCATCGTATTGCGCACAGCGGGCACGCTGTTTCTTTCTGGGTCCTGGCGCTGATTCCCTTGCTCTCTTAGTGCCTAGGGGAGGGGTGGTAGCTTTGTCAGATCCTACCTGGGCCGGAGCTGCAGTGGGCTGCTACGGCAGGTTACCCCTACGCTCGGCTGCAGTTGAGGCCTGCTGGTGGGGCGCTGCGGTCTCCCCAGGGGTGTCGGTGAGGCCTGTTCTCTAGGTAGGAGTGCATAGTGAGATCAACAGGTCAATTTCTTCATCTACTACCATATAGGGGAGTGTCGTCCATGTCTTATTGTTGAGGCTGCAAATCGGGACATGGTGCATGGTTATTTGGAACACACCAAAACTCTTGTATTTGTCATATATTTTTGGGGATAGCCAGGGTCGTGAGTTTATAGCGGTTGCGACACTGCTATGGAAGAGGATCCAAAACACCTTGTTATCCTCGATGCGCTGCTTATCCCTAGATTCCCATAAGTAAGCATACCGAGCACCTTTGCACATCCCAGGAGGGAGCTTAGGAAGGATTGAATCCTCAGGTTTGTCCCAGGCGACTAGTGCTATTAGGAATAATAACCACGAATAGAAGAAAGATGTCCCTTTCTCCTGGGATTCGCGGACATTAGCTAGAAATTTTTTGCACAAGTATTGAGCTCAATTGAAAAAAACACCCTTTGCGCATTGTCCAGCTAGCTGGATCACATAGGCGGGGAAAGTTGCAACCTGGCACTTCCTCATTAACTTCTAGGCTAAGAGTCGAGTACCCATCTGCGTGGCCGGGTCATTGATAGTTTGGATCACAAATCCACGCTGATTTCAACGTACCGCATAGGTCTCTCATACAAACATAGCGGTAGCTGCTTCGTACTTCTTTCTGACCTACGCTAGCGGGTGCGGCCCTTGCATCGGGAGGCCTGTAATCTTGTGGATCAACGCAGCATCAATAGGGACCCTCTCGCGAATCCATAAGCAATCATCGTGAATGATGGCGAGTAACTGGCGAGCCAACTGATCTGTGACATTATAATGGCCAAAGTGGGGCATTCAGAGCATATTCAGAAGTCCGGATCCTGCCAAGCCACATACCCAGCGCTGAGGTACTACAATGACTCCATCATCCCTTGAATTGTATCAAAGTATAATGCAGGGGCCAATTCCGGGAGGGTGTCATAGTCCGCCAAATCATGATCATCGAACTTGACCTCATGGAGGCACCCGCAGGGATCACTGAGGACGAGGACCTCTCCCGGGGTTAGGGGGGTTTGCAGGTAGGTGACCAAGCCATCCAAGTTTTTCGGCGTGCGGGTAGACAACCTTCGTGGCCGAACAAAGGGAGGTAACCAGTTGATCGGGTTAGCTGACAGAGCACCCTCCTGTTCATATTGTTCTGAGGGTGGGGGCCTGGCATGTCTTTGGGAGCTTCGAGGCTTCCTTGCTGCTTTCGGGGTTTTCCCTGAGCCTTGTGCTTTTTCCTTGCCTTTCCTTGTGACTGACGTGGGGGAAACTTCTTCCAATTCAGACTCAACCTCCAAAACTTCTTCAACATCAGGCTCCGTCGGGGCTGAGGGTTTGGCAGGGGTAGTAGCCGACATCCTTGCGCGAAAAATGAATCCCAACTCTGGGTGACTACTATCAGATGGAGGAGGTTGACCAGACGTAGGAGGGAAATTGCGGTTATGTAGAATATTGTTGCCCAAATGCTTCCACAAGACGCTTGAGGCAGGCCAGTTGTATAAGTGAGACAATACTGTGACTATCCTGCCCTTTTTAAAGCACTCCCATGCATGTGATGGAGAGGGAAGCTTTACTCGGGGCGGTTTCCCCAAGGAACGATAAAAATTTCCCATAATTTGTTCTGTTAAAGGCTCGGGGGCCACTTCTTCCAATGGTAACTTCTGTTTTTTACCAGTAGATATTGCTCCAATGACTAGTTTTCGCGTCCCCAGTGATCTTTATGTACTTGTCATGCTAGGGTTACTCATTTGTGACAACTGCATGTCTTCCCCCAACACAGGCTTGCTTCCTAGGCAACTCATGACCCATGAACATGAGAACTTTATCATCTGTGCCACTAAGGTTCCAAGGGGGGCTGTTGTCAAAACATACTGCCTAACCCTCAGCTACTTTGTCATTATAGAGGTGGCCCTATGCCTGGGGCCGCTACCTACTGAGCCTACAGTTGTCGTAGGAAGCCTGTTGCTTGTTCGTGGGTCAGCCTGACCTTTTCCTAGGGTGGGTTCGCAGCTATTGATCAAGCCTGGCTCCGTTTGGATCCTTTCCTCTGGGACCACAGAGAGGAATTATTTTGTGATGCGAAGACAACGCAGCGTGGAGGCATCACATAACTGGTTCTGCCAAGTCTCTATTTCCTCATCGGGATCAGACAAACCCTCAATATCCCCCTCGTAGCAAAGTACTTCATCCTCGGTTGGGTTGTTCGCGTTTCGCGCCGTCAACTTATAGATATAATCTACATCTTCCCCCTTGGGTATGGGTTCCGTATAACGTTTACCTTCCGCAGGGTCTAATGGCACGACTACCCTTGTGCCATTATTTTCAAATACCATGCTTCATTTTTTTAGGTTAATGATACCGCCCATGTCGATGGCCTAATCCAATCCGAGTAGCACAGGGTAGGGGTCTGCATCCCCGATGATTTGAATGACTTCGAAGTCAACTCAGACTTTTACTCCTGTGATATCTACTACAATCCCATAGAGCCTCCCCAAAGGTACTATTTTTTGTTGATTGGCCATTCATAGCTGGATGGTGGACCATTCTAGATTTGGTTCCCCCATGCGTTGCCAAGTTTGCTTAGGTAATACATTAGTGTTCGATCCGAGGTCTAAGATAACCCGATCCATCTCGTAGTTGCTGATCTGGACTGTCAGCCACATCTCCTTGCTAGTGCGTCTTTGATACTTGTATAACTTGTGCACATCCTTAATGTCGGGTGACAGGGAGGTGTGTGCTGCGCAGCTCTCTAGTAAAGCCTGCAGATTCCATACTACCTGGGGGGTTGCGGAACAGTCTCATACATGCCTGTGGGAAAGGCTTGACCTCCTCAGCTACCTTCGAATCCCCAGGGCGTAGGGACGTAGAGGCCTCAGTCTCGAGGAAGTCCTTTCGAGCTTCCATAAATGTTTCCCTTGCTTTGTCCAGGTCCAGCCCTTCTTGTTTGGTAACGGCTTTGTGGATCAGTGTTTCAGTTTCAGCTTTCTCCTCAATTCCCCTAGTCGCCAATCCACTGCGCGTTACCACATTCACATTCGGGTCCTTACCCCTTAGCTCAGTCTGGACCTTTTGCACCTTCTGCGTAGGTGGGATTTGCTTCTCTCGTATCTTTGCCTTCAGGGCCGGACAATCATCCAGCATATGGTCCAACTGTTTGCAATAACTGCAGGATTGTTGCACGGGGTTTAGGCACTCCATCGCAAAATGCCCCGAGCTCCCACAGTTATAGTAGATCAATTGGCCCCGGCCTCGACTTGCACTTCGGCCGCCGTCCCTGCTTCAGGAGGGGGAGCCATTCTTGCCCGCGGGGGTTTTTGGTGAGGTCGGGTCAGACTGTACTTCTAGTAAACTTTCCCAGCCTATCACTAAATTATGGATTCGGCAGTCCTTCTCCTCGTAGCCCATTGACCAGGAGAACCTGCACTAGTGTTGCTCTCGCTCTAGAATATTGGCGCCAGGATAGGGGCAGCGACCGTCATTATACAGCCCATCTATAAGGCCACTCTCGTACCAAGACGTAGGTCCACTCGAGTGCTGTCGTTCAGAGCTAGGCCCTTCTGATCTCGGGTGCTATGGACTAGGTTCTCCTATTCGCAGGTGGCCTGGGCGCAGATTCTTCGCCTGTCTTAGCGTTCGCCATAGTTCCGTGCCAACTTATCTTCCTTTTTCCCATTATAGGTCCTGAATCTCCTGGTGCATAGCTCCAAGCTGCGCCTGGATTTGCTGTACCTTCAGCGAAACATCTTTCCCCGGCGCAACTTCTAGTTTCATAGCAGCCTCCAAAGCTTTATCTTGCGAGTCAAAATTTTGGTGACTCATAGGTATGCGTAGGCGAGGGAGTAGCATGGCAATGAACCATTCCGTAAGCTGTCTGTCATCATACTTAAAGTCCCCTTCTCTGATAGCTTTTTTGAGGCGTTGATCCGCTTCCCACACGGACTCGGTTGCTCCCTGCTTGAAATCCTTTACCTCTGCTACGACCTGATAGTAGGACCTAGGTTTTCGAAACTTTTGTTTCAGGGCGCTTCTAATATCCTGAACAAACGCGCTCCCATTCTGAGATATGTACTTCATATACCAGTCCAACGCTCTTTCTTCGAAGGCTAGGGATAGCTGCGCTTTTTTCACAGTATCGCTTATCACGCCCTGCACAATCCATACCGAGTCTGCCACAAACCAAAAACCGATCCATGTCTTCATCGGCCGTGCCTTTAAAGGTAGGTAATTTCAAGTGCACTGCCATGTCTCCTTCTTGATAGGTTTCCCATATTCGCTTGTTAGTACCCAAACCCTTTCTCAAAATGCTCGGGTTCCGGCAATGGAACCATTTGTTGGCTCGAGGGGTCCTTACCCAAGTTCATAGTGCAAAGTTTTCCAACAAACTCCTATATTACTGGCCCTTTCGGCAATGACCTACTTGCGCAGGTCAAAGTCTCACCCGAAAGAGTATGGGTAGGTGTTGGAACCAAGTTTCCGTACCTTGAGAAAGGATGGGTAAGGCAAGCGGAGCTGCGCTAGGCCTTGTGATACCCAGATTACCTTGTTCTGCGCAGGGTCAATTAGGTCTCCATTCGCATCCACGTGCACTAGATCTATAATTATATGCTTTTATGACAGTAGCACAACATTGCATAAATAGAACAGAACAAATCTAGAAACAGAAAACACACTTATACAGATCTTCACAGCTTAAATATAGAAAACACACAATGCAGTCATTACCAATGATTCACATAAAGAGTACTCACAGATTCAATTCTCTATCAACCTTCCTTATTCATCAATTCACCAATTCTTCCTTACAATTCCCTTTCCAGCCTGTGCACACAGTAGCAGGGTCCGCACACAGCTGGATTTTGATCTCCGGGCACACAGCCAGCAGGGGTTCTTTCTCCAAAAACCCAAACAGATAACTTAAACCACAATTCACATCAATTTCTCTTCATTTCTCTCTCTTACAATACAAAATGTTCCTCTATTTATAATAATTTAGCCTAGACTTTCCTATGGTCCGCAAACCGTGGTTTTCAGACCCTGGCTTACCCTTTTACCCATTACAATGCTTTCGGGGCTTTGACCCACCCCAAAACCCATGCGCTAGACTAAATCTAATCAAAAGTATTCAAAATGGACTAGTTTCACAGCTTTTAGGAGACCCTGTTCCAACAATTTTACATTGTTTGTCAATAATAAATAGTCCTTTGAGCTTCACTGTAACACATTTTAGAGGCATGTAACCACCATATCTCTTCTCATAGATGAATTAACATCACCCGTGCTCATTTATTTCCATTATGTATGTAAGCATATTTCAATTCTTTGAAATTAATGAAATGAATTTTTATTTATATTGCATTTCTATATTTATGGTTATATTTGTATTATGTTGTTTTCAACTATAAGTCCAAATCATTTCATAAGATTTTAAATCAGGTACTTGGATACACATTATTCCATCCACCGCAAAGGCACTAAAGTGAAACAACTTTGACCAAAACTGTAACCTCATATTTTGAGGAACATGAACACGATGACAACCACGTTGACAGTCAATGATTTGACCAACATTATGGCAAGATTTCCTCCATTATTTGAAAATTTGGGCTCGGTAATTACCATGAGTAATTTTAAATTTGGTGTAGTAAGTGGAACTGCGTTGGAGCTATTGAACACGATGAAGCTGCATGCAAAAAATTACGGACATTCGATTTTATTGCATTTACATTTGGGAAGTTGTTTTGGAAAATGCAGATATGGGTGGCATGGGCCACGTAAAACGTGACCATATGCCACAGTCAACGATATTCCTCCAACGATGGTGCAAGTGGTCCTTTGTTTTCCAAGTAGAACATAACATTCTTGAACATAAGCATGTTGCTTTGATGGTGTTTTCGTTCAGGTGAAATGGAAAATTCGAGATTAGATAATAGTCTCTGCCATCGATTCCGCATATTTTGGATGTTGTAGAGACGTGGAATTCAACATTGGAGTGCTCATCTGAGAGGTATACAATGTTGGTGCCTTGTGAAAGTGGATATTGTGTGCCTATTCCGGAGAAGCAATGAAATTCCCAGTCATTCAATGAAACTGATATTCAAAGAGATGTGGGGAATAACGCACTTGGCATGCGACAATGTGGCGGTCAACAGAGGCCTTTGTGGTTCTTCGCAGGTTGGAGTTTGAATGAGTCACTGTTGTCTGATGGAGGCGTGAAAAAAATCTGGTAGGTGAATATTGCCACCAGTTCGATAATAACTATGCCACAGTATCTTCACCAAGAAAAGATTTAACGTAGAACAACAAGGTTCCTGGATGAAAGAAATAGATGAATGGAAGCAAGTTGAATTCGATTTTATGAGCATGTATTTTTTTTTTTTGGTTTAAATCCTCCATCAGGATTTGTAGAGAGCTATTGATCAAACCTTCTACACTTTCAAATATGTTATCTATATTTTGCTGTAAAAATGTCGAGTTTCACGACAATAGAGCTACATCTGCACGTGGTTGCGACTGCATCGCTTCTCGCTTCTTTCTACACACCATGAAAAGCATGAAACCAAAACTTTGAACAGTCACAACAATTTTGAAGTAGAGGGATACACAAAGGGAGAAACCATGAGAAAGAGAATGACACAAAGGCCGCATGATGATGTGCATAAAGGATGGATCGTGCATGGGCCACAAACAAGAAATTGGATGGATCGTGGTCGGCCACAATTTATTAGTGACACTTCCCATTGTTATATTTTCGAGACTGATCCAATTATGCTCGGGGTTTTTTGATGAGGCCATTGCAAAACATTTTAATTTCTTGTATTTTTGTTCATCTGTTCGATGTTATTTCGTAGAATGATTTTGCCCCGATGATATGAACAAAAATGCAACTCTTTTTCATAAGAGTTCTCTTCCGAGCTACGCTCATAACGCAAGGTAGTTGTTGATTAACCCAGACGATAATATTTATCCAAATAGCACAATGTGGAGGTGTCAGCAGAGAAAATGACACAAAATTTTCTTCGAGTAGCTAGTATGTAGGAAGAAGGTTCTTCATCGAAATATACCTAATTATGCAGAAAATCAATACCCTGATATCAAAATCAACTTTAACTACTTCAGCTTTTGGTGGAACAAAAGATATTCTCTGTGGGGAGGTATGATCCAGGGGGATCTTGGCATATTTTCCAAGGACTGCCATGTTTGAAACAAGTTCATTGAAGCCTAGGTTGTGGGTGTTTCAAATTTGAATGTAAATGTTCTGATATTTGAATTTTTATTTGTGAAATAGAAATTGATTTATGAGACGATTTCCTAAGTCAATTTTTAAATTCATGATGAAGTTGAGAGGCTTAAGGGATTTTCTCTCATCCCTTGAGTTTTGGATAAGGATCTTGATAGGTGGATTTGAGAGATTTACTCCACATAAATTTCATGGAGCAACTTTTAAGGGACTCAGAGAGTTATTTTATCCTAGGAGTTGGGACCTAAGGAGATATTATCTCCTTTGTTTTGGGATCTTGAAATCTATAAATCGATCCTATGTACTTTGTGTGGTATGAGAGTTTTGGAGAAGAGAGCTTGAGAGAGTTTTTAAGAAGTCTTTGAGAGCTTCATTTTGAGGAAGCCTTGGCGAGCTTGAAGAACTCAAGCGGTATTTCGAAGGATTTGTTGATATATAGAAGTCTTTAACTCCTTTGTGTAGAAGATAACTCTAGGTTTGGCCACCCTTTTGTAATAGAGCATTGTACAACTTCCTCATTACAGAAAGAAAATAAAAACGATTCGACCTGTTGGAGGCGAATCCGAAGATGTAGCCCACTAGAGGGGGTGAACTCTGTTATCAACCTTGATGTTTTCATGTTTTGTTTATCCTTGGTTTGATCAAGTTCTTTTACATGCATTTTATGTTACAAGTTTATGATGAATTGAACATCTTTATGGATAATTTGTGACTTAATTTCACAAGCCCATATGGTTAGTTAAAAATGTCTTTGTTATAAGTTTTTATGTCCTCCCAAGTTTTCAGATCAAGAACGTAGACCATGTTATCACTCCAATAATTCTCAAGAGTTGTAAGATTTTTGATTTTTAATTTAAAGAATATTAGAGGTAACCACAAACCTACTTTTAAGCCTTAGGATCTAGCCTTCCTAATGCTCAGACATGGTTCTCTCTTTATGATTTATCTTTGTTGATTTTAATTGATTTTAGGCTAGTTATATAGGGTAAATTGGTATTTGGATTTTGATTTCATTTGGTGGTGAAATCAATTACTTAGGTCTGTATTCCATTAGGCTAATGGAGTCAATGTGTCAAGCAGTCATATCAGGATCAAGTTCTAAAAGGAAATGTTTACAGGGCAAGATAGCTGAGTTACTTTAGATCTTCAAGGCCGATGGTGAAAAATGGTTTCAATCGGGGTAAAAGAGAAATTAAGGGTTCTCAAATCCGGATAATGAGTGAAAAGGCAGGGGTCAATTGAAACTAGGGAGAAATTAAGGGTTCCTTAGTCTGGATATCAATGGAAAACATGTAATTGATAAACAGTTCAAGACAAAGTGCTTTTAACATATTATGAAATAAGAATTTCTGATTTATCATTTAGATTTAGAACAAAATTCAAGTATTGATGAAAAACATAAGAAGTTGACAAAGAAACAAGTGAAAATACTTCACTGTAGTGGCCCAACACATGAATACTGTAATATGATGCTTTATTGCTTTAATCCAGCCTACTGACTTGAAATTGGTACAATCACTCTTAGGTTCAGAATAGTACAACTATAGAAATGTTCAACAATTCATCCACACTCAATAATTCCAAATGAAAAGTATTTATACAAAAATTCTCTACAAAATATCCTAAAACAAACTTAGGAATTATTCATGGAAAATAAATATCTTCATGCAAGAAGATAGTGACAACTTTCTAACTAATGCTAGTTGTCCCTGTTATTATTGAAATTACTGTTTGCTGTCTTTACTTGTTACTGCTTTCTCTCTTTGCTGTTCAACGAAGTCTGCAGCTGGACAATGAGGCGTCTTTCATGCTAGCAGCTTTATCCCTGCTATGTAATTTCTGATTTGACTTTAAACTATGGCCTTAAATTGATACTCTTTTACTCGATACTCTTTCATCTAATACCCATTCACTATTTTTATCTACAAAACTATAACTGTAAATGTGAAAACATCATGCTTTGTTTTGTTTTTACTGCTTTGTACTAACTGGAATATGATTTCACAGTAAATCAGTCAACTTTTCCCAAAGTTCTGCCTCTTGCAATTTTATCTTCATCATCCTTCTGAAAATCTTATCAGCTTCAGTATACTTTGAGAATGTAGGCTTGTTAACAAATATGTGTTTCACCTCTTGCTGTAGGTAAAAAAAAATCTCCAAATTATTGTAGATTACCTTCCATGTTGGAATTCCATGTGAGGTAGGCATATTGACTTGATCCTTTACAACTTCTCTCATTTTCTTGTCATAGTTATACTGCTTCATTAGTTTGTCATGAATAACTAATGGATTTGGAAGGCCTTTTTGCCTTAGGACATCAAATTTCATCATAAACCTTGTGATAGGCCCCTCCATGTTTTGTCATTTCTCCTCTAACTATATCATCAAATTCTTTTTAGAAGTTACCTTCCTAACTTCTAAGATGGTTTCTATTCTGTCATTAATACCAATTTCTTCTAGCTCTTGTCTGTTCTTAGAATTTAGAAACTTGATGATTTCAAGGGCTTCTTTAGGTTTCTTACCAAGCTCTTCTTTTATCTTTTGAATGGCCTCTTTTGCTGATTTGACTGAATCTTTTCGCTCATATATAACATGTATTGATGGCCAAATATCATTCACTGCTTCAATGATATTGGCCCATAGCTGTTGTCTGATTTTAGCCATGGGTTCTTTCAATGTTAAATCTTTTCCTAATTTATTCAACTGATCATTTAATATGTTTGCTCTTTGTTCTTCATTCTTATGCATTATCTTGGCAAGTTTCTTTTCATCTTCAAGACTTTTAAGCTATTCTTTAAGTCTGCTAATCTCATTAGTCTAAATAGACATGTCTTGCATAGATTTTAATAGCTTGCTTGCTTCATCTGAATGCTATGCTGCTATTGTTGAAGATTCTGTTGCTAAATTTGTTGATGAAGTGACAAGTAATGTTGTAGCCAAGGGAACTGTAGGAGCCAGTGATTCAACTAGTGTGAAAGGTACAACAGTAGTAACTACAGGAATAACTGTGACTGGGAATTCTTCTTCTTTATCCTTTTTCTCTTGGACCAACTTGTCCATTTCATTCTCCATTTCCTTTATCTGAGCGGTCAACTGTAAAATGAGATTCATCATATCATCTTTTTTATTTGTACTTCCTTTGCTTGAGGATGTTCTATAGGGGGTAGCTTTAGTTGCTTTTTTAATGCAACAATGTCTGCATTTTTCTTCTTGTTCAGTTCCTCTACAACTTTGACATTTTTAGGATCATATCCTACTTCAATTACTAGTTCTTCCAAAGATTTAATGCTAATGTCTTTTTCCTGTGAAGATGATTTTTCCAATTTGAGTTGATCTCTAATATTTGCAAGAGTGTTTTGCATCTTTTGTACACTCATGGCCTTGGTGGTAATTCTAGAATAGATCATCTCCCCTGCCTACTTATGAAACTCAATTTGATCCAGAGGATCAATATCCTGGGCCAAAACTTCAAATCTGTCTTTTTGTAATCAGAGGATGACTTAGGAGTTTGAACTGTAGGTTGAAGAAAAGTCATCTGTATTTTTTTATTTTTATAGTCAAAGGCTGAAAGTAGCCTATTTTGGATGCCAGGAGTTTATTTTAGATATTGAGAATATATTTCAGTTTTAATTTCTTCATTTCCGGCTTTGATTTATTTATATATTTCTTTGATATCCATGTCTTTTTCTGCTGGTTTTTTAGATGAAGAAACACTGCTTCTGAATAAGCTGAGTGTTTGAAGTTGTAGGCTGTTGTTCTTCTTCAATTATTGTAGGAGATGCATTGTCCTTTGCTTCTATTTATGTATCAATCACCTCAATTGTTTCCACTTCTTTATTAGCAGGATTTAGCTTTGGATTTTTACTGTATCTCAATTTAAATTTAGTTTCTGTTGTAGTCTATGCAGTATAGGATCCTTCCTCTCTGTTTCTCTTTACATTCTTGTCTTCTTGGGCTGGAGTTTGCAAAGTTTGACTAGTATCACTTTTCTTCTCTGCCTCTACCAAGGTGTCCTCCAACCATTTAGATTGATTGGAGAATTTCTCTATCTCTGGTTTATTTTCATGTACATATGGAGTGAGTTTGCACTTAAATCTCATTTTACTTATAACTCCAAGGGGATCATAATACCACATAAAACTTTTACTGAATTTGAATTCCTGCAAATGTTTTTTAGGCTCAGGACCTGCATCTCTATTGTTACAGATAAAAGGGCCAACCTGATTTTTAAATTTGAATTGTGTCTTCTTCTTTACTGCCAAGAAATTAATTGCATTTGAATTAAGAATCCGCCTTATGTATTCAAGGGAAAATAACCTCATAGGGAGGTATTTGGGCAGTTTATATGAACAAGACTTGATCCATATACTCTTATCCCAGTATGATTTTGGTACAAGTACCAATCACCAGTCCTATTATGCTAAAAAAACTATAGGAATTTCTTAATCTCTTCACTAATTCTGGGCTGCCTGTTGCTGTTCAACATATTTAGCATAGGATGAATGAAAGAATTAGTAAAATCTGTATAAGTGAACTCATTGGAGTCTTTCCTTATCAAGGAAGTCCAAAAGATGAATGATTGTGGGTTTCATTCCACATCAAGCTTATGAAGGTTTATAGAAAATTTCTCAGACTGAAAGTATAAGAACATGCAGAATAGAAATGATGAATACTTGAAAACAAATTCAGAAGGCATTTTGACCAACTGTTCATGGATATTGTCAGCAAGGTATTGGGAAAAATTAAAAAATGGTAAGATGAGGCTGACCAGGTGTGAAAGTAGAAAAAAATTAAGCACTAGAACATCAACATATTCATGTGTAAAATAACCAAGAATGAAAGACAACATGGATATGATATGTCTGGTCCTTTCAAAGAATTTTCTAGAAGGGTATGGAGGATTTATCTTTGGAATTTCTACAGAAGAAGGCATGAAAGTTTGAAATATCTGGAACCTCTTGGGGAAGTCCAGATTGAGGTATAGCTGAGTGAGGGCTTCAATGGATAAGGAGATTTCATCAGGCCCACGCTGTATCTCCAACATCTGATTAATTATCTCAGGAGTAATGGTAAATAAAATTTCTTTTTCAAGGTTTATTATGGCTCTTTGATTAGGGAAATAGAAGGATTGACAAAGTCTAATCACTTATGGGCACTGAAAGGTCCGAGGAACAACATATTTTGGCAAATTTGACTCCCAGATGAACACTTCATCAGCCTGATCTATGGATTTTTCTTGGCTCCAACAGTGGATCTCAAGAAGGTTAAATTCTATGATTGTATCAGTGATCTTGAAGTCTGTGTCAACTAATGGAATGTGCTCTATATCTACAATATGGGGTTGTAGAGAATTGATAGGTACAATGTTTTTGGAAGCCATTTCTTTGCTTGATTTATCAATATTTTTACTCTTTTGACTTTAGAAACACTGATTTAGGCCTGTAAGAGCACCTCCGTGATAAAAAAAAAATCTCAAAACCTTAGAATTTCTGCAAAAGATGTCTAAGGCCTCTATGAAATGAATTTAAGGCAAGGAGGTTTTCTTCAAGTGTACAGAGGTTTAAATTTCTTCAATTTATTCAATTTATGCGATTTAAAACAGTCCAAGGCTTCAGAATCTATGCAAGTAGGTCCAGGGTTTACAGATAAGAGGTTTAGGAAGGAAAAGGGCTTTCTTTAGGTTCAATGAAAGGCTCTAAATGATTCAATTAGTTGTATTACTTCTTTAGATCGAGGAATAGGTATATTCTTTTGAAGAATACCTGGAAAAATGAAGATTTTTGTCTGCGCAGAAGGTTTCTGGGGCTGCAAAAATCTTTCTAAAGCTTTGCTAGTCTTTAATAATGATTGGATGACTTCTACAATGATTGTAGCGGTAGATGGTTGCATTCTATTTCAATTTGGCTTAAAAATTGAGTCGACAACAATATTTTCGGACTAAATAGCTCTGTCTGTGTGAAAATGGTAACAAAAAGGTAAAAAAGAGTGGAAATGGGAGTTTATGTGCATTTTTATCAACAGTGAATGCATTAATGGGTGGTCAATTTTGAATTGACATGGTTATTTGCGCAATTGGCAATAGAAAACCGCCGAGCGGTTTTCGCAATGAGTAAAGGTAGTAAGCGGTAATGGTTGTGGCGATGCGATTCAATAAGATTTAGAAACATAGTAGGGATGAGAGCCCCACAAACTACGATTTTCGCAGGGTCTGGGGTGTGTTAACAGTTGGGCAATGAAATGCGCGATAATGTTTAATAGTCGTTGGATCTGGTGAGTGAAGATCTGAAGGATGAGATGATGCGATGGAGTCGCGGGATCATATGGCGTGGGGCCCGGGGTATGTAAGTATGTGATAGGTTTATATGTATTGGTCAGGGTTTTATAATATAACCAATGAGGTTAGGGAGAAAGGAATATTATAATCGGCGGGGATAATACGTAGTGGGGTCGGGATAAATAACATGTGGGAAATTATTAAACCATAGTTTAAATAAAAATATGGGTTGGAATGATATATAAAGGAATTATATTAAAACGGGATTAAAAGGTTTATAACGGAAACTAATACATTAGGTTAGATGTTAAAAATGTAATGTAACTCCGAGATATGTCAAATACACTAAGTATAGTGTAAAAATTGATATCGGGGATAGATTTATTTATTGTGGGTCCCGACATAACATTTTTTTAAAGAAATACTTAGGATAAAAGTATTTTTGGGTTTTTTGGGTATTTTTGAATAAAGGGGAATTAATAAAAGTAGTTTTTTACTTTCCCAAATGAAAAAATGTGTTTTATCTTTAGGAAAAGGGATTTTTTGCAAAGGGGAAAAGGACAAAAGGGTAAAATGACGGGGAAGAAGGTATTTTTACAAAGGAAATGATTTTGAAGGGAAATTAGTAAATTAAATGACCAATTATCTGTTATTCATGCTTGTGAAAAACTACTTCTGCCTACCCATCTGCTACCCTAACATTTTTTCTTCATTTACATGGGTGCATTTGAACTTGCAAATCCTTATTCATTTTTCTTTTAAAACAACAAACTAACTAATTCTATCCTTATTTCTTCCAAGGGCTCAGATTAAACTGTTGAGCTCCTTATTGTTTTCTACCTAACTACTAATATGCCAAGATTAAATTGTTTGGCTAGATATTTATTCTCTATCTAACAACATGAAATTTAAAGCATGAAAGGTTAAGATTAAGTAGTCACGACCTTCATGGATTGTGGCATTTTTGACAAGCTGCACACAATCTTTATTTTGCAATAAAAGTAAATAGTAGTGGCATTTGGATTTGCATCACTTTCATGTTTTATTTTTATCTCTTTTTTTTTGGGGTCCATTTTTATATTCTTTTTGATATTTTTTTCTTTCAAGTCCTTTGATTTTTCTTTTAGGACTTTTACCCTCTTTACATTTTTTATTTTTCTAATATGGGAAAATAATTTGCAGATAGCAAAGTATGTACATATTACAAGACTAATCAAAGTCAATTCAAAATTATGAATCCTATATTATAGGACCCTAACAGTGGCTCCACATGGGGATGGCATTTCCTGGTGAAATTTCAAGAACTTTGAGACCAGTAGCCTTGAACTTTGACCGTGCTTGATTTGAAACTGTTCTCTGAGATCTGCATTATTCATACTTACGATATTTTGTCTTTCAAAGCTCACAGCCTTCTCTTCGGGCTTCAACTTTGCTAGAAAAACATCCAATCCAATCTAAAATCTATAATGTTATGTACAACGAATAAAGTAAACAAAGTGAACTACTGTTATTTTGTGGAATGGTAATGCTTCAACATTCTACCATTGATAGGTCCACCTAGCAGATCTGATCCATCCAACTCCTTCAAAAAGAATGTATTGTTACCTCTGTAACCATAAATGACATAAGGGCCTTTCAATAAGAAATCAAATTTCCCATGTTTACCTTTCTCTTCTCTCCTGTAATCCCACTTAAGAACTTTGTCACCTATATAAAAATCATCTTCCTTAGTCTTCTTGTCAAATTTATTTTTAATATTTTCTTGAACAACTTGAGACTTGAGATATACATCTTCCCTGGTTTGCTGCAAGTGCATGGTTTGATTTATCCTTCTCTGGATATCATTGGTTTCAACCTGCAGTTCTTGGATTATCTTCATTACTGGTTCTCCTAAAGAAGATGGAAAAAATAACATCTATCCCATAAAATAGCTGATAAGCGGATGTGCCAATAGACTTCTTTGTGGTAAGTCTATCTGCCCATAAGGCATTCACTAACTTTTTGTTCCATGTTTTATTATTGTCTTTTAGTAGTTTCTTGATGATATTCACAAAGATTTTATAGGAGGATTCAACAAGACCATTACCTTGGGGGTAATAAGTAGTGGAATGGCCAAGGGTAATGTGGTATTTATTGCAGAAGTAAATCATCTTTTTAGACTTGAAAGTAGCTGCATTATCAGTAATGAGCTTCTAGGGGCATCCAAATCTAGACAACATATTGTTTTCTAAGAATGAGATTATGACAGTATCAGTGGCTTACCTGGAAGGTATGGCTTCTATCCACTTAGTGAAATAGTCTGTGGTTGTCGAAATCCACTTGTGTTGGGCTGAGGATGGAGGGTGAATTTCACCAATGAAGTTAAGACCCCATTGCTGAAAAGGCATTTATGTGGAGATGGGTTTAAGGGGTAAAGGTAGTAGCTTTTTCTTTCCTTCAAATATTTGACATTTGTGACAGGAGGTCACATAATTTTTCACATTTGCAAATAGTGTAGGGCAGTAAAAACCATCTCTCAAGGTTTTATCTGCAGTTGGATTCCAGTAAAGGTGTCCTCCACAGTCACTTGCATGAAACTCTTCCAAAACTTTATCAACTTCATTTTTAAGCAAAAAATTCAATAAAATGGCACCATGATCTTTCCAAAACAGTTCATTGTCTATGATACAAAACTTCATTGCCTTTAACTTTAAAAACCTAAATTTAGTTCTTGATAATCCAGGAGGAGCTTGTAAATTTAGTAATACAAATATGATATCTGCATACCATGGTGAGTCTGAAAATGCTTCACTGATCTTTGGAGTCGCCATCTCCTCCTGATCATCTAATTAGGCAATAAAATTTATATCTAGAGCATGAAAATTTGATTCAACCATGAGTTTGGTTAAACATTGACCTTTAATGAGTTTGGTGGGCTTAATTTCTATGCCATATTCCAAAATGGTGGCAATCCATTTGCCTCTTTTACCATCAGACCCATTCTGAGTCAGACTGTCCTTAACTGTTGAATTTGGAACATAAGCTATGATATGTGAATACAAGATGTACACTCTAAAGTCTTTGATAGCCTTCACTGAAGCTAGTGCTTGATTTTACATTATGTTATACTTTAAAGTGGCATCTCTACGTGATTTGCTGAAAAAAGAAATGGGCTGCTCATAGCATTGATCATTTTTCTGCAGTAAGACCGCAACAATAGTATGTTCTGAAGCAAAGGAAAAGATAATGAAATCTTTTTTGAAATTTGGGATTTTTAGGACTGGTGTTTCTGTCAAGGCTTGTTTGATGGATTCAAATGATTGTTTGGCCTCCACAGTCCATTTAAGTACCGAGTCTTTTTTCAACATGTTATTGAGTTCTCTAGTTATTTAAATCTTCTGAGAAAATTGATTTTACCTAAGAAAGCCTGCAATTATTTAATATTCCTAGGATGACTAATGTTTAGAATGGCCTCTATTCTAGTTGGGTATATTATAATTCCCTCTTTAGATATGATATGTCCTAACAATTTACCTTCTTCAAGTCCAAATAGAGTCTTTTTAGGATTTAAAGAAATGCCAAATTTCTTGCATTTGATAGACACTTGTCATAGGTTATCTAGATGTTCATTATCAATTTTGGAAAATACCATTATATCATCTAGATAGATCACAAGAAAATCATGAATTTCTTTAGAAAATGCTATATCCATAGCTCTTTGAAAAGTGGCTCTTACATTCATTAATCCAAAAGGTATTTTCACATACATGAAAGTACCCCAAGGAATAGTAAATGCAGTCTTTGGTTGGTCTTCTGGTTGAACTAAAATCTGGTTATATCCGGAGAATCCATCAAACAATGAAATCCTGGAAGAACCAACCACCCTCTGTAAAATGTGGCCCATCTTGGGGAGAGGATAGTTATATTTTAAGGACACTTTATTGAAATTCTGGAAATAAACATACAGTCTGATTTCCCCTGTCTTCTTCCTAGTGGGAACTAGGTTTGAAACCTAATCATAATATCTGATTGGTGCAATTATCTGGGCTTCATACATTCTCTTAACCTCTTTTTCAATTAAAGGCATTAAAACTGGATTGATTCTTCTAAGCTTCTATTTGAAAGGTTTTTGATCTTCTTTTATAAGTATTTTGTGTTGTATTATGCTAGTGTCATAATATTTTAAGTCCTCATAACTCCATGCAAATACATCCCGAAATTCCTTAAACAAATCTATGTATTTCACTTTTTCTTCTTGAGGTAAGGCTTTTGAAAGTTTTATCATCTTAGGCTTTAGTTATGTTCCTATATTGCATTCTTCAATGTCAGATATTAATGGTTCCATCTTTTTTTTCTTGCAACATAATTTGAATAAAAAAGATCTTCTAAAGGGGCTAATCCCTTAGGTAAAAAGTTGTTCTTAAGGTTTAAAATGTTAGAATCATCATCTGTTAATTCTTCAATCTCTACCTTTTCTAAATTATCTATTTCTACTTGAGTAAATTTAGTGGGTTTAGTGAAATCTAAATTATTTACATCTACAGTATTTATATCAATCTCACTATCTATGGTTTGATCTACTATACAATCTGTGTCGATGTTATAATTATGAAATTCTCCTTCAGCATTCATGAAATGATAAATATTTTCATCCTGTAAAAATATCTGCCAATATTTTAGATTATCTGGTATTGTAGGCCCGCGTTTAAATTTTGCTATATATTTATGATTTGGTTGCAAAGGCAGATTGCAGGTGCTAGCAAAAGTTGCTGAACTGTGTGTCTGCATGTTCTGTTTTCTAGGAATTGTTGCAAAGTCACATTCAAGCAGTTCACTAATAAGATCCAACACTATCTATATTGGCTTAATATAGGATTATATACATAATATTCTCCTTTTATCTATTTCACAAGTAAATCAGGGTCACCCATGATTGACACTCTTTTGGATCATAAATTTCTAACAATCTGCAATCCTAAAATCAGAGCCTCATATTTAGCCATGTTGTTTGTACATTTGAAATTTAATCTAAAGGCACGACCTTCTGCATGATTGTTTTCCATGTTGTGTATCCAACTCTTGCTCTTGCTCCTAATTTGTTAACTGATCCATCAAATTCTAAATTCCACATTGATTCATGAAAAATGTTGTCACTGTTTGGTGCTTTCTGTTTTTGTTTTAGTTCAGTGTTGTTCTAAATGTTAGTTTTAGAATTACATAAAATGAAGGAGTCCATATCAGTAGGTGTAGAATAAATAGGATAGTTTTGAGGTATTTTTACACTACTAACCATGTACTTCATTAATGTCTCTCTGTAAAGTTTCTTGGGTTGGCCAAAAAGTGATATTGTTGCATAAGACATGTCTAGTTGTAGAGATCCCTGCAGTTTAGCTCCCTATGAGTGAAATAATAACATTCCATACTTAGGAGGGATGTCGGCTACTACTATATAGATGAATATTATTTTTCCAGGGTATTGAACTAAAGTAACACATAAATCTTTTATCAAGCCTAAACATTTCACTTTACTGGAATCAAATGAGAAGAGATATTTATAAGGACTAGTGATGTCTAAATTCAAGGTTTCCATTATTTCTTTTGGCATGAAATTATGTGAGGCACCTGAATCTAGCATTGCATTATGTAAAATCTGATCATGAACAGTTAAGCTAATATAGAAAGGAGGAACTCCTCCCTCTTGGTGTTTTCCATTAACTTCAGGACCAAAGATTAGTTATGGTTGATCATCACTTAAATTAACTAAATCTTCTCCATCATTCATGTTTAAAGTTTCAATGATGTGTGATTTGTATAGATCATGTTTAACCAATTCTGTTAAAGGAATTGGTATCTTCAGTTTGGCAATTTCAGCTTGGATGTTGAATGGTGCTTGCGATTTTCCTAACTTAATTACTTCTTCTTTTGTAACTGTAGTTTGGGTGGGTTTATCTTCTTTTTCTACAGTTGGTTTTTCATTTTTTGTTTGTATTTCCACTATTTTACTGGTTTTAATTTTCTTTTCAGGGACAATTTGAGATGTAGTGGAAGTTTTAGCAGATTTTGAGGCTTTAGCAGCTGTTTTAGTAGTGGTTGTTTTAGAATTAGCTGATTGGTGATCAACAACAAATGTTTTTGGATCTGAAATTGTTGTTTTAGCAGAAGTTGTTGTCTTGGAAACAACAAATTTTTGAGGATCTGCTGATGTTTGAACAATAGTATCAGTTATGTCAACAATTTTAGGACTGGGTGTAATTTTGGGACTTGAAATTTTCTGATTAGAACTTGAATTCTGCTGGGTTTCCTTAGGAAGAATTTGCAAAAATTTAGTTGTAGGAGCATCTACTGTTTTCTTTGTTTGAGTTTGGGTAGTTTTCTTAGTAGAAAGCTCTACATTTTTCTTGCTCCTAAGGTTATATTGCTTATGAAATTCATTAATTGCAAACTCATAGCCTTGCTTGTAATCAAAAGACTCACCAAAATCTAATTGTAGTAGTTGTAATTCATATAACTCCTGTTCTTCTTGTGTAAGAAAAATGGTGCTATCATCATTAATGCCCATTAGATTTATTTGAGTGTCTTCATCATTTTCATTTTGGTAAGAACTGTTGGAACACCTAATCCTCTATGGGTAGGTGTGGAATGCAAAAAGTTACAATGGAGTCCAAGTGACCTTGGAATGTGAAACCAAGAGTCACACCATTGTATTATAAATGTACATCATGTATAATGGAAAAAATAAGAAAGCCTCATGCTTATCCTTCATTGTGTGTTGATTCTCTTGTGTGTGTGTGTTCATCCTTCTCATACACCATGTGTGTGTTTCAACATGGTGCTTAACATGGTAACAGAGCTGAGAAGTCCATAACCAGCTCAACCTTGAGTGAGCCATTTGTGTTTATGGCCTATGCATATTTGCAAAAATTCTTGACATTTTTGCAGCATTTAGAGAATTTCTGCAGCTGACATTTTGCCGCATTCATCAAAGCTTTTTGCAGCATTCAGAAATTTCATCTTGGAGCATTCAAAATCTGTGGCAGCATTCAGAAATTGACTTTGAAGAAGAGTAGCAGTGGTGTTGAAGAAGCGCAAAACTGCGCATCTGAAGGTTCTCTAAATTCTGATTTTTTCTCTGCATTTTCTGCCTTTAATTTTACATTGGATAGCTGCTGAAAATACTGTTCAAAGTGGGGTTTTGAAGAAAAGTTTTGGGTTTTCAAGTAAAATTTTTGAGTTTTTCCATTGAAATTTTCTGCAATTCTGAGTTTTTCTGCTGCTGGACTATTGAAATTTTTTTTGAGCTTTATTGGTAATTTCTACAATCTGCTGCTATATTTCAGTACTTGAAATTTTTACTATTGCCCTCATTTCTGCAATGTTTTCCTAATGTTTTAAAGTCTAAAACTCCTCTCTGCTGTTTTTACTTAAAAAAAATAAAAATAAAATAAAAAAAATTAAAAATTAAAAATTACAACTTGGTCCTACGACCCTCTGCAACTCGCCCCCCCTACCTACATTTTTTGACGCCTCACACCACCTATTCTGCTCCTACACTTCTCTATCCACTCCACCCCCTTAAATCCGCCCTCACACAAAGCCTTACCAGCCTCTCTCCGCCCCTTAACCCTGAGCCCCATCCATACCAGCTTAACGCCCTACCTACCCTAATCCCATCCCCTATACTCTCAACCTCACTACCCTCTTACCTGCTCGCGCTACCCGTGCCCCCTACTCTACATCACAACACCCCCCTCCTCACTCCTCACCACCGCGCAACCTCCATCCCTTACACCCTCGCTTCTGAAACTACGCTCCGACCCTAAACCGGCCCCCCTCACCTCAGCATACACCTTCGCCCATCCCCCTATGCCGCTCTACCGCCCCTCCCTAACTCTGCTAGCCTACGACCCTCCTTTACATCTCTCCACTCGCTCCAAACCCTGCGGCTCTCCCTAGCCACTATGCCCCAAACCTTGCTCCCTGCGTAACAGTACCCACACCCTCCGCACACAACAACCCTCCCACCGCTCGCTCTGCAAACAACAATCGCCCACCCCCTCACGCGTCCAACACTCCCTACGCTCCTTACTGCCAGCTCATTCCTCACACTCGACCCCACAGCTCTCCATGCCTGCAACTCTACGCCCTTCCCCCGTCGCTCCCATCCCCTCACCTTGGCCGCTCGACCTTCCCACACGGCCGCCCGACCTCTCTCCCTCCCTTCACGCAAAGTCAATCCAACCTTTTTAATTTTTAAAATTTTTTATATTAAAAAAATCCCTCCTTTCTAAATTATTAATTCCCTTTCCTCTCTTTTTAAATTTATTTTAATATAAGCCCCCTCCCATCCCAATAAATTTCCCTCCCCTTTTAAATTCTCTCCCTTTTAATTAATCCCCTTCCCCTCCATTTTTAATTAATTTCCATAATCCCTTTTTTAATAATAATATATATATATATATATATATATTTTTTTTTTTTTTAATTAAATTTTCCCTTAGTTTTCCCACCCCTTTCCTTTTTAATTTATTACAATCCCTTTCCTTATTTTTTATTTAATTAATTTCAAAAAAAAAAAAAAAACAGAACAACAGAGAGAGAGGAAAAGAGGAAGCATATAGCAAAGAGAGAAAGTATACAACATCAATTGAAGAAATTCAAGAAATGGCATAGACTATATTTAGAGAAAAGTGAATTTTACATTGTGTGATTTCTGGCATAAGGGTGATTTTCTGAAGAAATTTACATTTGAAGACGAGTTGTTATTGGTGCAAAACAGCTCGTTGAAGAAAAATTCAGCTGCCTTAAAGGCTTCTTGCACAAGTGTTTTTGCTGCACATTCAAATATTTTTACAGAGATATTGACATTGTATTGCCTCTTCATAGTTGCAATCAGCACATTTTGTACTTTTAGATTTATATAGTTGGAAATTCTTTTGAGTCATTTGTAATTTTTGAAAGGAAGATTGAATCACATTGTAAATGGGTGCATTTTCGGTTGAAGCCGACACCCTTTCATTTTTGAGCCTAAGTTGTTGAAAATGGATAAAATAAGTGAGGCATTAGAGTTGTTGAAAAACCTCATTCATTGAAATGCTGATAATATGATAAAAATGAGCAAGGATGCTCTTTGTAACATTCAAAGTTGTTTACTAGATGCACACGAAAAGATTGAGTTTTTGCAGTTGGATTCTCAGCTTCAACAAGATGAACTTCAGCAAAAGAGTCACCATTCTGAACCTGTTTCTGTTCAAAAGATTGAGAAGGACTCTCATCAGAATAAAGAAGATAAAGTTGCAGTTGATTCCCATTCAGTTCCTTGTACTAGAGCAGATGTACATGCAGATGCAGCAGCTCAGCCCGCACTTCTTAAGCCCATCATCAGACCTTGGGAAGAGCTTGTCCATAACAAGCACCGAACTGGTCTTGGATATGACAAGGATGTGTCCTTTCATATTCCAGACTACACCAAGCCCATCATATTTCAGAGTGTTGGATTCCTGTATGACAGTTCACCTGCAGCTGTTCCAGATCCTGTTCTACTTCCACAATAGATTGAGAAATGCCAACACAGTGATTGAGTTGGCCATATGAAAGATCACTATTTTGATCTTCATCCATGCAAGCACTGTGGTCGGCACACCCATTCTTCAGACAGATGCTTCAGAAACAAGCCTCCTGCAAGAAAAAAGATTCATCTTGGATGGATCGCTTCTTGGCAATGGGCATCAGCAGCCAAGAAGATGTTTACGACACATGTTAGAACTTGTTCACGGATATTGAGCAAACTTGCAGTTGAGTTTTCGCCATCATCTCACCTTGTCCCTGACAAGGGGGAAAATGGTGGTCATGTACAAGCTTTGACGAAAGATCAAGCGAGCCCGAGCCACAATCTCTCATTCCATGTTCAGAGTTGTAGCCAAAAGTTCAAGCGAGCCTGAGCCACAATTCGTCATTCCAGATTCAGAGATGTAGCCAGAGACACGGATGCCCATGAGCATGCCTTCGGTTGGTGGATAACCTAAAACCATCATCTTTGGTTGGTGGACAACCTAAAACCACCACAGGTAGTAGACCTCCCTTCTTTAGGTCGAAGGTCTCCCTTTCATATATGAGGAACACTTCCTCTAGCAGAAGCCTTCAGCTTAGCAGCCTTCAGCTTCTTGCCAGCTTTGGTTGAGTTCCAGGAAATGCTTCAAAGCATTCCATAGTTGTTGGTAATCCTAAAACCATCACAGGTAGTAGACCTCCCTTCTTTTAGGTTGAAGGTCTCCCTTTTTTATGAGGGACAATTCCTCTAGCAGAAGCTTTCAGCTTCTTTCCAGTTTTGGAAGAGTTCCGGGAACTACAACAAGTTTTGCGTTCCAGTGTTTGTGGTCATCCTAAAACCACCTCTTTTTTCCAACATTTCAGAGAGTTGATTCAGCCAAGCGCTGCCATGTATACTTTGCAGATTTGTATTACAACTCTTTTCTTGGACTCACACATACCCCTTTGGATTAAGGGAGGATGTTGGAACACCTAATCCTACATGGGTAGGTGTGGAATGCGAAAAGTCACAATGGAGTCCAAGTGACCTTGGAATGTGAAACCAAGAGTCACACCATTGTACTATAAATGTACATCATATGTATAATGGAAAATAAGAAAGCCCCACGCTTATCTTTCATTGTGTGTTTGAGTCTCTTGTGTGTGTGTGTTCATCCTTCTCATACACCATGTGTGTGTTTCAACATGGTGCTTAACAAGAACTTTCAACATAGTTCTCTTGGAAAGTGATCAGAACTGGATCATGGACCAGAATGATAGCTCAAAATTCAAAGTGCTTAGAAGAGTGCCAAACCTAAATGAATGGAAAGGTCTCATCGTCAAGGCGCTTCTAGCACCATGAATGGTTCGCAAAACGAAGGTCGTATGAGAAAGTTATTGAGGTTTGAAGTCTCCAGTAAACTCCAAAATTCAGTTGACCAAGTTCGAATTTTAAACTTTTGAAAAATTAAAAAAGAATATTCCAAAGAATATTTTGGGAATATTCCAAGGAATATTCCCTAGAATTTTCCATTTGGGTGAATCCTATGTTGACAAGTGGCATTCGTCGGTTGGTTGTTTGGTTGACTTTGGGATTTTTTGGCCAATCATTAGGCGTCACGTGGCCTGCCCAGAGGCCGCCACATGGCCCCAGGCTGAGAGCAGGTTTGGTGTATTGCAAAATTTTATTGAGGCTTCAAGGTTTCGAACCCGGAACCTCATGCGAAACAGTGCACTGCTCTACTGTTGGGCCACGTGGATGGTTCTTGTAAACTATTGGCCGCAAGTAGTATTTAATGTTTCAATTTGAGACGGGTGGAAAATTAAAGGGGCTAGCCCGACCCTCCACATGAATCTGGCCTAGAACCTTGGCCTAAGGCCTTAAACAACGGGGTGAAAATGGTTAGTCAAACTACCACGTGACCACACAGGGATTTGACATTTAATGCCACAGTTATCGAGCTAGTTGATTAGCGTCTTTTCTGGCGGTCAGCATGTGACCGCCCCACTCCACATTAAAACTTGACATTTAATGCCACTACCACGTTTGTAGCGGAACCCGCCAAATTCGGAATTTTTCCAATTTTAGCACAGTTAACTGTAGTTCTTCCACTTTTAGTGGGGTTTTTGGGGGACATTGGGAAATTTTCTTTGGGAGGCCATAACTTCCTCATTATTGAACCAAATTGGATGAAATTTTAGTAAATTTTGGGTCTCTTCGACCTTTTGAAGACTTTGGGATATGTTTTAGGTAAAATGGAGGTGATCTTCAGCATCTTTTGCTTCAGGGAATATGAAGGAGCCATTAAGGCCACCATGAGACAAATTCAGTTTGAGGCCTAACCAGGGGAGTTAGAGTCATTTTCCAGAGTTCCAATAGTCTAAATTGGATAATTCAGATGTTATGAATCTGATGAAATAATTTTCAGAGTTTGTAGGGAACGTTTGAAGGCCAAAAAGCTTCATTAAAGTTCCATGGGTCATTAGTGCCAGCTTTTTCCAGCAGCAGTGCAAGGCTTAGAAAGAGCTGTTTGAGACCATTTGCAGTGAGACAGTGGTCATTATTGACTAAAAAATTCATTCTGTATCTATTTATAGAGGTTTCAGCAAGTGTTAAATACTTTTAGAGTTAAAAAATTCAGCAGAGAAGTTTTCCTTGACCTTAGTGCTAAGGGGTGCCGATAGGTGATTGAGGCGAAACCGGAGCATCCGGAGGCTATTTTTGATGAAAAAAACTCTATATTGACTATTTCAGTCATTTTGGAACCAATGGAAGTGGTTTCATAAAATTTTGAGAACTTATAGAGCTCAAAAAGCTGATGTGAAGTTCTGGGTAGCCTTGGGAAAACCGTGGAGGATAGCCTATTGGGGAATGCAGTGCTCAATTTGAGCAATTTATTAGTTGATATTTGATGTATGATGTGTGTTGGATACAACAGTATTGGTTTCAGTGACAGAAACAAAATTCTGCGAGAGTTTGTGCCATTTGGAAGCTCAGAGTAGCTTAGTGCACCGACATAAGGAATCGTGTCAACAAGAGCCTAAAGCTATTTCCAAAGTTAGGACAACCAATTGAGGGATATTTATGGTATTTTCAGTCATTTGGATCATTTTTGTATGGATTGGAATTAAGTATTTACTTTTAAAAAAAAACTCACCATAATCCCAAAGAGCTGAGTCATGATGACAAAGCTCAAAGGAGACACAACCCACGAGATTTCGGGTGAAATCCTAGATTAAAATTGCTGTTGTGTTTGAATGATTATTTGCTGCATTATTTTGCTGTCATACATGTTAAATTACAACAAGAAAAAATGAGCTTAAGACACATAAACAATAAAAATTCATACACCACTTTCAAGACCATTTTTAGATAATAAATGTGGTCTCATTGTTTGGTCAGGTGCCGATTCTCTAGATTTACTAGTGTTGGTGTTTTTCCTGAAATTGAGATTTCTAATTTGAGGTCCTTGTTGTTGGTTATCCCATTGTGGATTCCTTTCCATATTGTCTAACCTATCCATCATTCTTTTTTGATGTTTTTGCTAATTTATCTATTTTCAAATTTGAGGTTGATGTTTTCTATTTTATTGTCACTCTTCTTTCATTTCTTAATCTAGCTTTCTTGGCTAACAAGTTTGCTTCTACACTTACAACGTTATTTTGCATCTGATCTAAGGTTTCTGGATTTCTCTCTCTTATTTGGTAAGCCATATATGTATCAAATCCATTAGGGAATTTGATAAGGGCAGAGTCTAGAGGAGGTTTAAGATTAGCAAGGATTGCATTATAAATATTGTTATATCTTGTAATATAGTCTTGAACTGTTTCGTTTGGTGCTCCTTTTATGTTTTCAAATTCAGAATTTTTTTTGTAATGGATTCTTATTTTTCTCCCATCTATTAAGAAACATCCTGTGGAAAACAACTAAATCAGCTATACTACCAATAGGCAAACCTTTAAACCACTTCTTAACATTGCCAACTAAAGTTTGAGCAAAAAGTCTCATTTGAACATCAGCATCATCTAGTTCATGCAATTCAAAGTATTCTGCCATTTTATTAACATACTATTGTGCAATGTAGTGAGTTATTCCATCAAATTGAGGGATTTTTCTTTGATAATCTTGGGGCATGGCATTTAGAGGGGCTTGTAGGACCAATGGGGCATATATAGTGGCCATGGCTTGGATTCTAGCTTAGCTAGGAGGTAGGTTTGAAGTACTTGAGGTAATTGCAGATGAGATTGGAATATTAGAAGACGTAGTTGGGATGTGTTGAAGCCCCAAAAATCGGGTCTTACAACAAGGGGGATACCCACCCGGTCCGGACCTTGGTTAGCAGCTCCTTTTCCATTTGGTGTAGTGGGTCCGACTGGGGATAATGGGACTAGTTTCCCAATTATGTGTGTGTGTGTTGAGAATTGATATTTCTTTTATAAAGTTTCTAAATAAAATGCTTTTATTCTATTTCTAATCTAATCATATGCAAATTGTATTCTAATTTAAATAGAAATATCTAATTCTAAATTAACCCGGGATGTAATCTTTCTATTTATGGGATCTAAAATGATTTCAAATAACAATTGATAATAAAGATCATTCAACTGTTATAAGAAAATAATTCAATAAAGATAAACCACTTCATATAAAAATTTAGATGAAACAGTTGTGAAAAACATATCGCATAATAAGCTATTCATACATTAAGCATAAATAAATATCTATCACCGTACAAAAGTGCCAAATGATAACTCAAGCATTCAAACATCAATATATAAATAACTGAACATGAATATCACTTTAACACAGGGGCAGAAATAGTTAAGAGATAAAAGTACCATTTATAACTAGTTCTACTCATGAGCTAGAAGCAATAATGACTTATCTCTTCTTAATCCAACATCCACTAAGAGTACATAAGTGCAACATCAGTAGCAGATATTAAACGCAGATATCAATAAATCCTGTTCCATTCATTTATCAAAACCTCCTCTAAGGGTGAAAAAGTGCATGTTCTGAGGACAAGTTTTTGACAAATTTTAGGACCCTTCTCTAAATGCATGAGAAGGGTTTAAATAATAATAACTAAATCTAAAAATAACTTATTACAAAAATGTAGGATACGGCTTAAATGACCGTCCTTTTTCTAGGCAAAAATAAAGTAAAACTAATACTAAATCTAAAATTTAAAACTATCAACTAACTACTTATGAATCTGATCTTTGAATTTGCAAGCATTCAACATTGATTTGAGAAGAGGAGGCTGGCCGACTTCAGATTTTAACTGTCCTGAGAAAACGAAATTGGCGAGTGCTGGCGCCATCTTCTCGGCAGAATTGATGATGCAATTGAGAGTGCTGCATTGACTATGTGGTTTTACCAGAAATGCCCAGTAAGAATCCCAATTTAACTTTGTCAATCCTTTAATCGATTTTGCTTTTTCTTCAGCTTTCTACTTCCATTCTATCTGCAAGTGCTGTGATTGTGGTAGGTATCCTGGAATAGTTTCTGAAATCAAATTAGCCTTGTGCAAACTTTCATTTACATAATCAGTAATATTGCTTACTGCTGTAGCTGCTTCTTTCGCTGCTTGTTCTGCAATTTTGATATGTGCATCCTAATTATTGAAGAGCATTTCTTTATGACTGTCATTGATGATTGGTGCTCTTGCCCTTTTTCCCTTCTCTGTCTTTTGCCAAGTCAAGTATTCAGTAACTCTTTCATTAGTTAAATCATAATCATGTCGTAATTCTACGACATGATTAGTGATTTTATCACTTTCTTGACAAAAAGAGTTCCACTGTGAAATTTTTTGGCATAATATATCCTGTTGTTGCAGTAGTTGATTATTTAAGGAAATAGACTCTGTAATAAATTCTGTGAGCTTGGGATCATCTTTGTGTATCTCTTTCATAACCTGTAGTTGTTTCTCTTTTTCAGCTGAACTTTTCTGATATCCAACTTGCATTTGTTGAAACTCCTGTTGTAATTTTTCAAGTTGTTTTTGTGCTTCACTGTTAGCATTGGATTGTTGCAGCTGTTGTTGCAGAACCTGTATTTGATCTTCTTTTTCATTCAGTAATTGTTGTAATTCAGATGCTTTATCGATAGCTGCAGAGGCATATGCTCCTGTAATCTGAGATAATTTAGCAATATTTTCAGTTGGATTAGTAGTAGGATCTTGCCATAAAACATCCAATTGTTCTGCATCATGAGAGATTACACTTTCTAATTTCTTTTTCTTCCTTTGTTTTATTACTACTGTTTTATGTTGTGGACTATAAAATATATCCAGAGAAGGAATTTCCTTTATTTTAAGTACAAGCTCAGAAGAGGGGGTCCTTCAACATTAATCAAATCATTAAATGTTTCCCATTCCTTATCCAATTCAGTTATGATGGATGATTTCTGTACAATGAGAGGGGGAAGATTTAACTGCGGAGTGGTTGAAATCTGTTGCTGTGAAAGTTCTTTTGATTGGGCAGTATCCTTTACTGACCCTTCACTTTTATCCTGGTCATTATCAGACTTTTTAGAACGTTTAGAAGTTTCTTTTACAGACTTTGACTTAGACCTTTATGTACCTGAACTGCCACTGAGACTGACACTAGGAGTTGGTTCCCTTAAGGGTTCCAAGCGTAAATTATCCAAAGGAATAGTGGTCAACCTCCTTTCTCTATACATCTTAAATTCTTGGAACTCTTCTGGAAAAAAACGTGTTTGAGCTGAATATAGAATCTCTTTAAATGTGCATTTTTCTTGGAACATATCATCAAAAAGATCCTATTCTCTAGAAAATACTCTTACCTTGACTGCAGTGGTGAAATTCTTAACAACATCATACGGGTCGAATAGCATTCTTGAAAACTTGAACAATTGTAAACATGTAATATTTTTCACTTCTTTAAATGCATGACCAACATCAAATAATGAAAATGCTCCGCAGGCCACAAGAAATTGTGGCCAGATGGCTTTCTTTTTATCCTTTAATTCTTTTGTCAAATCTCCCTCTTCGCAGGTTTGATACGCAATTTCTCGGGCTAGTAGTTTATCCGGAACATACAAAGGTAAAACATGAGGAGAAGCAAAACTTCCAAAAACCCTAAACATCGGTAAACAATTCTTCACCAAACCATCTTGCGACAGGAAGAATGTCTACTTTTGCTTCAGGGGAAAACCTTGGGGCATCCTTATTATACAACATTCTATACAAGGGTAACATTATGCCATGGAAAATATTGTAAAAATGAGGAATGAACTTTGAATCCCACAATTATTTATGATAAACATGAATGGGTGAGGGATCCTGAATTGTCCATTGCCAAGCCATTAAAGGAAACTTAGAAACATAGCAGATTGAATCCATCACATAGGCAGATAAGTAAAAAGGAGGATAAATCCTCTGAGAGACATTTCGTTTAGACCGATAATTAAAAATAGCCGTGGCTAAGTTATCAGAAAATATCTTAGCCCAATCCACAATAGTAGCATTAACAACAGTATTCAATAACGAAAGCCATTCAGATGAAATCTTATTGATGTCAGGCTTTCCAAAAAGCTTATAGAGCATAGCAGTAGCGAAACAATATGGAGAAGTGAGAGAACCAATACTGTACATACCGTGTTTATCTTTCTTCAATGGTTCGTCTCTTCTGGACCACTCCTTGGTGCATTCTGCCAAGTTTTCATTTTATTTGGCAAACTTTTCTATGAACTGTTTGTTGTAGGTTGCCTGTGGCTCCGAAAAATGATACATAAGCCTCAAATCTTCTGGAGTAAATGAACCGATGAGTTTTTGCCCCTGAGTCTTGAACTGTCTGTCTGTAATATCAGTACTATCTAGCACCTATTTAATCATGTCTGTATATGGAAGAATTTTAGGTTTTGCAGCTATCCGGTGTAAAAATTCGGAAGATCCAAGTGATCCTGCAGTAGCAGCAACATCCATTACTCTGGGGTTTTCTTCCTCAAGCAGATTATGCATACCATCCCAAGTAGTAATACTAGCGTCTTTGTTGTAGGCGGTGTCTGTGTACAAGGACGCCATCTCTTTACTTTCAGAACTCAGAGCTTTGTCCTTCTTTCCCATAATATCGAGATGTTGCTTTGTATAGTTCTCAGTTTTTCGCTCCTGCGGTTTACGAATTAAGTGAGAGTAATGATATGAAAAAGGTGACGGCAAGTTTTAAATGCTGAAGAGCTATGAAATATATCACATTACGTGAAATAACTTCTTTAATTAGAACAAAACCATTTTTCATTAATGAGTGACAATCAATTTATTGATTAAACTTTAAAGCGCATAACAGAGTCTCGATTTATGGAGAGTTTTTTTTCGTACAACGAGCCTTAAAGATCTGCGATAATGCGATTTGCTTCGCAAAATCGCAAAATCGCAATATCGCAGATCAGAATCTTCGCAAATCGCCATCTTATAATAGCGCAATATTGTAACATCGCGAAATCGCAATGTCGCAATATCGCAAAATCGCAATATCGCAAAATGCAATATATGACAAACATTCGTTAATGTATTTTCTATGAAATGCGATTTGCAATATACGTTATCGCAGATCGGTGATCTGAGGTTTTCGGCATAAGATATGATATTTGAAACATGCGATGCGATAAATGTTCTTTTAGTGCATAGTCTCACATTGCAATTTTTAGAATTCCGCTTGTTAAAGAGGCATTCATTATTCTTTTGCGATGCGATATTCTCCAAAGAATTATTTTTCCCTATGCTATCATAAAACTTAAGTTTTTTGGATTTTTCAAGGAACTTTCTCCTAAGTCTTATGATAGTAAGTTTTATTGAAAAAAAAAGGAAAAACATGCATTAATTGATTTTTTGGATTTTTTGACTAAGGGTCCCCACTTATTTAGTATTATCACTAATGCTAAATAAGAAGGGGGGTTGTTGCTAGCCACAATAGGATGCTAGAAGAGGAGCTTGGAAATGAGAATGTGTTATATTATTTCCACGACTAATCACGCGTGGGGGGGTAACAGGGGGGGCGATAGCCTCCCCTGTCGGGGTTTGGGGCAGCGCCCCGGAAAATTTTTTTGGTCCTTATTTTCCGGTGGGCGGACCCGCCCATGGTTTTGTGCATGGGTTTGCACATGGTTTAGGGGCATGATAGTTTTCAGCCCTTGGTATTTTGTAGATACGGTCAAGGGAACTACGGTTATGTTATAATCCAGGGTTAAATGGATTGGGGTTTATGTATGCTTCGACATGTATATATATGTGTTGTAACACCAAAAGGAATATAATAAAAAATTAAGTTGGTCGTCCAGATTTAGGATCCAGGGGAAAATATCTGTGTTTATCTATTTTATGCTCTTGCTATTGTTTATTTTCTGTTTTTAAGATTCGTTTGCAGATAATTTCTGTACAGGGTTAAAACCTACATTTGGTATCAGAGCAGTTTTTGCTTCAAGGGGACGCCTTTGCTGCTGAGGGGTTTTTTTGCTCGGGCCTGAGGTAGACCCTGTTCAGTGGGAGATCTGCGAGATCGATTCTTGCGGTGAAATAAGATGGCGAGCGATGGGAAGATAGAGATCGATAAATTTAATGGTTAGAGTTTTGAGTTGTGGAAGCTCAAGATGGAGGATTTGCTGGTGGATAAAGATAAGTGGATCGCGGTAGATCCGGGTACTAAACCAACGACAATGTCAGATGAAGACAGGAAGAAACTAGATTGGAAGGCAAAGAGAAAAATACGGTTGTGTGTCTCAGATTCAGTATTGTTGAATGTATCTAGGGAAGCTACGACAAAGACCTTGTGGGACAAGCTAGGGACTTTGTACCAATCTAAGTCTCTGGTGAATAAATTGTTCCTGCGATTTTGATCTTGACGACCTGTACCATACCACTGCTCCATTGATGACACTTGGTATTCTGATGATAGGCAAACTGCTTGATCCAAATACCAATTGATACTACTTTCACTTCAGCGCGCACATGAACCCATAGTTAAGACAACCTTCATAGTTTCTACTATTGAGATTTCCACCATTCACACCAACAATCATCAATATATTGAATTTGATCTTGGCATCATTAACAATTTTTCTTATTCTGTCATTATTTTCATAGGAATGCCATTGCATGTTCCTTTCTAGGACCGCTCCAGAATAGTTGCTGCTTTATATTCAATTCAACTGTTCTAACATAATGATCTTCGGGAAGACATCTTCAATTTCTATACTAGGAATATTCATGGGCAGATCACTCAGAGATTTATCACTCACTTAACTGCATTCCTCCAAGGGGACTTTTCATAGATGAATGATGTAATGATATAATGATGATAGGCACTTATCTTACTCATCCTTCTTAATGTGATTCATTGTTAATTCTAGCAGTATGATGCACAATGCGATCATCCTTTATGGGTATTTCCAGTTCTGTAGCTCGAAACATAATTTTTGTGATTTTAACCATTCATCACTTAATGTGATGATGTCTTCTTAGCTTACATGTTCATGGCTGATGTTCCCTCTACCATCATGGATGCTTGCTGCCTTCTCTCCTTCCATCAACCTGTTGGATATTATGTGCTTCAGATATTCTTCTTCCTCTATAGTTCTTTGTTAGAGAAATTGTCCTTTCCCTTCCTGATCTTATATCTGTTCTCATTCCAAGGAGCTCTTCTTAGACTACTTTCATGGAGACTATTTATGGACTGCTCTCCCCCTGGGATGTTTCTTCTTAGAGCAGCTCCCCCTAAGACTGTGATGGATTCATTATGTTATTGTGTTAACAGGTTCCCCCTTTCTCTTTTCCTTCCAAACTTTATTAGGGTTCTTCATAATGCCTGCACTTCTTTTTGATTCACACTTTTGTCGGATTGGATTGGATTCCATCATCTGTCTAGAGTTATTTAATGTATATGGTAGTTTACAGTATTTTGCTTTGTGACCAAGCTTGAGGCGTACATAGCATCTTATTTTACCAAGGTATGTTTGAGCTGATGTATAATATTTTGTGCACCCTTTTGAACATAATTTACATTCAAAAAGTTTATGTCCAAAATTATTGCATGCATAAAAGTATCCATGGAAATGGTTTATGTACCTGGTGAGTGATTGTCCTTTCCATTTGTTTTCTTGAGGGGTTCTTCTCATTTGATGCATATTTTGCTGGTTAAAATTGATATGCCTTGTCTTACAATGTGCTGCAATATGTCCTGGTTTATGACAAGAGAAACATGTGATGTTTTTCATAGGAGGAAAGAACCTCCTTTGACATCTTTCGAATTTTTTCAATTCATCCTTAGGAGCGTATGAGCCTTTAGTAGTTGATTGTTTCATCCTCTCATTCTTTGTCCTTTCATGTTGTTGCTTGTTTCTGTTTGTTTATTTACAAATCATGTTCTTGTTGGCTTCTACTTCTGTAGGAATCTTCTGAGCTGCTTCATTATCCTTTACAACTTTTACAAAAATGATATTCTTGTTATCTTCTACCTTGGAATTACTGGTTTCTCCTCCATATCCTATCCCAACCTTTATGAGAGGAGACCTTTGAGCATTTATAATCTTGTCCAATTGTTCACATCTTGTCATTTGAGGAGTATTCATTAATAATTCTCTTTGGGATTTTTCTAATTTCTTTCTCAGGCACACTACTTCTTCTTCCAATTTCTCTTGCTTCTGAATTTTATCCTTTATTTGCTTTAGTAGAGTGTCTTCTACTTTCCTTGCTTCTTCAAGTTGTGTCTTCAGGCCAACAATTTATTTCTTATCTTCATATTCTTTCTCATCACATATTTGCACCAATTTCTTCAGGTCTTTGTTTTCATTCTTCAATCTTCCTATTTTAGTCAAGGCAATGTCAAGTTTGGTTTGTTCTTTCACTATAATTTCTTCATGGAACTTACTTCCATTCACACTAGCAGGTACCTCATTTGATTGAACATTTTCCTTTTGACATGTATTTTTCTTCTTCTTAATTCTCTTCTCCTTCTTGACAATGCAACCCCTAGTGTCTTCTTCATGCATGAAATGCAATCTATCCCAGATTTCTTTTGCAGAGGTTAGATCCATTATTAAATCAAGATCCTTGTTATGAAGACTGTTATATATCACACATTTTTCCTTGGCATTCCACTGTTGTTCTTGCACCGAGGGAGAGTCTGTGCAGTAACCATCACATACAAGTTTCCATACCTTAGGTTCATAAGCCATTAAATCTGTTTTAACCTTATCTCTCCATTAAGGAAAGTTTGTTGTATTTAGCAAGGGTACATTTTGATAGTCCATGACTCAACCAGATCTCCTTCAAGTTGTTAGGCTTACACCAAAGGAACCGGCTCCGACACCAATTGTTGAAACCTTAGTTAAACTGAGAGGGGGGGGGGAGTGAATAAGTTTAACACATTCATGATCTTTTAAAACTTTTCTTTAAACTTATTTACATTTTCATTTCATGATCAACTTATTACATAAAGTAACAACAATCTTAATATGCGAGCAGCAAGTATTAAGCAGATTAGATAAACCATATCAACACATAAACATCATGAACATAGACAACATATATAAGTGGAAACCCAAAAGGGAGAAAACCACATCTTATTATTGTTGTGATGCAAAGGCAAGCTCCAACTCCCTCTCACCACTGATTTTCTGTAGGCTCCAACCCACAAGAGGCTACTACCTCAATTCTGCAAGCTACAACTTACAAGGAAGTTCCAACTCCCATCTATTTTCTGCAGGCTACAACCTACAGGAGGCTCCTACCTCAATTCTGCAAGCTACAACTTGCTAGGAAACTCCAACTCCCATCTATTTTTTGCAGGCTAAAACCTACAGGAGGCTCCTCCCTCAGCCAATTACAACTGACATATATCAAGCTAGAACTTGATATGGAAGCACCAAGTTCCTCACTCTTTCAAAAAAAAAACACATGCCGATTTACCTGGATATCAGCTCTGTCCTATTACTTCTTCACTGCTGTCCACCAGCCTTCATATATGCCTTATATCATCTCTGAATCTTCACAGCTTCTCTATCAGCTCCTCCTTCTTTTTACCCTCTCTTCCTCATTTCTCCATTCTCTAACCTCTCTATGCATATCTATGTGATATCATTTATAGAGTTCACCTCATGACTGTTTTCATTCCACAGGGAATTCGAAGTGAATAGCCATGAATCTTTGCCTTCCACCTTCTCGTTTTCTTGCCTAGCATATTCAGAAAAATATAACAATATGTATACATTTCAATATTACAGTGGGGTATTTATTTTCCCACGGAGAATTTCCTTTGCATCACATACAATAAAAATAATTTTAAATCATTTACATTCACATTTACATCTACATAAATCAATTTCACTCAACCCTTTTTCGGCCCTTGGCTTGCTGTGTGTTTGTCTTTTCTGCTGCTATCACTGTCTTTTTCAGTTTCTGTTGTTATATTGTGATTGTTCTTGATGGAGGGTCACCCTACCAAACCCACATTCTCACTCTCATAGCTGCATATAAAATGCATTCAAATTCATGCCCCAAATAAATTCACAATCTGGAAATCTTTACATGCGGAAGATTTTCTTATTTTCTGAACTGGGTAATTTAAATAAATGTGGAAGCTTAACTTTTCTTTCTATGGTTCAAACCATATTCCTCAGATTACATTTATATGCAGAAACTCGACTTGTTTCAATAAATGTTTAAACCATGGTCTAAACCCACTTCATGAATTCATATGTGGACTTCTATTTTATTGTCCATACTTGGTCTTGACCAAATCTTAGACCAATTCTAAAACTTTGATTTTAACACGATATTTCATATCGAGTTTATATTCGACATATAATCAACTCAGACATGTATATGGTCTCTATTTAAATGTTCACAGAACATTTCACCTTACATCAGCCCTTCAACTTTGGTCAATTATATATCAAAGTACTGTGCTCACTTCTTATATATATGGCCAGTTAACATTAAAACTTTCAACTGCTGACGATTACATAAATCATATGTATTATGCCAAAACTCACCTCCCTATATGGTCCACAACGTTATGCATAAAACGAACATCCACACTTTAAAGTTCTGGGTCCCAGCATTTATTCACATACCTTTCGCCTGTGCAACTTGCTTGGAATCCAATGGTCAAATTACTCTCGCGTTCCAACAATGCGTTAGGCGCCCATCCGACGGCTAGCGTTCCAACACATGAGTTATGGACTTGTAAGAAACCCTCTCTTTCACATTTGAGGGAATTTGGATGTGATGCATATGTACATGTTCCAAAATAGAAAAGGACCAAGTTGGATAATAAATCTGAAAGGTGCATATTTATTGGGTATAAAGATGGTTTAAAGGGTTACAAGCTTTGGAACCCAGAAACAAGGAAGGTTGTGTACAACCGAGATGTGGTGTTTAGAGAGGTGAAAGATATTGTTAAACATGAAGTCCTACCAAAGGAATGCATAAAAATGAGGCATGGGATTTGGTGGAGTTGTCGGCTGGAAGGAAGCCCATTGGGAGAAAATGGGTGTTTAAGAAGAAGATGAATGCAGAAGGCAAGGTGGAGAAATACAAAGCTCGGTTGGTAGCAAAAGGTTATTACCAGGTGCCGGGAATTGATTTTGGTGATATTTTTTCTCCTGTTGCCAAAGTTACTTCTATTAGATTACTTTTATCTGTTGTTGCTGCATTTGATTTTGATTTAGAGGCAGAACAGATGGATGAAGACAAAATTTTCTAGATGTGATCCGGACTAAGAGATCTACAATGAACAACTCGAAGGTTTATGAAGGGGAAGAAGAATCGGTGGCGCGGTGTTAAGGAAGTTCCCCGTATGTATAAAACAGTCACCAAGGATGTGGTATCAGAAATTTGATACCTATATACGGGGACTTGGCTTCACCAGAAGCAAGGAGGATCACCGTGTTTATTTTAAATTAATTGGTGACCATGTTATTTATTTGGTCTTGTATGTGGATGATATGTTGTTGATTGGAAATGACAAAGAAATTATCCAAGATTTGAAGACCCAGCTGTTCTCCAAATTTGACATGAAGGATCTTGGTGCTGCAAACTATATTTTGGGCATGGAAATTAAGAGAGATATAGCAAAGAGGAAGCTCTGGTTAAACCAGAGGAAGTATGTCGAGACTATATTACAGAGGTTCAATATGCAGGATAGTAAACCGGTGAATATTCCGATTCCTGTAGGTATAAAGCTATCTGCTGAACAATGTACCAAGACACAAGAAGAAGAGGAGGATATGTCCCGTGTTCCATATGCAAGTGCAGTGGGTAGCCTAATGTATGCAATGGTTTGTACTAGACCAGACATTGCACATATAGTGGGAGTATTGAGCAGGTTTATGTCAAACCCAGGGAAGGAGCATTGATCAGTAGTGAAGCGGGTTTTCAGATATTTGTGTGGCACTAGTGATTATGGCTTGTGCTACCAGGGAAGACCAGGATTGGAAAGAGTGTTAGACATTTGTGGTTTTTTTTATGCTGATTGGGCTGGAGATCTGGACCAAAGAAGATCTACAAGTGGGTATGTGTTTAGCATATTTGGAGGTGCAGTCAGTTGGATGAGTAAAAGACAGTCTGTAGTGGCTCTTTCAACTACAGAGGCATAATACATGGCAGCCACTCATGCAAGCAAGGAAGTAGTTTGGTTGCAGAGATTTTGTTCAAGTATAGGGTTGGTGCAGCAAGCTATAAGGATAGACTGTGATAGCCAAAGTGAAATTTTCTTGGCTAAGAACCCTGCTTATAATTCAATGAAAAAGCACATTGATGTTCAATATCACTTTGTGAGATATATGGTTGAGGCTAAAAGGGTGTTGCTGGTAAAGGTGGATACTTTGAAGAATGTTGCAGATGCATTGATAAAGTCTGTGAGCACTCAGAAGTTCTCTTGGTGTAGATAAAAAATGGGTGTTTCAAAGTTGGGCTAATGACTCAGCTCTCATGTGGCCCCTTGCGGAAAGAAAATAACAAGTGGAAGAATGTTGGGTTTGTGTTATATTCTTTCCACGACTAATCACACATGGGGGGGTAACAGGGGGGGGGGGGGCGATAGCCCCCCCTTTACGTTGCACTGGGCGCAATTTCGGGGGGGTCACAGGGGGGGGCGGTAGCCCCCCCTGTCGAGGTCTGAGGCAGCGCCCTGGAAAAATTTTTGGTCCTTATTTTCCGGTGGGCGGACCCGCCTGTTAGCCACCTATAAATTTTGTTATACCAAGAGGTGGCTAGACTTTGTCTTCAAAACATCAAGAGATGGTTCCCTTTGAAAAATTATCATCATCTGAAGTTTTTATGATGATTATTACTCTTTGAGTTAATCTTCACTGCTGTTTCCATTTTATCCTAAAAAATCTACTGATTCACCAAGAGAGAAACTGCTTATGAAAACCCATTTTCCATCATTTTCACTCCTCCTTTTCACTCATAAAACAATTCCAGTGTTCATCATTTTTCCTCCATAAAATCCTTTAAAAACCCTTCATCTAACCTCTATATCATTCCAAAGACCCTTTTAAACCATTTGGTCCCCTTTCATTTGGTTTAAAAACTCATATCTCCTCTACCGGAACCTTGTTTTGGCTTTAAAATCCTTGTTTTTGGCTTGAAAACACCCTTTTTACACTATAAGGTTTTTTAAGCCCCTGAGGGCTTATTTCCTTTAGCTCCTGACCTCCATATGCCCCAAAGCCCCGCAATTGGGCGCTAAAGGCCTTATAACCTCTTCAGAACCTTATTTTCCTTTGTTTTTTCATAAACTCGACGCAATGATTTGAAATAAATCTCGGCCGTCGATCTCTGCAGATCAACGACCATCGGATCATCACATCACAAGTCCACAGGGGTCCTTCCTTTTCCGTGTCTTTCAAAAATTCTGATTCGATCCCTCTGATCAAACCTCAGCCGTTGATCTCCCCTCTGATCCAACGGCCAACGCTTAATCGTGCATCGCAAATTCAAAAACTCCCATGCGATGAGCCCTTCTCCTCCGATACGCCGATTTGATCTGGATCGTTGAAATCCACAAGAACCAATGGCCAGGATCTTATCGCGCATCACCCATAGCCCTCCACCATCGCACCCGCCGATTTAATCCTGACCGTTGATCTCTCTTAGATCGAACGGTCCGTGCTCAATCACATCGACACATTTCATCGCCTCTTTGCCCTTTCCTCCCACCGATGCGATTCTGCGATCAAATCTCCGCCGTTGATCTTTGCAGATCGGATGGTCCGCATTACTCCCGCTCTTCAAACCCCACCCTTCTCATTTCTCCCCATCGACAAATATTGACCGTATATTCCCAAGATCCAACGGTCAAGATCTAAACCGCCATTGACCCCACCTACCATTTTTGCCCATGCAGCTTGCCCTCCATCGCGTTTTATCCGTGCCGTCAGATCTAGAGCCTCTCATCCGACGGCTGAAAACCTGTTTCGCATAATATTTGCGCCTGAACGTTAACATTCCAAAAAGACGCGAAATGGGCGGTTTTGTAAGGGACAAGTGTCGGCAAGTGTATGGAATCGCGTTTTTTGGGCAACAATCTGAAACCGCCCTAACGCTGCACGAAAACCATTCCAATTTTTCGCCTTACCACTATTCTCCACAACATTATCTTTTCAGTTTTAAATCTTGGCCGTTGAATGTTAAGATCGGACGGTCTCGTTTCAATCTCACCCTCTTTTCACTTCCCACTCTAACTCCCCCCCGTCATTCTCACATTTAATCTTGGTTGTCGATATTTGAGATCGAACGGCCCACGTTATATCTCGCCCCCATTTGTTTGCCTTCCATCTATTCTCCCAAGTGACTGCATCGGACGATCTCCACCGTGGATTATTATAATCCAACTGTCCACATTCATCCTCGCACCCAAACCTCCATTGACTTGGTTAGCTGCTCTGCCAGGATTTTTCCTCCATCGCTTGCATTCGCACTTCCTCCACATTGCTCCGAAACGCTTCCACCAACCCTCCTAAGTAGTTTAAACCATGAATTCCCAAGATTTAAATAATGTTTATGTGTTTTTATGCAGGTTTAGATGAAGTTAAAGTTAAACCCTCCCGCAGATGATTACATTGTTATTGGCCAAGGATGACGATCCTTACGGCCTTTTGATACATATTAAAGGGTTTAAAAGGGATAATTAAACGTTTTTAGGGAATCGATAAGTCATGATTATCGATTTTCTAAGCATAAAATCCAATAAACCCTCTGCGCACCTGCAAACAGCAAACACAGTTAGTGATCAATTAATGAAAGGGTATCAGTGTCAAAGATGAAGATTATGGCCTAATCAAGCCTAAACACAGATCCAAAGATAAATCACTGGGTTTATGAAATAGAAAATCAGATCTAGAAGACCTCACATGCCACATCATAAGGGCCAATTGATTCCCCAACTACTATATTGCCACCATGCAGCCTCTCTGCCTCAAAGGAATACCCAAATCAAATTTCGGTCTGAAACATTAAGGCCAAAGACAACTGAACAATTATTACAAGCAAAACAAATATCCCAACTATCAGTAGAAGTTATTATAAAGATAAGAAGAGCCTTAAAGTCAATGTTTTTACACATTAAGCCTAAAAAAGAAGAAACAAAGTAAATGAAACAGAGTTATAATTCGATGCTTCCCTGCCTTATGCCTTGCATGGTTTTCAAGGCTAGGAGTTGCATTTAGTGTAGAATTAATTACACTTCAACTCTAGGAACTCTTCCACCTCCTCATTTTCTTATAAAATCTCCTTGAGGAGCACATTGTAAAGGGTTGGTTGGTCACTAGTTGTAACACTGAAACTCTCTGAAATAATACATAGTCTGTTTGAAGTTGAAGAAGAAATTGAAGTCTTGGAAGCTTGATGATGTTGTGACATGCTTGTTCTTGAGAAGGCTCTATCATTGGATCCCTGAGCTTGGATGTTGGTGATGTATTCTAAACTATCTGTTATTCCATAAATTCTTACTACAGTAGGATGAAAAGTTTAGGCTAAGAAATGACTCCTGGAAGCACCTTAGACCTGTTTATCCTTCATTGTTTTATGTTTTCCTCTGCTGAGGTATTTTAGAGTCTTTAATCTTTCTCTTTATTCCTCATGCTTGTTTATTTATCTAATAGTTCAAATAGTTGGTTTCAACATGATTTATGGTTTTCCCTGCTTGTTTGCTGCCACTTGAAAACTTTTTTTGAAGTCTCCCTTGGAAGTACCATTGTTTGTAGTTTTCCAAAGAGGTCTATTTTGATCATACCCTTTGTTCTGGCTAGAATAGTTGTTTCAAAGGTCTTTATATTTGTAATCATGGATGTTTAGGTGTTCCCTCTTCAATGACTGCAGTTATCAATGAATATTTTATGTTTTCTAAGTCATTTGAAATAAAATCTTTGAGGAAATAGGGTGTTCCCCGAATCTTAGATTTCATTTTGAAAGTTGTCTTGAAGTCATTATTTTCTTAAAGTGTGGTTTGTAGAATTCATGGTTAGCCCTGTCTATCAAATACCTCTTTATGTTCAGGTTATATTTTTAAGTTCCCTTTATTGAGAATTAAACCTCTCTTTCAAGTCATTAATGTCCATCTCATTCACAAAACTAAAGGATCCCGTGGCCAAGTTATATTTTCCCTTTGATATCCCATATCCATTGATAAGTTTGTCATAAACCTCTTCTTGACTCCATTGCCCAATGAATTTGACACTTCCTCTTTCTATCTATACTACCAAGATCTTTCATGCTCTACTGTACCAATTCAACCAAAAAAATAATCAAACAAACACTTGCACTTAATAACTAGTCTAAAATCAATACTTAAAAGCAAACAAGACATACCGTTGCAAACAATTTGAGAGATCCCTCTCATAGAACAGGAGGACTATATCCTAGAACTCTGAATATTGGTTCTGATGTTGCCTTGTCTTTTGGTAAGCCAATCTATCAAAACACAGGATACCAACATCACCCATGGTTTTGTGCATGGGTTTGCACATGGTTTTGGGGCATGATGGTTTTCGGCCCCTGGAATTTTGTAGATTCGGTCAAGGGAACTATAGTTATGTTCTAATCCAGGGTTAAATGGATTGGGGTTTATGTATGCTTCGGCATGTAAATATATGTGTTGTAACACTAAAAGAAATATAATGAAAAATCAAGCCGGTCATCCCGATTTGGGTTCCAGGGGAAAATCTTTGTGTTTATCTGTTTTATGTTTTATGCTCTTGCTATTTTTTATTTTCTGTTTTTAAGATTCGTTTGTAGATAATTTCTGTATAGGGTTAAAACCTACAGAATGAAGTATTGGAAAATGCAGCAGAAATGCTAGGGGATGAACTTGAACTACTTGGGGATGGAAATAAAACTCTAGGTTGAAAAGGTTTCTTAGGAAAAAATGAATCTGTGGAATGAAGTGTGGTGGAAATAGTGGATGAAGTGGTAGTAAATAAGGATGAACCTACAGATTCTAAAATACTGGTATCTAAATGACTGGTAGAAGGCTTAGGGGTATAGGCTAATAAAGCAGTCAATTCAATTGAATGTTGTAAATAAGCTTCATCAATTTCCTTAATCAAAGTTGCAGTTATAGCATCAAGTTTATCATAAACTTCTAAGACTTTTTCATCATAATCAAGTGAAACAATTTCCTTCTTAATTTCAATGAATGAAATGAAATGAGGGTCTATTACACTATTATGTATGTCACTTTCTGATTTAGTTCTAAACTGAGATTTTTCAAAAACTAGATCAAATTCAATGTCTTGTAAACTTGATAATTTATTTGGAAGAGAATTTGCTTTGGTCAATGAATTCTTATTACCTAAACTTTCTAATTTTTTTTTTCTTTACAATTCTATCAGGATTATCTACTATGACAACATGTTCTCGATCTGGATTGGACCTGGTATACTAGACACTTCTGGAAGCCAGAATTACAATTTTTTATGAAAAGATACTCACAACTCTTTAAAACAATCTTAAGGTGAAAAGTTAAGTAAAAATATTTCCTTTAAGATCTATTTTTAAAACTGAGGATTGGTTAGTTCCCCAATATGGTCACCAGTATGTTAGCACTCCAATAATTCTCAAGAGTTGTAAGATTTTTGATTTTTAGTTTAAAAAATATTAGAGGTAACCACAAACCTACTTTTAAGCCTGAGGATCTAGCCTTCTGTTGAAGCCTCGAAAATCGCTGCAACAACATTGGGGGATAACCACCTGGTCTGGAGCTTAAAGCAACTCCTTTTCCGTTTGGAGTAGTGGCTTCGACTGGTTAAATTAGGTCCAGTTACCTTTTCCCAAACTCCGATTACTTAAAATACAACTTTCATTCATTAACAGAGAAGAGATATCAGATCAGCTCACTTGCTGATTAGGCAAGAGAGTTGATCCTTAAGCTGATCTGGGGTTCAGCCAAGCCATGACTAAGTTATGTCTTACAATTAGCCTAACTATTCTAACCTAACTGATTTTATATTATTAAATTACTGTTAATTGTTAATCCTAAATGACACTATGATAATGTTATCCCTATGAAACTTATTAGTTTAATACTATCTATTAATCCTAAAATAACACATTGTTAATGCTACATCATTGTTAAAGTCTTCATGTTAAGTATTAAAGTACTCCTATTTATCTCATATGTCAAATTTAAACTAATATATCCTATGCTATTATGCTAATTAACTAACTATACTATATACCTTAAACTATAATATATTCCTAAATATCACTAATATAGTTCTAATATTAATTCTAAATATTTAATCTAGTTTATTATAAGATTATAATATATCTATAATAACTATAAAATGAAGGTAAATAAATACTATTATTATTATTCTAAGTAAACATTTAATAAGATCTATTTAAATGCACTATCATAATTAAAATTATTCTAATTACATTAAACTATTATTAAATATTAATTAATATTTATTATGCTAAAAGTTAACTCTAAGAAATCTATGATAACCTATAAGATGAAAGTTTAACTAAATGTTACTATTATTTATTCCAAGTAAACAATTAGTAAAATCTTATTTAACTTATACTACTATATTAAAGTTAAAATTATTCTAATTATTATGTATGTTACAAATTAATGAGTAATTAGTATGTTAAGGCTAACTCTAATTAGAAAAAGAAAAATAATTTCTAATGTTAATTGTTAAAAAATAAATGGACTAATATACACTATATTACATTAATCTTTATGATTGATTTTTTAAATGTTTTGGATAAAGATTAATATTAATAAAAAATAGTTGACTAATATAAGAACTGAATTGTGCCACTGAGAACCAAAAATGTTTGCCTTTTATGTAGATTTCATTTACAGATACAAAATTAATCTAAAACGAAAATCCTATCTCGGACTAAGATGGGATAGCCCTCTCTTAATCTGAGAGAAAATTAAAAAATAGGGGAAAGACAGGCTTATGATTGAATTCACTATGTAATTTCCATTAATTAAAAGAAGAAATTCATATTTAATTAATGGGATGAAAGAAAAATACAATTGCGAGTTAAATATAAGAAATTATTATTTAATCGCAATTATATTTCGGTGAATTTGTTATAGATCCGATTTCGTTCTGCCTCTTGGAGATAGCTCTTGCAAAGCTTCAAATCATATTAAAATTGAACCAACAGAAATGTTAAGTATCAATAAGAAATATATTTTAGAATAGAAATCGAAATCAATTATAAAATAGGGGGAAGGACTGGGTTATGATCGAATTCGCCATGTAGTTTTCATTAACTAAAGGAAGAAATTCATATTAAATTAATGAGATAGAAGAAAAATACATTTGCGAGTTAAATATAAGAAACTATTATTTAACTTCAAATATATTCCAGTGAATTCATTATAGATCCGATCTTGTTCTGCCTCTTGGAGATAGCTCCTGCAAAGCTTTAAATCATATCAAAATTGAACCAACATAAATGTTAAGTATCAATAGAAATATATCTTAGAGTAGAAATCGAAATCAATTACAAAACTTGGACACAAATAAAAAAATTCAGCATTCAGGTAGAAATACTCATGAATGGAAATTTAAAATAATTCCAAAACTTTGCCTATAAAATATGTAGTCATTGAGAATTTGAGACCTATGATTTTATTACATGCAGAAATGCTAAGCAATATTACAAAGGCCAAAAACTCTCTTACAATCTTTACAATCACCTCCTCTACACAAAACAAAAATGCCAAAAGTACAGATTGAATGATAGCAAAAAATCTCCATATTGGATCGCGACCCCTTCTCCTTCTGATCCTATAGCGTCTCCTTCAAACCGTTGAAAAACTGATTTAAAGAAAGTTCTCCCACCCTATCAAATTCTTTGTGATGGTTTATATAATAATGCATTTGAATTTCTGTTTGCCACAAATGCATTTAGTTGAGCAAAAATATGATCAGGGATTCGAATCCTTATCTCCACACAAAACCTTAGCACTGAAATTAATTGATTAAACTAAAAAATAGAACTTATGATATAATCGAAACCCTGGCGGTCAGCAGACTGGGCGCATCGAACGTACAATTACATGTGATATTGTTTGGCGATTCCTGCAGTAAAAACTGATGGTTAATTACAAATTCGATGTGGTTAATACATATCACCACAATGTTTCATATGCCAAGGGTTATTATAAATTCATTAAGGATATCGACTTTGCATCAAATTTTTAAACTTTCATGTCTATTGTTAAAAAAACAGGGTAAAAATCTGAGGGTTCAGAAAATGCATGCCAAAATTCGTGCAGGTCTCCTTTAGAGAAAAAGTGAGATTTAATATTTGAATATTTTAATGTTTACAACAAAGAATGTTAAAATTCAACGCTGTTTGCCAGCATCGAATCTGCCAATTCAACAATTTCTGCGTTTTTTTGTTTTTTTGTCTTTTTTTTTTAAAATGACGTGGGTATTTTATATAAGGTTTTATGTTAATATTTTTAACCCATCGATTTTGTTATATCGTGTTATATCATATTTTAGATTCATATTTTAGAATATTGATATAACTTTATTTATCTCTTCATAGGTAGTTATTTTATATAAAGTGTTATATTAATGTATATTAACCCACCGAACTTTGTATTGATGTGGTGTATCATAGTTTTAGGTTTGATATTTTTTATATATGATTTGTTTTGTATTTTTTATTTTAAAAGAATTTAATATTTACAATATTTAATAAAAATAAAATGTTTTTTATTTTTTTTTTTTTAAATTAGATTTTGATGTTTTAAGTAAGAAAATAAATATAGTTTTTCCAATTAATTTAATGTTTTTACAAATTATTAAAGTTATGAAATTATATTTATTTATGTACAAAAATGGATAAAATGATAAATTAATGATTTACTCCTTTAATAATGGATATGTCAAACCAAGTGAAGGAGATAAATAATCAATGTGGAATACGAAATGATGCGCTAAGTCATGTGGAAGAAATGTCAACCAATGAAATCAAATACCAAATGCGAGGTGATGTGACAACCAAAAGTTCCTCTTTGTCTTTAATTGACCAATATGAAAATGTTTCCATGAATGCGAAAGGCAACAAGGAAGTGAAAAAATATGATCAAAACCATGAGGCAAGTGGTAAAGTTTCAAGAAGCCAATAATTCTTTCAAAACGCCAATAAGGAAGGGAGTTGGAAAATGAAGGATCCCTAAAATCAAACAAATACAAAAAATAAAAAGCCTTCAAATAAGTACATTTCACGATGACTAATCCAAATGAGGTCAAAACGGATTAATATAAATTAATAAGAACAAATCGAACCCATTTAGATCTTTCCTCATTTTCGAATTTCAATAGTAGTACTATCAAGTAATTGTTTAAAAGGGTCCCCATTTTTCGTTTAAAAGTGAAAAATGGTGGGGTTGTGTTTCACCACAACAATGGCGACATACTAGGAATAACTAGTCATCTCTATTCAAATTGATAATAAAATTCTAAGGAAAAATAAATAAATGTTAAATAAATCAAATTTCCAAGATTCATACTTTTCTTTGAAAACTCTTAAATGAAATCAAATACTATCATTTTGCATATTTTGTAAATATTAATTATAAGAGAACTAATTACGGACAACTATTTAATGACAACTTTAAACTTAAGGAACACAAACATGTTGTTTTGTTTAGTGATAAATATGAACTCTTATAGTCATAGGTAGGAACACTGCTTCCAGCAGGCGTCCATAGCATCAGCAGGGTTACCTCTTAGCCCAAAATGTCAGTATCCCATCTAATATTTAAATATTCAGAGAAAATTTTATTTTATTAAAAACCTGAGAACCATTGCTCTGGCTTGGTGACCAGATCACGAAAATGCCATTCACAAGTTTTGATAGCCATGAGCAAGCCCGCTCGTGATGAGACCTCTTGTCTTACAACGTGAAGTCGTAAGCCATTATCCTGATGTGGTAATCAGATTGACAATGTCATAATTATCAGAACCTATGATCATAGTAGGCTGGCTCTGTACAGAGACCCCCTATCTTTCAGGTTCTTGTAGCTTTTAATTTATGCTCTGATAATTGGCGATAATAGATGGGGAGACAAATTATCTCTTTAAGAGATTTGGGATGACATGGAAGAGTTTAAAAACTAAACTTTTGATATTGCTTGTGTTACTTTAGCTAAAGTTGATTTTTAAGATAAGCTGTTGTAAAATAAACTCTTATGTTATAGTTTGAGATCATCAAAATGATAATAAAAGAAATATTTAGAGTTTTAAATTAAAATATGAATGGAAGCAATTTTGAAAATTAACTCGATATTCTTTCTTTAACTATAGAATTCCTTTTTTTAAATATAGAGTTAATAATTTCCCATATATGAAACCAAAGTTGAATAGAAAAATTCCTCTTACTAACAGTTGATAATACTACTAAAAGAATGTGAATAAGGATTTTCAAAGTAATCGAAAATGATCTATCGTGAAGTGAACTCTATTGAAAGGGGCAAAAATGAAAATGAAAGAAGTAAAAATGAAAACAAACAAGCTCTTAAAAACAAAAACATGAAAATAAAAACAACTCAAACCAGATGATAATGTTTTGACAAAAAACATTAAGTTTGTGTTTTCAAATATTCATCAAGTTAAGTTATTGTCTTTTTATTTTATTTTATTATTTTTATTTTTTAAAGAGTTATCCTGTTCCTGAATCTATTAAAATAAAATCAAATTAAATGAAAGATAGCGAGCCAGAAAGAAGATCATCAAGGGAATAGATCATGAGAAACAATTTTACAAGATAAAAAGTATAAAATGATGAATATGTTTTGAAATTAAAAAAATTATCTTGTAAGATGTTTGTTAAGTGATGCTCCTATTTTAAAAGCATTGATGTAGTTTTAAATTTTTTTATTCAAATGCTTTAATAGGAATTTTCAATCTTTTACTAATTTTGCAAGTCTTTTAACGATCATGTTTTAAAAGTAAGACTAACATTTAGTTTTCAAAAAGAATTATAAATGAAGTAGGAAGCAAAATTTGGAAAAGGAAAAAGAATTCCCTATATGGATCATGATGATTTTCTTTTTTGAATTGCTTTCGCTAGCAAAACCAAATCCTCAAATTGCACTCATAAAAACTTGCAAGAGAAAGAAGATAAGGATAAGAAAATATAACTAAAAGAGAAAATAAAAGAAAGGAACAAAGGAGAAATGAAGATCAACATGTACACAGACCTGAGAAAAAATACATACCAATTTACCTTGTGAATCTTGACATCTTCATATGAAGAGTATATAAAAATAGGCAAGATTAGTCATATTTATCTCTAAGTTTGGATATGTTGAAAATCATGATTTATTGAATCTAAATAACTAAGCGATGCTATAAGAATTCTACACATGATCAAAATGAATTGACATATGAATAAAGTGAGATAATAAAATATTGCATGTCATCATTTGATCTTGTGAATTCTTTTTATTAAACATTATTTAAAATGTAAATTTAATGCTATTTCTATTATATGAGTAAAAAGTGGAAATGGACCTTATATTTGAGTTAACATTTTAAAATGTGGGGGTTATCATTTATAAAATGTAAAAAATTGTTTTATTAATGAAAACCTCAAAAATGAGAAGAATGCCAACTAAGTGTCTGATAGGGTCCCATCCTTATTCATCATAATTGCATTTATTTGGAAAACAACAAAAATATGAAACATAATTAAATTTATTCCTACTCTAAACCTTTTGAAGGAAAATGACTAAGTATAGTCATATTTCCAATGTAATCAAGCACTAATTTGATTTCCTGCAAAAATATACATTACAAGTGTTAGAAAAATATAAATCTTAATTATTAAATTATATACAAAAATGCTAGAATATTTATACATGTTAATTCCTAAGAATGAAAACAAAAGAAATTTATAACTAGAAAATTTTATGCTAAAATTATTTTCTAACTGAAAATAAAATTGATTGAAATATGTACAATCTAAAGGGTTAGAGATGTTACCTTTAAGGATCCACCAAGGTTCTGTTTTTGAAAATTGTGCAATAGAAGTATTAACTTCAATTGTTTCTAGGCTTTTATAGAAATTGTCATTTTTCCCTATGAGACGTTGATCGTCATCATAAAGAGAAAAAGAAGGAAAATCCTTAGAGGAATTTATTATGTATACATCAGAATTAAGACAACTAACCAATTCATGATTAATATTGAAAAATTGTAATAGAGTTTGATGATCTAAATCATAATGGAAGGGGGCAATTTTGAACTTATCAACTGATCTAAACTGATGAGTATCGTAATTATTAAATATCACATCATTTTCAAATGATTTGTAAGTATCTTGAATATTGTAGAAAGGATGGATAAAGGTTTCTAGATTCATATCGATAAGTAAATGATCATTTAAAATACCACTCGCATTTTATGATGTAATTCATTCTTAAGTTTTGAACTAGCAAATATTCCAACAGGTTGACACATACAATGATTAGGTTGCAAATAATGATAATCGTAATGTAAGTTAGGTGAATTTTCTTCAAGATGATCATTTTTGTTTTCTTGGATTAATGATGTGTCATCTGTTATTGCAATAGATTTTAGCTCATTTTCAAAAGAAGAATTATTGTTATGATTGTTCCTTAAATCTCGTTGCTGTATAGAATTCGATTCTATTGAATTTGACTCATTATCATAAACATTGGGAGGTACCATAAAAACGTCTTCATATATAAGATTCTCTCCTGATGTTGATGGTTGAGACAAATTAAAATTTTCATTTAAGGATTCAATAGGATCAATAATAGAAACAAGATTTAATGTTGGAGATTCTTCTTTGTGTTCCATATAAGTTTTTATATTATGCTTTTGAACAACGAAGTAAATTTCTCAATCCAAATTTTCTTAGGAGGTAAATCATCATAATGAAATCTGTAGCATAATAACATAAATCTATCAGAAAATTCTCTAACAGTTTCTTTATCAAAAGATTGTAAGTTCATCAAATTCTAAGCACGACTTATCATAGCTGTAATTGTGATGAGCAGAAAAGAATACCTGCATAAAGTGATTCCAAGAGTGAATACACTTAGCTGGTAGGATCTTGTACCATTCTCAAATCCTTCCTTGAAGTGTGAGAGTGAATAACTTGCAAATTTCATTGTCTTTAGTGTTGTTGAAACATTTGCATTTATGTATAAATTGATCAACATGATCTAAAGCAAAAATGAAATTCTCATCATCATATTGTAGTTCATATGTTGATTCAAGTTGTCTCTTGGGTATACCTCTGGTAGGTTTGCGCGAACTAAAAGCATGACCCAATGTAGGAATAAAAATAGGAGCCATAGCTAGTTAAAAATGTTAAAACAAGATTTCATGTAGATTAAATAGCTCAGGCCCTCCTTCTAGCGCCAAAAATGTTGAAGCCTCGAAAATCGCTGCAACAACATTGGGCGATAACCACCCGGTCCGGAGCTTAAAGCATCTCCTTTTTCGTTTGGAGTAGTGGCTCCGACTGGTTAAATTAGGTCCAGTTACCTTTTCCCAAACTCCGATTACTTAAAATATAACATTCATTCATTAACGGAGAAGAGATATCAGATCAGCTCTCTTGTTGATTAGGCAAGAGAGCTGATCCTTAAGCTCATCTGGGGCTCAGCCAAGCCACGACTAAGTTATGTCTTACAATTAGTCTAACTATTCTAACCTAACTGATTTTATATTATTAAATTACTATTAATTGTTAATTCTAAATGATACTATGATAATGTTATCCCTATGAAACTTGTTAGTTTAATACTATCTATTAATCCTAAAATAACACACTGTTAATGCTACACTATTGTTAAAGTATTTATGTTAAGTATTAAAGTACTCCTAGTTATCTCATATGTCAAATTTAAAGTAATATATCCTATGCTATTATGCTAATTAACTAAATATACTATATACCTTAAACTATAATATATTCCTAAATATCACTAATAAAGTTCTAATAATAATTCTAAATATTTAATCTAGTTTATTATAAGATTATAATATATCTATAATAAACTATAAAATGAAGTTAAATAAACACTATTATTATTATTCTAAGTAAACATTTAATAAGATCTATTTAAATGCACTATCATAATTAAAATTATTCTAATTACATTAAACTATTATTAAATATTAATTAATATTTATTATGCTAAAAGTTAACTCTAAGAAATCTATGATAACCTATAAGATGAATGTTTAACTAAATGTTACTATTATTTAAGTAAAATCTTATTTAACTTATACTACTATATTAAAGTTAAAATTATTCTAATTATTATGTATGTTACAAATTAATGAGTAATTAGTATGTTAAGGCTAACTCTAATTAGAAAAAGAAAAATGATTTCTAATGTTAATTGTTAAAAAATAAATGGACTAATATACACTGTATTACATTAATCTTTATGATTGATTTTTTAAATGTTTTGGATAAAGATTAATATCAATAAAAAAGAGTTGACTAATATAAGAACTAAATTGTGCCACTGAGAACCAAAAATGTTTTCCTTTTATGTAGATTTCATTTACAGATACAAAATTAATCTAAAACGAAAATCCTATCTCGGACTAAGATGGGATAGCCCTCTCTTAATCTAAGAGCAAATTAAAAAATAGGGGAAAGACAGGCTTATGATTGAATTCACTATGTAATTTCCAGTAATTAAAAAAAGAAATTCATATTTAATTAATGGGATGAAAGCAAAATACATTTGCGAGTTAAATATAAGAAATTACTATTTAATCGCAAATATATTTCGGTGAATTTGTTATAGATCTGATTTCGTTCTGCCTCTTGGAGATAGCTCCTGCAAAGCTTCAAATCATATTAAAATTGAACCAACAGAAATGTTAAGTATCAATAAGAAATATATTTTAGAATAGAAATCGAAATCAATTATAAAATAGGGGGAATGACTGGTTTATGATCGAATTCGCCATGTAGTTTTCATTAACTAAAAGAAGAAATTCATATTTAATTAATGAGATAAAAGCAAAATACATTTGCGAGTTAAATATAAGAAATTATTATTTAATTGCAAATATATTTCAGTGAATTCGTTATAGATCCGATCTCGTTCTACCTCTTGGAGATAGCTCCTGCAAAGCTTCAAATCATATCAAAATTGAACCAACAGAAATGTTAAGTATCAATAAAAATATATTTTAGAATAGAAATCGAAATCAATTATAAAATAGGGGGAAGGACTGGTTTATGATCGAATTCGCCATGTAGTTTTCATTAACTAAAGGAAGAAATTCATATTTAAATAATGAGATAAAAGCAAAATACATTTGCGAGTTAAATATAATAAATTATTATTTAACTTCAAATATATTCCAGTGAATTCATTATAGATCCGATCTCGTTCGACCTCTTGGAGATGGCTCCTGCAAAGCTTCAAATCATATCAAAATTGAACCAACAGAAATGTTAAGTATCAATAGAAATATATTTTAGAATAGAAATAGAAATCGATTACAAAACTTGGACACAAATAAAAAAATTCAGCATTCAGGTAGAAATACTCATGAATGGAAATTCAAAATAATGCCAAAGCTTTGCTTACAAAATATGTAGTCATTGAGAATTTGAGACCTATGATTTTATTACATTCAAAAATGCTAAGCAATATTACAAAGGCCAAAAGATCTCTTACAATCTTTACAATCACCTCTACACAAAACAGAAATGACAAAAGTGCAGATTGAATGATAGCAAAGAATCCCCATGTTGGATCGCGACCCCTTCTCCTTCTGATCCTATGGCATCTCCTTCAAACCATTGAAAAACTGATTTAAAGAAAGTTCTCCCACCCTATCAAATTCTTTGTGATGGTTTATATAATGATGCATTTGAATTTCTGTTTGCCACAAATGCATTTGGTTGAGCAAAAATGTGATCAGGGATTCGAATCCCTATCTCCACACAAAACCTTAGCACTGAAATTAATTGATTAAACCAAAAAAATAGAACTTATGATATAATCGAAACCCTGGCGGTCAGCAGACTGGGCGCATCGAACATACAATTACATGTGATATTATTTAGCGATTCCTGCAGTAAAAACTGATGGTTAATTACAAATTCGATGTGGTTAATACATATCACCACAATGTTTCATATGCCAAGGGTTATTATAAATTCATTAAGGATATCGAATTTGCATCAATTTTTTAAACTTTCATGTCTATTGTTAAAAAAACAGGGTAAAAATCTGAGGGTTCAGAAAATGCATGCCAAAATTCGTGCAGGTGTCCTTTTGAGAAAGTGAGATTTAATATTTGAATATTTTCATGTTTACAACAAAGAATTTCAAATTCAACTCCGTTTGCTAGCATCGAATCTGCCAATTCAACAATTTCTGCGTTTTTTGTTTTTTTTTTTTTTGTCTTTTTTTTTAAATGACGTGGGTATTTTATAAGGTTTTATGTTAATATTTTTAACCCATCGATTTTGTTATATCGTGTTTTATCATATTTTAGATTCATATTTTAGAATATTGATTTAACTTTATTTAGCTCTTCATAAGTGGGTATTTTATATAAAGTTTTATATTAATGTATATTAACCCACCGAACTTTGTATTAATGTGGTGTATCATAGTTTTTGGTTTGATATTTTTTTATATATGATTTGTTTTGTATTTTTTATTTTGAAGGAATTTAATATTTACAATATTTAATAAAAACAATTTTTTTTTTTTAATTTTATTTTTATTTTTTCAATTAGATTTTGATGTTTTAAGTAAGAAAATAAATATAGTTTTTCCAATTAATTTAATGTTTTTACAAATTATTAAAGTTCTGAAATTATATTTATTTATGTACAAAAATGGATAAAATGATAAATTAATGATTTACTCCTTTATTAATGGATATGTCAAACCAAGTGAAGGAGATAAATAATCAATGTGGAATGCGAAATGATGCACTGAGTCATGTGGAAGAAATGTCAACCAATGAAATCAAATACCAAATGCGAGGTGATGTGACAACCAAAAGTTCCTCTTTGTCTTTAATTGACCAATATGAAAATGTTTCCATGAATGCGAAAGGCAACAAGGAAGTGAAAAAATATGATTGAAACCATGAGGCAAGTGGTAAAGTTTCAAGAAGTCAAGAATTCTTTCAAAACGCCAATAAAGAAGGGAGTTGGAAAATGAAAGATCCCTAAAATCAAACAAATACAAAAAATAAAAAGCCTTCAAATAAGTAGATTTCACGATGACTAATCCAAATGAGGTCAAAACGAATTAATATAAATTAATAAGAACAAATCAAACCCATTTATATCTTTCCTCATTTTCGAATTTCAATAGTAGTACTATCAAGTAATTGTTTAAAAGGGTCCCCATTTTTCGTTTAAAAGTGAAAAATGGTGGGGTCGTGCTTCACCACAACACCTTCCTAATGCTCAGAGAGGGCTCTCTCTTTATGATTTATCTTTGTTGATTTTAATTGATTTTAGGCTAGTTATATAGGGTAAATTGGTTTTTGGATTTGGATTTGATTTGATGGTGAAATCACTTACTTAGATGGATAGATGTAGGTCTGTATTCTATTGGGCTAATGGAGTCAATGTGTTAGGCAATCAGATCAAGATCAAGTTCTAAAGGGAAATGTTTACACGGCAAGATAGCTGAGTTACTTCAGATCTTCAAGGCCGATGGTGAAAAATGGTTTCAATCGGGGTAAGAGAGAAATTAAGGATTCTCAAATTTGGATAATGAGTGAAAAGGCAGGGGTCAATAGAAACTAGGGAGAAATTAAGGGTTCCTTAGTCTGGATATCAGGGGAAAACATGTAAATTATAAACATTTCAAGACAGAGTGCTTTTAACATATTCTGAAATAAGAATTCCTGATTTATCATTTAGATTTAGAACAACATTCAAGTATCGATGAAAAACACAAGAAATTGACAAAGAAACAAGTGAAAATACTTCACTATAGTGGCCCAACACATGAATCCTATAATATGATGCTCTATTTCTTTAATCCAGTCTGCTGACTTGAAATTGGTACAATCACCCTTAGGTTCAGAACAGTACAACTATAGAAATGTTTAGCAATTCATCCACACTCAATACTTCCAAATGAGAAGTATTTATACAAAACTCTTTACAAAATATCCTAAAACAAACTTAGGAATTATTCATGGAAAAGAAATATCTTCATGCAAGAAGATAGTGACAACTTTCTAACTAATGCTAGCTATCCCTGTTTTTATTGAAATTACGGTTTGCTGTCTTTAATTGTTACTGCTTACTCTCTTTGCTATTCAACGAAGGTTGCAGTTGGACAATGAGGTGTCTTTCACGTTGGCAGCTTTATCTTTGCTATGTAATTTCTGATTTGACTTTAAACTTTGGCCTTAAACTGATACTCTTTTACCTGATACTCTTTCATCTGATACCATTTCACTATTTTTATCTGCAAAACTGTAACTGTAAATGTGAAAACAACATGCTCTGTTTTGTTTTTACTTCTTTGTACTTACTGCAATCCAATTTCACTGTAAATCAATCAAATTTTCCCAAAGTTTTGCCTCTGGAAATTTTATCTTCGTCATCCTTCTGAAAATCTCATAAGCTTCAGTATACTTTGAGAAGGTGGGCTTATTAATAAATATGTGTTTCACCTCATGCTGTAGGTAAAAAAAATTCTCCAAATTCTTGTAGATTACCTTCCCTATTGGAATTCCATGTGAGGTAGGCAGATTGACTTGATCCTTTGCAACTTCTCTCATTTTCTTGTCATAGTCATCTTGCTTCATTAGTTTTTTATGAATAAATAATGGATTTGGAAGGCCTTTTTGCCTTGGGTCATCAAATTTCATCATAAACCTTGTGATAGCCACCTCCATGTTTTGGTATTTCTCTTCTAACTGTATCATCAAATTATTTTAGAAGTTACCTTCCTAACTTCTAGGATGGTTTCTGTTCTATCATTAATACCAATTTCTTCTAGCTCTTGCCTGTTCTTAGAAGTTAGAAACTTGATGATTTAAGGAGCTTCTTCAGGTTTCTTACCAAGCTCTTCTTTTATCTTTTGAATGGCCTATTTTGCTGATTTGGCTAAATATTTCTACTCATATATAACCTATGTTGATGGCCAAATATCATTGTTTGATTCAATGATATTGGCCCATAGTTGTTGTTTGATTTGAGCCATGGGTTCTTTAAATGTTAAATATTTTTCTAAATCCTTCAACTGATCATTTAATCTGTTTGCTCTTTGTTCTTCATTCTTATGCATTATCTTGGCAAGTTTATTTTCATCTTCAAGACTTTTAAGCTGTTCTTTAAGTTTGTTAATCTCATTATTCTGAATAGACATATCATGCATATATTTTACTAGCTTTCTTGCTTCATCTAAATGTTGCGCTGTTGTTGTTGAAGATTTTGCTGCTGAAGTTGTTGATGAAGTGACAGGTATTGATGTAGCCATGGGGACTGTAGGAGCCAACGATTCAACTAGTGTGGAAGGTACAACAGTAGTAACTACAAGAATAAGTATGACTAGGAATTCTTCTTCTTCTTTATCCTTTTTCTCTTGGACCAACTTGTCCATTTCATTCTCCATTTCCTTTATCTGAGAAATCAATTGTAAAATGAGATTCATCATCTCATCTTTTTTATTTGTATCCTGTAGTACTTCCTTTGCTTGAGGATATTTTTTAGGGGGCAACTTTAGTTGCTTGATTAATGCAGCAATGTCTTTATTTTTCTTCTTGATCAGTTCCTCTGCAACTTTGACATTTTTAGGATCATATCCTACTTCAATTACTAGTTCTTCCAAAGATTTAATTCTAGTGTCTTTTGCCTGTGAAGATGATTTTTCCAATTTGAGCTGATCTCTGATATTTGCAAGAGTGTTTTGCAGCTTTTGTATACTCATGGCCTTGGTGGTAATTGTAGAATAGATCATCTTGCCTGCCTGCTGATGAAACTCAATTTGGTCCAGAGAATGAATATCCTGGACCAAAACTTCAAAATCTTTCTTTTTGTAATCAAAGGATGACTTAGGATTTTGAACTGTAGGTTGAAGAAAAATCATCTGCATTTTTTTATTTTTATAGTCAAAGGTTGAAAGTAGCCTATTTTGGATGACAGGAGTTTGTTTTAGATATTGAGAATATATTTCAGTTTTAAATTCTTCATTTCTGGCTTTGATTTCTTTGTATCTTTCTTTGATATCCATGTCTTTTTATGCTGGTTTTTTAGATGAAGAAACTTCAATACTGTGTTGCTTCTGAATAAGCTGAGTTTTTGAAGTTGTAGGTTGTTGTTCTTCTTCAATTATTGTAGGAGGTGCATTGTCCTTTGCTACTATTTATGTATCAATCACCTATATTGTTTCCACTTCTTTATTAGCAGGATTTAGCTTTGGATTTTTACTGTATCTCAATTTAAATTTAGTTTCTGTTGTAGTCTCTGAAATATAGGATCCTTCCTCTCTGTTTTTGTGTACATTCTTGTCTTCTTGGGCCAGAGTTTGCAAAGTTTGACTAGTATCACTTTGCTTCTCTACCTTCTTCTCCAACCATTCAGATTGATTGGAGAATTTCTCTATCTCTGGTTTCTTTTCATGTACATATGGAGTGAGTTTGCACTTAACTCTCATTTTACTTATAACTCCAAGGGGATCATAATACCATCGAAATTTTTTACTAAATTTGAATTCTTGCAAATGTTTTTCAACCTCAGGACCTGCATCTCTATTGTTACAGATAAAAGGGCCAACCTGATTTTTCAATTTGAATTGTGTCTTCTTCTTCGCTGCCAAGAAATTAATTGCATCTGAATTAAGAATCTACCTTATGTATTTAAGGGAAAATAACCTCATAGGGAGGTATTTGGGCAGTTTATATGGAACGAGACTTTATCCATATACTCTTATCTCAGTATCATTTTGGTACAAGTACCAATCACCTATCCTATTATGCTCAGACAACTGTAGGACTTTGTTAATCTCTTCACTAATTATGGGCTGCCCGCTACTGTTCCGAAAATTTATCATAGGATGAATGAAAGAATTAGTAAAATATGTATAAGTGATCTCATTGGAGTCTTTCCTTATCAAGGAAGTCCAAAAGATGACTGATTGTGGGTTTCCTTCCACATCAAGCTTCTGAAGGATTATAGAAAATTTCTTAGACTGAAAGTATAAGAACATGTGGAATAGGAATGATGAATACTTGAAAACACCTTCAGAAGGCATTTTGACCAACTATTCATGGATATGTCAGTGAGGTATTGGGAAAAATTAAAAATGGTAGCAGGAGGTTGACCAAGTGTGAAAGTAGACAAAAAACCAAGCACTACAACATTAACATGTTCATCTATAAAATAACCAAGAATGGAAGACAACATGGATATGATATGTCTAGTCCTTTCAGAGAATTTTGTAGAAGGGTATGGAGGATTTATCTTGGGAATTTCTACAGAATAAGGCATGAAAGTTTGAAATATCTGGCACCCCTTGGGGAAGTCCAGATTGAGGTATAGCTGAGTGAGGGCCTCAATAGATAAAGGGATTTCATTAGGCCTGGGCTGTATCTGCAACATCTGATGAATTGACTCAGGAGTAATGGTAAATAAAATTTATTTGGCTCTCTGATCAGGGAAATAGCAGGATTGATAGAGTCTGATCACTTCTGGGCACTAAAAGGTCCGAGGAACAACATATTTTGGAAAATATGACTTCCAGATGAACACTTCATCAACTTGATCAATGGATTTTTCTTGGCTCCAGCAGTGGAGCTCAAGAAGATTAAATTCTAAGACTGTATCAGTAATCTTGAAGTCCGTGTCAGCTAATGGAATGTGCTCTTTATATACAATAAGGGGTTGTAGATAATTGATAGGTACAATGTTTTTGGAAGCAATTTCTTTGCTTGATTTATTAATATTTTTACTCTTTTGACTTTAGAAACACTGATTTAGGCCTGTAGGAGCACCTCTGTGAAAAAAAAAAATCTCAAAACCTTAGAGTTTCTGCAAAAGATGTCTAGGGTCTCTATAAAATGACTGGAAGGCAAGGAGGTTTTCTTCGAGTGTACAAAGATTTAAATTTCTTCAATTTATTCAATCTCTGTGATTTAAAATGGTCCAAGGCTTCAGAATCTGTGCAAGTAGGTCCAGGGTTTATAGAAAAGGGGTTTAGGAAGGAAAAGGGCTTTCTTTAGGTTCGAAAAAAGGCTCTAAATGATTCAATTAGCTGTATTACTTCTTGAGATCGAGGAATAGGTCTGTTCTTTTGAAGAATACCTGGAAAAATGAAGGTTTTGTTTTGTTTTTTTTTGTTTTTTTGTTTTTTTTGTTTTTTTTTGTTTTTTTTGTTTTTGTTTTTTGTTTTTTTTTTGTTTTTTTGTTTTTTTGTTTTTTTGTTTTTTGTTTTTTGTTTTTTTTTGTTTTTTTTTTGTGCAGAAGGTTTCTAGGGTTGTAGAAATCTTTCTGAAGCTCTGCTGGTCTTTAATAGCGCTTCGATGACTTACTGCAATGATTGTAGCAGCATATGGTTGGATTCTGTTTCAATTTGGCTTAAAAATTGAGTCGGCAGGAATCTTTTCAGACTAAATAGCTCTATCTGCTTGAAAATGGTAACAGAAAGGTAAGAAAGAGTGTAAATGGGTGTTTATATGCATTTTTATCAATAATGAATGCATTAATGGGCGGTCAATTTTGAATTGATAGGTCAGTTTGTGGAACTAGCAGTAGAAAACCGCCGAGTGATTTTCGCAATGAGTAAAGGTGGTAAGCAGTAATGGTTGTGGCAATGTGATCCAATTATATTTAGACACGTAGTAGGGAGGAGAGCCCCACAAACCGTGCTTTTCACAAGGTCTGGGGTGTGTTAACAGTTGGGCAATGAAATGCGCGATAGGGTTTAATAGTCATTGGATCTGGTGAGTGAAGATCTGAAGGCTGAGATGATGTGATGGAGTCGCGAGATCATATGGCATGGGGCCCGAGGTATGTAACTATGTGATAGGTTTATATTTATTGGTCAGGGTTTTATAATATAACCAATGGGGTTAGGGAGAATGGAATATTATAACTGGCGGGGATAATACATAGTGGGTGTTGAGCCTTGCAATAGGTATGTATTTACTCTTGATTACTGTCCTTTTTTATCTTCCTTATCCATCTTGTGCCATGATATAATAATATAATGAAAGGATTTCAATGAAGAATGAATGAAAAATGATCTTGATACGATTTAACCATCCAAACTAATTCTCGTTGCTTTTTATGCTGAAAATAATAGAAGGAACAACAGGACTTAATCACGGGAAATAAGACACGTTTAATGCGGTCGAATCAAAGATAAATCAGTAAGGATTAAGCACAAGAACGAACAAACTGTCCGAGGATAACATTTTGTCGTGGATCCCTCAGGATCTCCTAATCCTGAGGGATCACACTTATAAAGGGACAGGGAGAGCTAGTTCTCAAGGATATCAATGATGTATCTTTCACTTCTGCATAATTCGTAATTGTAATTCACAGAACGTAGTTCTGAACAACATGATCATATTGTGATGTCAATTGACTGTGATGATTAATATATAATTCGCATCGTTATTTATTCAAATATTTTGGAGTAGTTAAGTAGTGTTCGCCGGTGGCTACGGGCCTAGTCTCTGGTGGATTTAACTGCTATTCCCTGTGTTATACTTTTCCATTCATTGCAAGTGTATTCTGATTTTCCACTTTGCAAGTGAAGTACTTTTGATAATTCGATTTTTCTGTATTTATTCTCTTGAAGACACATTTCCAATTTATTTCCTTAAGGAATTAGTTGCTAGTTAACAGAACTGGTTTCGATTATTTAAAGCGTAGATAGTTATTTCCAATACCTTCCTTTTGTTCAATAGTTTAAATCCAGCCGAAAGAGCTTGGTTAATGCTTCAGTGCTCTCGGTTGATTATCATTTGAATTAGTTGAATTAAGAATGAATCACAGTTTTTGGTTATAATGATTAGATGAATCACTTTCTTTAAATATTCAAGATTTATGGTTGCATCTATATGAAACTATTGATTTTAGCATTACTCTTTGTATGTATAGCTTGCACATATTGTGTACACGCTTGAGATAAAAGGACTTACCCAGGTTGATAATTAATGTGAGGCAATTAGGAGTTTTTAAAGACACCTGTTAGAACCCAAGATTTTGGCGCCGTTGCCGGGGAGCGTGTTGCCACTCTGTAAAAAGAGTAATGTCTAATTGATGTTTTTTCTGCTGAGGGAGAATTGGGTATTAAAAAAGGAAGGTAAGAACATGCATAAAGAACGAGTAAAATGCTTGCTCATCCGCCCACTTTCTAGTAGAATTACGCAAGAGTTTAAGGTAGGAATGAATGTTTGTATTTTTGCATGAATGATTAAGAGGGAAAGACCTGAAAAAGACAAAATTCCTCCTTCTAAACCTGAAAAACCTAAGGGACCGATGACCCTTGGACGATCAACTTTTATCGACGAAATCTTAAGAAAAGTTGAGTCTCAGTCATCAGTAGGACCTCGAATTGTTACTGCTAGACATCCTAATGACTTCCTTCAAGCTGCAAGATCACCATCTGTAGCTAACGCTGAGATTCACAGTAAGACTGAAGGGATTGAGCAGAGTTTTTAAGATACTGAGAATTCACAAACTCGCCCTTCACAAGAATAAATTCTTGCAACCTCCGTGAAGGAGAAGGAGAAACATGCAATTTTGAAATTAAATTATCAGAACCTAGATATCTTGAAGTAGTGACTGAGCAGAGGACACCCTGTATTCCAGATCAAGGTAGTGCTGTTAGAACCATTCCAGCCTCTTGGGGATATCTTAGGAATAAATCTCCAGCTCCGGGGATCCCTGAAGAATATTGGCATATTTTTGACCAAATGGTTAATAACCAGCAACCTTAAACTTCTACATTGCAATACCCTATTGTTGACACAACTGTCAATGCCCCCATGAAGGTTATCCCATTACAGAACATTCCTACCTTTCATGGGTTAACTTTAGAAGATCCTGATGCATTCCTTTTCAAATTTGATGTCTTATGCAGGGGTTATGATTACACTACTGACCCCCAGAAGCTGAATCTATTTCCCTCTACTCTAAAGGGAGCAAATTTGTGTTGGTTCATGGGACTCGGTGGAGGCACCATCAATGATTGGGACCAAATGAAAACATATTTCCTTAAAAAATACCAAGATTATTGCCGAACTAGAGAATTAAAAGATGAAAATTTTCTAATGGTAGCTAAGCCTAGCAAGACTCTGGAAGAATATGTAGAGCGTTTTCAATATAATCTACAAATATCTCCTTACAAAAATCTTCCTGATAATGTTTTAAAAACCACAATGATCAGAGGTATGAAAAACCAATGGGTAGAGACACTAAATATAATGGGTAAAGGTGACATTTATCAAGAAAACTATAAAAATATTATAGATTTGTGCATCAAGTGTTCCAGGGGAAGTACAAGGCTGAAAATAGTCGAACGCGATGCAAGCTCCAGAGACAGCAAAGCCTCATGAGGAAGCATTACACGAAGCGAAATCAACAATCTGTTGGAGGATTTCAAGACTGATATCCTAGGGACCCTGGCAACACAATTGGATGTCATGCAAGCTAAGCAAAAGCAGGCTATAGCAGAACAAAACTTGGATATTTTCTGCCCCCGTTGCAGACAGAAGCACAGTCATAAAGAATGCCCCCTAGTGCGATACGAACATGTGCCATATGCACTAAAGAGCATGCCACGGAAAGTTTCCCATCACTCCCAGGATTAAAAGCAGTCTTCAAGGAAGCGGAAGAAGAAGTGGAACCAGTATATCTGTTGAACCAACGTCGTCAATGGCAAGCACGTCAGACAAGTATGCCTATCGATCCATCTTTGTTCTTTCCTCCCTCACAATATAATTCTTAGCAATATTCAGGGGCAACATTGCAGAATCAACCACCTTTTTTGCCACCTCAAGAATTTTTTATGCCACCATGGCCCAATATGTCAAATCCAAGTAATAATAATTGGCCAAATTCCCCTTACCTGCCACTATTCTGGCAAAACAACCCTTATTCCTCCCAATGGTCCCCTTCCACCTCACAAAATCAGAACTGGAAATCAAATTGGAAAATATCTATGAACCAACCTATGGGGATAGTTCCTCTGCCTCAACCAACTTTACCAGTACCTTACATGTTGTAGCAGAATCCTCAATCTAATATACGACCGCAACTTCCAGCTCAACCCAACCCAAATCCTAACAACAGACCAGTTCAGTCAATACAAATCATTGAGGGTCTGGACCCTGAGGATGAGTTGAAAGAATGTAACGAACTTAAGTTGAGATCTAGACGCATAATCAATCTATATAAGGATAAATATTTGCAAGCTGAAGAATCGCACACAAATAAGCCTCTGACTGTAGATGATCAACAAATAAAAAAAGGGGAAGATACAGTCAGACAAAAAAATCTTGAACAAATCATAACCACTTCCCCCCCATTCCCAGAAAGATTGCTGATACCACACCTGATTGAATATCCTGACTTTGATCTTCTGGGTGAACTTAAAAACGTTTGTATAAAAATTCCCCTCCTCCAGGCTATCCAAGATATTGCAATATATGCCAAACTATTAAAGAATTGTGTATAAAGAAGGCTGCGAGGAAAACAAAAACAATCCCTACTATCCATGTTGTCGGGACTTTGTCTAATTTATTACTAGGCAAAGAGACTGCTGTAAAATATGAGGATCTCGAAAACCCCATTGTCACAGTCCAGATAAATGGCCATTCTTTTCCCAATTCTTTAGTTGACTTAGGGGCAACCATTAATATTATCACAACTATAACTTGCAACATTCTTGGAATCACAACCTTGGAACCAACAACTACCTTACTGGAACTAGCTGACCACTCAGTCATTAGACCAGAAGGAACATTACAAGATGTGATGGTCTCTGTAGACACTTGGGAATACTCGGCGGATTTTTTGATTATTAACCCTAGGAACCAGCTAGATGGACATCCCTTAATATTAGGAAGACCTTGTCTAGTGATTGCTGATGCTTATATCAGCTGCCGAATAGGAAGTATGACTATAACCAGGGGGAATGATGTGAAAAATTTAGCTTTATACCCTCATGCTCAGCCAAGCTTGACTATTATAAAAACCAGGAAGTAACCTGCAACATACTTAACATAAAATATTCGGCCACCATTGACTGTGGTAGATGCCCTTGGATTCAAAAACCAAACTAAAGATGATGTCATTAATAATTTTATCAATCATCCTACCACAGTATCAAGTTTGAAATGCCACATGATTAAAGCAATCCTTGAAAACTAAATCAAAGAAGATCCCTTGAGAGATATCAATGACTAAAAAATACCAACAACCACTGTTTATAATAGCAAACCTATTGAAATTGAGCCAGGGAAGATCCTGAACATTAATAGTAATCTGAGTGATGACCAACAATAGAAACTTGTTCAAGTCCCTAGGAAAAATAAAGGGGCTTTCACTTGGGATTACTCAAATATGAAAGGGATTGACCCTCAGCTATGCATGCATCACATCTACACTGAAAAGGATGCAAAAACCATTTGAAAAACTCAGCATAGATTAAATCCTCACCTAAAAGATATTGTTAAAGAAGAACTTCAAAAACTGTTAGATGTGAATTTTATCTATCCTATATCTGATAGTAAATGGGTTTCTCCATTGGTTGTGGTTCCTAAAAAGAATGGGAAATGGAGAATATGCGTTGACTATAGAACTCAACAAGGCAATGCAAAAATACCATTTTCCCCTTCCATTTATTGATCAGGTCCTAGATACACTGGCAGTGAAGAAATTTTTTTCTTTCCTGGATGGTATCAGTGGCTACAATAAAATTCAGATTGCCCCTTGTTAATCGTGTTAGCCCCCTATTAAATTATTACAAGCAATCCCCTTTAAACCCCCTTTGTTTGGCCTAAAAAATCCTTTTTCCGCCTATCGTTCCCCTCCTCTAAACTCAAAATCGCATAAAAAGGGCCAAAATCACACATTTTAACATATTTAAGGCCTAGCACCTTTCGGCCCTAGCCCCTCAGTCTTTTTCTCCACGTGACCTGGGTGCTAAACCAAGCGTTAGCCCGGAGAGTGCTTATCGCAGGGGGATATCGGGCGTAGTATTATCCGTCGATTTGTACAGATCGGACGGCCTTCATAAATCAGTGTTGCGCCTGTGGCCCAACCCGTTCACCGCTCCGATCACCTGTCCACCGTCCGATCAACCTGAAAATCAACGGTCAGCAGCTCACCCGCCCTTGTGGTCCCCGCACCCAAAAGCACTGTTCAAAAACCGGTGGTATCCATCGCACCGCGTTTGGAGGATGGGTGGTAATTTTATTTTCAGAGTGATTTCACTCACCGCTTGACACGTGGCTCCGTCACTATTTCAAAACCACCTCCCCATCGCGCGTTATCGTTCGGCACTTGACCCGGTGCGATATGCATATCAATCGTCCAATCTGGGGCTCTCCATCCAATGATCATCGCACCCCGAAGATGCGCGGAAATTAACCCAAGGTATCCGTACCCCTAGCCCGCCATCCATCGCCCTTCGATATGTTTTCCACCGTCGATCTCCTCCTGAGATTGGATGGTCCAGATTTATTCGCACGCCCGTCGTTGGCCGGTCCCGCCACGTCACCATTCCACGTGTTTCATCACGTCTTTCGCCCATCCCTTATATATATTCGATTCTAAGGCCGATTTCTAAGGTTTTGCATTCAAATTTCTGCATTCCGCCAACCTTCACCAGAGCATTTCTCCGCCATTCCGCTGCATTTTTCTGCCATCACCCTGCATTGTTCCACCATTTCACCATGCTGCACTGTCATCCTCGCTATCCCTGATGCATCCACCTTCCCATGTATTTTTTTCTTGACGATTTTGCGTGTTTTGCAGGGTACGAGCGGCGGTAAACCGCCATGATTCACAATCTCAATTACAGTAACAAAGAGCACCGGAAAGGACCATTTTTCAGAGGCTAGAATTATGGAGAAAGGCCTAGGAATCTGTTACGACATGACCTCCATTAAAGAAGCAGGGTTAAACTCTGTCAAAACCCTCCAGAGTCATTCAAAGCGCAAATTTCGCGATCAGAGACATTAATATTGCAGACAGAGAGTATCAGTGAAAGGCAGAGAGTTAAAGGCGTATAGTTGAAGATTTTGGAGCGTTAATCTAACCATTTAAAGGTAGAATACCAGATCGAAGACCCTGTAGATTACTCAGAAGGTCCAATGCACAGAAAAAAATACCCTTAAGGTTTCATTTCATCAGAATTTTCTTTCCAGGAAAGGACGGAGCGCCCATGTGGTTTTTATTTCTATACCGTGTTCCTGAAGAGACTTCCACCCAGTGCATTTATTTTAGAAAGCAGGCCACAGAATACATACAACACTACATAGTCATCAAGCAGTATGGGCATGCACGTTTCCACCATCCTGTCTTAATGAGGAAAATTAAATGTTGATCATCCATTTCCTGTACTAGGTTTTCTTTTTCTTCTATAAAACGGCCCAAGAGCAGATTATTAGGGTTTCTAGATTTTATCAGAAAATTATGCGGTGAGAAAATTTTTGTATGCATCTTGTAAAAACTCTTATATGAATGTACAGAGCCCGTTGGGTTTCAGTGAGGAGGAGTTCCGTCTTTAAAGAGGATTCTGGTCTTTGGTGTCTCACAGTGTGTAAATTTCTCTTATATGTGCTAATTTAATTGTTCATTTCGTTTCATCCACCTTTCTTGTATCATGTTTCTGGAATGCGAGTGGCTCACTGGTTTTTGGTATGGATTTATCCTAGTTGATACCCATGCTCGAATTAGTCAAGCGCTTTAAATATGGCTCAGGCATGATATACTGTTTCACTTCTCATTTCAACCATATTTCTGCTATATTAGTTTCTTTGGGAGGTTATTTTTAAAATGCTATTGTCATGTATGGATTCTTAAATTGGTAAGCCCATTACATGGTGATATTGTGTATCTGGATATCATCTCAATGACAACTAGTATTCTCTTAATCTTTCATACGCAGTAAACCCAGTCTGATTATCTATTTCTGTGACGTATCTTTTGAATCGGCCCTCTTTACAGTAAGATGCCTTTGAACTGTCTGTTGCATTTGTGTTAGGGTTCCTAACATATTGCCTCTGTAGTATTTCTTTCCCTGTGTCAAGTTTCTGAAGGTTTTGGTCCCATTCAAAATAATATTTCTTGTTTTCAAGAGATAGCATGAGAGCCTTTTGTTGATAACTTCTCCTGTTATACCATACGCTCCTTGCTATATTAAGATGTCCTAGGAACTGGTCTTTCACAACTCAAGGCTGTCTCTAGGAACCACAACATCTTTTTGGCGCCGTTGCTGGGGAACGAAGTTGAGAAAATTTAAATCCCTGGGCCTCGACAAAACCTAATTCACTCTTCAAGTAGGTGAGTATGGAGAGTTGAGAGTTGTAGATCCCTCACGTTGGCGACTCCACATTCATTTATTAGATAAATTCACGTGCAGTCCTGGCTCCTCGTAAGCCACACCTGAGGTCAGATACGTCACAGCAAAAGACACCTTTGGTGTTTGACCCGGAGAAGATCATACATAGAAGGAATTGGAGGGAAAGAAAATCAGTCCACACTGAAATCCCTGAATTGTCTGTAGAAAAATTTCCATCCTCTTCTTCTCAAGTAGCCCAAGTGCTAGGTCCCGACTCCACTGTGGGAGATACCGATTACTATTCAGATATTCCACCCTGGGGAGGTGTCAGAATTAAAGACGACTTTCACCCTACTCCTAAGGTCGAAGAGGTCAAGGAAGTCACCAAAGTATCTGCTATTAACAGACCATTGTTCCCCTCAACACCTCAAGCTACTGTCCATTACATTCCTATTGTCATTCGTACTCCACTTCCACCTCCGCCTCCTCCTTTTACACATCAAATTAGTGCACTACCTCCAGCTCCTCCAATGGCCAATGTTCCAGGCTTCTTGTTAAATAAATATGCCCCCCTGGCATTACCTCAAGTGTTGAACAATATGCCACAAGATTATCTGAAGATCTTACCCCGATTCAATGAGGAAAACGAGATTGATGCTCAAAAACATATTGAGGTCTTCTGCTCTTTTGCATAGAACTTTAATGTGGAACATTTAGATGTAGTCTTAAGGCTGTTTGTTCAATCTCTTGATGGTGAAGCTCGAAAATGGTTTAAGACATTGGGATACCATTCTGTTACCACTTGGGAAATAATGGAAGATAATTTTCTCAGGAAATGGGGAGAAAAGAAAGATCATGGACATTGTCTTACTGAGTTCAATACACTCAAGAAAAGACATAACGAAGGGGTGTCAGAATTTATCAAGAGATTTAATAAATTGTATTTGAGTCTTCCTGCTGATATGAAACCTCATCAAACTACTACTAAAGTTGTTTTTGTAGCAGCCTTTGACTCAGAATTCGGTTTCTCTTTGAGAGAAAGAAAGCCTGCCACTTTGGATGATGCTCAGACAGATGCACTAGAGTTGGAGGCAAATTTCACCTCCACTGGTAAATCAAAGGGAAAATCTGAACAAGATGCTAGAAGAAGGGGCAAAGAGGAGGTATCTACCTCTAATCAAGACAGAGACTAAGCTAATGAAAAAATTGAAGAAATGAACAAAATGATTAAGAAACTTTCTGGTAAGCTGGTCAAGCTTGAATTGGAGGCCAAGAATTCAGCCTCCAAGAATTTCCAGAATGCTCCAAACAGAGGTTACAATCCTCAGTATAGGAAACCACCCCTGCAAATATTGCAAAGGGAACTAAAGGAAAAACAAGATCAGGTACCACACCCATTGTACTTGGAAGGTCCAGTGGATGGTCCTACTGAAGACACTGCCTATGAGCTGGAGGATGCAAATCTTGCTTTCTCGGATAGTGATAAAGAAGAATGCCCCTTGCAAGGAAGTGATGGAACCGAGTGCTCATTGCAAGAAGAAGAAAAGGCTAGAGACACAGAAGACTCAGAAATTGATCACTATTGTAAGAAATTTGTTGATTTCATGCAAGCACAGTTCAATAGGATATATGACCTCAGATCTTCTAGGAAGAGGACTCGTGCTCAAGATCAAGAAGAAGAGCTACCCCAGAAGGAAGCACCTGCTTAGAAGGAGTCAACAATGCAAAAAGTCACAGACAAAGGTAAGGGGCCTCTAAACAAACCTTTGCAGTCTAATGATCAAATTCCTTCCTCTTCTAAAGTAGTCATTCCCCCTAAAGCCAAGTCTGTGTCAAAAGAAGTCAAACCCTCAGTTGAAAAGAAAGAGTCAAAAGAAGTTGTAATAGAGAAGTCCTCTCCTGCTTTCAGTCTGCAAAAGGAACTTGAGAAGGTCAAAATCCAAGTTCCCTTGACTGAACTATTGAAGCAACCTGCATATCAATCCCAAGTCACCTCTTTCATGATCCCTCCAGAAGCAACACTCATCCTAGATAGTCTCAACCTTCAAGAATAAAGACCCATGGTTGTATTTGGCCCACATGTTGAGGAATTAGACGCTTCTACTCCTCCCTTCTATGTGTCTTTAGTGATTCATGACTTGCTATTACATAACTGTATGTTAGATTCTGGAGCTTCCCATAATCTACTGCCTCTGTCAGTCATGGAAAAAATAGGATTACAAATCACCCGTCCATACAAGGACCTCTATTCATTTGATTCCAAAAGAGTTAAATGCCTGGGGATGATCAAGGATTTGGTGGTCAATTTGGCCCAAATCCCAGCAAAAAGTGTGGTAATGGACATCATGGTGGCTGACATCCCAGCTCGCTTTGGCATGTTGCTATCAAGGTCCTGGGGAACAAAAAATGGTGGGTCAATCAAGTTGGACTTAACATATGCCACTATCCCAGTTTTTGGTGGCCAGGAGAGGAGGTTGTACAGGGAAACTAGATTTATCAAGATGGTTACTAAGGCTGAAAACTCTGTTAATTCACCAGTCTACAGTAAAGAAGGAGATTTCTCATGCTTGATGCTGGAAGAAGATCAAGATTATGCTCATGAACCATCCTTCTACCAGATCAAGACTGAGCAGCCCTCAGAGAGCCATGAAGCAGGAATCTGGAAACTTCATTTTGACAGAGCAAATTCAAGAGAAGGTAATGGAGCTGGAATACTATTGATTTCTCCTACAGGAAAATGGGTCCCATTGTCGTTCAAGCTAGAATATGAAGCCACTAATAATGTGGCTGAATATGAAGCACTTCTGTTAGGGTTGCAAATAGCCAGGAGCATGAATATACAAAGTTTAAAAGTTTTGGGAGATTCAGAACTGGTGGTTAGACAAGTCAGGAATCAGTGTCAAACCAAACACCCTCGGCTAAGGGCTTATAGGAATGAAGTTTGGGACATGGTAGAGAATTTTTTCTTGGCATTTAATATCTAGTTCATGCCCCAGGAACAGAATAGGATTGCTGATTCCCTTGCTGTGGCTGTTAGTACATTTCGTCCACCTCAGAACCCTCTCCTAAGGTATGAAATTGAGGTACGTTATCGACCATCAATCCCAGATAACATCAAGCACTGGCAGGTATTTGAGGATGAAGAATAGGTGAAGAGATTCCTGGAAACAGTAGGGGAATTCTCCAATATGGAGATTGATGCTTGTGAAGAACAAGGGACTGAAGACACTTCAGAAAGAAATTGGGAGGAGAAAATGGTAGGTAATAAGGTGTTGAAATTAAAGGGAAACGTTATACCTAGAGGGCTGGTGCCTTTAGAAAAATTATTTAACAAGAATGATGTCCCACTGCAGCCAAGCAAAGTGGTAGAAGAAAATCAGGTAGAAGACCTGAATCTTGGTACTGATGCTGACCTAAAAATTGTAAAACTATCCAAGAAGATCCCAAAAGAATATAAAAAGCTATACCAGAAATTATTTCAGTCTTACAAAGATGTTTTTGCATGGTCTTATCAGGACCTAAAAACTTTTGACATCAGTATAATGCAGCATAAAATTCCACTAAAGGGAGATGTGAAACCTCATAAGCAGAAGCTTAGACAGATAAATCCCCTGCTGCTTCCCTCCATTGAGAAAGAAATTAAGAAGATGTTAAAGGCCAAAATAATTGTGCCATTGAGATACTCTGAATGGGTGGCAAACCTAGTCCTTGTCCGAAAGAAGAATGGGGAAATAAGGCTATGTGTTGATTTCCGAAATTTAAATCGAGCATTCTTAAAAGATAATTATCCACTGCCCAAGATGGATCACATCCTGCAGAAAGTGGTTGGAGCTTCTAGGATGTCAATGATGGATGGATTCTCTGGTTATAATCAGGTGGCTGTACTTCCAGAAGATCAGAAGAAGATTGGTTTCACCACGCCATGGGGGACATTTATGTATGCCAGGATGCCTTTCGGGTTGATTAATGCAGGGGCCACTTTTCAGAGGGCCATGGACATTGCTTTTTTTGGGGAGCAAGATAAATTTTTGGTAGTCTACCTCGATGATATCACTGTGTTTTCAAAGGGCGATACGGAGCACATTGAGCATTTGCGTAGAACTTTTGAGAAATGCCAAAGGTATGGTTTCTCTCTTAATCCACAGAAGTCATTATTCACATTAAAAGAGGGTAAAATTTTGGGACACATTGTAACCAAAGATGGGGTAAAGATAGATCCTAAGAGGGTAGAGGTTATAAATGGTATTTCTCTTCCCAGAAATAAGAAGGAGGTGCAAGTTTTCCTAGGGCGCATTAATTTTATGAGAAGGTTTATTCCTAACTATGCTGAAATAGTTAGACATATAACTGACATGCTGAAGAAAAATAATGAGGTTAAGTGGTCCCAGGAATCACGAGAGGCCTTTTCCAGAATAAAAAATGCTTTTGCAGAAGCCCCAGTGTTAGCTGGACCAGATTATGCCAAAACTTTCATGATCTTTTCATTTGCATCACCTCATACAATAGCAGGAGTTTTATTGCATAAAAATGAAGAAGGGTATGAGCAGCCCATCGCCTTCTTTAGTCAGGTGCTCCGTGATGCAGAAATAAAATATAACATATTAGAAAAGCAAGCATATGCCCTAGTGAAATCCCTTAAAGCATTCCGCATGTATGTCTTGCAGTCCCATATCACTGCATTTGTGCCTACAACAGTTGTAAAAGATATTCTTATCCAAGGGGATAGTGAAGGAAAAAGGGGGAAGTGGATTGCCAAAATACAGGAGTATGAGCTAGACATCCGCCCTACCCAACTGATCAAAGGACAAGGGCTAGCCAAAATCTTATCCGAATCAAACTATCAAGCTCTGGGTATAAATCTGTCCATAATAGCAAGTGAGGAATCTGAGGAGAAAGAAGAGCGACAGGGAGTACAGATAACTACTCCATAAACACATATAAAGTACCTCACTAATCAGTGGTACAAAGAGATAGTAGAATATCTCCTCACACTCAACTGCCCTCCAAGCCATGATAAAGCTAAATACAGAACGCTAAGGTTGAGATCATAGAAGTACATAGTTTCCAATGGCTGGCTATACTGGCGAGATCCCTCAGGCATTCTACTCCTGTGTCTCACAAAGGATGAGATAGAGAGTATAATGGCCGAATTTTATTAAGGAATCTGTGGGGGTCATTACAGCTGGAGGGCCACTACTCAAAAAATCCCGAAGGCCGGTTTCTATCGGCCCAAACTCTTTGGAGATGTTTTTGCCTGAGTTAGAGCTTGTGAAAAATGTCAAAGATTTGCTAAAAGATAGAAGTTGGCACCTCTGCCCATGATTCCCGTTCACGTGGATGAACCATTCCGGCAATGGGGAATTGAATTTATCAGTGAAATACATCCTCCGTCGAGTGGTCAGCATAATTGGATATTAACTGCCACGGATTATTTCACAAAATGGGTGGAAGCCATACCTGTGAGGAACGCAATAGATACTGTGATAATAAATTTCTTGGAAGAAAACATCATATCCAGGTTTAGCTGCCCTGCCAGAATAGTAAATGATAACGCCCAGGCCTTCAAGTCTACAAAGTTTGTGAGTTTCTGCCAGCAATATAACATTACACTTAGTCACTCTACAACCTATTACCCACAAGGAAATGGCTTGGTAGAATATTCAAATAAAACCCTGGTAAGGGCACTGAAGAAGGCTATCAACGAAAATCAGAAAAATTGGGATTCCCAGTTGAAATTTTCTTTTTGGGCCAATATAATTACCAGCAAGAGAGCAATTGGGAAATCCCCATATGAATTAGTATATGGGAGGGCAGCAGTATTCCCTATACAGTTAGCCTTACCAGTAGCCCGATTCATGCAAGAAAGTCAAGAAGAGCCTGATGATGTGACCAGGAGAATAAATCAGCTGGTGGAGCTAGAAGAAACACGCAATTAGGTAAGTCAAAGGCTGACTGAATATCAAGAGAAGATGAAGTACCTTATTGATCAGCATGCCAAGGAAAGGAAGTTGCAGATTGGAGATTTAGTGCTTAGATGGGATATCTGAAGAGCTGAAAAAGGAAAACATGGTAAATTCAACCCACTCTGGTTCGACCCTTTTAAAATCGTGGAGCAAGGGGGCAACAACACTTTCAGGTTGGAAAATTTACAGGGAGACTTGCTCGATGCCCCTGTAAATGACCAGTTCCTTAAAACCTACTTCTAGTTCTGATTCAGGCATAGACAACCTGGTGTATCATATTGTACATTAGTTTTCTGTTTTCATCCTTGTTTGAATAATGTGGGTGCCGTGATGAATTATGAAAAGAAAAGTAGAAGTGCTGAAGAGCAGTGTCCGCATAGAATATTAACCAGCGATCTGCGAAGTTCTCGACACGCCCAAGGATGAATGTGCCATCCCCAGGTGGAGCCAATGTTGATCGTGTCAGGCCCCTATTAAATTCTGACAAGCAATCCCCTTTAAACCCCATTTGTTTGGCCTAAAAAAACCTTTTTCCGCCTATCGTTCCCCTCCTCTAAACTCAAAATCGCATAAAAAGGGCCAAAATCACACATTTTAACATATTTAAGGCCTACCACCTTTCGGCCCTAGCCCCTCAGTCTTTTTCTCCACGTGACCTGGGCGCTAGACCAAGCGTTAGCCCAAAGAGCGCTTATCATAGGGGGATATCAGGCACAGTATTATCTGTCGATCTGTACAGATTGGACGGCCTTCATAAATCAGTGTCGCGCCCGTGGCCCAACCCGTTCACCGCTCCGATCACCTGTCCACCGTCCGATCAACTTGCAAATCAATGGTCAGCAGCTCACCCACCCTTGTGGTCCCCGCGCCCAAAAGCACTATTCAAAAACCGGTGGTATCCATCACACCGCGTTTGGAGGATGGGCGGTAATTTTATTTTCAGAGCGATTCCACTCACCGCTTGACACGTGGATCCATCACTATTTCAAAACCGCCCGCCCATCGTGCGTTATCGTTTAGCACTTGACCTGGCGCGATATGCATATCAACCGTTTGAACTAGGGCTCTCCATCCAACGGTCATCGCACCCCGAAGATGCGCGAAAATTAACCCAAGGTATCCGTACCCCTGGCCCGCCATTCGTCACCCTTCGATATGTTTTCCACTGTCGATCTCCTCCTGAGATCGGACGGTCCAAATTTATTCACACGCCCGCCGTTGGCCGGTCCCGCCACGTCACCATTCCATGTGTTTCATCACGTATTTCACCCATCCCTTATATATATTCCATTCTAAGGCCGATTTCTAAGGTTTTGCATTCAAGTTTCTGCATTCCACGAACCTTCACCAGAGCATTTCTCCGCCATTCCGCTGCGTTTTTCCGCCATCACCTTGCGCTGTTCCACCATTTCACCATGCTGCGCTGTCATCCTCGCTATCCCTGATGCATCCACCTTCCCATGCATTTGTTTTCTTGACGATTTTGCGTGTTTTGCAGGGTACGAGCGGCGGTAAACCACCATGATTCACAGTCTCAATTACAGTAACAGAGAGCACCGGAAAGGACCATTTTTCAGAGGCTAGAATTATGGAGAAAGGTCTGGGAAGCTATTATGACATGACCTCCATTAAAGAAGCAGGGTTAAACTCTGTCAAAACCCTCCAGAGTCATTCAAAGCGCAGATTTTACGATCAGAGACATTAATATTGCAGACAGAGAGTATCAGTGAAAGGCAGAGAGTTAAAGGCGTATAATTGAAGATTTTGGAGCCTTAATCTAACCATTTAAAGGCATAATACCAGATAAAAGACCCTGTAGATCACTCAGAAAGTCCATGCATAGAAAACAATACCCTCAAGGTTTCATTTCAGCAGAATTTTCTTTCTAGGGAAGGACAGACTGCCCATGTGGTTTTTATTTCTCTACCGTGTTCCAGAAGAGACTTCCACCCAGTGCATTTATTTCAGAAAGCAGGCCACAGAGTACATACAGCACTACAGAGTCATCAAGCAGTATGGGCGTGCACGTTTCCACCATCCTGTCTTAATGAGGAAAATTAAATTTTCATCATCCATTTCCTCTACAAAGTTTTCTTTTTCTTCTATAAAACTCCCCAAGAGCAGATTATTGAGGGTTCCAGATTTATCAGAAAATTGTGCGGTGAGAGGATTTTTGTATGCATTTTGTAAAAACTCTTATATGAATGTACAGATCCCGTTGGGTTTCAGTGGGGAGGAGTTCTGTCTTTAAAGAGGATTTTGGTCTTTGGTGTCTCACAGTGTGTAAGTTTCTCTTATATGTGCTAATTTAACTGTTCATTTCGTTTCATCCTCCTTTCTTGTGTCATGTTTCTGGAATGCGAGTGGCTCACTGGTTTTTGGTATGGATTTATCCTAGTTGATACCCATGCTCGAATTAGTCAAGCGCTTTAAATATGGCTCAGGCATGATATACTGTTTCACTTTTCATTTCAACCATATTTCTGCTATATTAGTTTCTATGGGAGGTTATTTTTAAAACGCTATTTTCATGTATGGATTCTTAAATTGGTAAGCCCATTACATGGTGATATTGTGTATCTGGATATCATCTCAATGACAACTAGTATTCTCTTAATCTTTCATACGCAGTAAACCCCTTATGATTATCTATTTCTGTGACGTATCTTTTGAATCGACCCTCTTTACAATAAGCTGCCTTTGAACTGTCTGTTTCATTTGTGTTAGGGTTCCTCACATATTGCCTCTGCAGTGTTTCTTTCCTTGTGTCAAGTTTTTGAAGGTTTTGGTCCCATTCAAAATAATATTTCTTGTTTTCAAGAGAAAGCACGAGAGCATTTTGTTGATAGCTTCCCCTGTTATACCATATGCTCCTTGCTATATTAAGATGTCCTAGGCACTGGTATTTCACAACTCAAGGCTATCTCTAAGAACCACAACACCCCTGAAGACCAGGATAAAACTACCTTTACCTATTCGTGGGGAACATTTTCTTACAGGGTATTACCTTTTGGATTATGTAACGCACCTGCCACATTCCAAAGAGCCATACTCAGTATTTTTGCAGACTTGATAAATGAAGGATTGGAAGTATACATGGATGATTTCACACCCTATGGAGATGACTTCGAGCAAGCATTACAGACATTGGAAAAAGTTCTGGAACGATGTATTGCTACCAGCCTATGTTTAAGTCACGAAAAGTGCCATATGATGATGACATAAGGCCTGATCTTGGGTAATTACATTTCAACAGCTGGAATTCAGGTAGATCCAACAAAAATACAGGTAATGATCTTACTAGCTACTCCCTGCACTCAAACAGAGGTACGTAGTTTTCTGGGATTTGCTGGATATTATCGTAGATTTATCAAGAAATTTTCACATATTGCTGCACCACTATATGCCCTATCAGGAAACAATGATTTCATATGGATTGACAAATGTGACACTGCCTTTACAGATTTAAAACGGCTAGTATCAACAACACCAGTATTACGAGGCCCGAACTGGGATATACCATTCCAGATTTCATCAGATTCATCAGAAACAACCATTGGAGCAATTCTTGGCCAAGAAGAAGACAAGAAACCCTACACTATATATTACATTAGCAAAAAATTAACCCCTGCTGAATTGAATTACACAGTAACAGAGAAGGATTTTTTAGCTGTTATTTATGCTATTAACAAATTTAGACACTATATAACTGGATACCTTGTAATTCTGTATACGGATCACTCTGCTATCAAATACTTAGATAATAAACCCATTACAAATGGAACAATGACACGTTGGTTGCTACTTTTGCAGGAATTTGATATAACTATAAGGGATCGACTAGGGAAGGAAAACCTTGTGGCAGATTTCCTCTCCCGAGTGCCAAGAAAAGATGATGCAATAGCAGTAGAGGATCAATTTCCAGATGAACACCTGTTTGCTGTAACTGTGAAAATGCCATGGTACGCAGATGTGGCGAATTATTTAGCAGTGGGAAAACTACCTAAACATCTGACACCCATAGAAATAAAATCGATGGTACAACGCAACACTCGGTTCTCCTGGATTGGAGGATACCTTTTTCACACAGGGGCCGATATGCACATCCGCAGGTGTATCAGGGAAGACGAAATTTATGATATCTTAAAAGCCTGCCACGATGGACCTTGTGGTGGAAATTTTGCAGACTGCAGAATTGGACATAAATTTTACAAATGGGCTACTACTGGCCCACGATTTTTAAGGATGCTAAGAAATTTGTTCAAGCCTACAATATTTGTCAAAGGATGGGCCACCCTGGCCAATATGATGAGATGCCCCCGCATCCACAGCTAGTCATAGAACATTTTGAGTGCTGGGCGTCAGATTTCGTTGGGCCAATAAATCCATCATCAAATTAGAAATCATATATATTGGTTGCAACATAATATGTAACTAAGTGGGTAGAAGCAGTAGCATTACCAAGAGCCGCAGAAGAAACTGTGATAAAATTTCTTTTCGAAATTTTTGTGCGATATGGGTTACCCAGAGAAGTAATCACTAATGGAGGGCTGAAATTTGTAGGCCACAAGATCGCTGCTACACTAAAAAATCATCATGTTATTCATAGAATTTCCTCTCCATACCACCCGCAAGTGAATGGGTAGGTAGAAAGCACCAACAAAGTAATTGAAGCTATTCTAACGAAGACAGTCTCATTGCACATATGAGACTGGGCTACTCGACTGCCAGAAGCCTTATGGGAATATCACACAACTTGGAGGAATACTACTGGATACTCTCCATATTAGCTGGTATTTGGTAAGGAACCTATTTTTCCCATAGAGTTTGAGATACAAACACTAAGGATAGCCTAAGAAGTGGGACTGGATTTAACTCAAGCCCAGATTAATATATTACAACAAATAAATGAATTAGATGAAATTCGGCTTTTGGATTTGCAACATACTACACTTATTCAACAAAAAAGAGCTAAATGGCACGATTCTCTGATCAAGAAAAAGACATTTCATGAGGGCGACTAGGAACGTCTCTATGATTCTAGGTTTCAAGACTTCCCTGGTAAATTTCAAACTAGGTGGTTAGGTCCCTACGAAATAAAGGAAGTACATGACAATGGCACTCTTACGTAGGCTGCCATTGATGGGTCTGATTGTTCCTTTAAAGAAAATGGGCATCGGGTGCGCCTCTACCAAAGACCACTCACAAGAGAATTTTTTTGTCAACAGATACATAAGGACTCCACCATGCAAGTTTTAGTTGCAGAAGATAATCCTTCGGCAGCTTAATCTTTGTAAAAATTCATTCTCTGCTTATAAAAAAAAAGAAGGAGTGTTGATTCAATTTGTTTTCTGCCTATTTTTTTGTTCCATATTTTTGGTTTTGCTGTTCCATCTTTGGAACAACACTTTTTGGTTTTTCAGTTCCATCTTCAGAACAACACTTTTTGATTTTTTTGTTCCATCTTCGGAACATCACTTTTTGGTTTTACTGTTCCATCTTCGGAACAAAACTTTTTGGTTTTTCTGTTCCATCTTCGGAACAACACTTTTTGGTTTTGCTGTTCCATCTTCAGAACAACACTTTTTGATTTTGTTATTCCATCTTTACAACAACACTCTCTTTTTATTTTTCTGTTACAATTTTGGAACAACACTTTTGTTTCTTGTGCAATTTTTGTGTGTTCTAAACATCACTTTTTTTATATATATTTCACAAACACCTCTTTCCTCTCATGGACTTATTTATAGCTCATTTCAACCTTATTTCTATGATTTCTTTTATGGCCTGAAGTAAAATACCTTCATGCAGATAAAAATTATGGATTTTATTAAAGTAGGTGAATATTTTTAACGTTATGATCTTTGACAAAGATAACTTCTTGATGGTAGACTTGAAACAGTTGAAAGGGACACAATTATTTATATTTCACTTTACTGTACTGATTTCTACTGTATATGATATTGATTGATCATCTTTACCATGATGGTTCTACTCTCCCTGGTTATAATTCTCTCTGTCTATTATCAATGGGATTACGGGTATAATTTTTCTTATTATTGATATGCTTCAACTTCTTATACCATCCCTACTCTTAAGGAGTACGGAACCTCCCTCTATTTATCATAAAAATATGTAATGACAATTAAATTTTATCTACAGATAGAGGATAGGGGGTCTCATTAAGAGTCAACCTCCCATGTTCATAAGGGTGTAGCAATGTGACATTCCCACTATGGCCACCACACCAAGGTTATGATCCATTAGATGGCTAAAACATCCTTGGAACAGGAGGTCTCATCATGAGCCGACCTGCTCACTTTTGCTACTTCCCAGTGAATGACAGTATGGTTATCTGGTTACCATGCCAACACACTGGTCTCTTCTGTAGAAACAACAATAATTTTTTTTTATAAATTGAGGATCCTGGCTCACATGGGTTAAAAAGAAACTCTGTCAAGGCTATGGATTCCTGCTGGCAGCAGAAGCTCTGCTTATGGTATTGAAGTTCTATTTCCTTAATCAATAATTCTTATAATACCCTCTTCCCATTTATATTTTTATCCGAGAGATTATTTCCTCTAAAACACTTCCCTACTTTGAACCTTTATGCATGCGTTCATGTTTTGTACTCAATCATATTGTGTACATCCGGATTATCATCTACAAAGCCTCCTTTTTTACATATTTTTGTCCTCTTTCCTTATCACATAACTTATCATCAACCAAAGCGTCTTGTCTCTTGTCATTTATTATGATTGTACACCTCGATTTTACTCTATCCATATTTCTTATTGTCCCGTAATTTATTTACGTACTCTGTTCCATTTACTACTGTACCCTTCATCCTTATATCCTACCGTCGGAACATCCATTCCCCATCTATTCAGTCGTAGGCGACCTCTCATTTCGAAAGGGGGAGAGAAATTCCATTACATGAGGCATGCATTGTAATTATTTCATTGAATGATAAGATATTCCATGATCACGTGGCATGCGACAATTTATAACACAATTAATATCAACTACACTTGGCCGCTACAACAACTTGCTATTCTATCGCTCTAAGTGTTGCTGTGTTTTTTAGTATTGCTGCATTTTCCCATTACACTCATCCTTTGAAATAGTAGGAAGAATTCAAGCATTATGGGTGGTAAGACAGTGTGCCGCGAACCTTTAGTGTTAGAGGTTTCTAACAGAGCCAGGGAAATTCTGATCCATGCAGGGTGGATATCCTATCTCACAAGATTTCAGCCCTCGAATGAGGAAATTTCCATTGAATTTCTACAACATCTACAGAATGGGGAATGCATGGTGAAAGGTAGAAGAATTACAGTCATAGAGGCTGTAATAGCTGAAGTATCTAGGCTACCAGCAGAAGGAACTATATGGTCACAAAAAGATGTATTTCTGCAAGACGTGGTAGAAACTTTCAAAGACGAAGGTGAGCAAGTAGTCAGGAAAGGAAAAGGCATCCAACCATCTTCTCTGGCAGAACCATGGAAAGAATTAGCAAGCATTATCCAAAGATACATTACCTGCGATGGACGCCGAGATGTGGTAAGACCACGACAAATTAAAATATTAGCTGTCTTGAAACAAAAACTCACTGTTAATCTGCCATCTCTTTTGAATTATTTACTGCATGATGTTGTTGTTAGAATAAGACGGGCCAGACACCCTGAAACTGTAGTAAGTCACCATGGATTTATTAGATTAATCATCAGTCATAGCCTGGTTCAATACAACTTAACTTGGGATGGTTTCATGACAGCCCTAGAGAGCATGCAAAACCCTGTAATCCAACATCCCAAAATTGTGAAGACAAGCCAGCAGAACCTTGTTTTGAAAAGAAAAAAGACTGCCCGTTCAAAGGTTGAACCCCATAAATGTAGGAGGCCTGTAAGAATTGAACTAGCCCAGAGGATGTTTGCAAATCTTCGGGATGAAAGCAATCAACTTGCGGAGACATCCAGTCCAGTTAGGATAAGAGATTCTGAATCTGAAGAAGAGGCACCCAATTTCGCATTAAAACCGGAGGAAGTGGAACCCAATTCTGCATCAGAACCGGAAGAAGAGGAACCCAATTCCACATCAGAACCCGAAGAAGAGGAACCTAATTTCGCATCAGAACCCGAAGAAGAGGCCAATTCAGAACAAGAACAATAACATAATTATAATAATGAACTGGAAAGTGAAGTAGGACCAGATGATCCTTTGGAAGTTTTCGAGACAGGGATAGTCGAGGTCCTGGAAAATCTTAATGTATATATGCAACCTGGAGGACCACTTGGTCCCAGAAGAATGGAAACACAAGTCCCAGAGAATTCAGGGCATATAGAAACACAAGAATTTGCAGACACATAAATTGTTCAGGAATCCGACAACCAGTTCGGTGACACGGTTCTGTTGGAATACAACCTTGAGGACCAGCAGAAGTCTGTAGACATAGAAGTCAGTCACAAGTCAGATAATCAGTCAAGCGATATGGTTCTTTTGGAACACAGCCTTGATGACCAATAAGCAACTCTAGAAACCATTGATAAACCTGTTAGTGGAGAGGATGCTCCTCGAAAGAGCCAAGTAGCCGGAGCAAAAATTAAAAAACTACGAAAAAAATACCGAAAGCTCCAAAAGACAGTCAGAAGGCTACGACAAGAAGTTAAAAAATGTAAAACTCAGAACACTGCTCCTGAGGTGACCTTTGTAGCTACACAAACGAGAATATGCGATAATAGATCAATAGAAATTCAAACCAAACTTGCTCCCACTCGAAAAATAGCCACCCAGGTTAATTTTCATGAAAACTTGGTAAATGCGGTTATTCAAACAGAGGGTTGGTCCTCCCACAATAAGGAAATAAAGACTGAAAAAGTATTCTCTCACAACATTGGCACTTAGACAGAAAGGCAATCCAAGGACTTCTTGTTAAGGAATGACACTATTATTTTAAAACTTCGAGAAGAACTGACACAAGCCCAACTTGCTTTAGAGAAATATCAACAACAAACAGTCTCCGTGCAACAATACCAGAAGTTACAAAAACAATTGAGGGAATTAGCCTGGTAGAGAATGAGGCTTTTGATAAGGCTAGACAAGAAGAGGAAAAACTGAAGAGGATGAAAACTAAGCTGAACAGTGTCAGGAATCAGTTGTACACCTTTGTTCATTATGTTCGAATGTCTTGACCTGTTGATCTCCTGCTACGAACTATGTTTTGTTCTTATTAGAACGATATTTATTGTTAAAAATCAAAGCTGTTAGAGATGGCAAGAAAATTGAGCTGAAGATGATGGAGGATTTTATAAATTGTTGTAAGACACATGGAGTAAAGGTCCAAAGGCTTCTTTGGGAATTTTATTTTCATAATTTCATATTAGATAAATAAGTGGATGTGAATCCTAGCCCTTTTATTGGAGATATTCAATTTCAGGCTTTTATCTCTTTTGCAGTCAACCAACTCAAGTGGTTGAAGGCTTATAATTCGTTCCAAAGGTAGGAACACAACTGAGATCTTTGGGTAAGAAGTGAACCTATTCACCCTCTGCAATTTTTTACTAAGCATAAAAGACTGATGACACAGGAGGGCATGCTTAAAGTTTTAGGGCCCATACATAAGGAAATTGTGCTGGAAGGAACAACATATTTCCTCTCCATTCAGGAAAGATCCCTAGTTGCATCCAAAATGAGATGGATGGTTTCAAGCAACAATGTTAAGGAAAGAGAACCATTTAATTATGGAAACTTCAAAGCTGCTGCGAGACGGTTAGTCCCATACAACAATTTTATCTTAAGAGAAGGACCCTATTGGGTGGGATGTCGCTTTAGAAGCCCCATTATTTGGTATACTCCTGAAGGGTATCATCCTGACTATGAGTTACCTGAAGGACAAGAAGTGACAGCCTTTGCAAACCTGGCACGACATCATGGTCTCAGGCCTATTACAGACAGATCTTCTCCAGCCTACTCTTTAACTTCTTTGCATAAGAATGATTTATTTTTCACAGGTACATGAAAAAAGGTAAGCAGGGGAGTATGTTGAGCCTTGCAATAGGTATGTATTTAATCTTGATTACTGTCCTTTTTCCTCTTCCTTATCCATCTTGTGCCATGATATAATAATATAATGAAAGGATTTTGATGAAGAATGAATGAAAAATGATCCTGATACAATTTAACCGTCCAAACTAATTCTCGTTGCTTTTTATTATGAAAATAACAGAAGGAACAATAGGACTTAATCACGGGAAATAAGACGTGTTAAATGCGGTCGAATCAAAGATAAATCAGTAAGGATTAAGCGTAAGAATGAACGAACTGTCCGAGGATAGCATTTTGCCGTGGATACCTCAGGATCTCCTGATCTTGAGGGATCACACTTATCTTTCCTTTTAGCTATAAAGGGATAGGGAGAGCTAGTTCTCAAGGATATGAATGATGTATCTTTCACTTTTGCATAATTCGTAATTGTAATTCACGGAATGTAGTTCTGAACAAGAGGATCGTATTGTGATGTCAATTGAGTATGATGATTAATATATAATTCACGTCGCTATTTATTCAAATATTATGGAGTAGTTAAGCAGTGTTTGCCGGTGGCTACGAGCCCAATCTCTGGTGGATTTCACTATTGTTCCCTATGTTATACTTTTCCATTCATTGCAAGTGTATTCTACTTTTCTGCTTTGCAAGTGAAGTAATTTTGATAATTCAAATTTCTGGTATTTATTCTCTTGAAGACGCATTTCCAATTTATTTCCTTAAGGAATTAGTTGCTAGTTAACAGAACTGGTTTTGATTATTTAAAGCGTAGACAGTTATTTCCAATACCTTCCTTTTGTTCAATAGTTTAAATCTAGCTGAAAGAGCTCAGTTAATGCTTCAGTGCTCTCGGTTGATTATCATTTGAATTAGTTGAATTAAGAATGAATCACAGTTTTTAGTTATAATGATTAGATGAATCACTTTCTTTAAAGCTTCAAGATTTATGATTGCATCTATATGAAATGATTGATTTTAGCATTACTCTTTGTATGTATAGCTTTCACATATTTTGTACATGCTTGAGATAAAAGGACTTACCCAGGTTTATAATTAATGTGAGGCAATTAGGAGTTTTTAAAGACACCTGTTAGCACCCAACAGTAACACCCAACAGTGGGGCCGGGATAAAATAACATGTGGGAAATTATTAAACCATAGTTTAAATAAAAATATGGGTTGGAATGATATATAAAGGAGTTATATTAATACATGAGTAAAAGGTTTATAACGGGAACTAATACATTAGGTTAGATGTTAAAAATGTAATGTAACTGCGGGATATGTCAAATACACTAAGTATAGTGTAAAAATTGATATCAGGGATAGATTTATTTATTGTGGGTCCCGAAATAACATTTTTTTAAAGAAATACTTAGGATAAAAGTATTTTTGGGTATTTTTGAATAAAGGGGAATTAGTAAAAGTATTTTTTTACTTTTCCAAATGAAAAATGTGTTTCATCTTTAGGAAAAAGAATTTTTTGCAAAGGGGAAAGGAGAAAAGGGTAAAATGATGGGGAAGAAGGTATTTTTACAAGGGAAATGATTTTGAAGGGAAATTAGTAAATGAAATGACCAATTATCTGTTATTCATGCTTGTGAAAAACTGCTTCTACCTACCCATCTGCTACCCTAACATTTTTTCTTCATTTACATGGATGCATTTGAGCTTGCAAACCCTTATTCATTTTTCTTTTAAAACAACAAACTAACTAATTCTATCCTTATTTCTTCCAAGGGCTCAAATTAAATTGTTGAGCTCCTTATTATTTTCTATCTAACTACTGATTTGCCAAGATTAAATTGTTTGGCTAGATCTTTATTCTCTATCTAACAACATGAAATTTAAAGCATGAAAGGTTAAGATTAAGCAGTTTGACCATCATGGATTGTGGCATTTTTGACAAGCTGCACATAATCTTTATTTTGCAGTAAAAGTAAATAGTAGTAGCATTTGGATTTGCATGACTTTCATGTTTTATTTTTATCTCTTTTTGTTTGGGGTCCATTTTTATATTCTTTTTTATATATTTTTCTTTTAAGTCCTTTGATTTTTCTTTTAGGACTTATACCCTATGTTAAGCTGGTAAATCCTCTTTGCGGACAGAGACGATCCATCTAGCCCTAGAGTGGATCTAGAAACAAAGAGACATGCTAGAGTGTTGATTCCTAATTACTGAATGAAAAGAAGACACGGTAGATCAACCTACCTGGAATCTAATGCTATCGTCACGGCTGTAATGGTGGTGGTCTCTGGCTCCTACCTCGGCAAGTCACAATCCTTCTGCAGTCATGCTCGAATACCTGCACATAGATCAGTAAATAAGAACAGCATACAACATAATAAATTCATCCATAACTACTAGCTAGTTAAAGAGGGCTAAGAATATTGCATTAAACATATAACATAACACAAAATGGGAACCAAACAATAGTCACGTATATGTATTGATAGAAGGAAGAGTTACAACCAAATATTTTACGTCGCAGTCTCCTCCAGCGGGGTTCAACCAAAGCGCATCTCAGATGCTCATTAGGGGATTCGGACGGGATGAGGGCATGGACTTAAGCTCTCTCAACGAAGTTCCTTCTTGTTATATCTCTTGAATAGTTCAGCTATAGTATACTCAATTCTCCATGTTCAACTAGCTTATGCAAGGAGAGATAGCTTCTTTTTATAGAGGAAAAGGAGGAGGTTGGGATCCATACAAAGGTGGAAGGGAGGCCTATCCTTTAGGAGGTTCCCACAAGAGGTGGAAACTATAAACTAAAGGAGGGATTCTGTGGTTATTCGGTCCAACCACTCCCAATGACTCATCCTCGAAGTTGTTAGAGTGGAATCTCTGCCTCTATTTTTTTTTAAAAATATTCCATAAACAGCTTGGCGTGGGTGGCTAACTAGGACAGAGCGCCAACTAGCATGGGTCCCAATGTTAATCTTCCTCATTGGCGTGAGGGTAGAACTGGATACTCACGCCAAGGCAAAACAGGTGTTTTTGAAGCTCTATTCAGGGAATTGTCAACAATAGGAATATTACTCTCATGTAAAGGGATGCAATGATGGTCTTTGAGAGGCATGACACTTCTTATTAGTCACATAAATGACCCTCCAATGTGCGATATGGGGATTGCAGGGACAGTGAAAAAATGTTGTGTAACACCCTCTTTACATTTTTTATTTTTCTAATATGGGAAAACAATTTGCAGATAGCAAAGTATGTACATATTACAAGGCCAATCAAAGTCAATTGAAAATTATGAATCATATTACTATAGGACCCTAACAGATCAAAAGCCTTCGTATTGGGCATGGAGTCGAAAAAGGAAACTGAAGAGACAAAAAATAATAAAAGGAAAATATTTTGCATCTTAAAGGCTCAGTCAACCAATAGTAAGAACAAAATAGGAATAAATGTGATGTCCGAGTACGTATAGATTAACAAGTTCAATGATTATTTACATACATAAAAGACATTTGTTTGTATATTTAATGTATAGAGGTAGTTATGATAATGTTTAAAGCACATGATCTTAAAAATGATAAATATATCACTTCATAAGAGCATTTAACACTATAACAAGTCATACCTACTTACAATTAATGATAAGGGAATGTCACAAATCATATTGCTAATAAAGATTCATAAGAGTGACTTCCATTTTTGAGTAAGATTTTATTGAAACTAGGGAGACTAGTTGTTAGGGATTTGGTTCCCTTTTGTCGCATGACACGAGTTTCTAGAATCGAATTTCGCTCTGCTACCAGCGAGCATCCATAGCCCTGATGGACTCATCCACTATCCTGAGATGAGGAACACTCTATATTCATGTTTTCTCTTCGTGTTAGAGGCCTTCTTTCAAATTATTTAGCAAATATAACATTCATAGGATGGGAGGATAATGCAATGGACTTAGTCCAATACCACTAACCTTGCTTCACTTCCAACGAGCATTCATAGCCCTAGTGGAGATGTCAGCATACCCCATCAGAAGTCACCTCAACAGAAGGAGTAAGGGGATTACACACTAGATTTTAATATAGTGCAACTAGCCTTGCTCTGCTGCCAATGAGCGTCTATAGCCTCGACGGAGATAACAGCATGCCCCACCCAAGAAAACATTGGTTCTTAGCACTAGGCTAGTATGGTGATAAGGGAAGGTCTCATGCGTGGTTATACTGCAACTAGTGCTACCAAGGTTTCAATTGAATTTTATGAAAGGATAATCTTATGGTTATAGGTCTAGCCCTTATGACTTAATGTGATTCCTTAGTATTTATGTGTAAGTAGTATGAAAGAGAGATGTGGTGAATAATGTTCAATATGAAGTTGATATTACTAGGAAACTGAGATCTGAGCCCTTTCAATATTTTTAGCCCTCAAACATGATTTACAAACGAAGTCTTTAATTATGTATTTAAAAATCTCGTTAATATGGTTCATACTTAGGACTCATATATGTGTATTCTATTCTACTATGATCGCATAAAGACTCTTCCATTCTACGTGAACGTATTTTCCAGAGGAGTTGTCTTTAGTGCGACTTTTTGGAGTTTCAGGTGACGGAATTCGGTGAAAAAATTTGAGCTAAAATCTTGGTTTTTGTTATTTAAACTGGTTTTTTGACTCTATATATGGATTCAACACCCTAAAAAACCCCTAGGGCACTTCGATTGTGCAAGATTAGCAATCAAACTTCTCTTTTCAATAAATTCCTACTGGATTTTAAAGAAATTACACTGTAAAAAGCCACCATAAAAGCTTTCAAAAAGTCGCACTAAAGACTACTCGTTTTCCAGAAACGTAAGAATACAAAATATTAAATTTAATATGGTTTTCCTTTTTAAATGTTGAATGCTTGCATTTCTAAAAACCTTCCATAAAATCTGAATGCTATAAAAATAAAAATAAAAAAATAAAAAATTCTTCAAATAGATATTAAATAAAAATTTTGAGTTCAAATAAATAAAATCTTTTATATATATATATATATATATATAATTTTAATTATAAATTTCAAATTTCTACTTTAACATAAATTTCAAATATTTTTCTAAACAACTTATACGATATAATCTTGTATGAAATCTCAATAATATATATAATATATAAATTTAAATTTCGAATAAAATTATATATATGTAATTTAATATAATACATGTATTACATATAAAAACAAATTAATATATGTATTGAATTTTATTCGAAATTTTTCTTGAACATATTTAATACCTCCGTAGGATCCGTGAAAGGAAGAAACACTTGAGTGCAATTTGGGCCCGATGCGTTATATTAAATGTCTAAACATATTCAAATTGCGTTATATGTTGAAGGGAGCTATTAAATTAAATGTATTAACATATTCCACGTGAAGGCAAATCAAATACATTGAAGGAACAAGGACCAAGGGATATTTGGTTTAAATATTTTTCAGAGCATAAGGACCAAGGGATACAATGCTTCTTTTACTGGAAAAGCTTATTTTCTGGGCTATTTTCCATTTAATGCAGTGTGGCATATACTGTTCATCGTTAGATTTAAATTTGTTTAAATCTGTTGGGTATGTGTTATATTCTTTTCACGATTAGCCCCACGCGCTGTATGTTGCGTCGGGCGTAGTTTGAGGAGTCACGGTGGCAGGTCCCCACAGTTGGGGTGCAGGGGTAGCGCCGCTCAAAAATTGTTTTTAGTGCGGACCCACTCATAGGCGGATCACGCCCATGGTTTTGTGCATGGTTTTTGCACATGGTTTTGAGGGTTCGATGGTTTTGACTTCACTGGTATTTTGTAGATCCGATCAAGGAACTACGGTTATGTTCTAATCTGAGGGTTAATGGATTGGGGTTTATGTATGCTTCGGCATGTATATATATGTGTTGTAACACTAAAAGGAATATAATGAAAAATCAAAGTCGAGTCGTCCCAATTTGGGATCGAGGGAAAAATCTACTGTATTTATCTGTTTTATGTTTTATGCTCTCGCTATTGTTTATTTTTATGTTATAAGATTAGACTGTAGATAATTTATGTTTAGGGTTAAAACCTACCATTTGGTATCGAAGCTGTTTCGGCTTCAAGGGGACGCCTTTGCTGCTGAGGGTTTTTTAGTTCAGGCTTGAGGTAGACCCTGTTCAGTGGGAGATCCGCGGGATCGATTCTTGCGGTGAAAGAAGATGGCGAGCGGCAGAAAGATAGAGATCGAGAAATTTAATGGTCAAAGTTTTGAGTTGTGGAAGCTCAAGATGGAGGATCTGCTGGTGGATAAAGATCAGTGGATCGCGGTAGATCCAGGTACTAAGCCAACATGAATGTCAGATGAAGACTGGAAGAAACTAGATCGGAAGGCTAAAAGCACAATACGGTTGTGTGTCTTAGATTCAGTATTGTTGAATGTATCTGGGGAAGCTACGACGAAGACCTTGTGGGAAAAGCTAGGGACTTTGTACCAATCTAAGTCTCTGGTGAATAAGTTGTTCCTGCGGAAAAAGCTGTATAACCTGAGGATGAAGGATGGAGATTCGGTGACAGAGCATCTGAACGCCTTCAATACCGTGGTAAGTCAACTGTCATCTGTTGATATTAAAATCTCAGATGAAGATAAGTGCATCAGTTTGTTGTGTTCTCTACCCGACTCGTGGGACAGTCTGGTTATTGCAATAGGTAGCAATACAACTACCTTGAACTTTGATGACATTGTCTCAGCCTTGCTGTCGGAGGAAATGAGACGGAGAAATATGGAGGGTCGGAATGGAGATGCCTTATCTGTACGAGGAAGGTCCCAGAACAGAAACAAGAATAAGGTTTCGAGTGGGAGATCTAAATCTAGAGGGAGATCTAAATCTCCTGGAAAGTTTGTAAAGGTGTGCTGGAAATGCAGAAAGGAAGGGCACTACAAAAAGGAATGCAGATCTAAAGCTCCTGAGAAAGGAAAGGGATCTGATGAAGGTCCTTCTGCAGAGGCAAAAACCACCTCGGATGAAGGTGGGGATGTGTATTTGGCTTCTTCTTCAAATACACATGTAGATCATGAGTCATGGTTGATTGACTCAAGTGCATCCTTTCACTTCACTCCCCATAGGGAGTGGTTTTGCGAGTATGAGAAATATGATGGTGGTGATGTCTTCCTAGGGGATGATAGGAAGGCTAGAATCGTCGGACGTGGAAAGGTCAAGCTAAAGCTGCAAGGTGGGAGGATTAGAACACTTCTTGGTGTTCTGCATATTCCTGCATTGGCTAGAAATCTGATTTCTGTAAGCAAGATGGATGATGCAGGTGTAAAAATAGTGTTCAAGAAAGATGCCCGCAAGATGGTTCGGGGAGCATTGGTATTAATGCAGGGAGTTTGGAATGGAACTCTGTACAAGCTACAAGGTAGCACTGTTATTGATGGGTGTAACAATTATGTAGTTCCTAAAAATGGAGCGGAAAGCTTAGTTGTCTCTGGAGAAAAGACCATGCTATGGCATCAAAGGCTTGGACATATTAGAGAGAAGGGCCTTCGAATACTACATAGAAATGGTATGGTAGAAGGTATGTCTAAGGGCCTTCGGATACTCCATAGAGATGGTATGGTAAGAGGTATGTCTAATTGTTCTCTGGATTTCGATTTCTGTGAACATTGTGTATATGGGAAGCAGAATCGGGTGAGTTTTCCTTCTGGTGCTAAGAGGGAAAACAAAATATTAGAACTTGTGCACAGTGATGTGTTTGGACCTGTGTCAGTTCCGTCACTAGGAAAATCTGTGTACTATGTTTCATTCATAGATGACTTCTCAAGGAACACATGGATATATTTCTTGAGGAAGAAATCTGAGGTCTTTGACAAATTTAAAGAATTTAAGGCTCTGGTGGAAAATCAGACAGAGAAGAAGATAAAGGCGCTGAGGACAGATAATGGTGGGGAGTTCTGCAAGAAGGAATTTGAAGAGTTCTGTAAGAAGTGTGGTATAGCACGGAAGAAAACTACTCCATACACACCTCAGCAAAATGGAGTTGCATAAAGAATGAACAGAACGCTAATGGAAAAGGCAAGAAGCATGCTCAGTGGTACTGGGTTAGGACAAGAATTCTGGGCAGAGGCAGTGGAGACTGCATGTTACTTAGTTAACATATCACCTTCATCGGCGTTGGAGGATAAGACTCCACATGAGGTATGGACTGGTAAGAAACCCTCTCTTTCACATCTAAGGGTATTTGGATGTGATGCATATGTACATGTTCAAAAGGAGAAAAGGACCAAGTTGGATAATAAATCTGAAAGGTGCATCTTTATTGGGTATAAGGATGGTTTAAAGGGTTACAAGATTTGGAACCCAGAAACAAGGAAGGTTGTGTACAACCGAGATGTGGTGTTTAGAGAGGTGAAATATGTTGTTAAACATGAATTCCTACAAAAGGAACCTGAGAAGATAGAGTTTGAGCTAAAGGAGGATGAATCAGACTCTACAATAGAAGAAGACTCAGAAGATGAAGAGCCACAAACTCCAGCTTTGAGAAGATCAGTTCGGGAAAGAAGGCAACCAGAAAGGTATAGTCCATCTGCTTTCTGTTCAGGTTTTGCCTTAACTATAACTGATGATGAACCCAGAACTGTCAGGGAGGCAGTAGATTCAGAGGATAGAAAACTCTGGAAGGAGGCCATGGTTGATGAAATGGAATCTTTCCACAAAAACGATGCATGGGATCTGGTGGAGTTGCCGGCTGGAAGGAAGCCCATTGGGAGCAAATGGGTGTTTAAGAAGAAGATGAATGTAGAAGGCAAGGTGGAGAAATACAAAGCTCGGTTGGTAGCGAAAGGTTATTCCCAGGTGCCGGGAATTGATTTTGGTGATATTTTTCTCCTGTTGCCAAGGTTACTTCTATTAGATTACTTTTATCTGTTGCTGCTGCATTTGATTTTGAGATAGAACAGATGGATGTGAAGACAACATTTCTTCATGGGGATCTAGAAGAGGAGATCTACATGAAGCAACTTGAAGGCTTTATGGTGAAGGGTAAGAAAGAACTGGTATGCAGGTTGAAGAAGTCTCTGTATGGGTTAAAACAGTCACCAAGGATGTGGTATCAGAAATTTGATGCCTATATACGGGGACTTGGCTTCACCAGAAGCAAGGAGGATCACTGTGTTTATTTCAAATTAATTGGTGACCATGTTATTTATTTGGTCTTGTATGTGGATGATATGTTGTTGATTGGAAATGACAAAGAAATTATCCAAGATTTGAAGACCCAACTGTTCTCCAAATTCGACATGAAGGATCTTGGTGCTGCAAACTATATTTTGGGCATGGAAATTAAAAGAGATCGGGCAAAGAGGAAGCTCTGGTTAAACCAGAGGAAGTATGTCGAGACTATATTGCAGAGGTTCAATATGCAGGATAGTAAATCGGTGAAGGTTCCTATTCCTGTAGGTGTAAAGCTGTCTACTGAACAGTGTCCCAAGACACAAGAAGAAGAGGAGTATATGTCCCGTGTTCCATATGCAAGTGCAGTGGGTAGCCTGATGTATGCAATGGTCTGTACTAGACCAGACATTGCACATGCAGTGGGAGTATTGAGCAGGTTTATGTCAAACCCGGGGAAGGAGCATTGGACAGCAGTGAAGCGGGTTTTCAGATATTTACGTGGCACTAGTGATTATGGCTTGTGCTACCAGGGAAGACCAGGATTGGAAAGAATGTTGGACATTCGTGGTTTTGTTGATGCAGACTGGGCTGGAGATCCGGACCAAAGAAGATCTACAAGTGGGTATGTGTTTAGCCTATTTGGAGGTGCAGTCAGTTGGATGAGTAAAAGACAGTCTGTAGTGGCGCTTTCAACTACAGAGGCAGAATACATAGCAGCCACTCATGCAAGCAAGGAAGCAGTTTGTTTGCAGAGATTGTGTTCAAGTATGGGGTTGGTACAGCAAGCTATAAGGATAGACTTTGATAGCCAAAGTGCAATTTTCTTGGCTAAGAACCCTGCTTATCATTCAAAGACAAAGCACATTGATGTTCAATATCACTTTGTTAGAGATATGGTTGAGGCTAAACGGGTGTTGTTGGTAAAGGTGGACACTTTGAAGAATGTTGCGGATGCATTGACGAAGTCTGTGAGCACTCAGAAGTTCTCTTGGTGTAGAGAAACAATGGGTGTTGAAGAATTGGCCAAATGACTAAGCTCTCCTGTGGCCCCCCGTGGACAGGGTTAAAACCTACAAAATCTAATGGTGGGCAGTATATGCCACACCGCATTAAAGGGAAGATAGCCCATGAAATAAGGCTCACCTCCTTTACTCACATGTTAGTTAGGGTATCTAGTTTAAATATTTGTTAGAGGCACAAGGGCCAAGACATACATTTCCTGCTTTAATCACATGCATTTTTTTTTTGGTAAATTAGGCTAATCTATATTAATTCGAAAATAGAAACTATACATATGCTATAGGCTAGGTTGGTAAGCTGCGCTTAACCAATCTTAGCCTTAGTTGCGCGGTTTCGGGGCTGCCTCCATGATGGAAACCAGCTCGGAAAATACTTGAAGTAAGAAATTGCAAAATGCGTAGAAGCGCTGGTGTATCCAGAAATTACAAAATACGTGGAAGCATAAGTATAACTTGAAATTCCGTGGTGACAACAGTCATGAAAAAAAACAAGGAAGAACTGAGCAGCATCGCAGTCCTTAGTCTTCAGCTTCATCATTAATGTCTGGCTCTTCCTCCACTATGGGGCAGGTGTATGCCTGTGCAACCACTTCCTTTGTATCAGTGGGTGGACGCATAGGTTTGGAGACCAGTGCGCAGAGGATGGGAGCCACCAGATATTCTGCGTTAGGGACGCGCGTCCAAGTACCTTCAAAATCCATAATCCATATATCTGTATCATCACCCTCATCCTCCTAAGTCGGAAGAGGTTTAGGCTTGTGAGGAGGAAGGTGCGCTTGATGCGCAATGGTGGAATTCTAAGGTCCACATCTTCCCCTCTGCCAATCTTGCACGGGGGCCTCCTCCTCCAGATCCAATTTAGGGCGTTGTCTAGTGAAACCGCCTGAGGAGGAGCCTTCAACAAGCTCCAGTCGATTTTTCGTCCCACGGTGGTAACGAACAGGGAGTGCCCCTCTCTGCCCTCCACAGATATTTCTTTGGTGCAACCTAGGTGCCATGGCCTACTGAAGCAGAGTTGTGACAAAGATGGAGGGTTTCTCAACAGGAGGAGAGGGTCGAACCAAGGGAGAAGTAAGTGGACAGGAGGAAAAATGAGGGGGAGAACACGTCAAGGGACGCGGGGTAATGGGTGCACGTAGAATATTGAGACTAGAGGGACAGATGGAGTTAGGAAAATATGCGCAAGCTAGATAAATCACAACCCAGAGATTTCTGCGCAGCGCAGCTCTAGGAAGAGGGTTGTGCAGCTGGCTAGTAGTGCAGGAGGGCAAGAACAAAAGCAACAAAAAAGTCTGAAGGAGATGATTGTGTATCTCTTTGTGCTGATGGGGCTTCCTTTTAAAAGGCCTGTAACACATGCAAAGGGGAAGATCCTGAATGAGCCTCGCACGCAGCTGTGTGCCATAACTGTTTTCATGAGCAAGCTCGAGTGAAGAGTTATGGCCAATCGACATATTGATCCAGGTTATCATTTAGGATGATTGCTGTAGAGAGGTACTCTTGAGGGGGTGACATTGTCCAAGTGCATTTTCATCATGCCTTATCTCATTCATCTCATGCAGATGGTTACTAGTTTGAGGATCCACATTGGGTGAGGACCTGCGCTGCAGTTCTTCGTTCTCATGGGTGTGGGAGAGGTGATTGTCATTCGTACTCTCGCTGTCACCCACATCCAGGGAGAGTAGATCCTTTTGGATGAGAGTATGAAATTCTCGTCTTAAAGAATCATCCTCTGCCTGGGTTAGGTTGGAGTAATACAACTCTCTCTAGCTTTCCACCCCCTTGTTCACGAGGAGGTCCGCAACTAAGTTTTCTTTCCTTCGCACTTGGCAAAAAGTAATGGCTCTATGAATGTGTATCAACTGTCATAGGAGCTTGAGCCTGTGGGCTAGCATCTAGCTGGTAGATACCTTTGTGGATTCTGTACCATGGATAATTTTTTTTGCCGTCATAGTGATGATTTGTGAGTCACCCTCCATTTCCAAGGGGAAATAGTGATACTAAATTGCGATGTGGATACCCTGGATGAGCCCCTCAAGCTCCACATAATTGTTGCTATCCCACCCCATATTACTGTAGTAAATTCGAAGTGGTTCACCCTGAGATTTTCTGAGAATACCTTCGAGTCCTGCATTTCTAGGGTTTTCTTTGGATGCCCCATCAAAATTACATTTGAAGAAGCCATTTAGGGGGGGGGCTTCCATTTTTCAGGAGCAGGGATTCTACCAATGCTTGGGTTGATGTCCAGGGGGGTATTTATGCTCATGTGCCTGTTGTTCAATATGTGGCACTTCGCAATAGAGGTAGGGAGATCCTCCTGGCTCCATGCGTCTAGGGCCATCGTTTCAGTGAGGTTGCAGTGTATCCTTGCCCATAGCTGCTTTGAGGTGGAGACTTTGTCTTTGAAGATTCACCTGTTCCTTTCCTTCCATATGTTCAAGATAAGAATGCCCAAAATGATCTGCCAAAGTTTGTTCAGGAGGTTGCTAGAGTAAGGGTTGTCCATCCAACTACTGATGGTGTTGATGATGTTGCCCCTTTCTCTGTTGGTATGACAACATAGAACTGCGATTTTGTCCCACAAGGCATTAGAGGTAGGGAATTGGTCCAACAGGTGGTCAATGGTTTCCAAGTTTTCCTGGCATATAGGGCATCTAGAGGGTCCTACAAACCCTCTCTTCAAAATATTCTCCCATGTGAGGATGAGTTGTTTACTGAGCAGCCATAGAAAGGTGGCTACTTTGGGCCAGAGTTTGGTCGGCCATATCTTTTTCTAGATGTTATTTGTTGGATCTGGGTTATGCTGATGTAGGAGGCTGTAAGCTTCCTTGGTGAAGTAGTTGCCACTTTTCATGTGACCCCAATGAATGATGTCAGGTCCTAGCTGTGCTCTAATTTTTATTTTAGTGCTTAGTTTCTCCAGATGTCTGTGTGACTCTCATTGTTCCAGTCGTCTTGCCATCTGTTCGTGTGTAGCTAGTTCCAGTATCCTTGAGTTGTCTCATTGGTCTAGAAGTCCTGTACACTCTTCCTTTGCCTGGTATGCAAAGCTGCACTCCATAAAGGTCTAGGGAAGATGGAGGAGAGGCTAGGAAGTTGCTGCCAGGAGTCCTCCCAGAATCTAGCTTGAGTGTCGCTGCGCAACTCCCAGAATATCATCTGCTTTTGGCTGCGTGCTGCTTTCCAGAATTGGGATCCTCACGGGTCTATGCTGAATATGATAAGGTCCTCCTTGGGCCATGAATGAGCGTATTTGGCTACCCACAGGTTAGCTCATAGAGTGTGGGGATTGGAGACCCATTTCAACCAAATGCTAGTTCCCATGATATTGTTGCTATGTTCAGGGTCGCACAACCCTAGCCCCCCTTGAATTTTTGGTATACACACTTCCTTCCAGTTGAATAAAGCCCATTTATTTTTCTCTTTGGTACCACCCCACAAGAAATTTCTTTGCAATTTGCGCATGGCCCTGAGGACCATTTGGGGGCTGCCAGTACCGAGAAGAGGTAAATGGGAAGGGACTGCAATACTACTTTGATGAGAACCAAGCAACCTGCTATACTGAGAGTACGATGGGTCCATTTGGATAGTCTGGTTTCCATTTTTTCCAGCAGATCTCACCAGGAGGAGTGATTAATGGCCGTATGAGGGAATCCAAGGTATTTGGAGGGTAAGGATGTGATGGAGAAGCCTAGGATGTGGGCAATGTTGTGCTGAGATAGAGGGGGGTGTGGAAGAAAAATATTTGCTATTTGTCAGGGTTGACCTCAGTACCGGAGGCTTCAGATAAGGAATCTAGAAGATATTTGAGGGTACGGGCTTCCTGGACCAAGGGGTAACCCATGATCATGTTTTCATCCACAAATTGTTGATGGGAAGAGGGGGAAGGTTGTGGAGGGGTATACCTTGTAGATCCCCTGAGTGGATGTAGCTTTTGAGAAGGTGGCCCAACCCTTCAGCCATGATGATGAAAATGAAGGGTGAGAGAGGGTCCCCTTGTCTGATTCCTCTTAAGGGGTTGAAAGTTGTAGAGGGTATACCACTGACCAAAATGGAAAGAAACAAAGAGGTAATGAGGCTCATGATCCATCGTACCCACGTGTGACTGAAGCCGAAAGCTATAAGGACATTTTTGAGATAGTCCCAGCTAAGTTTGTCAAAAGCCTTGGATAGATAAATTTTGAGGAGCATACCTTGTTTTTTTGAAGATTTGAGAGAATGTATGACATCGTGGGTTACGATAATTCCATCAAGGATTTTCCTACCTTCAACATAGCCTGTTTGACTCGGGGAGATGATCATGGAGAGGAGCTGCTTCAGCCTGTTAGCAACAAATTTGGAGATTATTTTATAAATGACATTGCAGAGTGCTATGGGCTTGTACTTACTTGGTGAAGCTGCGTTGTCTTCTTTTGGAACCAGAGTGATGAAGGTGGCGTTAAGCGCCGGAAGAAGCCAGTGAGTGGTGAAAAATTCCTCTAGTACACCCCAGACTTCATCTCTGATGGTTTCCCAGAAGAAGTGGAAGAATTTAGTGGTAGAACCATCAGGGCCTAGAGCTTTACCGGCTTTCAGCTGAAAGACTGCATGTTCCACCTCAGCAAGAGTGGTAGATTTCAGTAGCATCCGGTTGTGTTCTTCCGTAATCAGCTTAGGAATGTGCTGAGTCATTTTTCCGATAGCCTCATGCCTCTGATGATTAGGTTCTTGTAGAATGTTCTTGAAGTGGTTGCGCAACTCCTTCGTAATGTTCTCATGATTTTCTAGATGCTCTCCATTTTGGTTTTTGAGGACAATGATTTTGTTATGCATCCTATGTTGAATAGTGGAGCGGTGAAAAAAAATTGTGTTTCGTTCTCCCTCTCTGAGCCAGTAGATCCTTTATTTTTGTCTCCATAGGATTTCTTCCCGACTCCTTCTTTCTTCCATATGAGTTGATGATATCTTCTCTTGGTTCTCTGACTCGGCTAAGCGTCCTTCCTTGATGATTATTTGTTGAAGCTTCTTTATTTTTTCCTCAAGCTCTCTTTGATATTTGAAAATATTTCCAAAGGTGGATTTATTCCATACCTTCAGTTTACCTTCGATCATTTTCAACTTTGTCTGGAACTGGAGCATTTTAGTTCCTTGCGGAGGTGACAGGGAGGACCACCAAGAAGAGACCATTTCCTTGAACCCTGGGTGTCATAACTAGTAGTGTTCAAAGAAGAATGGTTTGGGAGCATGCTTACCTGGTATTATCCATTGAATTTGACTTGGAACAGGGTCTTCTACAAGAGCTATGAAACTGGGCCATTTTGTATATTTTTTATTATATTTAGTCTAATGCAGGGGTTTTGCGGTGGGTCAAAGCCCCTAATGAATTGTAAGTGGGTCAAGGGTAGACCAAGAGTCCGCAAACCACATTTTGCAGACCATTGGATGCGTAGGCTAAAATAGTATAAGTAGTTGAACCTTTTTGAGTTGTACGACAGACTTGGACTAAGATTGGTGCGAATTGCGAATTAGCAGATCTGTTTAGGTTTTTGGGAAAGGAATCCTGCTGGTTGTGTGCGGACCCTGCTGCTGTGTGCGTAGGTTGGGTTTTGGGTATTGTAAAAGGATCAGAAGAATTAATGAATGCAGAAGGCTATTGAAATCTCTGAATCTATTGGATCTGTGATATCTATTTATGTATGATCTGTTTCATTTAAGGTATGAAAATACTTGTGTTACTTGTTTATGCTGAGATATAGATCTATTATGGTATGCATGATTCTATATTGAGCTCTGCAAGAAACTGTGCTAAGTTCTTATGCTGCATTGACCATTGATCTGAATCTATTTATTCGATTTGATGCCAGAATAATTGCGATAGTTACCTTATTTTACTATATCTGTTATTCACTGATTATACATGATATTGCACATGTGGATGCAGAGGAACTGATAGATCTGGGTTATGTCATATGTGATCTGAAATTTTTGAGGTCGAATGCAGCTTTGCCTAACTTACCCACCCTCTCCCAGGGTGCAGAAACCTGGTTCTAGCACCCTCCTGAGTCAGGACCCCTCAAGCCAACAAATGGTTCCTTTGTCATGATTGGGAGCATTTCGAGAGAGGGATTGGGTAATTCCAAGGCCATACTGGAAACCTGAAAGAAAATAAATTGATGAATGGTTCGAACGACAAGTTTAGGAATTCACAGTGAAAGAAAACCGCAGTAAGAGGTTGACCACCGAAGAGTGGAAAAATAGGTATATTTTCACAGAGATCTACGAGATATTTTTTGTAACCATTGTGATCAAGCTCTAGGAGTGGCTCACAAGGTTGGTCGAATTTCAGAAGTGTTGGAAGGACGAGGAGGTCACACAATGGACCCCAGAATTGATCCAACGGTTAGTAAAGCCTGATAACACCATCACTTACACCATAGACCACTGGGTGGACAACGTGCTAGGAGGATTCATGACGGAATTTCCATCAATCAATTCGTCTCCTACTTCGAAGCAGAGCGGAGATTATTCAAAGGATTTAGGGGTAAGTTTCTGAAGAATTTACCATTGCTGATTAATATATTACTGTGTGAAAAAAGTTTTATGTGTAGCCACACCGAATGAATGATTGATAATCTGGATGGGAGTACGACACGAAGCGACAAATACTATTAGACCAACCTAGAAAGAGGTAGATCTGTCTACATCCCGATAAGAGAAGCAACTGTGCAGAGTCCTCCAACCACACCACTTTCAGACCAGCGTTGGGGTAATAATTCACCTACACCTCCACCACCAGAAGACGACATGGCTGCACACATGAAATTTCCTACCTTTAAGGGTGTGGGAGATGAGGACATGGAGCAGTTCTGGTTTGTCGCAAAATCAATATGGACTGCGTAGAACATAGCTAGTGACGCAGTGAAGAGGGCACAACTATCCCTTGCCTTTGAAGGAAGAGATTTGGATTGGTACATGGGATACATCAGACAACATGCAAAATCAACCATTGAAGAGATCAAGAATGCCTTAAAACAACAGTTCAAAGCCTAAGTCTTATTCCCAAATAGTGGTCGATCTAAAGGATTTCAAGCAAGGGCCTTCTGAATCGGTATGGGAGGCTGATCAATGGCTGAAGAAGGTGATAAGGGAAGGAGGATTTCAGTATGACGATAGACAACACACAGAGTGGTTCATTGCTATGTTTTTGCCTCACATGCGTGTACCTATGGGTCACCAAACTTTCGAATCACCGGAAAAAGCCCTGGAGGTCGCTATGAAGTTAGAAGCTGCACCCAAAGATGATACCCATATAAGCATCCAACAGATCCAAGGACAACTAGAGGTGATGCACATGGAGATCCAAAACCTGCGAAAGGAGCAAGGCGCAGAGGCTAGCCCAGAAAGATGGTGCATACTTTGCAGGACGAATGGTCACACCAAGGATAACTACCCACTGTTAATAGACTACATGTAGGCCGGGGGACCTAGTCCGTTGCGCCCTAGGGAAGTGGCAGGACCAAGTGGCCCGACACTATGGTGCAATGATTACTGCGTTGCAGGGATGCATGATACAAACCACTGTCCCAGCCTTGCTGCATACGTCCTAGAAGTAAAAAAACAATGGTGCAGGTTCTGCAGATCAGTAGGACATGATGAACAGAACTATCGAACGTATGATTTGATGATCAATCAGGGGAATCTCTATAGGGTGCAGTCGGATCCATCCTCACCCAGATCCCTCTCGAGCGCAGGGGACTCCGCAGTAAGGGGTAGGGGAGGCAGTAGAGGTGGAAGTGCAGGTAGAGGACAAGGGAAATTCATCTGTTATAACTGTGGAGAGGTAGGGCACTTTTCCAGGGATTGTCCAAACCCTACAAGATAAACCTGCCGGTATTGCAGGCAGTTGGACCATGTGATTGAAGACTGTCCAGTATTGATAGCGAGGATGCAGGAAAAGCAACCGACACCTATGCATAATATGCAGAGGGTTAAGGCTGAACTACGAGACAAAGATCCAAGCATGAATGTCGTGACATGCAGTGGGATGTCCATCGGGGGGCCTAGGGATAAAAATGCAACTGAGCCTCTGATCTGGCCAACAGTTAGCAAACAGGAAGGGTTGGATCTAAAAAAGGATAAAGAAACATTTATCACAGCTCGCAAGGACTTTGCTGAGGCAGAGGCATCTACTTCGCAATCGCCTGAGGACCTCAAGGCAGATGATGAGGTCAAACCCTTTTTACAAGCATGTATGAAGCTGCTGCGCAACCCGAGGGCTGTGGAAAATCTTCAGGCATTGATAGATAGCTGCACAACATGAACTATCCTCCCTCCAGAAGTCAAGGACGTACATAAACTCTATAGGTATAAGAAACACACCGGCAGGGAGATGCGATTGACTGCGCAGATCGATGATTACGAGATGGATCAAGTTATTTTGGACCTAGGGTCGGATGCGAATGTATTACCTAAACAAACTTGGAAATGAATGGGGGAACCTAAGTTGGAATGGTCCACTATCCAGCTGTGTATGGCCAATCAACAGAAGATCATTCCATTGGGAAGACTATCAAAGATTGTGGTGGACATTGTAGGGGTTAAGGTTTGGGCTAACTTTGAAGTAATTCAGATTGTCGAAGATGAGGACCCCTACCCTGGGTTCCTGGGCTTGGATTGGGCCATCGATATGGGAGGAATCATTAACCTAAAGAAGAGAAGCATGGTATTCGACAATAATGGTACAAGGGTAATAGTACCATTAGACCCGACGGAGGAATAACGGTACACAGAACTAGTACATGACGAAGAGGATGTATATCACATCTATAAGTTGACTGCGCGAGATGAAGATTGGATCAACACCATAGAGGAGGGGGTACTCTGCTGGGAAAAGGACAACGAATGTTTCTTTGAGTATGATGGGGAGATGGAGAATTGGAAAAATTGATTACATGATGTCTCTGCGCTAAGATGTATTCGGATCACGAAGAACTTCCACTGCATCTCCTCGGAGGTACGAGATCTACCTTATTTCGATGGTTCTGGTAATGTTAGGGACTTTTTGTAGGCATTTGAAGCCGAGGCTCCCCAAGAACGATGGCTAGGGGCTTGTAAGCTGGCCATGCAAGGATCACCTATGAAATGGTGGGTAATGCATAAGGAGGCATTCCAGGATTGGGAGGAGTGTCGGAATATGCTAATCCTATGATTTGAGGCCCCAGCCGACATGCGAATCAAAAATTTCCTTGGACCCGAAGATCCACGCGAATATCTGGTCACTTGGATAAAATAATGGTGCGATAGAACTGCCAAGAGTGAGTTCATCTGCTTATTCATGCCCTGGGACCACTTCCCACCGCATGGTACTTAGATGTGAAACTCCAGTAGCGCACCCGCCACTGAGAGGCTTTGAGGGATGAATTTCTGGGAACATTTGGGTTCATAGGCAGGACAGAGGCGCTTAACACAGCTCTACGGGATGTTGACATTGTAGCATGGGGTGAATTGCACCTAAAATACCTAGTTGGGAGCTACGGACACCAAGCATGATCAAATATCGCAGCCTAGCTCGAAAAGAAGGTAAGAAGGATCCACGAGAGGGTCCTGACTCAGAATCGAACAGGGTGCGTACGGATACCAGACCACTCAAGCTACGAATGGATAGCAGTGAGATGCACCCCACACTGGCTAAAATTGGGGATGCGAATATTATATATCCACCAGCCCCCGAAAAAAATGGGCAGCTGTGCTCACTTCTCGGCCACGTGGGTTATTACAGGAAGTTTGTTCGGAGATATACAGTGACCATCACACCTCTGAAATATTTGCTCACGAAGGTAGCCTGGTTCTATTATGATGACACAAGCCGAGCAAACATATCTTTGGGTTTGAAGTACTTGGGGCTTAAGCCTGTGTTGGGGGAAGATGCGCAGGAAGCGTAGGTGTTTGAACCAAATGTAGCAGGAACGTCAAGTGCACAGGAGGTGCGAAAACTAGCCGTTGGCACAGTAAAATATGGTAAAAAGAAAAAATTACTGTTAAAAGGAGCGGGTTGCTTGCATTTAATGGGGCAGATCTTGAAGATTTTTTACCGTTTATCTGATGGTAAGTTCCAAGTCATGTTTACCCTACCGTTGGGTGCTCACAAGAGCTATATAAAGGGCCGGATAGCTCAAACTAGGGTGTAGAAATTTGATAACTGATATGTTATCCACTGAGATTCTCCTGATCACACACTATTTTAACTTCATGCACAATACAAAATCTCTTCTGCCATTGATCATTAATTGCAGAAATAAAAAACAATCGCATGCGCACATTAAAAGCATAAACAATCACACATATGAACACAGTATTTTATGGGAAAGCTTAAAGCTGAAAACCCCCAACTATATGTATATTATATGTCATAGAGATCATGTAACAATCATCATACAAAGCTCCTCACAAGCTCTCAGTACAATCTCCAATTGCTACACACTAATCAAACCTGATCTAGCAAATCACATGCTCCAATCTCTGCCACCTGATAACCTGCCTCTACTGCGCAATCCCTGCTGAAGAATGGCTCATAATTAACTTAGAACCACCTGGATTGTACTGCGCAATCCTCATTGGCATCTCCATAATTGTGTGGTGCAAACTCATGCACCAGTATAGTCACAACTGATAGTCACACTACTCTTTCACTTACCTCTTCACTGGTCTCCACTGAAACTGTCCATGCACTGAAGTTAACTGATGTATTCTTTAGTTGATTAATGAGTTTATAATTAGTGAATTAATTAATAATTAATTCACACCACTCTCACGAGTGTATCAATCAGTTAGACTAGATACAACTAGCTCAACTATGTTTAGATTAGTTAAACTGAACACAACTCCATTAACTTCCTCAATCAACTCCACCAAACTCTCTCACATGAGTTCTAACTGAAGTATCCATGCAATAGCTCCAATTAACCCTTAGGAATAGCGTAATTCCTTCTGTCAGCTCCTGTGCCACATCTGTGCACTTAACTGAAGTGCTCCAAGAGAATAAGATAATGCTTAGAGTCTAAATATTATTAAGAGCTAATAATATTCGACATATCTATTTTTAGACTGGCAATCTAAAAATAGATTCCGCCCAATATGTCTAAAAATAGAAGTCCATATATTTTTCCAACTTGACCAACCATCCACAAATAGCATCCTGCAACTCATAGAATATGATCAACATGACATGTCTAAAAATAGACTTTGCGCCAAAAATAACCTACGGGCCAACTTAGTGAAGGCGACTTCTTTCCACTAAGCTCATCATCTTGTTGCAATCTCAACATAGGGTTCCTTCTCACTTACATAACTTGCACCTATCCTCTTTCTCTCGAGCGAGCCTGAGCTGTAAGATTTCTCGGGTCTGCACTGTCCCTCTCATGTCGGATCAACCTCCCCCTGCTGATAGTAGCCACCTAGAGTCGGGATTCATTTTCCGCGCTAGGATGAAAACCATTAACCCAGCTGAGCCCTCGGCACCTACTGCCCCAGAAGTTGAGGAGGTAATGGAGATCGGGTCTGAGGATGAAGAAGTACCCTCAACGCCGATCACAAGGAAGGGAAAAGAGCAAGCACACAGCTCAGGGAAGCCCCCCAAAGCTGTGAAATGGGCTTCAGGGAAACCTAGGACCTCCCTAAGGCATGCCAAGTCTCCACGAGCAACACCTCAGGCTTAGGCTGCACAGGAGGAAGCCCTGCCTGCCAATTTGATCAACTGGTTACCTCCCTTCATCCACCCGTGCATGCCCTCGATGCACACACAAAAGAACCTTGATGGCCTGGTTACCTACCTATAGACACCGCTAACCCCAGGAGAAGTCTCTATCCTAAATGACCCCTGCGGGAAGCTCCATGAAGTTAAATTCGATGATCACGACTTGGAAAATTACGAAGCCTTCCCTGAGCTGACCCCCGCGCCGTACTTCGACACAATTTATGTGGACGATGGGGTCACAGTCATTCCTCAACACTGGGTAAGTGGATTGGTCAGATCCAGGCTCTTGAACCTGCTGCTTATGCCTCACTTTGGCCATTACAATGTCACGGATCGACTGGCCAAACAACTGCTCACCCTAGTACACAATGGTTGCTTGTGGATTCAGGATAGGGTCCCCATAGATGCTGCCTTGGTTCATAGAATCACGAGCCTTCCCATGAATGGGCCACACCCTTTGGAGCGTGTGGGAAAGAAATATGATGCGGACACCGCTGAGTATGTGCGTAAGACCTACCATGTGGAAAGGAATACATGTGGCTTCGTCATAAAATCCATCAGCGACCCGGATATGTAGATGGGTACCATATTACTAGCCTGCAAGCTAATGTGAAAGTGCCAGGTCACAACCATCCCCGCTTATCTCATTCGGCTAGCCGGTCAATTTGCGAAGGGGGTCTGCCTCAATTGGGCCCAATACTTATGCGATGAGTTCTTAGCCAAAGTCCACGAATCACAGGAGCAGGGTAAAGCCTTCTGCTATGCCTGGCTACTATTTCTTATATCCCTTATTGCTTGGGAAACCCCTACGAAGCCAGTCCTCCCTGAGCTCCCTCCAGATATGTGCGATGGGGCCTGGTATGCCCATCTATGGGATTCCAGGGACGTGCAACGCATATAAGATAACCAAGTCTTCTTGGTCCTCTTCTAGAGTAGTGTGGCCACATCGATAAATTATCGACCTCAGCTATCCCCCATAGTATATGACAAGTACAAGAGTATCGCAGCATTCCAGGTTACCACGAAGAACATTCAGAGCCGTAGCCACAATGATAAAACCTGGACATCACTTCCTTATATGGTAGTATACGAGGAAATCGACAATGTGATTGCACTATGGCCTCTCGCCTGGAAGATAGGCTTCAAAACCAGCACAAGGAGCACCGCTAGTACTATTACGACGTAGGTAACCTCACCTGTTACCACCAAGGAGACCGGAAGCATAGGGAAAGATTCCGGCGCAGCCGCGAAAAAGGACACACAACCACCACAGGCCACCACGAAGAACACCGGAGCCAAAACCCAGGTTGAGTCGCAGCTAGGCACGAAGGAAGTGAACTTCAGAGGTATGAAACACACAGGTGAGCTTGTCAAGGGACCCCGCAAGAAGCAGCACGCCCAACGGAAGGAACGGGATGAGACAGTTACGTTGACAGATGGAGATCTCGAACAAATCACAGATGCTGTTACACTAGCCACAGAAGAAAAATGGGTCGTGTTAGAGGAGCACCAGAAGGTTGCAGTCAGCGCTATCCAGGAAGAGCTTCGAACCTTGCAGCTAAAGACAGACACCATTAAGAACAACGTGGTTCAGGGACGAATTCCCTTGGCATCTAGCAGTACAACGCTAGCCATGGAAGAAAGCCATCTCCGTCCCTTACCTAGCACCGCCCTTGTGGTCAGTACATCGGACCAAGAGATCCAGCTTCAAGAAAGTCTAGGGGTGTAGCTGAATCTTGCCAAGCTACCCCATGCAGCATTATAGGGTCTCCACTCTACAGTGTTTCAGGAGATTCATCACCGGGACCAGCAAGTATACCACCAACTGGGTATGGCCGAACAGACCATCACACAAAAAAACGCAGAGGTACTCTTTGCTATCGGGCAGCAAGCAGAGCCGAAACTCTAATCCACCAGCTCTGCACAGAGGTTACAGAAGAAATACTAGTCGCATCCACCCCCTGAGCTAAAGTGGAAGGATTGGTCTCAACATTGAAGGCTTCTAGGAAGGAAATGTAGGTTATTAAGACACAGTTGGGGCAACAAATCTCTGACTTACAATCCAAACTACAGAACAAAACACCCCCGAAAGTACAAGCCCAGCATGCTGCACTAGTGACCAAGGCTACCAACACTATTACAGGACAGGTTGTTCTGGGCACCCATTTACTCCAGGATGCCATGTAGCTTTGGACCAAGATCCAACGCGATCTAGTCCTCTGGAAACTTAATCAAGACTTGCGACAAAAGGAGGAAGCTTTCGAGTAGATCGAGGTTACATTACCTACCTTGGTCCCTGCACAAAGTTTGGCACAATTGTGGACTAGTAACACCCTCCAAGATGAGATCGAGGGACTCCGCCATAAGAAGCATGTTATCGGGGAACGCTTGAAGCCTTGGGCTACTGCAACCCTCTAGCTCTCACAGGATGTATATGGTGCTGTGAAGTGACTAAAATAGACACTGGAGAGTGTCATGGCTGTGACAGAAAGACTGACCTCACAAAATCTTGTAGATATTGTGTAGAGTGCTGTTTCCCAGAGTCAAGAAGTGTTTCCCCCGTTGGTAGCAGCTGTCAATGCACTGCGTGCGCAGCTGGAGACCCCACCACCACAGTGACTTGGGACGAGTCACAAGATTGTGTTGGGGGACTATTGAAACATGGTCTCCTACAAGAGCTATGAAACTGGTCCATTTTGTATATTTTTTATTATATTTAGTCTAACGCAGGGGTTTTGGGGTGGGTCAAAGCCCCTAATGCATTGTAAGTGGGTCAAGGTTAGCCCAAGAGTCCGCAAACCATGGTTTGCAGACCATTGGATACGTAGGCTAAAATAATATAGCTAGTTGAACCTTTTTGAGTTGTAAGACAGACTTGGCCTAAGATTGGTGCGAATTGCAAATTAGCAGATCTGTTTGGGTTTTTGGGAAAGGACTCCTGCTGGCTGTGTGCACGGAGATCCTCAATCCTTTTGTGTGTGGACCCTGCTGCTGTGTGCGCAGGTTGGGTTTTGGGTATTGTAAAAGGATAGGAAAAATTAATGAATGCGGAAGGCTGTTGAAATATCTGAATCTATTAGATCTGTGATATCTGTTTATGTATGCTCTGTGTCATTTAAGCTGCGAAAATACTTGTGCTACTTTTTTCTGCTGAGTTCTAGATCTATTATGGTATGCATGATTCTATATTGAGCTTCGCAAGTAACTGTGCTAAGTGCTTATGCTGCGTTGACCATTGACCTGAATCTGTTTATTAGAATTGATGCCATAATAGCTATGATAGTTGCCTTATTTTCCTATATCTGTTATTCACTGGTTATACATGATATTGTGCATGTGGATGCAGAGGAACTGATAGATATGGGTTCTGTAATATGTGATCCAACATTTGTGAGGTCGAACACAGCTCTTCCTGACTTACCCACCCTCTCCCAGGGTGCAGAAACTTGGTTCTAGCACTCTCCCATACTACTTCGGGTGAGACTTTGGCTTGCACAAGCAGGCCACTGCTGAAAGGGCCAGTAGTATAAAGGTTTGTTGGCAAACCTTAACCTCCAAACCTGGGTCAGGACCCCTCAAGCCAACAAGTTGTATTGTCCAGTGATCAGAACCTGTAGCAAGGATGATGGTGGCTGCTATATCACCCCCCATACGGATGAAATATTTCGTGATGAGGAACCTTTCCAGTCTGGAAGCTATTTGGTGGCCTACTCTTCTATTATTCTATGTGAAGACGTTGTTGGAGGTTTGGAGGTCAATGAGGTGGTTTTATTGGACTAAGTTCCTGAATCCATTACTATCCAGGTCAAGATGCATCCTTCCTCCCTTCTTTTCCTGTAGGTTTGTTATCATATTGAAATATTATCTCAGGAGCTAGAGTGGAAGAGATCTCCATTTGTTGAGTTTAGCTATGTTGTCCAGAAGCTCCGTTTTCTGGTGGAGATTCTAGGGAAAGTAGACATTCGTTAGCAAGCCATGGATGTCTATTCCAATTAGCTGAAATATGGCCTGGATGAAATGCCTATTAGCATGATATTTCTTTAGGGAGATGATTTTGGGGTTCCAGATGATTTCCAGTCCTCCAGACGCTCCATTGGCATCTACAGCTATTGTATTGCATCCTTTCCATATCTTTTTGAAGATTGTTTCCAAAGTGGAGCTGGAACATTTGGTTTCTGGCATGTAGAATATTGCAGGGTGTTCCTCATTGATTATTTTCTTTATTGTCCTGTGATTGGTGGGGATTTTGAGCCCTCTTATATTCCATGATACGATCTTCATTTTTTTGGGGGGGGGGGGGGGTTGGTGTTGTAGGCATAGAATCTTGTTAACTGGGGGAATCGCCCAGAATCCACCATTTCTATCCCTATTTATACTATTCTTTGAAGCATTTTTTTCCTACCTATTTTGCGGTATTCTTTCGTGAAGTATTTTGTATTTATGAGCGTACCCCCCTGAATGCCCAGAGAGGGGAGCTGCTTCGCTCGGGTAAGGATTTATTCCATATTTTGGACTTGTTGCTCAGATATTAAGCGAAAGTCCTTCTTATTGCAAGCATCCTCTAAACCTATGATATCTAGGCCCTCAAGGTCAATACTCTCTGGATCTTCCTCCATGGCTTCTGGGATCGCATCCATCACCTGTTCTTTGCCCTTCAAAGTAGGGTTTTCCCCCGCGAAGCTAGGGGTTTGAGGTTTCAGAAGGGTCTCTAGTGGGATCTTGTTATGTTGTGCCTTGGAGGACTGGGGCTGCTCCTTCGAGGTGCGCCAAACTTCGTTGTCTAGTTCATTCTCGTTCTCATTCAGTTGATTTAGGGCTGCGAAGCTATTGCTAGTTTCAGGTCATTTTTTATTCTGGTGAGAATTAGTTCTCTTGTTATGCATTTTCTTGCTTGCTACCTTCGTAAATCCTTCTGATGCTTGATCATTTGATTCATTTTCAACCACCGTTTTTTTTTTAGAGGGAAATCTATGAATAGATTCCCATGTTGGTGACACCTCCTGCATCTGAAAAGAATATGCTCATAATCTACAGTTTTTATCCATTCAAAGTCTTCATGTAGTAGACTTACCTCACCTGGTAGCAACTCCGCTATGTTCATGTAGACGCAGATTCGGGCAGAATTCCCTTAGGGCGTTGCCTATATCTTTGAGGGTCAACTCATCCCAGTAGTCCTGGGGGAGGGAGTAGAGCCGAATCCAAACCGGGGCCCATGTAAGATCTTGTTTATCGGGGTTGAACTTCCCCATCTAGTGTCAGAGGTATAATCTTGCAGAGTTGAAAAAATAGGGCCCTCCATCCATGATCCTATTTTTGTATTCAATGCATGTAAAGATCACATTGAAGAAGCCTTTAGCACACAAATGAAGGTCAGTGTGGCCCTTGGGTTTCCATTTGGAAGCTATCCATACTCGAAGGGATTTTCAGTGGTCCAAAAACCCATGAACTTTCCTATCAACGCATGATCCTTAATGAATTGGATTCTTTCGTTGATTCGATGCACTAGTATCTCGATCATTGTTAATTTTGGGTTTTTTGAAATGCATGTTGTTGAATTGATGTTATCTTCTTCTACTACGGATGTATTTGTCTGCTGCGCTGTGGGATTCGCCCCTGATATATCATGAGACGGGCCAGAGTTTTGTTGATTGTCGGTATCAGCCCCTACCGTCGCCCTTGTGGGAGGATGGCTTGTGATGGGGGAAGCAATGGTCCCCCCACTGGTTTCTGTCATAGGTGATCCTCAAGGCTTAGCAAGAGAGTGATCACGGCCTAACGGTTTGGGAGGGGGAGGTCTGCTTGGGGCAGCCTGCGCGGAAACCTCCAAACCCTAGGTCATGGTGGTCAGCCTAGTGAAGAGCTCCACTAGGTCAAAAAATTCTCAATTAAGTTCAAAAATTTTACTCACATGCATGTTAGTGTAGTGCTCCTTTCTCTAATGAAACATGCTCTATTTACGATGTAGAGTAACTATTATGTGGGAAGATAGGTAAGTTATGAATTTTGTTATTATTTGAATTTTTAAATTTTTAATTAATTAATATAATTCATGTGCATTGTGTTTTGGTTTAATAAAAATTAATATTTTATTTAATTCATGTTTGATTTTTGCTTATTATTTTTTAATTAATTATATTTTATTTGGTTTGTGTTTTTTTAATATTTATTTTTTGTAATTGTTTTAATAATAATGATTATTATAATGAAATTATAATTTGTAGTTAGAGTATTTTTTATACAAGAAATTAATTTATGATTAGAATTTTAGATTTTTATTCAATGTAATAATTTTTATAAATTTATATTGATTACTATAACAACCAACTTGATGTGCGGAAAAGAAGAAAATTTAAGGGAGTGATTGTCAATTATGAGAATATGAGAGGATGCACAAGGTGAAACTGATAGGAGCTAAGATCTATTTTGGGTCAAATTGATGACAACACCAAAGAAACATTTGGGGGTTTTTGCATATAATTGTTTCTCCTCCAATAGTTTTATCACCTTATCAACATGTTGAACATTGTCCTTCCAAGACTTGTAGATTAGTATATCATCAAAAAATACTAATACAAATTTTCTAAGGAAGGTTTTGAAAATGGAATTCATCAAACCTTGAAATGCGAAAGGTGCATTAATAAGGCCAAAAGACACGACCAAAAATTCATAATGACCCTCATGAGTTATGAATATGTTTTCAGAATGTCTTGAATTTTCATTCAAATTTGATGAAATATTGAAAGTAGATCCAACTTGGTGAAGTAAATTGCTCCACATAATTCATCCAATAATTCATCAATGACAGGGATGTGAAATTTATCTTTAATATTGAGCTTGTTGAGCTCCATATAATCTAGAAACATATGCCATGATCCATCCTTCTTGTGCACCAATACTACTGGAGAAAAGAAATAAATTTTACTAGGTTGAATTATACCGATCTTTAGCATTTTTGCAAGCATATGTTCAATTTCACTATTTTGGACATAGGGATATCTGTAAGGCCTAATGTTTGGAGGAATAACTCCTGGAATCAAATCAATTGCATGATCATGATCACTAATAGGTGGGAGGCCTTTGGGTATCTCAAATACCTTGGAATGATTGTCTAAGACTTTTTGGAGATCTTGAGAAATAAATGATTTCGATGTTTGAACCTCTAGTGAGCACAATTGTGAAATTACGCCCCATTGTTCTTTCTTCAAAAGCTTTGTCATGAAATTAGAGATGATTATCTTTCCTAGTTTCCCTGCGATACCCCATAATTCAACTTTATTTCCTTCCCAAAAAAATTTCAAGAAAATTTTCTGAAAATTAAAATTTATCTTCCCTAAGGATTGTAACCATTGGACTCCTAATACAACATCAACTCCACCCATTGTAATGGAAAGAATTGGAATATTCAATGCATATTACCCCATGATTAGCTTGATATTTTAACACTTTCCAGAGAAATTTATAGTTCCTCCATTTACAACTATCACTCGAGACTTTGGTTCTCGATATAAGAAGAAATTCAATTCATTGGCTATCTTACGATGAATAAAATTATGGGTACTACCTGAATCAATCAACATTATTACTTTTTTCTTCTTGATATATTCTTCTATCTTGAGAGTTTCAGGAGTAGTAATTCTTGCCAATTCATTACAAGATATGGTCCAGTTCATTTCTTATTTCTATGGGGTTGGTTCTTGGTGTATATAATCTTCTTTTGATGTTTCTTATTTCTTTTCTTCCTCCTCTTCACAGTCTATGTAAAATAATTTCTTTTCATCACACTTATGACCTTTAGTATATTTTCTATCACAATTGTAACAAAGCCCTTTTGCTCTTTTTTCCTCCAATTATTATGGTTTCAACCTTGTAGGTTGTGGAAGGCTAGGAGTAACAACACTTGCATCTTTATAGTTGTGAGAGATAGACTTCCTTGTTGCCATAATTTTTCTTTCAACTTTTCTTGCTACCTTGAATGCCTTCTCCAATGAATTAGGTTCCCAAAGGCGAACCTCATGTCAGATGTTATTCTTTAAATTCCCTATGAATACATAAATCCTTTGCTCCTTTGAAATATGAGTTACCCTGATATTCAATTTTTGGAAGTATTCAATGTGCTCTGACATTGAACCCTTTTGTTTAAAATTTATCAATTGGCTAAAGAATGTGTTTCTCTTTGTATCCTCATAATGTGTTATCATTTCCTCCGTAAAAAATTATCAAGTGACAAGTGTTTTACGATAATAAAGCCACAAAAACCATACAAATTGATTGGGTTCTAAATATAAAGATGCAATGCATACATTTTTGTGTGTGTTTCACATCATGGAGATCAAAATATTGTTCCATTTGTAGTATCCATGTTACCGGATCGTTGCCATAAAAATTCCTCATACCGATCTTTGGAATGTGGTGGAACTTAAACCCAAAATTGGAGTCTATAAAATAATAATTCATATTCCTTTTTTCTTAGTTATGACTTTCATGGATCACCTTGTCACCACTGGGAAGTCTTTCTTGCAGCAACTTGTCAAACCTTCCTTTAAACCTTCCATGTCTGCCTTTAAACAATTCATGTCACCTTTCATTTCTACTTTTAAACCATCCATGTCACCTTTTATTTCTGCTTTTAAACCATACATGTCCCCTTTTAATCCATCTATGTGCCCTTTCAAGCCATCCATGTCCCCTTTTATTTCATATTTGGTTTCTCTTTGTGAGAGAGAAATTTGTTGCATTTGGTCCTGTAATTTGGATAAATCATGTTGCAATTACTCCTGTTCATGTAATTATCACCAAAATCATACTTGATTCGTTGCTGATCAGACAACTTCAGTGTAACTCTTTCAAACCAGCTTTTTACTGAAGCTTAGCCTCTTTAGTCTGAGAGGGCTCTCTCAAAGGGGTTTATGATATTAGATAATGATAGAACTAGATGGCTAACTCTATTTGGAAAGTAACTTGATTTTTTGTGTATGTAGGTTGGAAAGAATGTAGGCTTGCAACCATTGGGCTTATGGAGTCAACAATCAGTAGTTTCAATGGCAAGGTTTCTTGACATGGAAGCTAAGGTAGATAGAGGTATTTAACAAAAGAAATTCACTCATAAAACATAGGAAAACACAATCATTTCATTGCTAAAGGAAGTCAGAGCATAGAGTTATGAATTCTGAGTAATAGCAATGAAATCTATTGCTAGTGGTTCAAAGGTAATTCACTCATAAAACATAAGAAAACACAGTCATTTCATTGCTAAAGGAAGTCATAGCATAGAGTTATGAATTCAGAGTAATAGCAATGAAATCTATTGCTAGTGGTTCAAAGGTATTTCACTCATAAAACATAGGAAAACACATTCATTTCATTAATAAAGGAAGTCAGAGCATAGAGTTATGAAGTCTGAGTAATAGCAATGAAATCTACTGCAAGTGGTGAAACATAAGATGCAGATCAATAAAACATTAAAAACCCCATGAGAATCTCAGGTCTTTCAAGAAGAAAACCATTCTATATTATTGATATAAGTCAAAATACATAAGGCTGTAGTTTCCTGGAAAAAGTCTCCAACCCTTGACAAATCTGACTCTCTGCCCTTTAATAGATTTGTTACATCATGATATGATCTGGCTCCTGGCTATATTCATCGATTTTTTTCCTAATGAAACCTTGCATAACCATAAAACATCTAATTAATGAGAAAATTACAGCTATCCTACTTGACAGTCCTTTTCCTAATATGACTCAAACTGTTCATTATTACAATAACAACCTTATCTCCTAAAAAAAATTACATATTGACAACTATGATTTTACATATTCGAATTGGGTGTGATGGGACTCATCACTACATGACATTTTAATTGACCTCCTCTAAAACTGGAAATAAACCCTATTTTTTAGGAAAACTGGTCTTCATCTTCAACAAATGGTTTTGCTGGTAGTTTGTCTTCATTTCATGGTATTTAAGTGTTGGATAACTTCTGTCATGGTCCTTTAACACTTGGATAGTATCCAACTATCCAAAGATGTCCAAAAAACTGCTTAAAAAACTCCAACATAGTACGTTATGAAAGTAAGACAGTTTCGTAGCGTACTTTGGTAGCATTGCAAAAATGCCTTTTGCCATCATCCTTTTTTATTATTTCTTTCTTCATGGTGTTCATTCTACCTTGATACATCTCCCATACAAATTTCACCTCTTGAAAACTCCCGAAACTGGTTCAAAAAGAAAAAATAAAGCTACAGTAGTTTCTTAGCGTTTTGTTGTTCTTCAAGCCTAGGAACGCTACGAAACTGCTGAAAACTGTGGTTTTTCCAGATTTTTGTCTTGTTTCAAAAATGAACCTTCTAGTTGTACAAATTTTATTTTCAACAGGTCATTGACCTTTCAAAACATAAACCAACTCAGCCTAATATTCTTGAGGTGTTTTTTCCTCAAAAAACATCCTTTTCACCTTTAGCAAGTTTTTTCATCACTAAAATGACTCTGTTTTTTTTTTTTAAACATAAGGTTCAGAGATAAGCTATTTTCTCCCTATCTTGATAGATATTTAAAACTGAAGGAGGTTTTTGTAGGTAAGTATGTCTTGAAGAAACACCTCTTTTTTTTTTTTAAAGACATCTCCAGCTGTCCAGAATCTGCATTCTAAAAACATGTATAAAATAGGAAAATTCTGCATTCTGAAAATAGGGTTGAAAGACATCCCTGTATCACCCAATTTGTAGCACCTTTGAGAAAAGTGAAAGAGGTTATTGTTATCTGATATGTTCTTGAAAATAAAATCTCTTAGTTTCTTAAAATACTTCTCTGTTTTCCCAGAAACTACCCTTGAAGTTGACTGTTCAAAGTCAGAGAACAGAGAAATGCTTCATATTCACTACGAAACTTTCAGTAGTTTCGTAACATTTTCTGCCTTTTTTACACTGAATTCACTACGAAAGTAGGGATTCTTGGATAAAATGACCATTTCAAATTTAAATGCTTGGGAAATGAAAACTAACAACAAATTATGAATGATGAGACATGATGTGACCTATATGGAGGTGATTTTGAGATGAAATGAGGGTGGTCTTGAAACTTAGGATAGGTTAAATATGAAAAAATGAGATTTCCTATTCCAATTTGAAAAAGAGTTTAAGGAATCCTTGCCATTTTGAGGAGTGAACCGTATGACCATGTAAAGTAATGACTTACAAAATTTTATCACCAAAATTGTACTTGATTGGTTGCTAATCTGTTGAGATTGCAACAAGATGATGAGCTTAGTGGAAAGGAGTCGCCTTCACTAAGTGGGCCCGCAGGGTATTTTTGGCGCAAAGTCTATTTTTAGACTATGTCTATTTTTAGACATATGGATCATGTTCTATGAGTTGCAGGATGCTATTTGTGGATGGTTGGTCAAGTCGGGAAAATAGATGGACTTCTATTTTTAGACATACTGGGCGGAATCTATTTTTAGATTGCCAGTCTAAAAATAGATATGTCGAATATTATTAGCTCTTAATAATATTTGGACTCTAAACATTATCTTATCCTCTTGGAGCACTTCGGTTCGAGTCACGGATGTGGCACATGCAGCTGACAGAAGGAATTATGCTATTCCTAGGGTTTAGTGGAGCTATTGCATGGTTGAATTCAGTTAGAACTCATGTGACAGAGTTTGGTGGAGTTGATGAGACAGTTAATGGAGTTGTGTTCGGTTTAACTTAGTTGAGCTAGTTGTATCTAGTCTAACTGATTGATACAATTAGTGAGAGTGGTGTGAATTAATTATTAATTAATTCACTAATTATAAACTCATAAATCAACTAAAGAATACATCAGTTAACTTCAGTGCATGGACAGTTTCAGTGGAGACCAGTGAAGAGGTAGGTGAAAGAGTAGTGTGACTATCAGTTGTGACTATACTGGTGCATGAGTTTGCACCACACATTGATGGAGATTCCAATGAGGATTGCGTAGTACATACTAGTGGTATTCGAACCTGGATCCAAGGTATTATCCATATTGGATTGCGCAGTAGAGGCAGGCTAACAGGTGGAGCAGATTGGAGCATGTGTTTTTTATGATCTGAGCTTGTGTAGTGTGTAACAATTGGAGATTGTACTGAGAGCTTGTGAGGATTTTGTACAATGATTATTACATGATCTCTATCATTATAATATACATATAGTTGGGGTTTTTCAACTTTAAGCTTTCCCATAAATACTGTGTTTATATGTGTGATTGTTTATGGTTTTAATGTGCGCATGCGATTGTTTATATTCACACAAATTGATGGTCAATAGTAGAAGAGGTTATGTATTATGCATGAAGCTCAAATAGTGTGTGATCAGGATAATCTCGGTGAATAATTTAACAATTATTCAAATTTCTACATAATCAGACAACTCAGTGTAGCTATTTCAAACCAACTTTTCACTGAAGCTTAGCCTTTTCAGTCTGAGAGGGGTCTCTCACGGATAATTTATGATATTGGTTAATGATAAATATAGATGGATAAATCTATGAATTATGTCTTGGTTTTGTATGTTTGTAGGTTGAAAAGATGAAGGCTTGCTACCATTGGGCCATGGAGTCAACAAATCAGTAGTTTTAGTGGCAAGGTTTCTTGACATGGAAGATGAGGCAGATAGGGGTCTTTAACAAAGGAAATTCACTCATAGGACATAGTTCAACATAGCCATTTCATTAATAAAGGAATTCAGAGCATAGAGTTATGAATTTTGAGTAATTGAAATGAAATCTACTGCTAGTGGTTCAAAGGCAATTCGCTTATAAAACATAGGAAAACACAGTCATCTCATTATTAAAGGAAGTCAGAGCATAGAGTTATGAATTATGAGTAATAGCAATGAAATCTACTGGAAGTAGTAAAACATAAGATGTAGATCAATAAAACATTAAAAACCCCATGATAATCTCAGGTCTGTTAAGAAGAAAACCACTCTGTATTACTGATATAAAAACCTGTTTATAATAGTATCAATCAGCCATAACATATCCCAACAACCCTTTCTAACTCTAAAAATCAGTCCTTTATAGAATGAGGACTCATACAAATGATATGCCACCTTGATAGCTTCAAATTCCCACCTCAGAGACCTATTTCAAACATGATTCTATCACTTGGAGACTTCCTAGGGATATTTCTGTTTTGCAGAGTTTGAATACAAAAAGGACTCTTCTTTCATTAATAGTTCAACAAACCAATTCATTAACCCTTATCAACTGCAACCAACTAATTTTTTGAGTGTACTAGAGTGCCGATGTTTCATTATGCCACGTGGATGTTGATCTGGACCTCCTCCAAGTCGACTTTTTACAATTTTTTCACAAATCATGTTAGTGAAAATTCTGAAAACATAGGCTTCAAAGATGAGTGTATAATTTCAAAGCCCTGATGGATTTGCAGAAATTGAGAGAGGTTTTTGTAGAGCGACCTGTGCTGAAGAAAAAATATTTAAGATTTCCAAAATACTTTTTCATTTTCTCAGAAACCTTAAAAAACAATTCGCTACGAAAATAGGGCAATTTCATAGCGTGCTTTTGTAGCATCCAAAAATGACCTTTACAATCAAAATTTATGCTTCTTTCCTCTTGCATTGTGTTCATCATGCCCTGACACATCTTCCATATCATTTACACCTCTTGAAAGCTTCCAAAAATGTTTTTAAATGCAAAAATAAAGCTATAGGTGGTTTGGTAGTGTTTTCTTGGCTTCAAGCTTAGGAAACACTACGAAATTGCTAAAAACTTTGTTTTTTCCATATTTTTGCCTTGTTTCGAAAAGGAACCTTCCAACTGTGAAAATTTGATTTTCAACATTCAATTTGCCTTTCAAAAAATAAACCAACTCAACCTAAGAGTGTTGAGGTGTTTCTTCCTCAAAAAACATCCTTTTCACCTTTAGCAAGTTTTTTCATCACTAAAATGATTTTTTATTTTTATTTTTAATTTATGAAAACATAGGGTTCATAGATAAGCTCTTTTATCCCTATCCTTGATAAATATTGAAAAACTAAATGAGGTTTTTGTAGGTAAGTATTCCTTGAATAAAAACCTCTTTTTTGTTTTGAAACACATCTCCATCTGTCCAGAATCGACATTATAAAAACATGTATAAAACAGGAAAATTGTGCATTCTAAAAATAGGGCTGAAAGACATCCCTGTATCTCCTAATTTGTATCACCTTTGAGAAAAGTGAAAGAGGTTATTGTTATTTGATATGTTCTTGAAAATAACCTCTCTCAGTGTCTTAAAATACTTCTCTTTTTTCCAGATACCGCCCTTTAAGTTGACTGCTCAAAGCCAGAAAACAGAGAAATGCTTCATATTCGCTATGAAACTTTCAGTAGTTTCGTAGCATTTTCTGCCTTTTTTACACTGAATTCACTACGAAAGTAGGGATTCCTGGATAAAATGACCATTTAAGATTTAAATTCTTGGGAAATGAAAACTATCAACAAATTATGACTGATGAGACATGATGTGACCTATATGGAGGTGATTTTGAGATGAAATGAGGGTGGTCTTGAAACTTAGGATAGGTTAAATATGAAAAATTGAGATTTCCTATGCCAATTTGAAAATAGGTTTAAGGAGTCCTTACCCTTTTTAGGAGTGAACTGTATGACCATGTCAAGTAATGAGATACAAAATTATGAGTGTGTATAGTGGCTCCACTTGGGATGGTGTGCCCCTATGGTACACTAAAGAACATGTAGTTCCAGTGCCATCCATATTCTTGGAAATAAAAGCTCTGAATTTATGACAATTTCACCAAGCTCTTATGGCCTTCTCCTCGGGCTCAACCTTGATGATTACTGCTGAAAACCAACTTTCTTCCTACTGAAAAGATGCTCAGTCAACTTTGAGCTTATTCACACACTCCTACCTACCCTAATAGCTACATCTCCATTTTTAATTAAAACAATATGAAACTTCCAATGAAGCCAGTCATTGATCTGATATGACATTTGAACCTCTTGACTGCACTTGAACCAAAAGTAAGCATGATACTGAAATGAACAAGGCAATATAAAATGTATCTGATCCTCATAATGAAAATATAACTGGAAATCTGGACTGTAGAACTCTTCCATGTAATCCGCTATAGGATCATAGAAGACATAATTTGTTTGATGATTCTCAAGACATTCTGCAGCTTTGTACAACTCATATATGCTTTGCTCAAACACACAATATTTCAGTTGTGTGCTATCAAACATATTTTCAAAAACATGGTATTCTTCCTCAATCTCAAAAGAGAAACGTAGGAACACCCTCTCTTTGTGTTATGGCATTAAAAACTTTTGAAAAGACTGATCTTGATCATGAATACTATAAGATTGAATTTTATCTTCTGACTTGCACTCAAATTATTTTAGATTAGAAGACAAGGATAAAGAAAAATTTTCATCCACTTCCTCATTAGTGTGATCATTATTTGATGTAGGCTGATGCAAGGAATGACATGAAGAATAAAATTTCTTTTTTACCTGAGGGTTATAGCAATTATCTTCCAGTATTTCCTCTTGTTTTTTGAAATGATTCTTATATACCTGATGATCAAAAGACGCACAAGTTTGTTTGTTGCAAATTTTCATCAAAATCAGAGGATGTAACATGATTTTCATAAATAAACTCCTGCTGGGTTTCATTTCCATCTAAGAGAGAGGCTATACTTTCTTCTTGGTGATGAAAGGGATTTTCATGAAGGGCCTCTAAAATTTCCTCATCCATGAACTCATCATCTTCGTAACAATTCTCCAAATTTTAGGAATTTGACTTCTGTGATCCATAAATTATGTATCAAATCTTTCGGTGAAAATCACAATAGAGAAATTTGTGTCGATGCGTTTTGAACCAGCCAGTGTGGTTCATCATCAGGACAAGATACGAAATCTGATCTATGACCCAGCTTAAATAGAAAAAGAAGCTCCAACTAGCCGTTGTACAATAACGGCTAGTTTGACCATAAAAATAAATAAATAAATAAAATAACAAAATAAAACTAAAAATAAAACTATAAACTAAATAAAATAAAATATAAAAAACTAAAAACCAAAAATAAAAATAAATAAAAATTAATGGCTAGTTTGACCAAAAAATAAATAAATAAATACATAAATAAATAAAAATAAACACTAAAATAAAAATAAAAATTAAGAATAAATTATAAAAATAAAAAATCGATAAATAAATAGATATAAAATTAAACATTTAAAAAAATAAAAATAAATAAATAAATAAAAATAAAAACAAAACAAAATAAAATAAATTAATATACATTACTTTAACACAAATCAATATATAATTTGAAACAAAATTAATTCCTTTATTTTTATTTATTTATTTATATATGTTTATTTTATTTAATTTATTTATTTATTTATTTTTTTAATTATTATTTTTGTTTTTATTATTATTTATTTATTTTAAAGTAATTAACTAATAAAAATTAGATTAAAAGTAAATAATAAACAAAACTCTGCTAAATAAATAATAATTAATTACATAACAAAGAAAAACAGAAAGGACAAAAGTAAAACAAGACGAGAAGGGAGAAAACAAAGAACCTCTGACCAACAGACGGGCAAAAAACTCAAAAAACTAAGAATGAAGGGCATGAACATGCTGCTAACCTAAATCATAATAGATCTCGCTCCTCTGTCTTAGCAGAGCATGCTGAAAAGACAAAGCATCACATTTGCATTGAAGATGCTGAGGTCATTGCAATGGTGGACCATTTTCACCATCGAAAGTTGAGAGAGGCCCTTGAGATTGAAAAGAGGCCTGTTAACCTTAACAGAGATGATGGGTGGAGTGTGAGCAAGTGCTGGATCCCTGCCCTTCATTCTTAGTTTTTTGAGTTTTTTGCCCGTCTATTGGTCAGAGGTTCGTTTTTTTCTCCCCTCTCGTCCTGTTTTACTTTTTTCCTTTCTGCTTTTCTTTGTTATGTAATTAATTATTATTTATTTAGCAGAGTTTTGTTTATTATTTAATTTTAATCTAATTTTTATTAATTAATTACTTAAAATAAATAAAATAAAAATAAAGGAATTAATTTTGTTTCAAATTATATATTGATTTGTGTTAAAGTAATGTATATTAATTTATTTTATTTTATTTTGTTTTTATTTTTATTTATTTATTTATTTTTTTTTTATTTTTTTTTAAATGTTTAATTTTATATCTATTTATTTATTGATTTTTTATTTTTATAATTTATTCTTAATTTTTAATTTTTAATTTTATTTTAGTGTTTATTTTTATTTATTTATGTATTTATTTATTTATTTTTTGGTCAAACGAGTTGTTAATTTTAGAGTTAATTTTTATTTATTTTTATTTTTGGTTTTTAGTTTTTTATATTTTATTTTATTTAGTTTATAGTTTTATTTTGTTATTTTATTTGTTTATTTATTTTTATGGTCAAACTAGCCGTTATTGTACAATGGCTAGTTGGAGCTTCTTTTTCTATTTAAGCTGGGTCATAGATCACATTTCGTATCTTGTCCTGATGATGAACCACACTGGCTGGTTCGAAACGCGTCGACACAAATTTCTCTATTGTGATTTTCACCGAAAGATTTGATACATAATTCTCCAAATATTCAATAAAACTCACACAATGTTTACAACAGTCTTTGACCAACAATAAGGAGGGATAACACTCTTCATACATCTCATAAAATGAAACATGGAAATCAACAAGAGAATATAATGAACCATTTGGCAGGCTTTCGTACCAAGACCATGCCTTTCCTTCTAAAGTGGCCATAAACATGTTCATGAGACAATCCTCAGGGAACTGAGCCTTAAGTCTATGTACATGCATATGGAATCTAACCAAATGAAGAGAAGCATTGTCTTTCTTTTCATATTTAAAAATGGGAAGATCAGTTAACCATTCGACCTTTGGCATAGGATTTGAAAAACCAGGGATGTGAGACCGATTCATAGGGGCATACCTGGCATTTATTCTTACAATGGAACTCATCTTGGAATTTCATCAAGATACTAATCTTCAAGCGGTGGAGTCACCTTCCAAATGTGTGGAATCGCCAGAGAAGAAATACAACCAATATGTGTCTAAGTGTCTGCTGCTCTTAGACCTTAGAACTGAAACTTTTTCTTTCTTCCAAAAGAAACTTTACACCTTCGGTTCCCGGAAATGACGCCAAAATGTTATCACCAAAATTGTACTTGATTGGCTGTTGATCAGACAACTCAGTCTAACTATTTCAAACCAGCTTTTGACTGAAGCTTAGCCTCTTCAATTTGAGAGGGCTCTCTCACGGATAATTTATGATATTGGTTAATGATAAAGATAGATGGCTAAATCTATGAATTGTGTCTTGGTTTTGTATGCTTGCAGGTTGAAAAGATGAAGGCTTGCTACCAGTGGGCTATGGAGTCAACAAATCAATAGGTTCAGTGGCAAGGTTTCTTGACATGGAAGCTGAGGTAGATAGAAGTATTTAACAAAGGAAATTCACTCATAGAACATAGGTAAACAAAATCATTTCATTACTAAAGGAAGTCAGAGCATAGAGTTATGAATTCTGAGTAATAGCAATGAAATCTACTACTAGTGGTTCAAAGGCACTTCACTCATAAAACAGAGGAAAACACTGCCATCTCATTACTAAAGGAAGTCAGAGCATAGAGTTATGAATTATCCACTTGGAAGATTGGATGTAAAGGTTAGATGCCTATAAGTAGTGAGTACTTCTATGTATGAAGGGTTGGAAAATGTTATCTCAAAGGACTATTTTGTAAAGCTTTGAAGTTTCTGCCATATACAGTAACAATACAACTTTTCTTCACCTCAGATTCTTATTATATTTCAATGAGTTTCTGTCCTTTCTTTCTAAATTTTTTCTTCCAATGTCTTAATGCTTATTACTCAGAACTCATGTTGTTCATGCTCTGACTTCCTTTAAGTATTAAGCTATGGTATATCTCTCTTAATATTTTGCCTTCAATGTCTTGATGTCTCATTACTCAGAATTCGTGTATCACATACTCTGAATTCCTTTGAACCTCAAGTTATTGAAATTTTCTTGTATGTGTTGCTCTTTCATAGAAATATTTAAAAGCCTTAGCTTCCACAAGGAAAGCCTTTGTCATTGAGATCCATGTCACTGACTCCATAGCCCAATGGTAGCAAGCATTCATCTTTTCAACCTGCAAACATACAAAACCAAGACACAAATAATAGAGTTAGCCATCTATATTATATCATTAAACAATATTATAAACCCCTTTTAGAGAGCCCTCTCAGACTAAAGAGGCTAAGCTTCAGTTAGAAGTGGTTTGAAACAGTTACACTGAATTTGTCTCATCAACAGCCAAACAAGTACGATTTTGGTGATAACACCATCCATGTCACCTTTTATTTCTGCTTTTAAACCATACATGTCCCCTTTTAAGCCATCCATGTGCCCTTTCAAGCCATCCATGTCCCCTTTTATTTCATATTTGGTTGCTCTTTGTGAGAGAGAAATTTGTTTCATTTGGTCCTGCAATTTGGACATATCACGTTGCAATTACTCCTCTTCATGTGTCATAGTAGATTTTTATGAGGTCTTAATGGATGTATAATTATTTTGTTTTGGAGGAATTTTAGAACCAAATAATTATATCTTTGCTTCAATATGCTCTTGGAATCACTTCAAACTGATTTTTCAAACAAAAGTTATGCAATTTTAAAAAAATACACACATTTTTCTTTCTTTTAGGAGCTAAATCTTGAAATGGTTGTAGTTTTGTAATTTCATATCTCCAAGATCTGATATTTTATCATATTCTAACCCTATAAGTCCTATTTCCAACCCCACAAGTTAGGCCGAGATTGGATTCTTTGAGAAAAAATTATGCCCCATCTCCCACGATGACTTGATTATAGACTGGTTTAGTAGAGCGAACTTGTACATAATGAAACATCTCATTGTTTCAACCTTCGAACCTGATAATGACACACGAAAAACTAAGGTTCATTAAATTTAATTCACTTCTTATGAAATTCAAATCCAATGTTCGAAGAGAAATTTATGACCATTTTTATTAGGTCACCCATTTGAGATTGGATTTTGGAGCCTGCAAAATCCCTAACTTCTTCAGATTATATCTCAAAAAATGTAGTGAACCAATATATGAAATTTTTACACAAGGTTAACCAAGATTTTTTCTCCACTTGGTTTAAATTTTAGCTTCTGATGCCTTGTATAAAAAACGTTATAGCAAAAACTCCAAGATGCCCTATTTGAAGCAGCAAAACCCTAAAACCCAAAGCTCTAAAACCAAATATTATGGAACCGGATCACAAAACAAAACAAAAAATATATCAACAACTTAAAAATTATCCTCTTCAAGGGGTAACCTCCTTTAGATTACATAAATGAATACTTGGATGATACAAATGATAATACCTCCTTGGTATATATAGGAGTATAAGGGGTCACAATATAATTAGAGCCTACATAACAATAATAATGTAAGGGAACAAAAATAAGGATAGTGGACTTCTATGGAGCACAAAAATCACAATATGGAGGATACATGGGCACAAAAATAACAATAGGGGGCTACACTAACAATAAAAATAAGGGGAATACCCTAGTATTATAAGGACCTAACACCATTCGAGTTAACAATCCCAATCTATGCCTTTCAAAGGAAATATAAAACACAAATTACAAAATCTATAAAATAAATATTCCATTGATTAACACAATTCTATCCTAATCTCATTGATATCTTCATATAATTTTTTATGATTATACAACTTTCAAGAAATTATAATATATGCTTAGATGCAGAGATTTCACCCTTGCCATCGAAATTATTCTACGACAATAAATTAACTATCTTGATGGGGATATCAATATCTATACTTCTAGAAAAACAACCCCAAAGAGAGATTTAGAAAGGAGAGATCAAATTCCATTTGGTCCCACAAGGATATTTACCTTTCAAAACTATAAGATCCTGAATTCGAAGGGGGAGGGGGTGGGGGGGCGGGGGGTTATTCAAATAATTATCAAGAGAAAACATCTTTATTAGAAGGACCAATCAATAATAAATATTGAATTGAAAGCAAAAACCCTATTGATAATGAACGATAAATTGACCAAGCTAAAAAATAATCTCCACAAGCTCATCATGTCATCTTTCCTCCTTCTAGCACCAAATTTTCATCTTCCCTATTTCTAGCGCCAAATTTTTTTACGGGGAAAAATGTACCACCAACAGTAAGGGGTTATCCCTAGTGTAGAGTCCCAATTAAACCTCACTTTTTTGGGGATAGGAGCCCCATCCAGTATGTGGTCCTGACTGCTAACATGTTGGTTTCCTCTTGGTGTTGAAATAAAAATTTGTTAATGTGAGGGAAAGTATAAAATACCTTAGAGAACGGGGATGAAATCAACCCACAATTGAAAAACATGAAAAAAACACAATAATGTAATAGTATAAAAATAAGGTGAAGTATGCCTCAAGAGGAATTAGTGAGCTAAAACAATCAGAAACATACAAGAATAAGAAAGTATTAAAGATTGATTTCAAATTAATTCACAATAGATTGCTAGCATTAGCATGGAATGAAAAGTAAGGATTCAAACAAGCACTTTAGTGATAAGCTACAAATTATTTCATCAATATATAACCCACATGAAAGTACACATGCATACATTATTGGAGTATAATTTTTCCACTACAACCGACAAAGGAATGTAAGAGAATTTGTGTTGAAAATGAAGAGCTTCTCATTAATATTGTTGCAATTCCAAGTACATGCTCCACAAGCCTATCAAAATCCGATAGTGGAATGAGTGTAGCTCATATCATCTACAATTCAACCATCTAGCCTCACCACAACTCAACCTACTATTTGCTAACAGCAAGAGTGCACAAAGATATGAGTATAACTAGAAACTATCTTTGTGCTAACTGGACTCAAGTGCTAAAAGCCACCTTATCATGTGATCAAGGCACAATTTGTTCCCATGCTCTATTTTTGTCCTTTCATGTGATAATGACACAATTAAATCTCATTCCTTGTGATGTGTAGTGCAATGATCATATCTTTTTTTGCGATAAATCAATACTTATTCTTCCTTCTATGCCATCTAGTCACACTTAGCTTCCATGTTATCGACAATAGCTGATAGTTAAGAAGGTGCAAGTTTCAATCATTACCAGATAAATCCAAGATTATAGCAGATTGACTCAATGATCGATGCTACCAATAAACCAAGTGACATGGAACCAAGGTTGAAGTGTAAAAGTCACTTTGCTTCAAGAAATAATAGTAAGGATTGCCATTTAAGAAGCTTCACGATCTGTCTAATAGTAAGAAGAAATTTATCCCACAATAAAAGTGAGTCCAAAATTATGAATAATGATGGCCAAAGAAATAACGCGGGCACCGTGAATGTTGTAACCACAATGATCATAATATTTTACTTTCTTGAAAACAAGATCATTGGTGCAACAATTTGCATTGTGGCCCTTCTAATGGATTTCACTTTAACTTAAAGATATAATGCTGCTCCAACTCAATACATGTAGAATATTACAAGACTATCATAAGGAAAAATAGGAAATTTAATCAAAACATGTATTTCCCCAAGAGTATTGGTAGCCACTTAAAAAAATCATTGGCGATGAGGACTCGTTACATAAGGGAAATTGTTGATAAAATTACAATCAGTAATATGTTTGTCATCATATTAGCCATTACCCTAATATGATCCAGCTCAGCCGAGTTTGTTTCAAAACTATCTGATACACCTATGCCAATAACATTGTTACAGAAAAGTAAGAATGTGGAGAAGAAGAATTATCATCCATGTTATTACTCCCACGAAGTAACAAATCATAACTAGTGAAATCACTAATGAAGCAGTGGTGGTAGTCCCCCGCGTACAATCAACACAGGCCATGCTTTCCCAACATCAGTTGTCATATCTCTTGAAGGTTGTTGAATGGGATTTTATGGTTATATGAATGGTATTTGTCAGGACGTCTCCTTCATCAACACCACACCAACCATTTTTTTCCAAAATTGCAATGAAGAATTTAAGGCACACACAATGAATGGTCAACTCCAAAATATGCTTATGCTAGGAAAGATGATAGGGAAGCAAGAACCCTAAATTTTAGGAGAACTGTTCCTTTATTTAACACCCAGAAAATCATAGTAATGGTAATTTATATCTAACCAATCATCCATTGAAAGTTTCACAAACCCTTCTAGATAATCACTGGCCCAATTGAAAGCCTCATTTGAAGGGACTAGACATTATTTTAAACAGATACTTCGTGCATTAACAAGCTTCAGAAGATTCCAATGAATCCCACTCAGATACACCTTGTTTTATTTTTTCCAATAACTGACCTTATGGTGCTTGCTTTTACTTTTCTGCGACATTAGGTTTTATTCCATCTATGGACTTGGAAATAACAACTACCTTTGTTCTAGGTACAACAATATATCCTTCCTTGGCTACCAAATTTTCGATGAAACCAACTCCAGGGCTATTAAAATTAATATTTACCTTGTCTATCTCAACTTGAGTTATGGCCTCACTAACCTCAACTCTATCTCTTGGTTCCTTGAGAAAATTTGCAATATTCCCATCAGAAATTGACTCAGCCGTGAATGACATCACAACCTCACTAGGTTTACTGGTATCTTATGCAAATGACCTATTCCATGGTACCCTAAGATCTTTTCTACTAGTTGGAGGACCTAATGTCACCTGATAAGTTAGATTATGAACATGCTCATGTACTTGGAGCCATGTCAAATATGTTTTTATCATTCTCCATTATCATTTGAAGGTGGATCAATTGACACTTTGGTAATAATGTTGGCATATCTCATGCAACATCAAGAATGGTTTCAAGATAATCATCCTTAGTATTAGATACCATCAAGAGCACATAATCACTATAGATGCAGACATTTGAAGCTTTCAGTGTCATGTTTTTGGTCCATTAATAACCTAGCTAGCCCATGCGTCTTATTCCTCATGTATATACATCACCATTACCTACTATGGCTGGAAATATGAAATTCAAACATATACCAAGCATAAGATGGAAAACTACTTGGTTTGATTATCTACTATTGTCTTTTTAGACATTGTTGTTGTAGACTGTATAATTTGGGAAAATCGTTGCTTCATAGAAAGTAGGTACTCATGGGTTCTCTCTCCGTACGTGATGATCACTCATCAACTTCTAAATTGTGTGTAACTTCACCATTAATACTTGCAAAATAGGTGAAATCCGTAAATAAAACCAAGTGCAAACATAGAAATAAAGTTAAGCCAAAAAAATCGCATATTTCTACTCAAAGCCTCAAAATAAGTGTGAAAAATTCTAACTATGAGTTTTATGTTGTCTTTATTTGAATATGACTAAAATAATGACTTGACATAATGTAAATACAACAAATATGATTTAGGATGAAGAATAATGTGCATGTATAAACAATCTGCTTTGTGAAACTACGATACACCAAATCCTTTGCTGATAACTAGGCCATTTTGAGGATTATGACCAAGTCATGCAATAGGAAATTAAAGCCTTGAAAAGCTAGGGTGGACCCAAAATTTAAAAGGATATGGATATTTTTTTTTTGGGTGGGAGGGTTGTAGCGGCTACAACAATACTCGACAAGGTATAATTGGGAATTGATCACCCTCTATCCTACTTAGTTATTGGTGGATCGCCCTCTAGCCTAAGTATTTCCATATGGATTTCCCACTATATTTGATCATGGTCGAGGCTAACTCAAATATAGCATTTGATATTTTATGCTTATCATCTAAGTGGTGAGCACTAAAATACACTTCTAATTTTTGCAACTAGCCTACTTATTTACTAGTGATCACCCTCTAACCTAAGTGTTTCCATATGGATTTCCCACTTGATTAAATCATGGCCTAGGCTAACTCCAATCTAGCATTTTATATTTTATGCTTCTCATCTATGTGGTGAGCATTGAAATACACTTCTAATTGTTGCAACTAGTGATTCAGAAAATTAGTAGCATCAACCATAATTATCTCACGTATTCTATTCATAACAAGATTCATAGCAATTCTGATAAATTTTACACGTTGTCTTATAATAATTATAATAATGATGTTGGAATTTTGGATTACGATAATAATAAACATAACAACATCGGTTCCTTTAAACATTTCTCGCATAATATCCTCATCCCAAAGGATATTTCTTTCAATCCTTCGCCCCACCATTTCTATTTCATCTCCTCCTTCTGTCCTAAACCTCTCCTCTACCCCTCTTGATCCTTCTTCTACCCACATTTTGGAAAAAGGCTTTAACATTGCTGTTATAAAATTATATATTATAGAGCAATGAAACACATAAAGTATGCCGAAAACACAAGCACACAAAATACATAAAACTAGAGAGACACAAATATACATGGTTCACCCAGTTTGGGCTATGTCCACCCCGAACAACCATTCCTTCCTTTCTGTTATCTAGCAAAATGAAGGGACACAACCTACAACAGATCCTTTGTAATATCCTCTGTTCTCTCTCATAGTCTCCCTATATGTTTCTCACTCTGAGAATACACATACCATACACAGCCACAATACAATACCCTCATACAAAGAGAGTGGTTGCCTTCTAGGGCAAAAACCCCTAAACTAAACATAACTTCTACCGTCAGATCATCCACCTAATGAACAACCCAAATTGACTAGAAATTACTATACTTTTACAAGGCAATTTTACATCTATTTTTAGCTTCGGGGGAGCTGCCCCCAAAACCCCCCACCAGGGGGGGCTCCATAAAGTACCCTCATACAAAGAGAGTGGTTTCCTTCTAGGGAAAAAAACCCTAAACTAAACAAAACTTCTACCGTCATATCATCCGCCTAATGAACGGCCCAGATTGACTAGAAATTACTATACTTTTACAAAGCAATTTTACATCTGTTTTTAGCTTCAGGGGCGCTGCCCCCGAACCCCCCCCCCCAGGGGGGGGGCTCCATAAAGTCGCAGCTGCCCCCCCTAGACCCCCTAGGCAGCATTTAATTTCGGGCGGCATTAAGGTATAGGGGTCCAATGCTATGATACAAAATAAAAAATATAATCAGGCTCCACACCCAACAATCTCCCACTTGGAGACTGATTGTAGCAACTCCACCACTGATTCATTTGTTGGACAATGACTCCTCTTTGGACCTGGTTGTTTCTCATATTCATCGTCATCCTTGAAGGCCAATTGAAACTAAGCACGTTCTCAGTTTCTCCCTGGTTACAACTTTTGTTAGCATATCTATATGATTTTGGCTAGTGTGTATATTTTCCAGCTTCAACGGTCCATCTTCCAATACTGACCGTATGAAATGGTACTTGAGTTGTATGTGTTTAGTCCTGGAATGAAATGCCGAGTTCTTTGCAAGATGAATGGCACTTTGGCTATCACTATATAACGTGCCCATATCATTCTTCTTACCCAATTCATCCATAAACCTTTGTAATGAAATCATTTCTTTACTAGCCTCTGTAGCAGCAACATAATCTGCCTCTTTTGTTGAAAGTGCAATGACACTTTGGATTTTTGAAACCCAACTGAAAGCTATTCCACCTACAGTAAATACATATCCTATAGTGCTCCTCCTGTTATCTCTGTCACCTGCCATATCTGCATCAACATATCCCTGTAAAGCAATTTTTGATCCACCAAAGCATAATGCTTGATTTGTGGTACCTCTCAAATATCTAAGAATCCATTTCAATGCCATCCAATGTTCTTTTCCTGGATTGTTCATGTACCTGCTTACAACTCCCACTGCATGTGCAATATCAAGCCTTGTGCAGACCATTGCATACATTAAGCTTCCAACTACAGATGCATATGGAAATTTAGACATATAGTCCATTTCTTCTTGGGTCTTAGGGCACATATCCTTACTAAGTTCGAAATGGCTAGCAAAATTTGTACTAATTGGTTTTGCATTCTGCATATTAAATATTTTCAACACCTTTTGTATGTACTCATTCTGAGATAGTGTTAATTTGCATTTTTTCCTGTCTCTAGTTATTCTCATACCAAGGATTTGTTTTGCAGCTCCCAAATCCTTCATTGCAAATTAATTTGCCAATTTTCTTTTGAGCACATTTCTTTCCTACGTGTTAGACCCTGCAACAAGCATGTTATCTACATACAATAATAATATAATATAGCCGCCATCATTTTGATTTTTCATATAAACACAATGATCAGAGTGACATCTAGTATAATCTTGTTCAGACATAAACCTGTCAAATTTTAGACACCACTGACTTGGAGCCTGTTTTAAGCCATACAAGCTCTTCTTTAATCTGCACACTAATTTTTCTTTCCCTTTGACCTCATATCCTTCTGGTTGCTCCATATATATCTCTTCCTCTAAATCTCCATGGAGAAATGTTGTCTTTACATATAACTGTTCAAGATGTAAATCTTCC